>JAVRKA010000003.1:13760000-14960000 GCA_034508555.1 Venustoraphidia nigricollis | reverse complement strand
ATACATATATATATAAACATTTTTAAAAATGGTGCCAAAGTGTTTAGGAGGTTATGAAACGTCGAGAAATTTTGGTCCGACCCCTAGGTCCCGCCATCCGACCGATGCCAATAGTGTATGTTGCCATATGGCAAATACACTAAAAAAAACCCGGGTCGCAGTGCCAAAACCCTGCCGACAATATAGTGTATTTGCTTGTATAGGGCCGCGTGGTTTTATACTTTTATTATGTGAAATTAAGTTTGTTTTTGGGCAAAATAAAAAATTTAACCCCTTAATACACCCCTTAAAATAACATTTTTTTCTTAATTGTAATATTATTATCAATCTAACGTCTACACCGAATTAAATACACCCTTCAATAAATAAGTCACTATCTGCAAATTAGTGTTTTCAAAAAATTTGTAAGTCCGGTCCTGTTGAGCCGATTTTATTAAAATTTTAGGGGCACTTTTTAATTGCTACTGACAGGTTAAATATCAATTTTGAAACGATTCTGAGAATTTTTTCGGAATTTTGGGGCCCAAAAACCCCTAAAAACTACCCTTAAAATGGCCCGATTAGGCCCATTTTAAATAGGCTTCTTGCGGTGATGGATTTCAACACGTGGCCTAAATTTCGTTGAAATCAATTAACTCTTTCGAAAGTTATCGCGCGTACACATATATATATATATATATATATATATATATATACGTATATAAATATATATATATATATATATATATATATACATATATATATAAACATTTTTAAAAATGGTGGCAAAGTGTTTAGGAGGTTATGAAACGTCGAGAAATTTTGGTCCGACCCCTAGGTCCCGCCATCCGACCGACGCCAATAGTGTATGTTGCCTTATGGCAAATACACTAAAAATATTGGTCGCTAGTAACACAAACAGATTATATGCAGAACCACGTTTAAAAGTTCAATACAGATAATCTTAATTATGTATACATTTTCAAGAATTTTTGCAAATTGTTCTCAGTAAAATGGTAAATAAATTATTTTATATAGAGGTAACGTATACAGAATGTCCATTTGAATGTATATATAAATTGTTAATATATTGTATCTGACAAGAGTAAAAATTAAGGGGGTATTCTTATGTGACCACTTCGAAAAATCGATTTTTTTTCATATTTCAATAGTAAAATCTATCGAAAATATGCTGTGAAAAATAGAGACCGAAATTCCTAGTTTTAAATAAATTACAACTCATATAGTGGCCGACGCGCCGTAAGCGACTTGTTGGCTCTTGAAACTTTAAACGCATTTTTCTGGAAACATTATTTTCTAAAACTGTCATGGTTCTAAAAAAAAAGTATTCAACCGATTGCTTTGAAATTTATATATGTTCTTCTACTCATTAATGGTTATCGTCCGTACTAAAATTGCTTATTTTCGAAAATATTTTCTTATTTTTTTTAAACGATTTTTAACAAAAAAATTAACAAAAAACAAACTTTTTTTCTACAGTCCGCCATTTTTTTTAATGAAATTGATTAATTTTAGTAGGGACGATAGCGACATCCCTACTGAACAATGATCCATTCGATTTTTTTATTTCAGACAACATGAACAGCCGCTATTACCATGACCAGTGACCTACTTTTTTTTTAGTGCCTAATTTAATTTAAAAAATATATATATAAAAAATGTAAAATAAGAGAAAAAAAATTTTTTATACAGTTTAAGATACAAACAAAAACATAAAAAAATTAAAATGATTGAATGTTATTGTCGTCTAAAAAAAATTCCCTAAAAAGAGGTAAAATTTATGCGTTCACATAAGAATACCCCCTTAATTCCAAAGACGTAATTGTTTTATTATTGTAATTACAGAAGCGATATTATTATTTCACAAAACTTTCTTCTTATGGAAAAACAATATTGTATCTACATTTACACATAAATCGTATGTATAGAGTATAGATGCATCCAAATAAGACACAGTGTAGAAAGTCCGGAACTTATTTGTGGGTATATTCCAAGCGTCATGTTATTATGAAACACAGAGGTGGGAGTTTGATGGAGGAACAGTAAATAAAGCTTTACTAAACTTTCGTTTCGGAATATATAATTCCATCTTCAGGATCCATAAATAAATACAGTGGAACCTCGATAAGTTAAAAACCTCTGTAAGTTAATTTTTTTTTTTAATTCCCTTCCCCTGAAAGCATAAAACCTCCATTACTTAAATCACAAAACCTCGGTAACTTAAACAAATATTCTGAACATCACCCTCGATGACTTAAAATAATATTTTGGTGACGTCTATAAGTTAAAGTATTATCAGTGAGTCATTATGAGTATGTATCCAAATAAAAGGTTTTGCCAAGAACTTAATTGATTTTCACTTTAGTCTTCCACTAAATCGCTTTACTGATTTTTTTGTTTAAATAAATAAATAAATAAATAATTGATTCTAAATGAATAAAATTTATGTGACCTCTATTGAACTAAATACATCCTCTATAAAATCCACAAACCTTGGTAAGTTAAAAATTTTACTCTGATATCCTCTAAACTTCAACTCTCGATAAGTAAAAAACTCGATAACTTAAATTTTTTAACGTTTCCCTTGGATTTTAACTTATCGAGGTTGTACTGTATTTATAAACCCTGAAGATGTATATTCCGAAACGTTGACCACTAACGAAACTTTGATAAAGCTTTATTTCCCATCTCGGTGAATTAATTTTGGAACAAAATATACACACAAAAGTCAATGTGAAGGTTCGAAAATGGAGAACACAATCCGGAATTTGAAATTACTTACTTCATATTGAACTAAAATAACGAAAGAAACCCTTATTCTAAATAAAACACAATTAGGAATATTGACAAGACTCTTCACTGGCCATTTTCCTCTAAAATATTACATCGGAAAGATGGGTAAGGCTGAAGATTACACTTATGTAAGGAATCGATAGAAGTTGCCAAACACATCATTTGAGCATGTGAAGCAGTTTTTTGTAAAAGACTGCAACACCGAAATAAGCTTTCTAGAGCCTGCCAAAGTGTGTAGGAGAGCAGCCAGCAAGCTAGTAAGGTTCATCGAAAGCCTCCTATATTTGGGGATTCACAAAATAGTTTTCAGGCCGCAGTGAAAGCGAGGCACTATGCCCTAATGTCTCTTGTAAATCCAACCGAAAACTTAATCAATTACCAATAAAAATCTAGAGAAATGAAAATATCAATATAGCCCAGTAGTTGTATTTTCACATATATTTTTTTGTAAAGCTGAAAATTTGGTCATTTTTAGAATATGACGTGCTAATAAGGTATACCTACTAAAAGCGTATAGTTTTGCATATGAATAAATTCATAATTCCAAAATTGAATATTTTTCCGTTTAAATTCTCGTTCTATCAAAATTATGTAGTTGTTATCCTGGTAAACATGAACAAAAGAAACTTTAAAGATGAGCTAAAAGAAATGACTAAGTTCACCCCAAGTAACTTTATATAAAAAAAAACTTATAATCCAGGCAATCTAATCCTAATCTGAATTTCATAACACGTAGGTAGGTATAATAAGCTGAAATCATACCACTTTTTGACACAATAATTCTAATAAAAATAAATGTGGAAAAAACTGGATACCACTGGAGAGACATAATCAACTTCCCTCAATTAAATAAAAGAAGACCCTGACTACTAGAAATCTCCCATAACCCTCACAAGAAAACAAGAAATTAATCGCTTAGAACATGACATAACAAAATAGTAAACCATAACTACATATAAAAAAAAACTTACCGAACATTACTTGTAAATTGTCTCAAAATTAATTTTCGCAGATTTATACTGTATAAATTCCTTAAAAAAACAAATTACGCTACATCCACATACATCTTTCTGATTGGGGGTATGTTGTTTTTGATCCTGTATCATATGAAAATAATTCATTGGTCCACGGTAACACAGGATAGTATAGGTAGTACCTATGTTGTAGGTACATTAGGTAGCCCAAGGCTTTGCTCATATTATATGAAGATCAGATTATACATACTTGCTTACATCTTATTATTATAATGCGCATGTGTGTAGATACTTATATAGAACATTAGTTTATGCTCGCACTCTAAAAGCCCGAGTAAAATGAAAAATAGAAAAAATAGATTTTTATGAAGGTAATTTTATTCAAATAATCTTTACCTGCAGTTTGTTTTATATTAATGCCGATTTTGATAAGTATTTGGTATTGCCTCAGTTGTCCTTGATTATTGAAATAGATTAATGGGAAGAAAGGATTTTATTCCAATTTTTTCATTTTTAAAAATTTTAATAAATAAAAAATGGATAGTGAATTAAAACTTGTTACATCCCAATGTTCCTAACCACCTATTGAGCAATGCGTAACGTCATTTGTCTGCAGTCTACATGCAAGCAACAAGAAAATTTTATTGATCGTAAACAATTTCGAAAACGGGTGTTTTGTCGTGAGTGCTTTAAACTGTGGGTGTTTTGTCGCGGGTATTTTGGTTTGCGGGTGTTTTGTCGCAGGTATTTTGTCTTCGAGTGATTCGTTATGTAAGCGTAAAGATACAATGTATAAAATAACTCCATCAGTACGTAAAGAATGTTCTGCAATGGAATATGAAATTGCAGATGCATACGCTACTCTAATTCTGCATTAAATAATAATACCAAGTGAGGATACAAAAAGTGGAATATCTTCGTTCGAAACATGCATTATTATAGTGAATATATACCAAGTGATTTTGAAGGTTTATCAGACAACGAATCAGCTTTGGTCAATATTCTTTCAATAAAATATATGCTGAACAATTTCATTGCAACTTATCTTAAAGCAAGCGTTGGTTTAGTATCAGGTTGGTTTTGTGCACTTAATGAAAATATAAAAATTAAATTAACAATTAAAAAAACCCCACCACAAAAAAACCTATAAAAAGTTAAAAAATAAAATTTCTGGGCCTGGTCTTTTAACGTTAATATTTAAATATATAAATAGTAATATGTTGTGATTCAAGCGTCGTCGAGTCGGGGGACCTAGATATAGTACTTAAGTATATTAAAATTGCATATTTTTTTATTTCATTATATTTGTATTCTGTTTTTTATTTTATTTATTTAGCGGTCCCCCGACTCGACGACGCTTGAATTACAAAATATTACTATTTATATATTTAATTATTAACGTTAAAAGACCAGACCCAGAAATTTTATTTTTTAACTTTTTATAGTTTTTTTTGTGTCGGGGTTCTTTTAAATTGTTAATTTAATTTTTATTTTAAACTTTTTATATTTATTGTTAGTTACAAACAAAATACCCGTTATGCGTCTAAAATCCCTACCGCAGCTAAGAAAAGAGCTGATGACCTTGAAACGGCTGAACCGATTTTGATAAAACATGTCTAAGAATCACTGTTAGAAAACCTGTTTTCATATAAAAAACCGCATCCGAATCGGTTCACCCGTTCAAGAGCTACAGTGCCACAGACAGATACGCAGACAGACACACACACGGTTAAACTTATAACACCCCTGTTTTTGCGTCGGGGGTTAAAAAATAAACACGCCATGAGGTAGTGGTTCGTGTATTAGGACTCTACAAGCGCGAAACTTGGAGTCCACACAAGTTTGATCAATATTGAATATTAAATATGTAATTAGCAAATTAAACTCTACAAATAAATTTCAAAAAATCATTAAGTACACTTTTCTGCAGCTTTTTTGTTTAAAAAACCGATTTTGGTAAAATTTATTTTGAATCATATTGACGTTATTACGCTGCGATTGACACCCAAACAAAGTCGATATATTATATTCGCGAAATTTCGTGCAAAATCCGTTTTTTTGCAATATTTTTGTTTAAACAAAAAAACGGCTGAACCGAATTTGATAAAAAAAAAACGGATCCAAGCACGCTTCGAATGACACAAACGAAATCGATACATTTTTAATCGCGAGATATTGTGAAAAATCTGCTTTTTTGGAGTTTTTTTGGTTAAAAAAACAATGGCTTGACGGATTTTGATTTCAACTTTCTGCCCTTACGGTATAATATATTATTATTTACAAAATTATGTCCATAATTATTCTAATTTGACACAAATTATATAATAGTATAAAAGCAAAGAAATAAGAATAAACTGTTTGTAGTGCATATCAATGTAATATTTCTAAACAAAAAAAAAACAATTTTCAAGCTGGGGAAATCCCATATCAGTTGCCATTTAACGCTATTAGAGGAACGAAGATAGCAAAGCAGCACAAAGCAGGCGCAGTTTTCGTTAACAACCCAAATAATTTGCAAGATGTTCGCATTGAGTGAAAACCAGCTATTTTATAGGAAGTACCTACGTACAAACTTGTACGTAACGATATGATTCGTTTGATTGTTAAAACTCGTTGATATCTCGTTTTAACACAATATCTGAACCCTTACATAATAACTTAATTTACTTACAAGACACGTAAGCTACTATTTTATAGAATTTGTACATAAAATAATAAGACCCATGGGTCTGGTGAAAAGAAATTATTCATCCAATCGGTACAAATTGTTAAAAGTCTTCAAAATTATCTCCTTAGGCGACGATACACCACTGCCAACGCGATTCCCACTCTGCAAACGCTTCCTAGAAGTCAGCTGCCGTAATCTTTTTCAGATACTCTGTGACAGTCCTCGTTGGATGGCGGACACATCTTCGAAACGATGACCTTTCAGGGTTCTTGGATAAGTTTGGATAAAATCCGTGACACAGGATCAATAAAACATAATACCGAAGTTAAAATTGCATTTTCACTAACGTTTCGGTGTGCTTTACACATCTTCAGAGAGAATGCTGTCATTTCATAGCATTCGAACTCTGAAGATGGTGTAAAGCACACCGAAATGTTAAAGAAAATGCGATTTTAACTTCAGTATTGTGTTTTATTGATCCTGTGCCACGGATTTTATCCAAACTTATCCAACAATCATCAAGGATCACAACCACTCTAATTAACTTCTTTTAATTAGAGTCAACCTCTTTCAGGGTTCTCTTGAGCTTCGGAAACAGGAAAAAGTCTGCCGGTCTCACATCGGAGCTGTATGGTGGCTGTGGCAAGGTTGCAACCCTTATTTGGACCAGGTAGGTGGTTATAACGAAGGCAGTGGAACTTATGTCGTGACAAAAACAGTTTTGCGCCACGCGTAATCCTCACTGTGTCAGAGCTCGGACGCTAATACCGCCTGGTGCGTTGCTTAGCTTATACCCCCACCACAAATTCCTCCGCGAGGGAGCGAACTGCTGGAGACATGAGCGCCTCGCGGCGGCCTGTTTCTACCTTACGGATAGGTCATTAACGACCGAGCATATATTATTCCTAAATCTAAAATAGTGCCTGTTAAACCCATCTCTGTACATATATGTCTGTCTGTACTTTCAAAAAGGGCATGCTGACTTAACAAACACTACTAAGAAATCGAATCTTCATGTTTATAATGTAAGAAACAAAGAAAATCTCTCTACAGAGAAGCGCCAGACATATTATGTGTACAAGTACTATTGAGATATCAGAAATAAAAAGTAGGCGGCATTTAAGAACTCGATTTTCAATATATTACTAAAAGGCGAATTTTATTCTGTAAACTATTTTTTAAAGTGTAATTTCTAAATTTGATAATTTTGTGTAATGACATGTCAACCCTGTATTTTACGTTTGAAAAATAAAATTATTATTATTATTATAAAAAGCATCTAAATATACTATACTATAATTGTCACAGTACTAAAATCTTTAAATACAAGATTTTTATATGAGTTTAACAGACACTATTTTAGATTTAGATATACCTGATACAGTTCTGCAAGATTTTTACATATGAGGCAGTAAATAAACATGATATAGCTACATATACCGGGTGTCTCAGAAATCGCGCACCCAATTGTTGGGATCGAAAGAGAAAAATATTCTGAGCCCAAAAATCAATGTTTGGATTTTTTTGATAACGTAGTTAATTAGTAATTAATTACTGAAAGTGACCAATCAGGAGCGCGCTACAGAAGAGAGTGTCGTCGGCTGAATTATTTATTAAATTCATTTATAAAATTTTA
This sequence comes from Venustoraphidia nigricollis, assembly GCA_034508555.1. Lineage (NCBI taxonomy): Eukaryota > Metazoa > Arthropoda > Insecta > Raphidioptera > Raphidiidae > Venustoraphidia > Venustoraphidia nigricollis. The sequence goes on along the minus strand of JAVRKA010000003.1, from coordinate 14,951,929 downwards.
ACTAAATGAAAAGTTGATCAGAGAAATTTTTTTTTTCCAATTAAAATGAAGTGGGAAAAAATTAAACTGATGAATTTTTTAAATGAAATCGAAAAAAAAGTTTATTTTAAAAAAACCAAGGGCCTTGACAAGACAGATGCGAAAAGTGGAAATCACTGACGAACGTTAATTAAGTTATTTTATTCATTAAAAATTATTAGTGTAGTTTAAAAAAAAAATTCGAAACTGAACTCAGACAAAAAGTCTGGAAGGCTTTGATACAATAAATTTATTTATTTAGAAATATTAAAGCATTTTCATATTATAAATCCCACGATCGACATAGATAATTTCTGAGTTTTTTATTTTAATAATAATAATTATTATTTTAGTAATTAACCAAAATAAATCAGCCGACGACACTCTGTTAACCCGTCTGAGCCCATCATTTTTTTATTTCAATAATAATCATTATTATTTTACTAATTAACCGAAATAAATCAGCCGACGACACTCTCTTCTGTAGCGCGCTCCTGATTGGTCACTTTCATTAATTAATTACTAATTAACTACGTTATCAAAAAATTCCAAACATGCATTTTTGGGCTCAGAATATTTTTCTCTTTCGATCCCAACAATCGGGTGCGCGATTTCTGAGACACCCGGTATATAGAATATATAGAAGATGTTAAAAACAGTCGGATTAAGGACTAGTGCTGCCAGGTCCAGTAGGCCAAAATTCAGGGCAGATGTTTAAAAAAAAATCGCATCCAAATCGGTTCACCCGTTTAAGAGCTACAGTGTCACAGACAGACACAGACAAACACACACACTTAGCGGTGAAACTTATAACACCTCTGTTTTTGCGTCGGGGATTAAACACCGATATTTTCGTTTGGAAATCGGGAAAACTAAAAAACAAGGTTTTATAATCCTGGGTTTATTGTTATCATTAATTGGTGAAAATAATGCAATTAGCAGTTCCTATTTGGTAAGTAACTTTGATAAAAGTTACACAACTATAACTAATTGCTTTAATACTTTTTATTAAAAAACGAGGAGGTCTAACATAATAATGTCACAAAACAATACGCTCGAAATTTGAAACTTTTATAAATACCGATGGACTCTAAATCACGACATTCGACGTCCCGATCAAGATTAAATCTGACATGTCCAGAAGCCCCTGAAAATCGGGCAGTTCCGCGCAAATCGGGACACATGTTAACGCTATTAAGGATTCACAAAAAACACCTAACACAGGTAGTCCTTGGTTCCGTTACTCTATATCTTTATTTTACATTCAACTAAAATGAATAGAAGTTTGCGAACTATGGAAAAAATAAAAAGTTTAAAACTAAATATTGATGACAGATAATCATTTTCATATTCAAAACTACATAAATTACCCAAATCATATAAATTTAAATTGTGTAAATGTTATTGTAATGTAGTCATTTTTTAATTGCATCCTTAAAGTAAATGTTACTGGGGACATGTAAGACTCAAAATACTATTTTCTTGCTAAATTTAGTAACATTATACATTACTAGGAAGTACATCTCATTTTAAAAACATTAGTCTAGATACAGTGATACCATAGACTACTTCTATACATCATTACTGCATCGAAAAGAGTTACATAATGGTTTATTATGTAACTGTTTCAAATGTTTTTCATTATCGCATCGAGAAGTGTTGCATAATAGATCATGACTGCATGCTTTTCGAGACAGTCGATAAACAACCATTATAGTTTCGCTTTACAGCTTTATGTGATTTTTCAAGTACTTAAAATATAATCACTTGACTTGACTTGACACTTTCAAATCAAATCTAGTTAAGTAGTTTGAATATCAATCCAAGTCGTGAATCTCTAGTAGAAATACTTAAGAAACAGAAATTCGTCTCTGTTTGTGACAGAGTTACTTTGGCGACTTCTGCTCATCATACTCGCAGACTTACTATAGTGAATAATAATAATAATAAAAATTACAATGAGCCCCACTCTCATAAGCCCATATACGAAGTTTAACTTCTTTAGTTTTTAATATTATTCCCAAGTTTAATTTTTTGTTATGTCAAACTAATTAATAATATTTACACATACCTTAGCAACACACTATAGACTTCTGTACTTGTCAGTTTCATGTAATTTAGGGGACAAACTAACTTCCCCTTCAGGAGTTGATTCTATTTCCCCCCGATTTTTTACTTTTTTTCAAACAGATAAGTCGCTAAAAAGTTAAACTTCAATAATAATAATAATTTCTTTATTTGAAGACAGATATGCAGTCAACAACTGATTTTTACTCTATCCCATCAAAATATAAGTGCGGACAAAGAATATAAAGTATAACGTACAGCCAAAATATATAGAGACCCCTAAAATCATCGACCTTTTTTCGCCAGCCTGTATATGTAGGGAAATACAAATAACAAACACATGCATAGAATTATGCCTACAATTGGAATCAGATGATAAATAACAATATTCTATCAATGCTTTCAACATATCGAATGAATAGTGCAGTAATTATAGAAGATACCGATCAAAAATGAAACCGCTTCGAGAAATATCGTATAAATTAACACCTATTTGAAATTATTTTATACGATAATGTCCGATCTAATTGAATTTAATGTTGCTATTTAAAATTTATGTAGCAAAAATAAAATTTAAGAATCAAATTTAATTACGTGGTGAATATTCAACGAAAAACTTGCAATAATGAGAAGGCATTGTGTCCCAGTCATCATAGCACTGAAGTTTGCAGGTTTGTGTAAAATAAATATGAAAAACAATAAATAATTCTGATCAATAATCAAAATCGTTGTTGCTTATTTTAAAACAGGTACATTGTAAATGGTAATGTGTTCAGCATATTTTTATACAAAACTAGTGGTCCGGTTCGGCTTTGTTCGGATTTTAAGATTGCCTATTAAAGATAACATGTTTATTGGATAAGGATTAATACTATGTTGGTAAAAATAGCTTTGTTAATAACTCTTTGTTTTTAATCATATAGTAAAAAGCTTTACTGTGAGTCATCCTTAAAAGAAAGACATATTATGCTAAAAAGCATTCGAAACCCTAGAAAACTATCAATAAAAAATAGCAAAATTTATAATTAAAAAGTAACCGTTTAACTTAAATAGAGTTTTACCACGCAGAAGTTCCATCGCCTAAAATTTATTAACATGACTGAAACGCCAATATAACAGTTTGTGTTAGATTATGCCAATATTTTGATTTCGACAGTTCTGAATACAAAAATGTAAAAGTTGAATATCTGAAATGTTTCATAAGAACGGGAAACGAAAGATTATCATATTGTTCAATTTTGATATTTCAAAAACCTAATTTAAAAAACAACCACCAATTTTTTATTTTTTTTTTTAGATAATTTTAGTCAAATAGCATCAAATTGGGGGGTAGTCAAATGTTCAGAGATGATACTGCCCATTTTTTTGAAAATAACATTATAATAATTTGACGGATAATAATTTCGTTTTTTTGTATTTCTTTATCAATAAATAAAACATTTGAAATTTAATAATTTACTTGTTTTTTTTGTGTAGTTATATATACGTAAATTTTAACCATTAATATAAAATACGTAAGGAGCATATTTCCGTCGTGTGTCCACGAACTGACGCAGCTCTTTTTTTCTCATGTATTTATGGTCTTTATTATCGACGCAGCGATAGGAGCATTGACTATGGAGTATAGAGACGAACACGAAAGAAGAGTTTATCAGTTTACGAGCTTGTAGCGTGTCACCTGCAATTACTGCTTGATCGAAAAGCATAAGTGGAGTCAGGTGGCCCGGTCAGACCGAACTGAACGAAGAATGATTCACTAATCCGAATCAAGAGAGAAAACACACCTGCAAGACAAAGAACAACACAGACGCTGTATGTGAAATACTGTACGACAAATAAGACTTGTTTAGTTTATCTTGTGCACTGATTAAAAGCTGTCGAGATTTTTAATTAGTCAAAAAGCAACTGGCGTGTATTCCATTTCATTTCATTACTGAATGGTTTATGACTGTTTATTTATAAGGTGTGCATTCAACAACGTGTGTACTGTGTACCTGTGAATGAAAATATTAGATACAGTGTGAATCATGGAACGCACAGTTAGCTTATTTAATATTCAAATAGCTATATTGCAACCTGCTAACTCTTGTTATTAGCCAGTTGCCGATGTGTTGAGCTTATTCTAGTGCTGTCTGTTATAGTTTAATTTGGCTTCGTTTCAAGTATAGATACATCTGTTTGTAGGAGTTGTAGTCTAGGTTAGTAAGGATCTGGGTTACACCATCCCAATTAGTACAAACCGTAACGAAACTGTTTGAATCACTGCCTACCTTTTCTCGAAGCAATTGGCCATATTTTTTAAACATCGTAGCTTCGATGTGGGTAACACTTCGTCTCAAATTTTCAGGATAAGGTGGACGTGCTCAGCTTATACGAGAGTTGATCGATAAGTACCCGTGTTTGACGTCAGATGGCGTTGACGAGTGAAATTGACTTCGTGTACTGCAGACTTTTAAACGACCTCGGGCTGAGTTGTAGATAATTTCATAGGTTAGGTTATTTTTGACAGCCAGTTATATCAATCGTGTTTTGTATTTTTCGACAAAATGGAAAAAGAGCAATATCGATCCGAAATTCGTTTTTTTAAAAACATGCGGAGAAATAAAACGGAAGTTGGATGCTGCCTATGGGAACCCTTCACCATGTATGACCTATTAAGTTTATGTACCTATAAAAGACAAAATATAAAACTCGATAAAGTATATTTTTAATACACAAATATGTTTATGTCTGATCCCTTTTTATCTATGTTATCTGAACCCATAATTTAAATACTAAAGTGGTTCATATTATTATGACGTGACACTTTAAAGTAAACCAACTTAAAAGAGAATTTATACAATTTCGTATTTTAGTTAGTCTAGTCGAAACTATACCGTTGTGTTTACACACTCCACCGCTAAATAAAAACGCTAATTAAATTATAAAGAACTTTTATTATTTTATTCTTCCCTAACCCTCCTAAATATCAAAATGACCACGGTGAGATACTCGTATAAAAAACCAATTACGGATCGATATTGCTCTTTTTCCATTTTGTCGAAAAATACAAAACACGAATGATACAACTTGCTATCAAAGCAGGAGGTCGTTTAAAACTCTGCACTCTGCAGTACACAATGGTAAAGTTTTCACCCGTCAACGTCATCTTTCGTCAAACACGGGTACTTATCGATCAGCCCTCGTATAACGTATCAAATTTAAATTTTACTGACGTGCTAATTTGAACGCAAAGCTCACTGATTTTGTCACCCACTTATGATCACCAAAACATTTAGAGACATATACAACTAATAATGTAAAATGATAATTCAATTCAGACGAACTGGTACAGAAAACTTTTCCGGGAGATATTTAAATTACCGCGCACACAACCCACAGTCACAAAAAATAGGAATAGTCTACACCCATAGTTGATTATAGTATAAAACTCTCATTCACAATTTCACACAAAAAATATCAATTTTTAAAACGACTTGTTTTAAACAATGATTATCCCCCCAATTTTATATATAAGTTCATAAGAAAAGTAGGTACTATGTAATTTAAAAAAAAAAGTTCCAAAGAAGCTGTCTTCTTTTGTTTTAAATATTATAGTAAAAAACTGCAGATAATTTAAAAAAAACTAATTGCAATATTATACACAAAAGCACAAATAAATTCATTTGTATTATAAGATTGAGCAAAGACTATAGCGGTTTACCCGCGACTTCGTCCATGTGGCATAGATTGTTTTATAGAAAATCTACCCTCACCCCGTCCGGGTAGATGTGTTTAAAAGAGAGTCGAACATGTATTTCTTATTTTCTAAGAAGAGTATTTTTTGCCGTTTTTAGTTTAAGCAATTTCAAAAATACAGACTTCATCCTTCCACTTTAAAGCATGACACCAAATACAGGGCAAACGTTTTTCAATACTTACGATTTTATCATTTGAATAGTCAACATCTATTTTGTATTTAAAGCCAGTCAAAGTTTTAGATGACCAACGCGCTAGTTTTATCTGTGACGTTTTTTTGTTGTACTTCATTACAGCTGCCTGTCTAACATGTGGATTATTAGAAGCGTAATTTCGTACAGCTTCTCTATTTACTTCAGGATGACTTTGAGTATATTTTTGAACGGCTTGTTTTACTTATTTCTTTCTTATTAAAGTAAAACTTTTTCTCCTTTTCTTGCCTCTATTCGATTGAAAAGATGTTGCATTATCAATAATAGATTCGCTTGAACCTGATGAATTGATGTCCGATACTGATCGCGGATGTGAAACTTCCACGGGCACTTTTTTTCTAGTTAAAAATGTCACAGTTTTCGATGATTGCAGTATCGAGAACAGTCGTCGGTAAAATAGAGAGATTAAACTGTCTAGTTCGAAATAGCTGGGTTTTCGTTTTACCGGTGTTAATTATCAGTCCATTGATTGAGCACCAGTCAGTCATGTAGTTAACAGCAATATTTAAGTTTATTTCAAGACTGATGGCATCTTTCCCGGAACACAGGAGCGTTGTGTCGTCCGCATACATGATTGTTTTGTTGGTCCGGTTAACAAATGTGCTGAGATCGTTTGCGTATAATAAAAAAAAGATGGGCCTTAATATTGATCCTTGCGGCACGCTATTCAAAATAGGTACCTACCTCAGCCGATGAAGAATCGTCAATACCCACAGTCTGGTAACGTGCTTCTAAAAATGAATGTATTCAATTTAAACTATTGCCACGTATGCCGTAAGCTTCTAACTTGGTGATGAGACGTTGGTGGCTGACGAGATCAAATATTTAATTAAACAATTTAAAAAATTTAACTAAACATTTATATATTTTTAATTTGTTGATAATATAAGAATACAATTATTTTCCCAAATAAAATTATTTGTGCCGACAATACACCTGGGAAATTTTGAATCATAAATATTTAAGGGATTAGAAAAACCCAAGTAAGGAAATTTGAAATGACAGATGTTTAAAATATTAAATAATTATTCTAGGTACTCAACAAACTGCTTAACCACTCTCCAGATCTAGCCTCAAACGAATTTTATTTGTTCCCCAAGCTAAAAATTGTGCTCGGAGGAGAAAAATTTTCGTCAAATGAGGAGGCCATCACCTTCGTAAACAATTATTTTGCAGAGAAAAACGATGAGTACTATTTTGACGGGTTAAGCATCGCCGGGAGACTATGTAAAAAAATAACAATAAATTTGAAGAAAAAATCTCTTGTATCTTTTTAGGTTGGAAACTTTTCAGGTCACTCTCTATAAAGAATCCATAGCGAGCTCTCCAAAAAGCCTGAACGCTAAATGCAAAAGATCTAGATCACGTAGTAGATGTTCAGATTATAGAAAGAATGATAGTTAATAATAATTTGATTTAGTAAAAGAATAATTGTTACCAAAAGTCCTCTATCTAGCTGCAGTTAATGGCGATCTATCTCGTGCAGCTTAACTTCAGATCACAGAAAAATGGCGCCGACTTAAAAAAACCCAGTACGTAGGCTACCAGCAAAAAGAGAACGTCTGCTCTGTGGTTTTATTTATTTATTTATTTGTTTTTGGTTATTTACTTTTTGTACTTTATTTACTTTATGAGTTTTAGTTCTATAAATAAAGAGTATTATCATACTACCCGTGTATTATCTCCAACTCTCAGACTGCAGACTGTAGAATATTTGAGTGGAGCGAGCCCGAGACTCAATAGCTCAGTCATATAATTGGCATGCGATCTAGTTATCGTGATGCTCGTTATATAATTATCGTGTAAACATAAAACAAACAAGCAGATAGTTGACCCGTGACCTATTCCCTCGCCGCTCCGCCAGCCGCGTCCCGATCCCACACACATTATATTGTTGTCCGAATCATTCCATCCTCGCTCATTATTATGTGTAATACAAATCAGGGATGAGTTGTTTTTCCTGTTATCTCAAAACTATCAATTTACATAAATCATATACAAATAAAAACGAATTGATAGTATAAATACGCATACATTGACGTTTTGATTGAGAGATAAAAAAATCTTATTTTTAAGGTTTCACACCTCAAAAGAAAAAAAACGGAACTTATATGGGATCACTAGTTTTGTCCGTCTGTCTGTCACAGTCGAATTTCTTTAGACTAAACAAAGGTATCAAGTTGAAATTCAGCTTACTAACACACATATTATTTTCTCGAAAAATCGAGGGAGGTATCTTTGTATTCAGTCATTGGGATTTCAAAGGGCTTTTTCTAACCACCAGTGAATAACGCCGATCTGAGGCACCGATTTTTTGGCGCTTGGAATAATAAAAACTTAAATCATGAAAAAAAAATTAAATATATCGTATTTAAAAAAGAATCTCTAAAAATTTTAACCTCAGTGCGCCAAAAAAAGTATAACAAAAAATAAAAAAATCGTCGACTAAATAATAATATGTATAAGTAAAAATAATCAGTCAGGATTTACTCCTCTTTAAAGACCCGACAATCGCCGTAACATGCTCTGGACATAAGTATTTATTGCATTTTATAACGTTTTGAAATGTTAGTAATTATTGTAATTATTATTAAGGTCTTTTTTACGCTCATTTATTGTTATAAATACATAAATACAAACCTAAGTTTAATTCCATACGTTAGTATTGTTTGGCAAATTACATAAAGTCTATTTAGTGCGTAATATCGTGTTACTGGTAGTTTGTCCAGGAAAAAATTTCAACAGTTAATATTTCTGAAATTTTACAAAAAATGTTTACAATAAAATAACTGTAAAATTTTCAATATTTCTTTGAAAAAATACTGTCAATTATTCCTATTTTCTAGTTTTCAACTCTGCGAATTTTTGGGCTCACTGCCTTTTTTTCCTTTTCCACCTTGAGCGATTTCGGATCAACTTTTATAAAGCGCATCTAGAAAACAAATTCCCTGTCTATTTCCAAAATTAGTACAGCTAAAACTTAGAAGTATACATATATACGCATATTTTACAGGGAAATTATTACGATATTTCTAACAGCTATAGTTTTCTAAATTCAAAGGTGAATAATCTGGGTTTTGTTTAGCTGTTGTATCAAAATCTGCCCAAACGGACATAAAAATTGGACCATCTACCACATAAAAAATAAAATGACAAAATTCACACCACAAAAAAAATGGATTATTATAAGATTTAGAATATGTATACGTTCCCCACCGACTACAGAAATCAACGGGCGTCAGAACAACTTAGACTGTACACTGCAATCTTCAACGGGTTCAACTTGGGGAGCAAAGAAATAAAAAAAAAACAAGATCTAAAAGCATATTACAGCCTCGATATATTTCAAACTAACAAGAAGTTAATGAAATAAATATCCCCACAGAATATAGATACGACCATACGTTTATCAGACAAATTAAAAAAGGAAAGCTATTCAATAATATTCAACAATAAAACAATAACAAATAGATAAAAATGAGAAGCAGACCTATGAAAACTTCACTGATTGCCAATCCAATGATGTCGCAAATGCAGATAGTGACTCGACTTTACAATTTTCAGTATCACGAAAAATTTGAGCCCTATCAAAATACACCGTACTTATTCACGGTTAGCTTTTCGTAATCAAAACACAAAACCATCACAAACCAGTCATCAAACTCCAAAATATTGCCAAGGTAAAACCAACCGCAAGCCTCTCAACTTGTTGCCGAGAATCCTCTCAAACATTACAATACTACCCTTTACAACAACAATCTAATTTGAGTTTCTTTTCAGACACTAAAGTAATTTATCCAGATACTATCGATTCATTATAAAGTCAGGCTTCCTGTACAATCCTTGATCGATAATTAAGCCAGGAATTCAAATTCCGGAATACAGTATTGTTAAACGAACAATCAGCATTCAGATTTAGCGATTGTTATAACCACTCGCCATTCACAGACATGATTGTTAGAAACAGTATTATTGACATTAAATTGTTATATCTTTGGTGCAACGTTCTTCAAGGGAAACAATTCAACGCTGAAATGACACTAACTCCAGGAAACGTTCCCAAAAATCTGAAACGAGTTCTATAAAAAACAATAAATGTAACAATAGGATTTTGGGACTTCAGGTATCTTTTTTCTTTCCTTCTTTTTTATACCGGTTATTTAGACAATTAGAAACTTGGAATAATTAGGTTAATATTATTCGCCAATAAATAATCGAGTCAATAAATAAACTTTAAAACTCAACCAACAATTAATTAACAATCGTTTATTAAACCAATTGCCGACTTTATTGTCGCTAAACCAACAACAATAAAAAATCATATCATCTCAGCTAGGTGAGTTCAAAAACAATGTTAAAAAAGTTTCAATTATATGTCATAGGCTCAAAAAATAATTTTAATTTGGGGGCTATCAAATGGCACATCGTTATAGTACCACCTGTCGTTTCAGAAAATCAGCATTCGTAAGTAAAAAGAAATATGTTAATAATTCATACATGTTAATGTGGCTATAATAATTGTTCTAAAGTTAATTTGGATGTGGCCAATTACGCCATTAACATAGAAGTCAACGAGCGTGTATATAAAAATTTAAGTTAATTAACATTTAACTCTATGATTGAGAAGTTCTGTGATAAAATAGCACCTCGATAAAAATGAATGCTGATGAATGAGGAATATAACATTCTTTAATTATCAGTATCTAAAAATAAAAATAATGGTATATTATAAACTTTGCTGGCTCTAATAATTATAATTAATATTAAGGTTATTCAGACACTACCGTATTAGTAATTAATGTTGCGTCCGTATTTTGTTGAAATATAATGTTATAAATTATACCTAATAAATTATTTCTTCTTATTGAAATATTGTATCCTATTGATAACAAAATTTTATGGAAATTAATAATAATTAAACATTAGATATAATTTGACTACAGCAATATAGTATAATGCATCTGACAGAGACAGATGTAGATCAAACATGGTTGAGAGGTTGTTTGACAGTTCTTTCCACATTTTTTTATATTTCTGGAAAACTACACGTAAAAATTTGTTTTTTCTCACGTAATCTATCATTTAAAAAAAAAAATCTGAAGTATAGTTGAAATTTAATAGTTTGTGATTTTCCGGTGAGTCTCTCATATAACATGCATTTTTAATAATTAATTACTTGAAAACTAGACATCCAACATTTAAAAAAAAATTTGAATGTATGAGATATACACAGATAACATATTAAAATTTCAGATTTTTGTCTGGACATTGTTCTAATGATCGAATAACATTGTGTATTGTAAGTTTTCTTTAATTTTTGAATATTTTACTAGATTATAGTCAAATATGTCAACACATTTAGGTATCTATACTTATTGTTATTTTTACATTTAATCGTAATCAGACACTGAAAAAGGCAATAGTTTATTACTAAAAGACATTCTTTTAATTTTTATGTACATACCATGATTAAATCCTTCTCTATTATACATACTACATAAATGTAATTTTTATTTAGTTTTTATGGCTATAATAATTTTTTCAACTTTGCATATATTAACCTTTCATAAATGTTGCATAGAAAATCTTTTTCTTCATACCATGTCGAAAGTATGTACTTCCTGCATCGATTTTAAAACAGAAAATCTAACATTTATGCACTGCTGGAAATACATACCGACTGTACAGGCGGGCCGAAACAGTTTTGCCATGTGCACTGATACGTGAGACTGCTGTTTGCCAACACACGTATTCACCAGTATAGGCATTAGCAGTCAACTGCTGTTATCCATGTGTTATTACGTATAACCTCAAAATTGCTCACTTGAAAGTAATTATTAGTGTATTTGCCATAGGCAACATACACTATTGGCGTTGGTCGGATGGCGGGACCTAGGGGTCGGACCAAAATTTCTCGACGTTTCATAACCTTCTAAACACTTTGGCACCATTTTTAAAAATGTTTATATATATATATATATATGTATATATATATATATATATATATATATATATATATATATATATATATATATATATATATATATATATATATATATATATATATATATATATATATATATATGTGTGTGTGTGCGCTATAACTTTCGAAAGAGTTAATTGATTTTTACGAAATTTTGCCCACATGTTGGAATCCACCACCGCAAGAACCCTATTTAAAATGGGCCCACTCGGACCATTTTAAGGGTAGTTTTTAGGGGTTGAAAAAAGTTTTTGGGCCCAAAAATACCTAAAAAATTCTCAGAATCGTTTCAAAATTGAAATTTAACCCTTTAATAGCAATTAAAAGTGCTCCTAAAATTTTAATAAAATTGGCTCGACAGGACCGGATTTACAAATTTTATGAAAACACTAGTTTGCAGATAGTGAATTATTTGCTGAAAGGTGTATATAATTTAGTTTAGAAGTTCGATTGATAATAATATTGCAACTGAGAAAAAAATGTTCTTTTAAGGGGTGTATTAAGGAGTCAAATTTTTTATTTTGCCCAAAAAACCAACTTAAGTTCGCATAATAAAGCCACACTGCCTATATAAGCAAATACACTATATTGTCGGCAGGGTTTTGGCACTGCGACCCGAGTTTTTTTTCTTTTTATATATGGGTGAAAGTGCGTACTTTCGACCGGATGTGAAGAAAAATAGTATAATATATACACCACACGGGCAGAAAGCTGAAAGTCCTGCATTGCGCAACACACGATGCCTTCGACTTCGCCTCGGGCATCATAACGCACAGTACAGGAATTTCCACTTTCTGCTCTTGTGGTGTAATATAATATCAAATGTTGAACTTTGCAATCGTATCTAGTTTTGATGACAATACAATATAATGATATTTTGGCTTCCGGTGGAAGTGACAGTTTTGATGGTAGGAAAACGTGTCTCGAGTCGTTTAAAATTAAAATATGTATTTAAAAAACAAAAAACACGATGAGTAAGGGTGAATAAAAAATGAAATTTATTCTTATCATGAATCATTGTTACATCATAGATATTTTTCAAGTTTTTTTTTTAACTTGCTATGCTTGTCAGTCAGTGACAGTTGGATCAAATTTTGCAATCTAAATTTCGACCAGATCTAATTAAGCTAAAGCTTTGAAATTCTACACACGTGTACAAGTTCGGTGACAATGCATAAATCCATTATGACGGACGCCTTAAGATGGCGAATTACCTCTTGGCATGTGTATCAAATGAGAAAGTTTTATGAGTGGAAGATGATATGTGACATAATTTTAATTCTAAATTGACGGGCGCCTTAAACTGAAATTTTTGAGAAACTAAAAAGGAAAAAATATTAATTAAAATTTGTTTTCTGAAAATAAGCTTTTATTGAAATGTGACAAAAAAACATAATTTTTTACAAATTAGGTTCATAATTATAAAAGCGTGATTTGTGACTAATAAACGATTATAGATTCCAGTACACGCTTTTATAATTAGAAACCCAAATTGCTAAAAATTAATTTTAACAAAAGTTTGTCTTTTTTTTTTTATATTACCTAATATTTTTTCTATACTGTTTTATACTGTTGTACATCGAAAATCACTTTAATTATGGCTGATTAATTAACTAATATCAATATAATCCAAATTTTCAATACAATTGCAGTGATAAGAGCGTATAAGGTTATAAATGTTATATTAAATGCTGTGTACTATATTCACGACACTTTGGAAACAATATAATACGGAACCAAAAACAAGGTAAAAATCATGTTATTATTTCTTTGTTTTAAGTTATAAAATTTCTTCGCATCCTTGATAGATACGTACAAAACTAACCTTTCATCACATCAATTTACTCGATACCGCATGCCAATTTGATATTTATTACACAGACGTGTAAAGCTGATATTTACGTGTGCTCAGAACATTTCACCTTTCAGTTCTACGTACAACGGATAATTTTAATGAAAAAAATCTCCATAATCGATATGTGATAGAACGATCTTTTACATTGTGTACGAATATTATATAGCTCTATACACTATTGTATAATACATATATTATGTACCTTATAGTACCTATTCACGACAATCTTTTAGATACATTTATGACAGCAATTAACGTTTATCGATCTTCCAATTATTGATGTTTAAAACTCACAAATTATTACTGCCGTACTCAGTTTTTATTATCGATAATTTGCACAAATTTGTACAAATAAAAAAAATGTGTACCTATTTTTATATCATTTTAAAAACTTCGATGATAATTATCATTATTATTTCAACAAACAAATAAAATTTTCCCAAAAATAATATTTAAAATTTGAACCGAGCTGGGTAGAGTAGTGGTACAGCACTAGACTCGCATTCGGGAGGTACGGGCTCGATTCCCGGCAGGAGCTGATGTGGCTGCCTCTCGCCGAGAAACGGTAATTCCTGTACCGGCCATTTTGATTGAGGTTTTCCATGGTTTCCTTCAATTAATTCCAGATAAATATCGAGATGGTTCCTTATTTGAGGCAATGGCCGATTACCTATCAAACTCCTAGTTCAAAAATTACCTACCTTATCCTAATTTCCTATAATTCCTTCATTCGCCCATTGCTATTACATAAGTTGAAATTTAAAAAAAATGTAGAAAAGAACGGGAGGTGGTAAATGGAAAATAGTAATGGTGCGAATGGCGTCTGTTATGAAATAAAGTCGAGAAACGGACGTTAAACGCATTATTATTATTATTATTATATTTAAAATTTGAAAATATTTGAAGTCATTACTGGTGTGACACAAACATTCGTTCGACAAAAATAGTTTTACAACTAAATATTATAAATATGGTCAAGTAACTTGATCCTGGTTTCGTAAAAGCTGATGCTCCTAATTTATCAAAAACCAATATATCATGGTGGTTCAGTTCATTAAAAAGGGTTTCGTTTTTTCCTTTTGAGGTACGAAACCCTAAAAACAGTGATAATTTCAATTTCGAAGAAATTCGTTACGCAACATTGAAGAAGTAAGTCCATTATATCAAATATTTTTGGGTTTCATACATTTTACAGTGCTAATTTTTATTGCTAATGAAATTCAGTTATACATATTATTAGTGTATTTGCCATAAGGCAACATACACTATTGGCGTTGGTCGGATGGCGGGACCTAGGGGTCGGACCAAAATTTCTCGACGTTTCATAACCTCCTAAACAGTTTGGCACCATTTTTGAAAATGTTTATATATATATGTATATATATATTTATATATATATATATATATATATATATATATATATATATATATATATAAGTATATATATATATGTGTGCGGGCAATAACTTTCGAAAGAGTTAATTGATTTTAACGAAATTTGGTCCACGTGTTGAAATCCATCACCGCAAGAAGCCTATTTAAAATGGGCGTAATCGGGGTATTTTAAGGGTAGTTTTTAGGGGTTGAAAATTGTTTTTGGGCCCCAAAATACCGAAAAAATTCTCAGAATCGTTTCAAAATTGACATTTAACCCTTTAGTAGTAATTAAAAGGTGTCCCTAAAATTTAAATAAAATCGGCCCGACAGGACATGAAAACACTAGTTTACAAATAGTGAATTATTTACTGAAAGTTGTATATAATGTGGTATAGAGGTTCGATTAATATTGCAATTAAGAAAAAAAATGTTATTTTAAGGGGTGTATTAAAGCGTAAAATTTTTTATTTTGCCCAAAAACCAACTTAAGCTCGCAAAATAAAGCCACAGTGCCTGTATAAGCAAATACACTATATTGTCGGCAGGGTTTTGGCACTGCGACCCAGTTTTTATTTTATTAAACACAACTGTTTTTTAAATTCTAGTTTTCCAAAACTATTGCCATATTGTCCTCTAGATCTTGAAGGTTTTTTCCTGCTGTAACTAAACATCTCATAAGCTTTCCTAGAATGACATATATTCGCAAATTTATGCCCATGAGTCTGAAAATAAAAAAATCTTAGTCAGTCATTTGTATAAGAAATATTTTAGTTTTATTGACTTGTACTATTTAGTTAATTAAAAATAATTACCAGTTAATATATCGGAAAAATGTTTCGCAATTCGAGCAAATTCTTTCTTGTTTTTATTTTTTCCGCTCCAATTTAATTGCTTTATAGTTAAAAGACTCTGGAGCATAGCTCTAATCAAATGAAATAAGTCTATTTCTGCGAGTGCTTTTAAATGATTAATCTGTGAAATATATTAGTAAGTATATATATTACTATTGTAATTTTTTAGCAAAAATCATCTTTGTTATAATTTAATAATTATTTTTTATGGTTTTAAGAGTGTAATAGATATATATTAATTTAATACCTCTTCTTTCGTAACATTTTCTGTCATTTCTAGGAGAATTTTTATATCTGGTATATTTAAAATTTCAACTACAGCGTAAGTTTTTGTAGATGTGTTCAGTTTTAGCATTGCTTCGATAGTACATAACTTAATTAATTAAAAACCAACAGAATGTTATACTAACCACATTTACATGACTGAATTTCCCAGAATAGTTTCTGCCCCACTTAATGAGTTGTTATATAGGACATGATTTGATGACAATTGATTGATCTATCAAAGACGGCTTCGGAGTTGAAAAAATTCGATGCAATTCTTTAAATAGTTTATTGTCATTAATTTCATTGTTCTTTTGAATCGATTCTGGATTTGGAACTGATAATGTAAAAGTATAATTAGCAAAAATTTTGTTTAAAAAATGTATTCGAAATTCAGTTTCATACAATTTCTAAAATATTTATTCTGACGCCACTTTTATTCTTCAGAGTACATAAGTAATTCTAACTGCCACGCACTACTCTCACCTTGAAAATTTTTTTCCATATCCAAACATCTTTTTCTTAATACTGAAAGAAAAATTTCAACTATTTTTAGATGTCTTGAAAATTGCTTTCTATCGTTTTTAGGTATACGGTTAATGGCAAACTATAAATATTGTAGTATTATGTTTTGAGTAGAATTATGTCTAGAATAATTTATTTTATCTAAAAACATACCCATATAATTTGACTACCATGTTTTGGTATTTGGTTCCTCTCCTTGATCAATCATGTATTTAAAATCTTTTGATTTGTATTTTTCGTTTGGCCAAAAGCAAAAGATTTCACCTTCATCCTCAAATACCCATGTTTCTGGAACAACCATGACTCGTACGGATGTTTTTCGATGAATTCTACTAATCAATGTTTTCTAAAATAATTGCCAACGTTCATAACTCCAATCAACATTTAACACACACTAGTTTCTCGACGCCTTATTTTTTCCTTCTTGTAAGAAAATCTGCAATTAATAAGTTTCGTTAGTTTTTTGAAATATATGAAAATAGTGAAATCGTATATTTTAATATATAATATAATTGATTAAAATTAGTAAATTGATTTCAGTATAATATATTTATTGTTTGGAAGTCAACTGTGGACAGTAATTGTAGTGTTCCCTTTATCAGATTTTAAAACTAATATGTGGGGATTATCATTTAAGAACTGTTAAGTGATCACAATGTCTGTACTGGTAACAGCTAAATTATTTCTTCGGTGTTTCATGTTATGTGTTTAAACCTCTTAATAATGCTAGCACCCTTAAAACGACATTCTTTTTTTAGGTTATCATTGATGTGAGGCAAGCTTCGCACTATATGTACAAATCAGATAAGAATTGAAATTTGGGAAACATTTTTTCATTGGTATAAAGGCCGAAATCGGGCCCTAAATTATTGTATACATTCGGTTGTTTAATATTAATTTTGGTCATATTTTACTAATGTAATTCAATATTCCCTACTACTCCTCAATATAAGTTTCTTTGTTATTTTGTTTTTCAAATTTATAATTTGATATTCATGTTTTTATTTCTAGTTCTTATTTTTATATTTATGTTTGGCTATATGCAATGTACAGTAACATCAGTTTCTATAAATTATTTACAAGTCCTTGAAATGTGAAAAATTTTCAAAACGATCTTTTAAAATATGAATATATAATTACTATGTCTCATTTGGCTAAAAATCCCCGTTACTATATCATTGATATAATTATTTATCATATAATTATATTATCATATAATTATATTATCATACCAATTCTAACTTTACATTTGTTTATACTATATTCTAATTAGTGGATAGCACACAAACTGATTTTTTGTTATTTAGTAAAGGTAATAACATGACTTTCGATTTAATATCGGAAAGAGAAAATTTTCTTGGGCGATATTTAAGTTGTTTCACAATTTGTATGTTTAAATGTGATGATTCAATGAATATTATTAAAAATCTTCCGTGTTCTGAAGGCGATTTCCTCTTTTCCATAAAGCTTGATCAGTTTTTATGAAATATTCGACAATTACAACCGAAGAAATATTTCATTATTATCGCATTGATACCCATTTTATTAGGAACAGTTTCACCGTGCCAATTAATTTTTCTATACTATTTTTCCATAATTTTTAAATTCGGGACATCTTCATGTTCACTTGATAAAATTTGGTTTTCATTATCTTCTATTTTTTCGTTTTTAAATTCTAGTGTTTCTATTACTCTATTTACCAATTGCTCTAAAAGTTTGTTTTATACTCTTACTATTTTTTTTATAATACCTAATTCATTTTCAAAAGGAAACGCAGAAAATGAATCTACCGGACCATTTTTCAGACACTCCATAGCAATATGTATTAAATTATGCACATTATACGTAATACATTGTTCACCAAATAAAGACTGGGATTTTTTAACAATTTTTTTCAATAACTCATGGGTCATTCTATTCCATCCCTTATATAAATCACTGCGACTAAAAATTACTACAGCTGTGTAAAGCATCATGAATAGATTATAACACTTTTTCAATACAAGTGGTCTTATATATAATAAAAATTGAGGGAATTCTGTTGCTTTCCACCGCTTCATCTCAGCCAACCCTCAAGGTTTCCTGTTAAAATTCACTGGTCAATATTTTTTCTAAATCGTGGTGTGAGCTTTTATTATAATATGTATTGTAGTTCTCGAAATTCGATATTTCAGCGACGGCCCTTTTATCCAGTAATTCAACAACTTACGCATTACTCTTAGATAAAGTAAATGCATTCCGATCGGGTCGAAATCTACCTATTGATACAACTAAGTATAGAGAATATAGTTACATTCCTTATACACACATCGCTTTTGGTACCTTACAAAATATTGTCTTCAACAAAACTTACAATAAAAATTTGCATGGAGAGCTATTTTGGCTGTTTATTATTCCGAAAATATCAACAAATCTGTTGAAAAAGAAACATGTGTTTCATTCACTGTTGTAATTTTTGGAACGCACTTTAACTGTGTTCCAAAAACACATGTAATAACACATAGTTCTTTTTCAACTGACATTTCGATATTTTTGGAACTATAAACACTCAAAATAGCTACTCATGCAACATTTCATTGGTTGATTATTATAAGTTTTGTTGATATTTCCAATGAAATAATATCATGGAATTTTAAATATTTTGAAATCTCGCGCAGTTTTTACGAAGTTTGCCCGTATTCAAATGGCCTCTAATCGGTACAATTCCACACAATACTCGAGAGATAGGTATCAACTATCTATTAATGTAGGTATATCTATGTTCAATTTCCAGTGACGCAATGTACTCTGGACAACATTTGAACTAAAATCAGACAATGTTCTTTGACTAAACATTTTTTTCCTTATACCCAATTCCATAATATGTATTTTAATTTTGTTGACTGAGACCTGAAATCAACGGACTGTATGCACTTTCGTCGTGAGTTCGTTTTATAAATAACAAAATGTAAGTAAAGATCATATTATGGTATGTATCAGACTTTATCGGTCTACATAAAAATCGATTCGTTCCAAACATTACATTCTTCGGCTCACTAATAAATTCTTACACTGAACTTAACTACTTTCTTGTTCTGTAAATTTTACAACAAAAATAATTTCAATTTCAGTTGAAAGCGTAACGATATATCAATTGATTTTCTGTTTTCAAGACTATTGTGTGGACTGTCTGTAACCAATGGTTCTGGAATGCTAGTGAATTAAACTTTTTGCATTAAAAGTTTTTTATCTTATTCAATTCGATTTATTCGAGAATCTTAACAATAGCAGTGACTATTTCTATTCTTATTCGTTTGAAATAAATAAAGCTTGTAACACTGTAGGCTTGGTTTTGTTAGTGAAAACAATTTGAAGAACAGATTTTGAAAATAATAAGTTAAATTAAAATTAAAAACATTTTTAAATATATTAGTTTGATTTATATATATAATACATAATATATATGTCGTAGGATAATTAAAAAATTCGAATCTTCGCGAAAATCCTAGGTTGATTGCAAAAAACCGGGTAATTTGAATCCGGTTTTCTGTAAACATCCTAGGATTTTCGCGAAAATCCGAATTTTTTTATTGTCCTACGACATATATACATATAATTATCTAGGCTACCACAATAGCCCAGTGGTTAGGGATTTGAATTCAGAAATTAGTGAGGGGAAAGCTGGAATCGTTTTAATCCCTTCAGTATAAAGAATGTACTACGTAGCACTCCTCTGCCAGTACCTAAATCGCGCAGCCGAGTTGCAGAGCTCTATCTGGAAAAAAATACTCCTGTAGGGTGGTCGCGAACAATTTTTTCAAAACAATTCACACTGTTGCGTAGATTAACCTGTCCATTAGCTTATCATTAATGTAAATTATTTTGGAAAATTTGTTCGCGACCATCCTACAGAAGTAATTTTTCCAAGATAGTACTTTTCGACTCAAATGGAAACACGATTTGTATATTGAATACTCATGTAGGTATTACAGACCTCCCACGTACTATCAAAAAATTTGTTCACGGCTACCCTACAGAGGTAATTCTTTTCAAGGTAGCTCTTTCCGACTAAAAATCTGAACACTTCACGCGGAATACTCTAGAAAGAAAAATAATAAAAAAATCTCAAATTCTCGTATAAACCGTAGACGGTAATAGATGTATCCATAGACTACTTAATTAAGATAAAACATTTGTAAAACCTGGAAGCGGTCATCAAAAAAAATCAAGTTTTCAGAGATTTTACCTTTTTACATTAAAAATACAATCTCTAAACAAATTGTTACTGTAGAGTGGCCGCTTTCAAGTTTTCTAAATTTTTTGACAGAGTTTGATACTCAACAAACATGTCTATAGTACCGTAAAACGAGATTAAGTTTGAACTTTAAAATTTGCATTTAAAAAACTAAAAAGCGGTTATTAGTGTATATGTGTATACTAATACTATCTAAAGTTATTTTGAAAATATTTTCTAATATAAAGAAAAAAAAATAAAAAATCTGTGGTAGTCAATTTGACCCCATGTTGGGATCGGAATGATCAACTCTCAAGTTTGGACGTTAAAACGTTTTTATCACAGCACAGATAAATAACTGCAGTTATAAAGACGGTTAAAAAATGTTTTTGCATAAAATTAATTAATGATTTTTTACACTACAGAAATATCCACGGTATAAAAAAAATAAAAATAAACAAAAAAAAGTTTAATTCTAAAGATATGAGGTAACATATATATAAAAGCCTTCTTTTTTAAGTCAATTGAAAACGAATGCGAAGATCCTTCTACCATCTATGATCGTATAAAAAACGAACTACGGATCGATATTGCTGTTTTTCCATTTTGTCGAAAAATACAAAACACGAATGATACAACTAACTGTCAAAAATAACATAACCTATGAATTTATCTACAGCTTTATTTATCTACAACGAGGTCGTTTAAAAGTCTGCAGTACACGATGGTAAAATCAACTCTATCTGTCGTCCAACACGGGTACTTATTGATCAGCCCTCGTATTATAAGATACTAGTGGCTTACAAGAGATTTCGTCTAAGTGGCATAGATTATACCCACAGTTCTTTTACCTATAAAAAATCTACCACCACCCCGTCCGGGTAGATGTGTTCAAAAGAAAGTCGAACATGTATTTCTTTATTTTCTAAGAAGAGTATATTTCCCGTTTTTAGTTTAAGCAATTTCAGAAATACAGACAGCGTATTTTTTATGAATGTTAAACATTTTTTAAATACAAGTATATGCTGACACGTCACATAATGTGAGGTTATGATGTTGATATACTACTGACAATTCATGTTAAAAATATTGTCTGTAGATTATAGTATATAAATAAAACTATGGTATAAATGTGACGATCTGTCCATGTGATAATTTTCACATGATGAACATCAAAGTGCCCTCTTGAAATGTGTAATAATTTCGCCGTAATTATAATATTAAAAACTAAACTTTTTATATATATTTTGTTTTGAGATTGCCACAACGTTCAAATCCCTCCTTTCCTTTCCACAAATCTACCACTGATAATAATATGAATCCTTGAGATATACACATATTATGTACCAGTATTTAATATAATACTACGTACTTATGACTATATAGACTACACAATACACACATGACGATTCTGACTGAGTTCTATGCAATATGCTGCAGCTGAATGCATTTTACAGGATGCACTCGTGCGTGTAATAAACGCCCTGTTTCTGTGTTCATCGGCGTAACGTCGGTGTATTTTCTTACATACTATTGCTATTCACTGGCAGAGAATGAGCGTTACATAATATCTATATAATATACACGTATTACGCACACACACGCCCGTGTCCTGGCTTATAATGCGCTAACATATTATATTCCAGGTGTTTCGGGGACAAAAGTAAATAATTACAGGAATAACTTATTATTGTTCTACATTAATTGCAATTTACTATTCTCATAGTCAGGGCTGGATTATGTCATGTAGGAGTCCTAGGCAATGATAGTCTCGGGGCCTTTATCCACTTCGGTAGGTCTCTAGCTATAGCATTTAAATCTCATACCAACGCCAAATTTTAATATTTCAGCATAATTATTGTACGTCATTTATTAAAACAAAACAATTCAAAGGTAATGTAATGTAATTAAATTTATGCAATACTTGCAAATTGTGATTATAGTAAAATTTAACTGTAAATCTTCATCATCTTCAGTCATCCATCAGTCCAAAAACCGCATTGAAAAGTATTTAAATATTCAATTATGTTTTCAAAATAACTTTCCTTAGTTTTTTATGTGAATTCTTTCAATGTCTCTTGAAAGTCAATTTTATTAAAGACTAGCCACTATCCGCGGCTTTGTACGCGATTGAGATGAAACATGGCAGTGACAACAGTACTGGAATCTTCGACTCCACCGTATTAGAGTGCACCCAGTTCAGCAGCGACAACAGGAGTAGAGCCGTTGGCTGTACCGTATTAATAGTAAAGCAAACAAACATTAATTTAATAAGAATAAGTTCAATAACTACCCTTGAGGAGTTGAATAAGGATTGAGTACCCTCCATAGGAAAAGGTTATTTTATGGTCTTCCTCGTGTTTCCACTCATCCCTATTACTGGCCGTCTTATTGTTTTAATATACCGGTTCACACAGTAACCCCCATCCCTTGTTTCCTTGATTGGTGGTGAAAATATTTTTTGCCGATCTATAATCGTTCATCCGTATGACGTGCTCCACCCACTTTAGGCGATTTACCCTAACTGATTTGACAATATCCGTTTCGTTGTACAGTTGATTATTATTCATGATTATATCTTAAGCTTCATTGTCCATTTTATTGTACAATAGGTAGTAGTTTTACCACTGCAAGAAAAAAATATGCAAAATGGATGAGCGGTGAATTTTCGTAGTGTTATTATTGGGAGATCATCCTTAACTTTTAGTATATTACACTGTAAGGACCGGAATTTCAACTTTCTAGCTGTATGGTGTATACTGTTTTTCTTCATAACCGGTCGAAAGTACGTACTTTCGTATCAGGGTGCATGAGAAAACTGTCTCGACCCGCCGTTGCAGACGGCATGCGAGTAATTTTGGCAGTGCATAAATGTTAGGCTTTCTGCCTTAAAATTGAAGTCGAAAATACACGTAGTTTCGACAGGATATGAAGAAAAATATTTTTCTTCACAGCCGGTCGAAACTACGTACTTTCGTATCCGTATGCACGAGAAAACTGTTTCAGCCCGCCGTTACAGACGGCATGCGAGTAATTCCAGCAGTGCATACATTCTGGGCTTTCTGCTTTAAAATCGAAGCCGAAAGTACCTACGTACTTTGGATAGGGTGTGAATAAATTTTTCCTAATTTGCTTTTTGGTAATTTACCTAAACAAAAAATAATACACCACAATTAATTCAGCAACGAAATATACCAAACTACGCAATTCGTTCAGAGCTCCAAATATTAATTATTGTGTTCAATCTAACTCAACGTACGAATAGTAGTAGATAGCTGTTCTAATAATCAAGTCAGAGAACGCAACACGTTCAATAAAAACTTTTTGTACAGCCTGTTACTTTTTAACAATACCTATAATTTTGGCAGTGCATTGTTTATATTTGGTAAAAGGTGTTCATTTTCGATAACAGTTAAAAAAGAACTGTTTTCCCATCATTAGTATCTTTTAATTCAACTATTATAAAACAAAATACTCCATAGAAAATGTAGGCATCTTATATGTATATTACGTTCTACGTAACGTAAGTGACTAATATTATTATGCTTGACTATTGTGTTCACTCTAAATTCATTTTATAGGACAGTTTGATGGCTTTTGTACCACACAGTGCGCCGATAAGTGGATGCTCTTCAGACCAAACCGGACAATTATTATATCATTATTCAAAACTCTGACAAACCACATTACAACGACCGGCAAGTAGACACATATGTAGACAAATGAATTTCTTTCACAGTAGATTTATAATATAATAGTACAAATGCCTACGACAATACATTTACACATAGGCTGTACTTAAATATTGGTTCCTTAAATTTGATGTAAACTTTCAATGGCGTAGTTATTTAATTTGGTTAGTACATCAGTTTTTCATTTTTCGTTGTAATGGCAAGAAATAATCGATCAAATGCCCCGAGACGCCTTCATTTGCACAAGTATAGCCAACAAGAGGAGAACGAAATTTATTCACTGAAC
Source organism: Venustoraphidia nigricollis (assembly GCA_034508555.1). Classification (NCBI taxonomy): domain Eukaryota; kingdom Metazoa; phylum Arthropoda; class Insecta; order Raphidioptera; family Raphidiidae; genus Venustoraphidia; species Venustoraphidia nigricollis. The sequence continues at coordinate 14,926,848 of JAVRKA010000003.1, read as the reverse complement.
TTCATACATAATATTTGATAACAATGCTACCTACTACATTTACTTACTTCCTTATCAAAGGCGTGATGAGGTATATTATGGTGAGTAAGTGACCATGATATGTTAAAACGAACGCCAGCAAATTTTAAGAGTGAGACGAGCCTTTATAAAATAGCTGCATTTCGATATATTTTTCAAAAATTTCGACATTTCATTTGTAGTACAAGCTTTACGTCTAATAGCAGGAATTGCACAAGCGCTCGCACACGCGGAATAATCATAAATTACTGTGAAGTTTTACTTTACGCACTAGTGTTAAATGAATTACTTTGCTATCGCTGTACACTCATAAAAAGTAGCTATTTTTATGGTTCTAGCAGCTTCGTAATAACTTAAAAGATATTATTGTCTTTTATTTACATTTTTTTAAATCTATATTTACAAGACCCTTTTTCTGTTTTAAATAATAATTATTTAAAAAAATGTTACAAAAGGCTGAGGGAAAGATTTTAATATACGCATTTTTTTAGATCGTCTATATATTCGAAATACTCATTAAAGCTGTAAAATATATAACACACACGCATCCGGATAAATATGACAAGTAAATTACTATAATTTTGTCACCGCTCGTTTTTTCTATTATATATAGTGAGAATCACCAGATTTGTTTTTTTTTTTCAAATAAGCAGGAAGTTTGCTGGTTTGGTATGATTTATCCATGATTTGTAAGACTATTCCATAGAAGCATTTATGATTGTAGAAAAAACATTAACAGTAACAGTTTAAGATTTTTTTTTCGAAATTGATTATATTATGCCAAACTGTATATTACTTATCTACGTTTTTTATTATACTTGTATATGCCAATTTAGATATACACTATTGGCGTTGATCGGATGTCGGAACCTAGGGTACGAAGAGAAATGGAATATAAAATAGGTATAAAAACTAACCACAAAACACCAAACATTTATCAATTTTATTCTCGACATTGAATTAATATGGTACAAAAACATTTTATTTTAACGAAAAAACCTTAAAACATTTATATTACTTCTGAATGAAATTAAAATTCGCTAAAGTGAACAGTTTTACGCTATAAACATGATTTTACAGAGAAAAAAATGTTTTGAAAAAAATACACGGCACACAACCGAAGTAAAATTTCTATGGCTGATTATTCAGAATGGGGAAATTGTTATAATTGTTTTAATTTTAAAACACAATATTAGTGCCAAATTACATTACAGTAGGAAAATTAATTATGTATGCAGAGGATATTACCGTATTCAAATTAAAATAGTGACCAGTCAGTTTGCTGAATATTGGTATAAAAACCAACTTATTATGAATGTAGATAAAACATTTTTCGTTCAGTTCAGAATCAGAAACCCTGTACAGAAAATACCTATAGTAAAGACTAGTATACATTCCAGCAGTTCTGTAAAATATTTAGAGGTATTGTCATAGACGAAAACTTTAGATGGGTACTCAATAACGGTCTCATAATAACAAACTATTTATTCATGAAAAATGTATAAAATATTACATTACACTCTTATATAATTATTCTTGACGCCGGTCTCCACAGGTATTGCAAATCAATATTATTTGCAAGAAACTTAATTATTATTACCTATTATTATCAGCTTAGACAATTGAAGAATTTATACGACTTAAAGACTCTAATTATATAATTGTATATGGAATAAAGAAAGATTTATTGTAAGATATGAAGTATACCTAGGGAGGGAAAACCTGAGTTAAAAACGCAATGCGATAAAATCAAGTACATTTATCACCTTTCGCGTTTGCAATTTTTATGTTTCAGTTCTTCCGTAACAAAATTTCTAACTACGCCCCTGAGTATAAAAACAAATCATCTCCTAGCACTTCACCAACCTTGGGACACGAGCCACCATTGTAATAATTAATATTAAAAATTGGTAAAGTTTGGTGGCAATAATGTCGAATGACATTCACCAACTTCGAATTCACGGTTACTTGTTTATTTTGTTAGTTTCTTTTGTTACGTGTCTTCAGTAATTCTTTTATCGTGATATTAGAATGATAAAAAAATTATAAGAACTTCACAGACAGCCATAAAAATTAAATTTTTGAGACATAAATATTAATTTATCGTACATGTATTCTATATATTATAAACATTTAAATTCGCGCGCCTACGACAATAAAATTTACCGAAAATTTATCACTTTAACTTGAGTTCAATAAACATAATATTTCATTTTGTGATTTATAACGTCAAGTTTTGAATGAATATGCGTATTTATATTTGGTAACGGTTATGTCATTTCGTATTTATTTTCAAATTTATAACTTATGCTTATTTAACTATGGCTTGAGTCACATTCATTGCTACATTTGATACAGGAAAATTAAACTCTTAACATTTAATATTCATAAATGTAATGAGGTCCTCGCTCTAAGGTAAGAAGATTTTTTTCTGCAAAAAAAACACCCTAGCGTTGTCCAAAATAAATTAGTTAGGTAGATGATAAGCATGCTTTGGTTAATTTTTACATGTAAAACACTATTATGAAAATACACAGTTTTCATAATATTTATTACTAGTTTTTACCCGCGTCACCGCACGCTTTAACAGCAATTTTATTTTATTTATTATAATATGTATTTCAATTGTCAATATTTATGAGGTTGAAATGGTTCTGTCGCCCAACTGGCTGGATATTTTTATTTTCGCATGTTTTTATTAATTGTTCTTTTTTTTTGACCAGTTATGTTCTGTATCCGTATTTAACGCTTCTACCAAAGGGAACTGCACAAACGCCAGCGAAGTCGTGAATAAAAACTAAAGGCTAGTTCACATCAAAAATTCGAGTCAATGTAGAATAAAAATTATTAGAATTTTATTGAAAAGTATTCAATAAATTCGGAGTTTGGCTAATATTAATGTGTGTATCAATCAATTAATCATCAAAAATTGATTATTCAAATTCAGTCCAAAAAATATCTTTTGGGTTGAAGGTTTGCATGTGAACTCCCGGTTAAGGTTATTCGATAATTAGTCTAATGTATAGATAAAACCTTGAAATTGTAATATGTTATTTATTAATATTTATTACATCAAACTGAACTTTTTGAAAAAGAGTATCAGACGTCTGCGTATAATTTATTCTTCCAAATACATAGTTATATCAGAAATTAAAGATGGTAGTGTGCCAGATGCCTTAGATGCATGCGTTTGTAGTCTTTATCTTTCTTCCAGTATCACGCAACTATTCATGCTGGTTTTATATATGTTTTATGGTGCAAATTTTACCGCAAACTGAAAATTTATGTTTGTTATTTTTATGAATTTTGTAAACATAAAATTGATATTTATAACTTACATGTTTACAATACTGTAGAATTTGGATTTTGCCATAATTATAACTTACTTCTGTTCATTATCAATTTATTAACCTCATCAGTCATATAAAAGAATTTATTAAGTCACAATTAATTATAATTTTACACAGATCATTCAGCGTAGTTCAAAGATGTAAAAGCTAGTAGGTGATCAAATATATAATTGAATCACTGAATAGAAGAACAGTAGTACAGCTCAAAATGTTGTTTTAAGATAATCACTAAATTAATGTGATTTATGGAAAAACGGTATTTTCCACAGCAAGTTAATGCATTGAGAAATCGTAATTTTTCTCCATTTTTAATAGTGGAAGGGGGTATAAAATTTCTGACTGTATTGAAGACGTGTTGTCAGTTTCTGATGGCGCCTTATCAATAAGTAATTGGTGTACACTGTCTACTCAGAACGCACTGATATTAAGTGTCGATAAAACTGTTCTCTTAAAATATTTAAACATTTAATAGAGTAGCTTGGATATTGTATTAACAAAATATTAAAGTAATGCAAAATTCAAAAGTTTTAAAATGAATTAAAATATCCAAATGATCGTTTCGGTTTTTGAGATTATTCTCAGTGCTTACTATTGCATTCAAGAAAGTATACCTACAGTTCAATCTTAAATAGGTACCTGGTACATACATACAAATTTAGTTACTTACTAGTAAAATTTATTTGAATTTGTATTTTAGACTAATTGAAAATGGTCTCAAAAAACGAAGCGATCGTCTGAATACAGTGGTACCTCGACATACGAGTGCCCTAACATACGAGTTTTTTGAGATACGAGTACGCCCCGCGGCTCGAATTTTATGCTGAATTGTCCCGACACAAAGCACCTGTTCTGGCGCTGTTTTGAAGTGACGGAGAACACAAACCTCATCCTTCGAGAGTTCTGGAAGAACCACTTTAACATCATGATATGCCTCAGAATTATTGATCAGGCCTGGCTGAGTGTTACAACGAGGAATTCGGCCTGAGGCTGTAGCCGAAAGGACTTTCGAAGGATTCGAACCCGAAGTGTCAGTAGAGGAGGAAATTGTGTCACTGAGAAAATCTATGGCTCTGAAGGTGGATGAGAGAGACGTGAACGAGCTCTCACAGCACTCTCAGGAACTGACGACCGGACCGAGGAGCTATAAGAATTATGGTAGCTGCAGCTTACGGCAGTTCTGCAAGAAATTGGTTTCGAGGAGGAGTCAGAGGTGGAGGAGGTTGTCTCTACAAGTGGGATAAAGGAGATTTTGGGAATGTGGAAGAGCGAGTTTCACAGTTCGTGGAAAAGAAACACCCTGAAAAAGTTGTAACTGGTCATGCATCGAAGCTATTTAATGACACTTGCTTAACTCATTTCAGCAATATTCTGAAAAGGAGAAAGAAACAAACCTCCTTGGACAGGTTTTTTTTGAACAGCCTGATGTTGAAAGTGAGGAAAGCGTGGCGAAAAAGACAATGAAGAGAAAAACAGTGACAAAAATTAAACGCAAGTAACACATCCGCATGCATCTTTCATAAGCTCAAGTTGACTGATTTCCAAGGTAAATACACTATATAAAACCAGTTTATTTTTTTACATTTTCTTTCGTTATGTTGTTATATAATATTTGTCATTTATAAATACATTGACATTGTATTCAAAATCACATAACAAAAACAACTGGGGTGGCATTTTGGGGGCTGGAACGGATTAATGGCATTTCAATTAATTTAAATGGGAAACTTGCTTTGAGATACGAGCAAAGACATACAAGCAAGTTTACGGAACAAAAAAAAGTCGTATGTCGAGGTACCACTGTATTTTAATTCAATTTTCGATAAAATTTTTGATTTTTAGTCTACTTCAGTATTTCATTAACGTGTTCTTTTAAACTTCCATACTAAGCTAAAACACATGCCCTTGAATGGTAAGTCGATACAAATTGTTAAGAACGCCACATTTCTAAGATAAAATATATCTAAACTACAACTAAATTAATTGAGGTGGAATGTTACCTATATTGACATACGTATTTATTGGAAAAACAATCTGCACATAGAATATGATATTACGGCGGCTCATATCATTGTTTTTTTTTTGTAATTATTTAGAAAAATGTGTGTATATGAGTTTTTTGTCAGTTTTTCTAATTTTTCGATTTTCATTGAATCAACATGGCTCACTTATCGTTTCACATCTCGGTGTGTTTGATATGTGACCCCTATCCGTTTAAATAAATAAATAGTTATCGCGAGCGGCACTTAAGTCAGTATTTTAATAACTCGATATATGAATAAATAATTACAGTAACCAACTAGCAACAAATTAATGAACACTTGCACATGAACATAAATATTAACTGGATGTCAAATTTAATTCAGAAACAAGAATAATGCCAGTGTATTTGAAACCGTTTTCCCATGATAAAATACAACCATATATACACACATAATAAATGTACAAGTGTATTACTAGGCAACCTACATGATACCATACTAGAGTGTGTACATGGTTAAATAACTTTTTTGTATTAAATTTATAACATTTTGAAGTGATACCAAGCACAATCGATTGATTTCGAATGGAGTAATTAAAATGAAAAATTACTTAAAAGTGCATTTAGTAGATCGCGTAAAAACGTCACAAGATTTTTGTAACACAAATTGCGCCTAAATAAATATTTAAAAAAACTAACAGAAATGTATACAGCTGCGATTTCTCATCCTAGATTTTTTTCTATACGAAGATGAAACCATCCAACTCGTCCTCTTGCTGTTAGGCTGACAGATCTTCTTAATGAAATCCATCTGGCACTCGTAGTCTCGTTCGGTCGTTATTCAGTCTTCGCGTGGCTAAACCGTCGTCTACAAGCCATTCATTGACATTGGAATGAAAAATTTATCTTAAAAGTAATGAACTGAAAATTTTAATCATAATAACCGATGGAATAGAACTTATAGCTATTTATTTCCTCCCGTAATTCAGATTTGCGACTTTTTTTCGGAAGGCATTAATGCCCTATATTATTTATTAGTGAAGTAAATAAATAAAAAAATATAGCAGTATTGAGCACTTTATAATTTTATTATAAAGTGTACAGTATAGGGATTGCAATCCAGCGGAATTTTCAATCCAGCTGGATTAATCGATTAATAGATTAAAGTTAGGGTTTCACCTCTTACAGGGAGTAAGAGGTGAAACCCTAACTTTAATCTATTAATCGATTAATGATGAATCCGCGCTGGATCCAGCTGGATTTGCTTTAGTCCAGCATAAATCCAGCTGGATTGAAAATTCCGCTGGATTGCAATCCCTATACTGTACACTTTATAATAAAATTATAAAGTGCTCAATACTGCTATATTTTTTTATTTATTTACTTCACTAATAAATAATATAGGGCATTAATGCCTTCCGAAAAAAAGTCGCAAATCTTCCATAAAGTGCCATTTCTTTCTTCAAAATCTTATCATAATCCTTCTCATGTCAGACCCAGTTAATTACTTGTTTTCGCTGATTGCGGAACCGCACCGCTAGATCAATCACCAGATGCTGGATTCAGCAGGGCCAAAAATGTGCTGGATCCAGTTGGTAGCTTATGACTTATCTAGGGTGACCACGAACCAATTTTCCATATTTTTCGATACAGTCAGTTTAAATATGGATAGTTCTACAATTTCTACATGGGAATTTACTATTTATTGAACACCCCTCTTCCTAGAATCGTACGTACTGTCAAGTCAAAGCCGTCAAAGGTGTTGACGGAATAAGATACATTCAGTCAACACTAGAGTGATAGATGCTTTCTTATACTAACGCACTGACGTCACGCGTAGCACCTAAAGCAGCTAAATAACACCCTACTCCTTGTTGATCAGAGGTTGCGCAGAGTACATCGGGGGTATCTGATGATGGCGTTTTATGTGCTGCTTCAGTGCGCAGACCAGCGCCTGACTGCAAGAAAGTCTGCCACACAAAGCACAGACGCGGTTTGTGGTCTACCAGTGGCTGTTATATTTCCTAAATATGAAAAATTTAATTCAACTAAGATCATAACCTAAGATTTTGGTTGTTCTGTTGTTCTGCAGAGCTTATAGAGAAACCGTCACATCCAGTTTAGATGGATGTTTGTTAATCAGTCCATAGACAAATACCACGTACGGCGACAAGACCCGATGACGTGAAATATTCCGTGAAGTATTTGTATATTATTTGGGGTGCCTCGTTAACCATACTTAAATTGAAGATTGGTGTTCCAGTTTTACTGATACGTAAACTTGACGCCCAAAGATTGTGAAAAGGTACCATGAGGTTGCATATCGCAGTCATGTGAAGAAATTTTGTTAAGGCTACAATTCTTATATGAGCGGCCAAAGGGAAAGCGTATTAATTTCTAGAACGTGTACCGTGTGTAAAAACTTGCCAAGCGAGAAGTTGGCACTCTTTTAGATTTCAATCCCTTTTGAAGTAAAACCTATTTTAGAACGGTAGAGTGAAATTCATTCTTGAGATTGAAAATGTAACGAACGTGTCGTAATGCACGTATTCCGTATACTATAAAAGCCGACTGTAGAATATTAAGTTGGCAACGAGGTAGATTACTTGCCTCGGTGCCTTTATTACTTTTTTGTATTTTTTTACAATCATACCAGCTTTACTTCTGTAGTGTGTAGTGTAAAATACACAGTCTCTTTTTTGTACAGAGCATGGCTCTTCTTTATACACTTATATTTTTAGTGGAATATCAGCGCGAGACTGTTTTTGATGCGATTTAGTTTACCGTCCCTCGTAAACGTGTGTGTTCAAGTTGTTTGTATATCAACTAGCTTAGAGCACAACATACTATGTAGCACATAATTCAAAGTGTATTTAAGGTGTCCAAACTCGTAAAGAACAATAAGCAAAAGGAACATTTATATTGTCAAATCTAGTGCATAAAGAATATATTTACAAAGGTCGACATATACGTGCAACGTACTAGAAGGATGAAACGCACGTAAAACGTGCGGCTTACGTATGTTACGTGTGCACGGCTTGTAAGTGTACTGCAGTATCAGAGCTGAGGCTCACCTTATACGCATAGTAGGTACACACTATTATGTGCCTATGTGTATAATGATAAGCTGTCATCACTTGTAAACGTCCGTCGGTTCCAATCCTATCATTATAATAAATATTATACTGTCGAATACGGTTTCGTTCTTATAAATACACAATAACAACATGTTATGCATGGACACATTATAATATGTGTGCATTCATACAGTGGTGTTAAAAATTTGCGGATCATCTCTAACTTCCTAATATATTAGGGACGTATTAGATTCAGCCCGAAACTTTTTTTAGGGACCTTAATAGATCTTCGCATTTCAATATCCTAGAAATTGTTTGAGATTATTATTTATTGAAGTCTCTTCCCCCTCTCTCGTTGTATGTGTCTGCGTGTGGTGTGAAATTTTTCTACTTCGATATCGTAAAGATATGGTCATGGTTTTAATTTTTTGTTTTATCTAGATCTAGAGTTATTTAGATCTGATTAGATTTTGATCAAAATCGGTTCAGTGGATTCTTCGAAAAATGTCCTCAATTACTTAGATAGATAGATAGATAAAGATCTTTATTTGTTTGGTACTAATGTACATAAATAGCGTCAACAAATACCATAATTATAAAAGAGTTCTAAAAGAATTATAAAAGAATTATAAAAACTCGTTCAATTTATAGTGAGCCTTTGCTAACAACAATTTTTGTAATGTTTTCCTGATTTTTTTAGAGTTTACAGCCTTAATTTCAGTAGGTATATTATTGTGTATTCCTATCATAGCATTGCGGACACCTTTGTGAGTTACCGCTAGTGTACAATTTGTAATTTTTAAATTATTTTTATTTCTAGTAGTATATTCATGATTGTTGTGATTTTCATTAAACAAAGATGGATAATTTTGTACAAAATTTGCACAATTTAGAATATAGAGATCTACTAGTGTTAGTATGTTATATTGAATAAATAAATTTTTACAATGATACAATGATACGAATACACTTTTTTTGTATTAGAAAAATGTTTTCTGTCCATACCGAATTGCCCCAGAAGATTATTCCATATTGAATAATAGATTGGAAGTATGCATGATAGACAGTAAGCAAAATGTTGGTATTAGTATATTTTTTTAAATAAGTTAGAACGAATTTAGCTTTATTTAACTTAGGCAAAATGTAGTCAATATGCTGTTTCCAGTTGAGATTATTGTCTATGTATAAGCCTAGGACTTTAACGGATTCTTTATTATATGACAATATGTCCAAGTTTTCTTATTCTCACATAGGTAAAAAAAATTAATATAAATGAATTCTGGATGATAAAATGCGAATAAAATCTTATTTTTTTTGTAAAATGTACATTTTGAAAAAATACTTGAAAAATTGCATGGAAGTCATGTTTTATTTGTCTAATTAAGATGGTTATGATTTTAATTAGTCAACAAACAAATAGGATGATTTTGGTTTCTATAATACTAATGTGTTTGGTATTTTAGTGTAATGTAGATAATTCAGTGAAATTTATAGTGAAAAGTTTATGTTAGGTATATAATCCATTGCTATACTTTTGTATAACAAACACAATAGTTTTAAAAGTGTCAACGCTTTTTACACTGGACCACGATACCAAATACTGAGTTAGTATAGGACTATCTCGCCAATCAAAATTTTGTCAAGAAATTATTTTTCAAACTTATTTTAAGGGTACATAAAAACAACGAGATAATTTTTTGAAATATTTGATCTCAAAGTTTAAAAATATAGAAAATTTAGTCGATTGGGTAAATTTGATAACTGAGCTATTTTTTTTTTAGAAAAACAGGTAATTAAGGTGCTCAAATTGCAAGCTTATTTCGAAAAGCCTGATTAATCAGAGAAGGTTTCGAAGTAAAAATAAAAAAAACAGATAAAGCCTATGTTTTTAAATAGATTACACGATCCCAACCTTTTTGAAACCTCTCTAGATTCTGTATACACATAGTATATAATATTATGTATTCTTGCAGCCATTAACTACCTTGTTATGAAATAAAGGAATATTTCTCTACAGAAAAATATATTCTTCTCTTTTGTAAATCAAGTTATTTTTTTCCTCAATATATATGCAAAAATCTTGTCAAAATTTGCTTATTATTTATATATTATTTATAATAAAATTTACCGTTACTGTTTTACTTGTACATACTATCTGGTATAGCAAAGACGGCGATGACCTCAGCTGTCGAGCGTCTATAATCTACAGTCTATCCATGCATCAGAAACATAAATAGTAGTGTAAAATGGTAGATGAAATTGGGAGCAAGAAAATTCCCGTAGCACTTAGGTCTACAAATTCACTGTGCATTTCCGACGCGACAACCAAATCAAGTTCTGAACAGTACTAAGTTTTCATATAAAATTTTTTTTTAACAATTCAATAGTCGTCAAGTGACAACTTTCGAAGTGTAAACAGCTTTTGGTGCAAAAGTAACCTGCAGTGGCAGCCTCGCAGGTCTTCTATAGGGTGTCCCAAACAGCGTTGGTCATTAAGATTCCATTTAAAAAATAATTGAATTTTGACAAATTATACAGTTATTTCGAATATACTGAGAATTTCCGTATTTGAAAACTGGCTATGAATTTTTAGCGTATTTGCTATAATATTGTATATGGCGTCGGTCGAATGGAAGGACCAGCATTATGAACTGGTTTTCTCAAAGATATTGCAATTTTCTCAATATTGTTATTTTTCTATCCAGTATTTACAAGTACTAAGTCTTTTAAAAATCAGATACTGGAGACACTGCCCTAAATTACTAAATTACAAACCTATTTTATATGAAGAAATGACAAATTTATGAAATACCAAAAATTTGTTTTTCTTTAAATATTTGATGGAGTCGCACATTTTTATTACGCCTGATTTATATTGATCTTAAAAAATACTAATTTTCACACTGAACGTTATATATAATATAATTGGCAATGTAAATTACCGCTTTTTTATTGTAACCATTTTAGCTGATTAATTATCCGGGTAATTAACTGTGTATCTACAAAAAAATACAATAATAGGCCAGTTTTCAACAGTAGAAATGGACAAATTAATATAATAATGTATTTATATTCATGTAGGTACTGATTAAAAAATTAAAATGGCTGCCACTTAACAAAATGTTCTGATATAAACCGGAATTTACAAATTAAGGTCAAAAACTGTCTGCGCAGCCTTGTAAAATAATTATAAATAGTCGCAAATATTTAATCGGCTGATAAGCAAGCCATCATTATAATATTATAAAAAATGTTCTATTTTTACCGCACCTGATGTTATATAATAATCGTAGTTAAATAAAAAACAAAAAAATTCAAAAATTAATTCCCATTTAGGAACCTGAATATAAAGTTGCACATAGCCCAGTTTTGTTAATGTTGACCTCAAAAGGCACTAATCCCCCAACCCCAGGCAATACAAAATTAAAAAAAATAATTGCTTCGTCTTTTTGAGTAAGTTTGTTGAACTTCTTTCTTTCTGGTAATTCTTGCAATCAGTTAATGTATGTTTAACAGTTATTTGTTAGTCGCATGTTTGGCATATCGAGTGTTGCCTTTGAATAAGTGTGCATGATTTTCAGATTTTAAATTTTAAAACTTACTTGAGCTTGCCGTGATTTTAAGTCACGTCAAGTCGTGAATCCGTAAGTACGAGTTTATGTCCTATTTTTATTTGGGCTAATATTAAAACTTCTTTCGTTGTAACTGACTAGAAGTGTTCCAGTTTTTAGAATCTGCGTTATATTTTCGGTAAAGACTAGCCCATTCTCTACCTATTGTAACTGATGGAATCTATGATAGCATCGGACGTTTTTATTATTGCTGTTGGTTTATTTATATTTTATTACTAAATCTTTTTATGCTTTATTTGAATAATGTTTAGTAATTTCGAGTCATTGTATAATAAATTAAAATGTTTTGAAAATAATTTTTGTCGTGCCTGAAAATCTTCTAGGTTTGAGACATCGTATATAACACTGGCCTCCCATAACGAATTGTGTTAATGTGTGTACAGAGACATTATTAAATGATTGTACAAACATGGCCATAGTTTTAGGTAGAAAAACAAACAAGTTTATGTCGTCTGTATTGTTTAACATATTACCTAACAAAAACGTTTTAAGTTTATGTATAGTAGAATTATTCTAGTATGTTAGTAAACCTCCACTGGTGGTCTTTGCATTCACGTATTAATAATCATGGCGATTCAAAGAAATAAACATATTTTCAAATTTGTAGATAATGAATGTGTAACATGCTGGTTAAGTCCCAGAATGGTTCTAAAACTCTTCGGACAATGCAAAGTTGATTACTAGAACCAAACCTGAATGGTTAGTTGTAGTTACAATTTCAGTTTTTAACAAACGTATAAATTGTTTGTAGCTATGAAAATATTTCATTTCTTTTTCATTTTTATATTTATGTTAAATGTTATTATTGTGACTATTATCTTAATATTACAAAGTTATGAAAGGTGGTGAACTGCTCATGTGTAAATAAGAATCTACATGTAAAATCATTAATCTGCAATTTCCTGCTCTCCTGATTTTGTCCCATTAATGATTATAATTATTATACGTGATATCCTATTAAATCCTGTTACATTATGTACCTGATAGGTATAGGTTATAACAAAAATAATTTTTATGCAGTGTGATTACAAGAAATGCACATTTTTCACGTATTGTTTATCATAAGTTTTCAGAAAAAGTTATTCTTGATAAAAAATTATGTATGCTTTAAAACCTAAAATGTCTAACTAGAATCAATGTGGCTCTTCTCGTATACGAAGGGGATATGGGGGTTTGATTTTTTCGATTTTTGTTCATCAGTAAACTACTATTTTTTTAATGGAGTGAGTAGAAAATAATAAAAAAATGCTAATGACCCCAGTAGTCGAAGCACTTTTTTGTAAATAAAAAAAAAATAAAAGAACTCTTGAACAATTTCCTAAAAACTTTAAATTTTAAATTTGGATTTGATCCGTTGAACGGTGGATCAGCAGGACCTCTTTACTCTTGACCCAAATCAAACTTTTATTGGCCATTGACTTGAACTGTTCCATTATTTTTTTAATTTCTGGAAGAGAATTCTAGGTAACTCTGAAGTCAAAGGACCAAGACAGGCGGATCAGGACGCGTGAAGCCAAGTCGTTGTGGTAAAATTAAAATTTAATTGTTTTCAATCTGAAGTGCTAATTGATTGTATCTAGAGAAAAAAAACTCCTCCATGCCCGAATTCGGAAGCGAATAGAAGTTTTGTCAAAGAATTCTATTCTATTGTATTCTAATTGTGTACATCGCATGCATAAAATTTCCGGAGGTACTCGACTGCGCGCTCTATGCAAAATCATCCAAAGAAGACCGAAAAATGCGATATTTTTTCATAATTTTGGGAAGGTTTCACATAGAGCGCAATCAGGTACGTCCGAAATTTTTATGTATGCACACGTGCAAAGCCCTATTTAGAGCCGTAACGATCGCTTCTTTTTTACTGTCTTCCAGTATAGTTCAAGCGACGAACGTAAAAAATGGTTCCAATTTTATAGCGGCTGAAACTTTCATGAAAGATAGTGCATATAGCGACTTCAATCACTTGCCCAGAAAACCCTGCGAGAAGCTGATCAAACAGCGGGAAAACGTCAGTTTCGGTTTTCATTTTGATGGCTTTACTAGTTTCATAAAGCTTGAACTTTTACTTTTTATGAATTTGTTGATCGGTAAGAGTTTTTAAAAATATTTATTTATTTACTAAATTTCCTTTTTATTATTACACATACATATAAAAAAAATATATATATATATGATTGTCGTCTTAAATAATGCTCAAACATAATCACAACCTAGCTTTTTCATGTAATTAGATGAAAAAAAAACTGAGATGCCATGATTATATTTTTATCATGTTATCGTATCACGACATAAATTTGTAATGAAAAATTGTTCTAGTATTTACCTATTCTCGATAATTACAAATAACAGGGCGCTCTGTATACGCGCCTAGCGTAAATTTTTCGTGACGATGATTTTAAAGTGGCAAGTTATCACGTAATGGGTAAATCTTTAAATTTATAGTCCAGGCTTTTTAGTGTATTTGCCATATGGCAACATACACTATTGCCGTCGGTCGGATGGCGGGACCTAGGTGTCGGACCAAAATGACTCGACGTTTCATAACCTCCCAAACACTTTGGCACCATTTTTAAAAATGTTTATATATATATGTATATATATATATATATATATTTATGTGTATATATATATATATATATATATATATATATATATATATATATATATATATATATATATATATATATATATATATATATATATATATATGTGTGTGTGTGTGTGCGCGGGCATTAACTTTCGAAAGAGTTAATTGATTTCAACTAAATTTAGTCCACGTATTGAAGTCTATCACCGCAAGAAGCCTATTTAAAATGGGCCTAATCGGGCCACTTTAACGGTAGTTTTTAGGGGTTGAAAAATGTTTTTGGGCCTCAAAATACCGAAAAAATTCTCTGAATCGTTTCAAAATTTAATCCTCTGGTGGTAGTTAAAAAGTGTCCCTAAAATTTTAATAAAATCGGCCGGACAGGACCGGACTTACAAATTTTATGAAAACACTAGTTTGCAGATAGTGAATTATTTAGTGAAAGTTGTATATAATTTGGTATAGAAGTTTAATTGATAATAATATTGCAATTAAGAAAAAAAAAGTTATTTTAAGGGGTGTATTAAGGAGTCAAATTTTTTATTTTGCCCAAAAACCAACTTGAAGTTCGCATAATAAAACCACATGCCTGTATAAGCAAACACACTATATTGTCGGCAGGGTTTTGGCACTGCGGCCTGGGTTTTTAGTGTATTTGCCATATGGCAACATACACTATTGGCGTCGGTCGGATGGCGGGACCTAGGGGTCGGACCAAAATTTCTCGACGTTTCATAACCTCCTAAACACTTTGGCACCATTTTTAAAAATGTTTATATATATATATGTATATATATATATATATATATATATATATATATATATATATATATATATTTATATACGTATATATATATATATATATATATATATATATATATATGTGTACGCGCGATAACTTTCGAAAGAGTTAATTGATTTCAACGAAATTTGGGCCACGTATTGAAATCCATCACCGCAAGAAGCCTATTTAAAATGGGCCTAATCGGGCTATTTTAAGGGTAGTTTTTAGGGGTTGAAAACTGTTTTTGGGCCCAAAAATACCGAAAAAATTCTCCGAATCGTTTCAACCCTTTGGTAGTGATTAAAAAGTGTCCCCACAATTTTAATAAAATCGGCCCGACAGGACCGGATTTACAAATTTTATGAAAACACTAGTTTGCAGATAGTGACTTATTTATTGAAGGGTGTATTTATTTCGGTGTAGACGTTAGATTGATAATAATATTACAATTAAGAAAAAAATGTTATTTTAAGGGGTGTATTAAGGGGTTAAATTTTTTATTTTGCCCAAAAACAAACTTAATTTCACATAATAAAAGTATAAAACCACACGGCCCTATACAAGCAAATACACTATATTGTCGGCAGGGTTTTGGCACTGCGACCCGGGTTTTTTTATAAATTGCTCTACAAATTTAAATATTTAAAGTACCATATAGAGAAATCGGCAAATATAAATAAATAGGTCCTTGTGGTGCCTACGTTTAACTGATCTACTTGCAAATTATATACCTAGTTACACTAAAAGAAAAATGTTTATACACATAAATACCACTCATTATATAGTAATATTCATTAATTGTGCCCGCATAAATGACTACTGATGTACCGAAAGATCCGCAGGTATAGATAAAAGAAGTTCAACAATGCTATAATAATTTCAAATTTAATATAGGAGTCTAATTTTGTTCTGCAATGTCCGGTCATTTGCTCATGAAATACATTGTGTTTTAGATATGTAAGGTATATGTGAACTAAAATATGACAAACTTTAAAACGCGCGGCATCAGAAAACGCGTAGAGTACAAGACGATAAAAAATTGTTAGTATTTCTTAGCATACTTGCACAATAGGTACATTTAAATAAAAATAACTAAGAACTTAAGAATAGATAAGATAAGATACAGATACCTTTGTTTATTTGATATTTATAAGACTCGTCAATTCCTAAATTACAAGTGTCATTACAATAACAAACGAAAACTGTCTATTATATATAAAAATAAAAATATAGGGTTATTCAAAAAGGACTGTGGGAAGTTTAAAAAAAAAATATATTTTCTTCATGTTTTTTTTTAAATTCTGTTATAAAATGATAGTTTGATGCATTAAAATTAAACATGAAAAACAATTCGTTTAAATGCCCACCACGACTTTTATGACAAGCGGTGACTCTTAAGACGTACTTTTCAACAGCTCGCTGTAGCATTAGCTCTTCAATTTCGCGTATTTCATCTCGAATGTTAGTTTTAAGGTCTTGGATTGTTTGTGGATTATTTCTATACACCCTACTTTTGAAATAACCTCAAAGAAAGTTAATGGAGTTAAATTGCACGATCTTGCTGACCAATTGATGTCTCCATTTCTTGAAATTTAACGTCCATTGAACTTTGTTCGTAACAATGCAATGTTTACACGAGTTGTATGGCATGTAGCGCCATCTTGTAGAAAATAAAGATCAGAGGTATCGATTTTTTCAAGTTCAAGCCATAAAAATTAATTTATCATTCGAGTATAACGTTCCCATTTACAGTAACTGTTTGACTATCGTCATTTTCAAAGAAGTACGGTCCGATGATTCCTTAGTTCCAAAGAGCACACAAAACAGTAAGTTTTTCAGTATGTAATGATTGTTCTTGAACTATTCGAGAATTTTCTTCACTCCAGATGCGACAATTCTGTTCATATACTTGTTCATTCAATCGAAAATGTGCTTCGTCACTAGTGATGATTTTCTTTGCAAAAACACGTTTTTTATGAAATGTGTTTTTTTAAAGAGCGTTGATTTTCATAAGTTTTCATAAGTTTGCAGTATAAAAATGCGTTGTTGAAGTGTAATTCCCTCCGTGGTTAAAATTATACTACCTTCTACTTGTTAAAACAAGTGACAGATAGAAAAAAAATGGCTCGTTCACATATATTAAAATTCAACATCCTACAGTTCCTATTGGAAAAATATAAATAACAGGTAAAAAAACTCTTCAAATTAAACGGTTTTATTATACAATCTATGATGTACTAAAAACTAGAAAATAATCGAAAGTCAACAATCTGAAGCTTTGAAGAGTTTAAAAAAAAAACGTAGGGCGCATTTAGTAATATTAAGGTCGAAAAACAATCGAGTCGGATACGATTTCCGATCTCTAACAAAAGAAAGTTTTCTACAGCATGTGTCTCACGATTTTATTTTAGTCTGATCAAAGCCCCAGATTAACAATCTACAATTATTTTTTTAATAATCGGTTGTACATTACTTTTTTACCAATTTTATTTTTAAGTTTTAAGTGTGCTTTATTTGCTTAGTCCAATTTTATTACATTTATCCAATCCACTAAAACACTACGAGAGTTTGACTTTTGGGCTCGCATTACAATTAAATAGTAAATGTTTCAATCACATTATTTTCAAAAAATTCATATTTCAGTTTGGCGGTTACAGAGTACGCATACTTCAAATCAATTTCCAACTCTCTCAATGCTTCAGTATCGCAAGGTTTTTGGCTTCGGAATTACGTATATATGTAAAACATTTCAACCCAATCACTTAACGGGAAATGAGTGAAAATTCAAAAGTGCGATTTCCACCTCGACGAAAGCCGGATCGGTCAGATAGTTGTCATAATATTGTATTGTCACCGGAACTACACATGTGTGCAAAATTTCAAGTCAATCGGATAACGGGAAGTACGCATCGATAAACAACTTATGTGTCAAAATAGATCCAGTAGTTTAAAAGCTACATGATGCTGAATTGCTCGTGAATCGTGTGCAAATAGAAATTTTACATGTAAAATCATACATATATTATGTACTTTCCTGCTTTTCTCAGTTTTTCAGACCAAAACTGGATAAGATTAAAAATTTGGAGCATACAAATGATTCAAAAATTAGAAGGTGCCAAATTTATATGATATACAATTTGGCTTTGGGTAACAACAAAATGTTGACTGGTTTTTGACTCATATAATGATCTTTTTTAAATAGAAGTTCTTTATTTTGTGAGATGTTGATTTTCTATTTTCTCGGAATGTATTAATACTTCGAAAAAATGTTCGAATGGTATTAAATTTTGCGTGAAGCCATTTTATTCATCTGCTAATATGAAGTGTTTTGTGATTTAAGTTGTAACAATTTCGAAAATTTACTGATAGTATGACAGATTATATTTCAGAGAGAGAGGCGAAGAAGGTATTTCTGACTTCTGTTAATAGTATTTTTCTAGCATCTAACATAAGGTAGGCCTGCCCGGAACAGTTTAGTATGTGAATTGACGAAGAGGGAACAAAAATATAATCAAAAAAAACATTTGAAACATTTTTAAGACCTCTTTTTCAACTAAATCCAAAAAACTCGTATGAAGAGAAAAATGTGTTTTTCTTTTTTTGGAACCGAACTCAGTAAGGGTATAAATCAAAATTCAATTAGGTCACACTACTCTTAACAAAGAAATATTCTTTTGTCTCTAAAATTACTATGAATTTAAGCAGATAAAGGATCATTACAGAAACAGATCTATAAAAAAACACATAAATATTTGTTACTAACTCGTATATCGATAGACATATTTATTAATATACCTACCTATGTCGATTATGAATATTTCATCAAACTTATTATAATGTTAAATCTACATACCTAATGTTAATCTAATACGGTACAACGTTATCTCAACCCACAATCACACGTTATAATCATCGAATGCTGACAATTTATATTATTATTAATTCACGTTCATTTATATTTTTATAGAAAAATATTTTATTAGCTAATAGTGTTCGTTTTTAGACGGAGAGCCCACCATCAGATTTCCTACATATCGGGTATCCAGAATTTGTCTGTATGAGTTAACATCGGAGTAGAAAATAGAAAGCAACAATTTAGACCAGGTGAAATCGGTGCTGCTGCTGTATCAGTTTAAGGGATCGTACTGCTTGTTACCTAGCCGGAACCAATTTTTTAATGAAATTTCTAACCGATTGCCAAAAAGAAATGAAACGTTTTTTGTAAGGTTGATATTTTTAATATTATTAATTTTAAACAAATTTTAAAAACGCCATTGTTTGGCACTCTAAAAGTATAATAAAGAAATGTTTTTTACAATACGTATAATTTTTTCAGACTTTGCATGTTACTTAAAAAAAATAACGATTTTTAATATTTTATATATATTTAAAAATTATATGTTTATAGCCGCGTGCTTTGGGTTAATAATACGGTAAATTAATGATAAACAACAGAGAATCCCTGAGACGCGTAAGACAGCGCGGATGAATTACGTTTAACAAATGATAGGACAAATTAAACGTACATTATTTTTAATAAAATGTTATAACATTTTGTTAAAAATAACGCACGTTTAATTTGTCCTATCATTTGTTAAATATAATTCACCCTTAGTTACTTTAGAAAACCGATGTTTTAATAAATGAACAAAATTACTAACTTAATTCTAGTTTATTAGTGTATTTGCCATATGGCAACATACACTATTGGCGTCGGTCGGATGGCGGGACCTAGGGGTCGGACCAAAATTTCTCGACGTTTCATAACCTCCTAAACACTTTGGCACCATTTTTAAAAATGTTTATATATATATGTATGTATATATATATATATATATATATATATATATATGTATATATTTATATACGTATATATATATATATATATATATATATATTTATATGTGCGGGCAATAACTTTCGAAGGAGTTAATTCATTTTAACGAAATTTGGCATACATGTTGGAATCCATCACCGCACGAAGCCTATTTAAAATGGGCCCAATCGGGTCATTTTACGGGTAGTTTTTAGGGGTTGAAAAAAGTTTTTGGGCCCAAAAATACCGAAAAAATTCTCAGAATCGTTTCAAAATTGAAATTTAACCCTTTAGTAGCAATTAAAAAGCGCTCCTAAAATTATAAGCAAATCGGCCCGACAGGACCGGATTTACAAATTTTATGAAAACACTAGTTTGCGTATACGAATTTACTTACTGAAGGTCGTATTTAATTTGGTGCAGATGTTGGATTGATAACAATATTTCAACTAATAAAATTATTATTGTAAGGGGTGTATTAAGGGGTTCAATTTTTGTTTTATTTTGTCCAAAAACAAACTTAATTTCATTTAATAAAGCCACAATACCTGTATTAGCAAATACACTATATTGTCGGCAGGGTTTTGGCACTGCGACCCGGGTTTTTTTATACTTAATAGCCATTGTAAAAACAATAAAAATAATGTCCGATAATTTTATTTATCGCTATTTTTCTTTCACAAAATAAATATGATAAATAAAATTACTAATAAATAAATGACAAAATAAGAATGATGTATTGAACTGGCAATAGTCAAGGTGGGTTGAAAAATTCCAAAAAAAATTTTTTACACGCGATGTAAATAATTTTCGACCTCTGTAATTGTTTAATGCTTGAATATAATTTTTAATCTTACCCATTTGAAATTTTGAAAAAAATAATGCAAGTTTAATTTGCCCTCTAAAAATAATAATAATTGTGGCTCCCTATTTATTTCTTATATTCGATGCACAAGAAGTCCGACGGTCGACTCTGGGATCATTTGTGGTTACCTACTGCGTTAGGTGGAAACGTAAGAAGGGACTACTATGTTCAGTTATCAATTAAAGATGGAATTTAAGAGTGTCGCAGCTGGACGTAGCCCAGTGGTACAGCAGCTCATCGGCATTATAATATCAGCTTTGTGTTACCTAACGCTGTTTACATAATGTAGTATTCTGTTTTTAATTAATAATTGTTTATCAATAGCATTCGACTATATGAGTCGTTCGATCGGTAATATAATAATATTACCCTCAAAATTGTATATTATGTACATACAGTTTTAATTTTTATTATTAATCTACTAATGGTTCAGCCTATCTCCGTCAGGTGCATTCGAAGTCCAAATATTCAAAATAGCATAATTTTTTTACATATAACATAAAAGTTTACGTATATTTTAGAAGACCTCCCCCCTTGTTTCTGTATTTGAGAAAAAAATCTATAATCCGGTTCCGTTAGGTTCTGTCCTAGGTCGATGGAGGCATTCTAGAGGGCCTGAAAAGACAGGCAGACATACGGACAGTATAAACAAATATGCAGACGGACGGACGGACAATCAAATAAAATCAATCTCAAAGGATTTCAGTTTGCATTGTGTATCCTATACGACATATAAAAGACCAAGTCCTGACTCATCAACACCCAGGCCTAAGTCAAACCGCTGACACTAGAACAGTTGCCATTGACTGTTTTGCTTCTTTTGGCATCGTTTTCGGCGTGGAAACTCATGGCGAAATTCCAATTTTCGTCACACATGCGTTCCCTGTTTAGTATTACAGACAAATGGCATTCCCAAATCAAGATTTAAAACTGATAGTCATATCAAAAATCGAGCACAATCCATAAGATATTCATTTATAAATGTTTATTGATTGAAGTATTAAGTCATTTGCCTAATTTACTTTTATTATTTAAAAATTTAGGCTTCACTGTAGAGTAAAAACAGGGTTTTAATCGTTGATTATCCCTAAATTAAACTCTTATTAGTATTGTCATCATGTGCAATAGCTCTATTTGATGTCCCAGAACAGTATGTGTAAAAAATAAGTAAGATGCAGGGCCATTTGTCAATTTTTTGCCAAAAAAAAGAGATTATCAATTCGTAATGCATATATTTTTATATTTATTCAGTCATAACTTTTCGATAAGTTAACCGATTAAAAAAATGTCGACACCGTTATGTTCAGAATGTTTACGAATTGGTTCCATATAATTGTTTCGTTTTCAACAGATTTCAAAAAAGAATATTTCTAATCATATATGTTACCTAATATCTTTATGAACCGATTTTGATCTGTTGGTCTATTGAAACTGCATCTTATGATTTATTGAATTGGGTTTACTCAGAATTAGATGAGGGAAATTATGTAATTAGTATGCTGCGTGATCTCACTGCAGCTTTTACTGTTTTTACTATTGATACCAATCTGCTATCACTTTATCATATTGGAATTAGGGATCAGTTACAAAATCTTATTTGCTCTTATATGTCACATAGAAAATTAATTACAAAAATTGATTACACAAAATCGGAAGAGTGTCTAGTGATTCTGGGATTGCCTCAGGGCTCTGTCCTGGGTTCTTTGTTCTTTATGCTTTATAATAATGATTTACCAAATTTCATTACTATTGGTAAAGTAATCATGTTTGCAGATGATACCACTATCAGTATATCCGGGGCTACTCCTGAGGTACTTCTGGAGTCAATGGTCACTATAACAAATGAGCTTGACACTTGGTGTCCAAGAAACAAACTTATACTGAATAATAGTAAAACAGTATGTATTAATTTTAAGATTAGAAAAGATCTTCCTTCTAATTTTGGCCAGCAACAAAATTTCTCCTTTAGTGACAGTACTAAATTTTTGGGTACCTGGCTGGACAATAACCTATCGTGGGATGTGCATATAGACCATGTTTGTGGCAAATTAAATTCTGAATTTTTTGCTATCTTGCAAATGAAACTTAATATAGACCGTCATGGTTTAATAAATATGTATTATGCTCTTGCATACAGTCACATTGCACTTAATATAGTAAGCTGGGAGATAGCCAAGAATGCAAAAAGAGTATTTATGATCCAAAAAAGGATTTTACGTTTAATTTTTAATCTAAAACCTACTGACACCTGTAGACCTATTTTTAAACGTTACTTTCAGTGTATTTTTATTCTAAAATGTATCACCTCTGTAAAAACAAATACATCTTTTCAGAGACATGAGCAAGGCACAATTATTCTACAAGAAATGGTGAAAACTTTTTGGCTCTTATGCATAATTAGGAAAAATATTGTTATTCACTAAATTTTATCTTTATTAAAATTTATAATAAGTTTCCGAAAAATATAAAAATACTACAAATTTCGCAAGATTTAAAACAAAATATAAAATGTTTTTACATGTTTTTACACTCTACAAGAATATCTGAATTTTAATTCTTGATGTTGCTTGTTTTTTACTTTTGACTTGTAACATGTTCAATATGTATAGTTGCTGTTACCACAAAATTGATTGATTGATTGATGACTCTTTTTCTATTTGATAGGTTATAGCTTTAAGGCTTAGTAGCTTTTTTCTAATTAGTAATAAAATATTAAGGAAGAAAGCGGTTACTAACGTGGAAACCACTTATCGCAAAGCCACTAAAAAGTAAAAAATAAAAAAAAAAAACTTTAAAAAATAAAACCTCCTTCAAAAAAGTCACTAAAAAGCAAAAAAAGATTGAGTTTTGAGAATACAAATATACCCAGTAAACAATAATGCAGTTGCACCTAAACAATGAATTTTCATAGAAAATGTGAATTTATATACAGTGCATCTTTGACCATATTACAACATGTGTTTAAATTTAAAAGAGGTATTTTAGCATAACGGTTACTGTTCACAGTTCACGATCATAATTTTTATACCTAATGAATTAAGTATATTTTTGAATTAAGTTAAAGATAGGTATACAAAAATGTATAAAATTTCGTTCGCACTGTACTAAAGACTATAATAAAAGAATGCCGTGTTTATAAATAATATGCTCAAAAACATAGAATTCCAAAAAACCAGCCAATGGCTATGTTCCCTCCTCTTGTATACGTACACTGTAATTACGAGGCAATTAATTTGAGACGTCTGTCAAGATAGACAAACTGTACAAACAAGGTAGGTGACTTGCACCATTGATTTTATTACTGTGCTCGATGTCAGCATTTCCAATTTATGGATAACACCTAGTAATACAATAGCAATTACCATATTTAAATTACAATGATTTACTGTTGAGTAGGATAATATGATATAAATTACACTTTTAGTATGAAAATTAATTTAAAAAAATACAAACTAGGTAGCCATCTTTGATTCTTATAGATTGCGTTTTATCACAGTGAAACGTAGATACGTTTTCATGACATTATTTTTAAAAGTAGTTATTTATATATTAAATTTCTATAAAGGGAAAACATAGCACCGATGATTTTGAGGGCACATTCCATACGAACTTTCGAATCAAAAATACCTTTATCATTTTTGTCGTTGAAATATTCAAGTTTTTGATCCTAAATAAGCTTACTCGTTGTTTTCGCTGCCGTTATCATTCTGACCCATTATCGTTACCCATCATTATCGTGTTCTCTGATTGCGCGTGGTGTTGAAAGTGCCATCTGGTGACAAGGATGCATACTAACGTTCGAACAATAAGGCTAAGTTCACATGACCGCGCGGTACAAGATCAATCTAAACAGTGTTTATTGTCCACATAGCCGCGCGTCACCGCGCGGCATCGTGCGGCGCGCTGCGACCCGCGCGCACAATCTTGTATCGACCTGTTCAGTTGATCCGCGCAGTTTGAGACGAACAGACGCATAGATCAAGAAAAACGAGTAGCGAAGATGTATGTTAATGCCAGACTGCCGCGCGTACATATTCTGTCATGTAAATGCTTCCACCGCGCGTCACCGCGCGGTGCCGCGCGGCCATGTGAACTTAGCCTAAGGCGGTGTCTTACCCTTGACACTGATATGTCGTCGTCAGTAAACATAACCCCCGTATGGACTAGAGAAATCACATTTTCTGTTGATATAATAACGAGGACGAACTTCAACAATTAATTTCTTGGTGATAATATATTTTGTACTTGGAAATGTTCTCAAAACTTTTATTACTTACGATAGTATGACAATTCTTACTGTCAAAATGCGTTGATCATCTTTTTTGTTATAAAATCAATGAAATTCAAGTCGGCAACCAAAGACTCAACAACTTCCCCAGTCAGAGCACAATGTACGTACGATAATATGTATACAAGCATTAATGTGTAGGTAAGTCGGCTCCACACATGCGTTCACGAATGCTGGTAACCGAATGTGCATTTGCAATTAGAGCTTTGCGCTTTGATGTATGATAGTTTACCGATTCTAGGCCATTTTTACTTTATATAGCAAATATTCACACATGGACACGTAAATTGAATCCATGTTTGCGAGATGATGATTCAAAACAAACATCAAAAATATTCGTGGACGATTAACTCATATGTGGATCTGACTTTAAACGTTACATGTATACGTTACGGACAATGGCGGCATTCGGTCATTCACGGAATCAGTCGGCAAAAGTCAGTAGGACCTAGAGATGGGAAAAACGGGTCTTTTTAGTGATCTGCATCTTTGCATCTGGATGCCGTATGTGAGCCGGCTCACTGAACCGGTTAAAAAAGAACCGAGTTCTGAATATGTTACTGCAGTCTGCCACTGAGTTACCTAGTTCAGTCAATTATAATATCACGACCTGTATAGAATGCATAGCCAAATATGTGATGCATGAGTCATTTGAACTGACAGATGCATCAAAGCGAGAACTGATACGTAAGTGTAAAATGTGCTTCTGTGTGTTAAGTGTTTCACTGAGTTATGCGGATCCGTTGATCCGTCGGCTCAAAAAAAGTGAGTCGGCTCTCACGGATCTTCTGTCGGAGTCGGCTCTTTGAACCGGTTCAGATCTGAGTTACCCAACTCTAGTAGGACCTCGACGAGGATTTCGATAAGTCGCTTGTGGACGAATGTTACCACGAGCTGTTCGTTTACACATGTGTCCCGCGTTCACTTGCTACTTAACCAGCAAATATTGGATGACGTATGATATTTATTTTAAATGATTAGTGGCAAAGCACTAAACTCGCATTCGGGAGGTACCGGGTTCGAATCCCGGCGGGGGCAGATGTGGCTGGGACTTTTTCCTACTGCCTCTCGCCGGTAATTCGTGTACCGCCATCTTGTTGAGGTTTTTTCATGGTTTCCCTCAATTAATTCCAAATAAATATCGAGATGGTTCCTTATTCGAAACCATGACCGATTACTTATCAAACTTCTATTTAAAAAAATACTTATTCTAACATTCCTATAATTCCTTCATTCGGCCATTGCTATTACTTATGTTGAAGTTTTAAAAATGTAGAAAATAACGGGAAAATAGTAATGGTGCGAAAGGCGCCTGTAATGACAGAAAGTCGAGAAACAGACGTTAAACGCATTATTATTATTATTTTTAATTATAGGTTCATTTTCATAAACCGCTGGAAATTTGAAGACGTCCCAATTAGTTCAGTTCACATTTCGAGGATCTTGCAGAAACAAAAAACACGTAGCGTGTGTCCGTGAGTAACTGAGCAGCAAGCCATCATGCGCGTGAGTAAACACCATGCTCGTGCTTTGTGTTGTGCACAAAAAACCACTTTCAAGTCATCATGAAGCGAAATATAGCGATAGCACTGATTACACACTCGCATTCGTGAGACAACGCATATATAAATTCGGGATAACAGTGTGTAGCAAAGTCGTTGCTTCTATGGCTACTCTATTAAAAGTTAAAAGTGTCAATTGGAGTTTAAATTTTTAATAAAGGAATATAATTGAAAATATTAATTAATGCTAAATCAATGACATCAGGCTGTTGGTGGCCTTAAAAAATACTCAGGCATTACTGATAATGGAAATAAACTGACAGAATGTTTTCCCTTTGTAATAACTCAGAAGCTACTGAATTTATTTTCATTAGTAATAAGTTTACAAGCATTTAGCGAACCCGAGCACCTTGTCTGTTATCTATAAATCTCGTCTCTTGGCGCGTTGCGTCTGCCGACTGCAGAGGTCACATCTCTAGGGAATTATTATTCTATAACTCAAGATCTCGCATACGATGTCCCATGCCAAAGCCTGGCGTACGCATGTGGAATTTAGTAGCATACTTTCAAGAATAACCCCCTACACATACAGAAGATGTCTCTGTACTTAACTGATAATTTATTGGCCCATTTTAGGGAAAACCGAACGTATTTTAATTTTGTATAGGGTTATGTAAGATCTAGGTTGAATGGTTTTCGAGATAAGTGACAAAAACTGAGAAAATAAGGATCTGATACCTTCCCCTCTTCCAAATCCGACAGCCTTACTGCGGATAATTTTTACCAAACTTAGAGTAAAGAGTAATAAACAATTTTTGACACTCAAAGCTTTGTTTTATTGGATTCCCGGCTTGGAGCTGATTTTACTGTACTATTAGGTTTGTAGCTATGTCTTGGCCAGCTTTTAACTCTTTAATAAAAATATGTTAAATGTTCAATTTATATGATTTTCCGTATCATATATCATATAGATTCATTTATAACGTCGGTTGACTTCACAACACACTCACCAGTGCTGTCTATAATAGAACTCGGATTGGGCTGCAGTACGTAACGTGCGTTTGAAATATCAACAGCATTATACCATACCTCTATGTATGATACACATACTTCCGGCTTGTTTGCGTGACTATTAACAAGCCGTCGAAGTAAACAAACAATTAAAAGTTACGCTTCGTAAAATTTAGCAGAAGTTATTAAATACAAACAAAGAATAAAAAATGTGCCTACCTGAATCCATATTTGTGTATGTGTGTTTAATTATAATTAGTGTATTTAAAAATAAACACTCATGGATCTTGTTTGTAAAATTATTATTAAACTGTTGTTTCTGTTTCTTCTTATAATAATTTTCCAGATAAATGGAAATACTTGATTTTATTTTAGCTTTGTTGATTTATTTCCTGCACAGAAGTAAATTGCGTGCATCAAGCGAGTAGAAGAAGCGATAATTTGGATAAAAATAATTTTGTTTGGATCCTTAGACGGGTTTTATTTATTCCGTGTAGAAGGGAATTAAGCGCCGAAATCAATAGTAATTAATTTTCACTAGAACTATATTGATTTTATGTTTGATTGACTATATAATTTCTAAAGTTTTAAAGGTACGGACATCGGCGTTGGATAAAAAGTATGATTTGAAGTAATTCTTTACTTTATGAAAATATAATAATATACTTTGTTTTTTCGATTCCAATGGTATACTTATAATAATAATTTATTAATTATTGTATTTATTTTTACAAGAAAGTTTTGGGTAGAGGTAGAGCCAGGTTTTCTCAATACGATGTGTGGCAATTAAATAGCGGGACTGGTTGGAAAATGTTTTTTATTGAAAACAAGTCCCTTCAACATACTTCTCTTGCCTTTCTAAACGTGTTTCCCATTGTCCGAAGAACTGCTGCAGGTCTTCAAATGTTACCCTCTTCAGTAAGTCTGTCGTTTTACGTTGAGTTCTTCTACAGACTAAAAATGTGCCCCCCTTAATGCAATTTTCTCTTTTAGGAACAAGTAGAAGTTGCATGGAGTAAAGATCTGGCGAAAACGGCTGATGTTTAAGCACAGTAATATCAGAGCAGATGTTTTTTATGTTCCTATTTTAACCAAGTGAGGGGTGTTTTGATACCATTTTTGCGCAGAGTTTCGTCATTTGCAAATCCTCATGCACAAATTTTCTTATTGTCTCTTTGTCTATTTTTGTTGAATATTGAATGACATTAATTATAAAATTATGTTTAATTAATTACCTATATAATAATGAGTAGATTTATGTTAAATACCTTTCTATAGAGCACTCTTGTAAAATCTACTCAACTAAGAAAATCAAATAAAGTATTTTGTAGTTAAAATAGTGATTTGGTAGTATTTTCAAAACATTTAAATTATAAAACGACAAAATTAAATAAATTGAATAAAAAACTAAGTAAAATTATTAATTGCATAAGAATAGATTAGAATTCAATATGTCGGATCATGTATCAAGCATGTGCATGAACGGAAATTTGAAAGAAAACTGAAATCAATGGATGCAATACTTTAAAATTTATGTAAAGGCGGGTGAAACGTATAAAAAATCAAGCTTGTCATTAAGTGTGTTACTGAAGAATCGATTGTTTACCGGCCGTATCGTATGCCATCAAGCGAAAAAGCGATTTTACGAGGATTAATAGACGAACTATTGGTAAACGAAATAATTCGAGAATCCCTATGCCAGTCCATGCATTTTGGTGAAAAAGAAAACGGCTGACTACCGAATATGCATCGATTATAGACGTCTTAACGCGATCACGATAAAAGATAAGTATACATTTCCTCTTACAGAAGACCAAATCAATAGATTAGGAGGTCACCAATACTTCATAGCCTTGGACTTGGCCTCGGGATACTACCAGATGCCCGTCGTCTCTGAATTCATACCCAAGACTGCGTCCGTGACGCCCGACGCCCA
Source organism: Venustoraphidia nigricollis (assembly GCA_034508555.1). NCBI lineage: Eukaryota > Metazoa > Arthropoda > Insecta > Raphidioptera > Raphidiidae > Venustoraphidia > Venustoraphidia nigricollis. Next base: position 14,897,004 of record JAVRKA010000003.1, on the reverse strand, counting down.
TTATGAGTTTTTGCGAATGCCGTTTGGATTATCCAACTGTCCCGCAGTTTTTCAGCGCATGATCAACAACATCTTGGGTGATCTCAAGAAATCAATTGCATTCGCCTACGTGGATAACATTATAATACCGTGCCCGAACGTAGCCGAGGGATTGAAGCGATTGAGGAAAAACTACGCAGAACAATTTGATTTTGAAGTTGGAAAAATATTCATTTTTGCAAACGAGCATTGAATATCTTGGTAGAGAAATCAGTGAAGAGGGTGTGAGGCCGAGTGTTGTAAAAATACGAACTGTGGCGGAAATGAGGGAACCCCGCTGCCTGAGAAAGGTTCGTCAATGTTTAGGTGTATCTGGAGGTTTGTGAAAAACCACAGTGTGATTGTTGAGCCGATTACCCGCTTTCTACGTTCTGACGTCCCATGGAGTTGGACGGCCGAGCAACAAGATGCGTTCAACCTCATCAAACGACTACTTACCGAAAGACATTTTTGATGTAATGCGACATATTGTTAATTGCTTTGATGTAGATTATTTGTGATGTGAATTTTGATTTGAATTATTTTCTAATAAAACGATTTGAAATATATCCTACAATACATTGTTTTTGGGAATTATTAATGATTCTGAAAATGATAATGGAAAAATTTGGGCAGTTAATTTAAGGATACATTGCAAACACGTTGAGTAGAGCAACTACCTCACTTGAATATTCTCAAATAGAGGACGATATTGAATGTCATATTTTTTCACTAATTGAAAATTTAAATATTACTAAAAAGCAGTTGGTAAATTTAAAAAAAATAATTAACGATTTAGAAATGCAAAATATTAAAAATGTAAAAGAAATTAAAAAAAATTGTCGGTCATATTTATACAAAGAATACAAAAATAACCTAACAATTTACAATGATCTAATATTCTTAGATAACGTTCCTAAGACCTTCATTAATTCAAATGAAACGGAACCTGCAGCTACTTTTAGTACCCCTGAAGTTGAAGAGAAAAAATTGGATGCTACTACCACTACGGATGGACGACCCAAACGTATCACAAAATCCCCCAAAAGATTTCAATACTCATAGTAATTGGGAAGGTGTGATGTATTAATATTGTACACCCTTGCTGCCTTATTGTGAAACTTATTGATATACCTTTTTATGTAACAACAGAATACATTTTATTTTAATGTATAGGAATTTAGTTGAGTTTAAGTAAATATATTCGAAGTAATTCCGATAAATTGTAAGTATCCCTAAGGTACAACAGGAAGAAAACTGAGAAGGATTTTACTAATAAGTTTAAAAAATGATCATTCAGAATCTGATTATGAAAATTTAAAAAATAAACAGCTTAAACAAAAACAAAATGAAAAAAAAGCTAAGCCACTTTCTACTTTCAAAGAAGGAGAAAGGGTATTAGTAAAATTAAACAAAAAACAATGGGAAGAAAGTGAAATTATAAAACAAAATGATAAACCAAGATCATAAAAAATTAAAATGAATAATGATTCAGTGATTGAACGAAATCGTAGATTTTTGAACCCACTGAAATGTGATAATGATTCTAATGATTCACGTGACGATGTAACCAATTTAAGTATGTTATTTGATGAGCAATCTGTATCGTACATAAATGTAGAAAACTAAGTCTGAAAAAGTTGTAAAACCTCCAGACAGGCTAACGTTACAATAATATTTAATATGCAATTAAATACAAATTGTATGTATTTTTATTTTTTGTGTAAAATAAAAAGAAATATGTTGAATACTGAATGACATTAATTATAAAATCAGGTTCAGTTAATTATATAATAATGAATAGATTTATGTTAAATACATTTCTGTTAAGCACTCTTGTAAAACCTACCTAAGAACATCAAAGAAAGTATTTAGTTAAAATAATGATTTTGTGGCTTTTTAAAAACATTTAAAATATATATTACAATTTCATTCGATGTAGAAAATATTCGCAGCGCCTTTAAAAACCACGTATAACTATGATAAATTCAACTTTGACTGCCTATATCTTTTCATTTTTTAAAGATATCGATATGAGACAAAAAATACGGTTTAGGACCTTCTTTTCTTTATGAACGCACGTAATATTTGTAACATTTTTAGTTTTTATCGCTGAAGTTAAAATAATAAAATCAATTATAGGATCTTTTATCCCGAAAAGTATTAAAATCAATGATCAGCGCGTTAATAAAAATGTATTATGCAACCCATAAAAATAAAAAACCCGGGTCGCAGTGCCAAAACCCTGCCGACAATATAGTGTATTTGCTTGTGTAGGGCCGTGTGGTTTTAGACTTTTATTATGTGAAATTAAGTTTGTTTTTGGGCAAAATAAAAAATTTAACCCCTTAATACACCCCTTAAGATAACATTTTTTTCTTAATTGTAATATTATTATCAATCTAACGTCTACACCGAATTAAAGACACCCTTCAGTAAATAAGTCACTATCTGCAAATTAGTGTTTTCAAAAAATGTGTAAGTCTGGTCCTGTTGGGTCGATTTTACTAAAATTTTAGAGGCATTTTTTAATTGCTATTAAAGGGTTAAATTTCAATTTTAAAACGATTCTGAGATTTTTTTCGGTATTTTGGGGCCCAAAAACTTTTTTTAACCCCTAAAATTCACCCTTAAAATGATCCGATTGGGCCCATTTTAAATAGGCTTCGTGCGGTAATGGATTCCAACATATGTGCCAAATTTCGTCAAAATTAATTAACTTCTTCGAAAGTTATAGCCCGCACACATATATATACCTATATATATATATATATAAATATATATATAAATATATATATATATATATAAATATATATATATATATATATATATACCTACATATATATATATATATACCTACATATATATATATACATATATATATAAACATTTTTAAAAATGGTGCCAAAGTGTTAGAAGGTTATGAAACGTCGAGAAATTTTGGTCCGACCCCTAGGTCCCGCCATCCGAACAACGCCAATAGTGTATGTTGCCATATGGCAAATACACTAAAAAAATAAAAACGAACTTATGTAATAACTAGTTTTTGAAAAGATTCTTTTCAAAAATTAAAAGTAAAGAGTAGTAAAAATTTTAAAGTCGTAGAAAACAGTGCACGCTAGGTTCTCTACGATAGTTGATTATAATTTTTTTTTAATTCGTATCCTATTTTACTCACCTTAATTTCCTTGTTCATACTTACCTGATTTTCTTCTCTCCTTCCTGGGGATCTCGGTTTGGCGAACCAATAATTATGTTTGTACATTTCATTATATTTTCATGTTGTAATTAGTTCTTATCTGTTGTCGAATAATAAATATATCAAGTAGTATGGTAATTTGTGTTTCTTTATTCTAGTGATTTCTATCGGGGTAATTTATCAGGAACTCAACCTCAATTTATTTGAATTTATTAAAGTTTACGACGTGGCGGGTACTCTGCAAAGTTTACTGTCAAAGACAAAGATATTGTAATTTTCTTAAGTTTTATAATTACCGCCGGAACGTCACATATTAATCAAGCTGTCGACAAGTACATTTTACGTTTTTCTCATAGATTTTTAAGGTGTCAAAAGCACTCGACTTTCTTGCTGTTTTTCGGGCTATATCTTTTCACTTAATAATAATAATAATAATAATGCGTTTAACGTCCGTTTCTCGACTTTATGTCATAACAGACGCCATTCGCACCATTACTATTTTCCATTTTACCACTTCTCGTTATTTTCTACATTTCTAAAACTTCAACTTATATAATAGCAATGGGCGAATGAAGGAATTATAGGAAATTAGGATAAGGTAGGCAATTTTTTTGAACTAGGAGTTTGATAGGTAATCGGCCATGGCCTCAAATAAGGAACCATCTCGATATTTATCTGGAATTAATTGAGGGAAACCATGGAAAACCTCAATTAAGATGGCCGGTACAGGAATTACCGTTTCTCGGCGAGAGGCAGTAGGAAAAAGTTCCAGCCACATCTGCCCCTGCCGGGAATCGAACCCGGACCTCCCGAATGCGAGTCTAGTGCTGTACCACTACTCTACCCAGCTCGGTTATCTTTTCACTTAAGAGCCGCAGGCAACCCTCGTTTTTACCCCCAAGCGATGAGGTTTAGGTAACCTGCATCGATAATTGCATCCTTGCATCGATAATAGATACAAAAATGCAGCTGCAGTTGTTTCTGACCGGAGTTTTAACCATGCCAATTCGTGTAAAAATCGTAAGAACGCACTTTTTCGGTGCACTGTTCAAACGGAATTTACAGTTTACCTCGTCATATCTTAGCTAATTTTGTAGATATATCGATTTGAAATTTTAAGTTTAAATAGTCTCGAAATATTAAGCTTTATCCGAGCTCTTAATATTAATTAGAAACAAAATTACGATGTTTCACTAAAAATTACTTAAAGATATCGGTACGGAATAAAAATAAAAACGTTCTTTCTTTATAAAAATATATGTTGTCAATTTGAAATTCGACTCAGAACATAAAATAATGCTAGCGGCTGAAAAAAACATTGCGTTTTAGCTATGAATTTCCAAGGCGACGCCACCAGTTGATTTTTTCGTGCACTCAATTAGCTTTGGGATTGGTAACCACCCAGATAGTTATCCAGATTTTTTCAAGTATACGATTTATGAGGTAGTTTACCCCAACAAAAAATTAAGCAGATGGGATAAACGGTAGGACTTTTAGTATGCTAGTAAGGAGATAACCATCACAATTTTTGCAAATTCCCCTTTATTAATGTGTTTTTCTCTGATTGCCACGTTTAAATCTAATTCGCCTAGGATTATATTTTGTCAGTTTAACCAATTTTTAACATCTTCGGTATTCACTGACAGTTATTTATATAAAGCAATATAATATATGAAATGTAGTCATATAACATATTATTGTTTAATGTAACGTACACAAACATACACGTACATTCAGAGTTAATATGTTCTGTCCAATAGTCCAAGTCAAGCGACAGTGTCAAGACAATCTGTCCAACGTGTCGCCGGACCACCCGCGTGTGTCTCGAGCGGCCGCTGTTCGCTACCTTGTCGCAATCTGGCGGCTCTTCGATGACTGACGCACGCACAGGTGACATACACCCAATACCTATAACAGCATCTGACAACACGTCATGATCGGGTGTAGCGTCTGTGCGTATACCCTTAGAATACAAATAATAGCCGAAGTTTGTCATTTGTTTGTTTGTGTAGCTAACATCGAATTCCCTCTTATCTTTGTAGTTTATCCCAGCTTATGGACTATTCATATTCTGTTTTATAAACAAATAAGTAAACAATATATTTACCAAGAAGAAAAAGAAAACAGTACAGAACAGAAAAGTTCGTCAAGTGGTTACAATATTTATCTGTTTTGACGCATCATCCAAGTAGCATCAACATGTTAGTACATTTTTACCAACTTTTTGTTCAAAGCATGTGAAAATGGAAAAGGTGTGCATTACACAACCACAAATTCCTTCACAACAATCGACGCTGATGACCTTAGATGTTGAGCGTCTATAACCTCTCTCTCCCTTCACGACAATCAAAGCAGATATGAGGTCTGAATCATGGTAGAAATATTGCATTTCATAATGGATACAAACACAAACTAGTTAGTGTATTTCTGTTTTCGTGTTTTGTAAAAGATATTTCTGCCTTCAAACAAGCACCATTATCTTCCTTTTGCGTGTTCAGTAGAACCGTGCTTGTTCGGGGACAGCTTATATGTTGCAAAACCATGCTTGTTTAGAGACAGTAGTGCATTCTATGCAATCGGTCCTGCTTCATAAAAAACCCAAACAACAAAAGATAGACTTGCTTATTTTATTATTGGCGGAAAACTTATTTTTTGTGATTTTTGAAAAACGAAGCTATTTGCGAAAGTTTCGAAAAAAGTTAAAAAGGTTCGATTTTCTTCGAATATCTTAAATACTGTCAAAATCTTTGATTTGTCAAAATTAGTTGTAATTTACGTCCGTGGTGTTAGGGGCGTACATCCACCCCTTAGCGACTGAAGTATTCCTCTGCCTCTGTTCTATATGACATATATTGGTTAGACTCTTGCCGCTACCAGATTTTTTTATAAAATTTTCGACACGATGATATAAATTCCGCTTGATGACATAGTGCAGGCGCTGACTTGAACAATCGAATGGATTCATTCCGATTGATTCAGAAAAACCTAAAAATGAAATTCTGGAAAAAATCATTGTTCAACTTTTTTAAATCGGAGTATGAGAATTATCACTTAAAATTTTCACAATAAACGTCATTTAAATTAGTTCAGTATAGTGAATTCAGACCAGAATGAAGCCGGGTCAGCTGATTATATATTATAGACTTAGCTTTTTCTAAGAAATAAGTTATTGAACGGTAAAATCCGCATTCAAATCCATTTGGCAGCTCTCGCGTTTTTAGCGAACATACAAACACACAAAGCGATTTAAATGATAATTTCTATCGTTTAAAAAAAATTGCGCAACCGGAAACTCTCAGAAATTCATTCTTGAGACCTTTCTGAACATAAGTCAACAATCGAAATGAACCCACCGGGATGGAGCCTAGAGCCCGGTTTAACACCTAAAATGACTATTAGTTGTAATCAAAAGTTATAGTCGTCTAGAGTACTGTATCTATACTTAATATAATACATTAAATCTGCGACATATTCACATTAAGCACTAGTATGTTCAATATTGACCGAACTTGAATCGATTGCGACCACTCGCGCTATCGTATCTCTTTTGATTTAGGAGATTATACCAGACAAATATTGCTAAATTTTAAAGTGATCAATTTACCAAAATAAACAGTTTAAAACGTATGGTTCCAATCAAAAATTTCGAAAAATGAAAGTATTAGCGCTGCTGTAATTGTCAAATTTAATTATGTGAGGCTCAAAGACAGTAAAAAAGTTGATGAATTCAAATTTTTAACTTCCTGCTATTGACCTGCGCAACTTGAACGTATGAGGTAAAGAACATACTAAAACTTGAGCTTCTCGTCCGAAAAGTGATCTATGCATCGAATAACTTTAAAAGTGATAGTTTCAGTTGAGCCAAGTGTGCATTATTGAAGTTTTTAGACGGTCGACAACTTAACTGTGTAATGTATATATATGTGCATGCGTGTTTTTCTTTCTATTTCAGCTTTTGACAATCAAACAAGTAATACCTCCACAAATATCTTGTTTTCGTCATAAAAGTAGAATCGTTTCTCCGGCCGTTGCGGAGAATTTCCGTGGTCTTCAAAGCAGACTCCCTTTACGATACACGTTTTCGGTGGAATTTTGACAAACTAGAATCCTTTTCCTTTTTAGTATTCTTCTGCTCCGGCTTCGAAGTGTTCGTCTTCATCCTTTTTGAAGCCGGTTCTGTATTTTCTGTAATCTGTTTATGACGGCTATGTTCCTCATCCTTAAGACGTTTTGTATCCATCTTTGTCTGTTTAATCTTTATGTCTCGATTCTGAATAACTCCCTCATGTAGCTTCCTCTTCTCCAGACGTCTACTCTTCTCCATGGAATTACTACTAGGGACTTTACTTAATAGCGTAGGAGACGATGCAGCGGATTGTTTCTTTGCTTGATTATATTGACGTGGATTTGTTTGACACAATGCCATTTTTGAATCTCCATTTTTCATCATTTTCCTCTCGGTATGTACAAGAATCCGCGAAGCGTGTTTCTTCTTTAAAATTGCGTCTTAACGTTTTTCCAGTTCTAATAATCGTACCCACTCCGCTGCGTGCAACCCTATCATCCTCTCCCTTTCGACGTAAATGTTCTCAGTTATGTTTTGAGGAAGTCCTTCACTTTCTTTTTTAGGGTAATCTTTCTCTTCCTGTGGTTGGATTTTTTGTCGTTGAATCTTTTCGCCTTTCATACGGTGCATTCTCCATGGGTCGCCTCGTTTAGGGGTTGATTTATATCGGTTTTTGCCTTTTCGGTATATATGTGTCAATCATTAAGAGCATTTTTGCACATTTCTTTTCGTATGTGTAAATTATTCCACATGCGTCAACTTCAAGACAAACATCTAAATCCTCCTGTATGAATGATCTCACCATCGCATAGTCTCCTAGACTATTCTGTATCTCTAAAGCCTTGGCATCCACCAAGCTAACTCGTCGCATTGATCCAAAGAGTGATTCTTCTAAATTTGTCATTTTTGTAACTCAAAAAATCAAACACTATCATTGAACACTATCAAAGACAAACACAATCCCTATTCTATCACAAATTTAAAAAAATGTAAGTTAAAAACACACACAAACATTATATTAACCCAAATAAAAAACACACACAATCACTATGTTTTAACTAAGTAAAAACTCACAATAACATAATAACCTAAGTAAAAAAATACACGCAATCACTATTTTATCACAAATAAGTGAATCTGTAAGCTAAAAACACGCACAATTACCATGATTGATAACAATACACTCATACCTCGCTATACGGCCGCTCTTTATACGGCATTTCTCTATAACAGTCTTATTCAATTAAGACACGTTTTCGATTTACGGCCTAAAATGTTTCGCTATAACGGCAAAAAAAACTTTTTTTCGAAGTCGATATAGCTACATGTTGCCAATCTTGCAATTTAAAACAATTGATTCCTTATACGGTTTTTCGCTTTGCGGCCAAGTTTCGTGGAACGTATCTAGGTCGTAAAGCGAGGTATGGGTGTATTTCAACTGTGAGAAAAAAATATTATTTGTATTAAGTTTTTTTTAATTTTGCACAAAAATGTACTTAAGTTCACATAATAAAGCCATACTGCCTGTATTAGCAAATACACTATGTTTTCGGCAGGGTTTGGTACTGCGACCTGAGTTTTTCCTGTATGGTTAATATTAAATGCTAGCGGCGGGAGGCAACCAATTTCGAGTAGCTTGGAGCAGTACTGAACTTAAAATAATACGCCACTTCGTCATACGCCTAATACGTACATTTGTACATGTTTGTTATGTAGCTACACTTGAAAATGTATGAGCTAACATTCGTACAACATGCATATTGCATATACAGTATAACCTCGATATAACAAACTGAAGGGAATAAGAAAATATTCGTTATACCAAGTAATTCGTTATAATGAGGTTTGTTAAATAGAGGTTAGGTTAGTCTAACATTCGTTTTAATAAGGTAAGAAAACCCTTTTTTTTAAACATCTTTAAACTTTAAAATTGTGGCCGATGTACTTGCGGGAAACTCTTTACCGATGTCTATTTTTTTCTTTTTAGGATTCTCGCCTACATACTTAACGATTTTTTGTTTTTCTGCGACGGTTAAAGAACACCTTTTTATTTTCTCAGCCACTGCACTAACAAAAGTGACCAACAGCAGTGTTTACATTACCTTGCATCAAACAACAATGATTGTCTTACGACAAATTAAACGTGTCTGAACCTGTCGAGACAAGAATTATTGTTATTAGTGTATTTGCCATATGGCAACATACACTATTGGCGTCGGTCGGATGGCGGGACCTAGGGATCGGACCAAAATTTCTCGACGTTTCATAACCTCCTAAACACTTTGCCACCATTTTTAAAAATGTTTATATATATATGTAGGTATATATATATATATATATATATATATATATATATATATATATATATATTTATATATATAGGTATATATGTGTGCGGGCTATAACTTTCGAAGAAGTTAATTTATTTTAACGAAATTTGGCACACATGTTGGAATCCATCACCGCACGAAGCCTATTTAAAATGGGCCCAATCGGGTCATTTTAAGGGTAGTTTTTAGGGGTGTAAAAATGTTTTTGGGGCCCAAAATACCGAAAAAATTCTCCGAATCGTTTCAAAATTAAAATTTAACCCTCCGGTAGTAATTAAAAAGTGTCCTTAAAATTTTAATAAAATCGGCCCGACAGGACCGGACTTACAAATTTTATGAAAACACTAGTTTGCAGATAGTGAATTATTTACTGAAAGTTGCATATAATTTGGTACAGAGGTTCGATTGATAATAATATTGCAATTAAGAAAAAAAATGTTATTTTAAGGGCTGTATTAAGGAGTAAAATTTTTTTTTACCCAAAAACCAACTTAAGTTCGCATAATAAAGCCACACTGCCTGTATCAGCAAATACACTATATTGTCGGCAGGGTTTTGGCACTGCGACCCGGGTTTTTGTGAAATTGTGTGTGATTGATTGGTAGGATACGTTATGTAAAGGTTATAAGTTGACAAAAATCGTTAAATAGAGGTAAATTATACTTTCTATATATATTCTGCAGTGATTGAAAATCATTTGTAAAGAGGCTTTTGTTTTATTCGTAATGTAGAGGTATATTTTGCATTAACTCTTACGGGCAGTTCTAGGGGATTTCGAAAAATGTGTTAAATCGGGAAAATCGTTATAATGATGTTCGTTATATTAAAGGTACACTGTAGTATGCATACAATAAAAATTAATGTATGTAATATGCAATATATAATATTGTATAAATATTTTATAGGTAGATACCTACTTGTACGCTGTGTACGTATAGTCAGTACAGACGAACTGTAGACTCTAATGATAATCTGCTAAATAAATCACTATTAATTGACACGGATCCGATGATGGATGACATTAAACAGGACTGTGCAACAATTTGCACTTAACGACTTGTTCAAAATGTTTGATTTATTATTTTAGTCCTGTTTCAAGTAGCATCGTCATAATAAAATTCAGTTAAATCATTAAGGCACAATATTCCCTGTCTCTTAAATTATTTATTTATAAGAAAACTAGCGCCCCTGTCCGGCTTCGCCCGGATCTGTAGATTGCTTATTAACATATTTAATCGGATAAGGATCAATACCATGTCGGTCAAAATAGCCTCGCAAATATCTCTGATCAAATTTTCCCGAACTTATAATCGTGTAGTACATTAATTTGATGTATAATCTTGTGATTTAGCCAGCTTAAATCATGTAAGCGGCATAATAGCGTCTTTTTACGACTTATTTACAAAAATCGAGACTTATCTACTATGTATCGCTAAATTTAAAAGGAATGTATTAGAGGTATACATAAATACCTTCTGCAAAAAATTCTCTAAATAATTATGAAAACTGTATCCAAAATCCATTACGTAGTTTAAGTGAATTAAGCGAACAAGCAGACAGATGCGGATAGCGACTTTCTTTATTCTATTTTAGAAATATGTACCTACAAATAGAAAATAAATAAAAATCAAATTAAAAAAATAATGATACGTTTTAAGGCTGTCGGAACGCTCTAAATTAAGCCAAAAATAAGACTTCGGCTGATAGCTGATTGTAGACTAATTCGTCAACATTTTGCAAAAGTTCTTTCTCTATAAGGAAGATAAAGGATAAAGCTAGATCTCTAAGGAACAACTTTTGTAATTTATGTACGATTTACTAGAAAAAAGTTGATATTTATTGTGTCAAAAACACACGTTTTCAATGTCACACTACGACCTTATTCGTAGGTACTTATTTCACAAAATTGTTCCATCACAAACCTAAAGTGACTCCTCCTTCTAATCTATAAATCTTCAAAATATTTCCAAAAAATAGAGTAATCAACTAACAGCGGCACGGTTGTAACAGCATTTTTAGCCTCGTAGTGTGGCACCAGCACAAACTGTGAAAATGATTTTATAGAGTCATTCCGTCATCTTTCTGAGTACAATGGCGTGGATATTGTTCAAATCGGTTAACCCCTCGGGACTCAGACATGAACACCAGTTCAACATTTTGAAAAGTTAGGTCATCTCTCAAACTTCCCTCTAATTAGTGTACTATAGTGTAATAATTTCTAGTTTCATATTTTGCAATCACTTAAAATTATTCTCAGGTACAAGCAAGGGATTTTGTACAGGTATATGTAGGACTAACCGCTATCCGCGGCTCCGCACGCGATTGAAATGAAACATGGCATCAACAACAGTAGTGGAGCCTGCTCCACCTTATTAGTATCCACCGTATTACTATTAACCACAATAGTGAAGATTTCGTCTACAGCGTATTATGGTCTAGCCTCGGAAAATGCGCCCTGGTCGGTACGATCTAAAAAGCATGAAAAAGTAACAGCTAAATTTCAAGTCTATAGGAACTGCAGTCTAAAAATTAGAACACCCCTGTACCTCCCCCCTTTCCACTCTTTAGAAGACGATTTTAGGAAAAACCCGTTTTAGTGGATGTCTAATAACATCAGTGACAGCGCTACCAAATTTTAGGTCTGGAGAAGTAATACTTCAGAAACGAGAATTTTATATCTATAACGTCCCTGAAACCCCCCTTGGGAGACGATTTCTACAAAACTCGGGTTTAGCGAAGCTCTTCTCAACAAAAGGAACATGCGTGCTACAATTTAAGTCTGTAATTATGATAGTTATAAAACGAGAATTTTTTGTCTATAACGCCCCCCGCAGCATTCCTTGGGAGTTATTTCTGCATAAACCAAAAGAAACACTACTAAATTTCAAAGTAGGTCTATTAGTGCTGGAGAGATCGATATTGATTGATAATTGGACTTTTCTCCCCTATTTCACCCCCTTTAAGTTTTTTTTTGAGACAAAAGTTATCTTATGTCCTTCCTCAGGATGCAATCTATATCCTTGTCAAATTTTATCGAAATCTGTTTAGCATTTTAGGCTTGAAAATATACCTGATAGACAGACATGTGATGGGCGCACAAAGAAACAAACATAAACAGACAAATAATAAATTCCAAGGAACGCTTATTTTAGTAACAAAAACCCGGGTCGCAGTGCCAAAACCCTGCCGACAATATAGTGTATTTGCTAATACAGGCTTTGCGGCTTTATTATGTGAACTTAAGGTGATTGTAGGGCAAAATAAAAAAAATTAACTCCTTAATACACCCCTTAAAATTACATTTTTTCTTAACTACATTATTATTGTCGATCGAACGTCTACACCAAAATTAAAAACACCTTTCAGAAAATTATTAAAATTATTAAAATTTTTGGAGCACTTTTTAATTGCTATTAAAGGGTTAAATTTCAATTTTGAAACGATTCTGAGGATTTTTTAGGTATCTTTGGGCCCAAAAACTTTTTTCAACCCCTAAAAACCACCCTTAAAATGATCCGATTGGGCCTATTTTAAATAGGCTTCGTGCGGTGATGGATTCCAACATGTGTGCCAAATTTCGTTAAAATAAATTAACTCCTTCGAAAGTTATTGCCCGTACACATATATACCTATATATATATACACATATATATATATATATACATATATATATAAACATTTTTAAGAATGGTGCCAAAGTGTTTAGGAGGTTATGAAAAATTTTGGTCCGACCCCTAGGTCCCGCCATCCGACCGACGCCAATAGTGTATGTTGCCATATAGCAAATACACTAAAAATTTCACCCCTCGAGGGTACCCCGCGGGGGGCTGGGGTCAACTCTAAAATTTCAAATGGAAAACCCTATTTTTCTCTGTTAGGTCGTATTTTCCAGATAAAAATAAACATCTTTTGTCCGAGAATTTTTTTTTCAACCTACCAACCACGAATGGGGTTTTAAAAAATTTCCACATTACCCCCAACGTCCTGCTTGGAAATTTTGCATGGAAACGCCCGTTCACCTATTCAGCAGGAGGTTGGAGGTAATTTTATTTTTTTCAACTACCTGCAATTTTGGTAGATATACATACTTGGAATGTAATTTCATAATAAGTGTATATTAAAATATTGTTGTATTGCAGTGTGACCTAGTGACAAAATCGTGCATTATTTATTATCTTAAAACTAATCCGCAATTCATTGATGTTAATCGTGATTGCATTAAATTTTTGATCTGAGACCTTTTCTTGGTAAAGCTACGGCGTAACTGCATCAATTCAATCGTTAAACAACTTTCACTTCTTAACTCGATCCAGTAAGTTGCTTATTCGCTTTGCTCCAGTTATTTGCAACCTTGTCACCATTGTTGATAGTCGTAACTCTTATAAGATAATAAACATTGATGTGCAAGGAGATAAAATTAATATACATTATACATAGTATGTAAATATTTTACAGGATAAATTAGTTTTACTTTCTCTTTGTGATGATAAAAGATGATTGTCATCCGATGGGACAAAGTTGTCATTTTTGACCTTGACAACAAAATAAAAATTATCAGTTTTTCTAATTAGTCAAACTATCAAAGGAAAAATAGGTCTCTTGGAATAAAATCACAGCTTAAGAAAATCTTGATGAGCTACTGATTTTGCCGTAGCGCTTACACTTTTCGTGTTTTGATATTTTTCCTGTTTCTATTTTCTCGCTGTAATATTACTTGTTGTCAACGATTTCAGTGGTATTGTTATATAAATATTTAAATATACTTATAAAACGAATATAAACAAGCCGTGATGTGTATCGTTTATTAAGACTACAAATTCAACCCTTGAAGCCCGCACTAACAACCTTCCAGTATGATAAATATTGAATATTATAATATATGTATATATTAGACCCGGGAAATATTTTTAAAAAAATCCTACAATACACTTCTTTTGCAGTTTTTTTGTAAACAAGAAAAAAACGGCCGAACCAATTTTGATAAAATTTCTTCCGTGTCATATTCACATTAATAAGCTTCTATTAGCACCCTAACAAAGTCGATATGATTTTTTATGCGCGAGATTTCGTGTAAAACCTACCTTTTTGCATTATTTTTATTTAAACAAAAAGGAAACGGCTGGACCAGTTTTTAAATATTTTTTTAAATCGTACTTACGCTTTGATTAGCACTATAATGAAGTCTATATAATTTTTTATTCTCAAGATTTCGTCCTCGAAAGAATTGACCACGGACATACGTACATATACAAAGAGAGACATCTTTTCAAAAGTGGTTTAAAAATTGTCAGAAAACCAAAAATGCCAATCCATCTAACTTTCCCACTGTATGATAAAAATTAAAAATTTAAAAATAAAATTTTTGAAGTCGGCTGGGTACGAACCCGGGATCTTGAATAATAATATTATTAATAAATTAAAATTATGTACCTATTATTAAATTTTTTTGAGATTTAGCTGTCAAAAATAAAATTTTTTTTTTATTAAACTACTGAATCAATTTCTGCTCTGATAGTAAACAAAGTGAATAAAATATAATTCAAGGTGATCTGTAGAGCTCGGACGTACGTTTATTAAACAAAAAAAATAGTACTAATTAATATATATATTATGTATATTGTGTTACGATGAAAACATGCATATTAGTTTGTAATTGCAACATGACAATGTCCAAATAAAGTAAATCTTTTTATTTATATTTATACGTACGTACAGACAAATATCGACAACCGCTGTTCGCGATTTTCAATTTTTCGAAGGAATTATAAACTCGAATCCATTTAGAAATGGTTCCGTTCTATAGAATAGAATCTCCTCTTTTCAGAAAACAACAATTTGAATGGATTTCGTGCGAAATTAATCCAGATATAACTTCTTATATGTATGAAACAGCTCTGACGCGCAAAGCGATAATAGAGCACATTCGCTAGTCTAACTAGCAAATGTGCGATAGTTTAGTGGCCAAACCGATGTTTGTGTTTTTCTAAATATGAAAAAATATAATGGTAGTAGATATGAAAATGACGGCCAAATGATAATTTCCATTTTCGGTGTGACTACATTATTAAAAAAAACCTGTCAAGTGCGAGTCGAACTCGCGAGAAGAGGGTTCCATACTATTCCGTTTTCCATGAGTACTTTAAGACTTAAGATTTTCGTTTCAATTTTCCTGTAAGCTATGGTTGAGACCCGACATTCCCTATTTTTTTCAAAATTTTAAGCGCAATAATTTTTGAGATAAGAGGGGGGGAATGGTTAGCTGTTCTTCTAATAACTTTAAAACTATTTATTTTAAAATTATAAAAAAAATATATTTGAGACCCTTATCTACCACAAGCCTTATCATTTGATATGTCACACGGTACAGTTTGCCAAACTTTTTTTTTTAATTTTCTAATTTACCCCCCAAAAATGCCCCCCATGTTCAAAATTCATCTATTTACGTTACACGTCCGTCTTATAATCACCGACTTACATACGTGTACCAAATTTCAACTCAATCGGTCCAGTAGTACGGCGCAAATTGGCTTTAACAGTGGGACGGACAGACACACGAGTGATCCTATAAGGGTTTCGTTTTTTCCTTTTGAGGGCCGGAACCCTAAAAATTATATTTTTTTCCTTTTTAGTACATTTCAATAAAGCTTTCTTTTTGTTTTGTTTCTATTTGTTATTTTATTAACTATCGATATTTTCAAGTGTTCCTCAAATTTAGTAAATTAAATTATGTATTATTTCCATACTGTGGCGCCGGTGTGTATTATGTGAAATTTCTTGAATTACTTGTATCCTCCAGAATTTTTCTGAATATTATCTTCAGTAGATACTTTTACTATGACAAAAAAATTATTTATTTCACTGTGCTTACTGCTTAGATTCTTAGAACATAGTGAGCTCCTGTTCGGTAGATAGACCTTGCAGATGCTCGACAACACAGGGCATAAGCAAATTTTAAGCGCCGCTTTAAATTTGCTTTCAAATTTAAATTTACGTCACTTCTTTAAATCACTGCCTATGAATACGTACGAATATACTTTTGTTTACTAATTTAATATAATAGAATAGAAAAAAATCTATTGTGATTTTAGGTCTCCTTTAAATTGAATTAAATTGTATGGGAATTATACCATATAATGTTGATAATAATGCATATATGTCTGTACGTGATTTAAAAACAATTTAGAGTGCGTAAGTATTTCAAAATTAAGTGAATGTTGAAATTTTATTAACTGAAATTAGTTTAAATTGAATTAAATTGTGAGAATCGTTAGAGCTAATTTTATTGTTTGGCCGTGAAGTCACATAACATTATATAGTTGCGTTACATTTTTTAAGTACAAAAATACCAAATGAACTATCAATATTTTCAGAAAAATTATTTTACGCGTCACTTTGAGATAACTTTAAATGCAAATATCTACGACAAAAACGGTAATCACATTTTTTATTTTACTCTAAATATCTACAAAGTCTATCACAGAGTCACTTTGCAAGAACCAACCGTTTGCAAGTCACAACGCAAAAAGTACCTATACTTTTTTAGAACTATTTTTGTAAGTGCTGATTGCACATTAAAATATCAAATGCCAGTCTTGTAATGCACTAAATTCGCTATAATTTCTTTCACAGATGTCATTTTGTTATGATCTGTAGTTTACGAACTATAGACGGTCAACTCATGTGAGTTTTTTTTTAATTTTTTCATATTTCTAACTTGAGAAATGATGGGCTTCTCATACAAATTTTCAACCCCTATTTCACCCTCTTCAGGTAGCCTATGTTCTTCCTCAAGATGCAATTTATCTCTTTGCCAAATTTTATGGAAAATCTGTTCATCGATTTAGGTGTGAAAAGATAACAGAAAAACGAACAGAGTTACTTTCGCATTTATACATTAGGATTTTCAAAAAGTAGATACTTTTTCCTAATTTTGATACGCTGTAAGGTCATTTATATTATCGAATGAGCAATTTATACGCCGATTAATAATTGTTAAAAAGCAACAAAATTAGTACTTACCTTGTAATAAATTATTTTGAAAATTACTAAAATGAGCACAAGATTCGGAATATGAAGTACCAATAGGGATGTTTACTGTGTTCAAATAAAAACATAATTTTAACGTTAAGTGGTAGTGTCTATGATAGAAATACTAAAAAACACCATATTTTTCCTTATTTTTAAGGATTCTAATTAATATCTAATAATTAAAAAGTAATAAAATCACTCTCAAGTCACGGGACAATGGACACCAATTAGAGCGCATGACGTCACAGAGTCGTGTACAACATCAGACGCTGTCAAAGCCTTCATTGTTTGGCTAATATATATTTAGAGTGTAATTTATTAATATTTGTTTATAGGAAACGTCAAATTACATGTAACTATAGCATCACCTCCAGTATACTAGCGTTTATGAGCACAGAATACGCTTCTGTAGAATGTTAGTTCCCGTGTAAACTTTTGAGCCTCCTTTGGTACGACTCCGTGACGTCACGGCAGTCACGTGACAAGTATTGGCATTTTGGGCAGAAATTTAAAACGGAATTTAAAATACATGATTTTTAAAGCGTGAGTCGTATTTAAATAAAAATAATAAATATTTGTGGCTATATTAAGTACTTACGCACGATTTAAAACACTTTCCCAAAAAAAATCAACATCCCTATTGTCAGTTGTGAACTCTTTCCATTTGTAAATATGTATAATGTTGTTTTCTTCATACTGTGCCGGAAGTGCGTACTTTCGGATTCGATTTTAGATCAGTAAGTATGACATTTCTGATTTGTTATTGTGACAAACTGCAATTACATTCATATCATCTGTATTGTGTGTATTGTCATGCGCACTGATACGCGAGTCGGTGAAACTAGCGACTTTATCAAGTCACATGTTGGCTCATAGATGTCTATCTGTACGCCTGTAAGTAGGTATTTGCTTTTCTACTGACATTAGATGCATATGTCATTACGTATACCTCAACATTTATCACTTCAAAGTAAGTAGTTTTTTTATATACTGGTGAAAGTGCGTACTTTCGGCATAGTATGAAGAAAAATAGTATACACCACACGGGCAGAATGCTGAAAGTCCTGCACGCGCGACATATGATGCCCTCAACTTCGCCTCGGGCATCATGTGACGCAGTGCAGGAAAATCAACTTTCCGCTCTTGTGGTGTAATATACTATTGCTGTATAAATGCATAATACACACATGTGACAAAAGTATCTTAATTCTTATTATATTTAGATAATTGTGCAACATACATATCATTAATCATAAAGTGATAAAACATGAATTATATATACTTACTTTATAATTATCTACATGCACATAGCCTAAGTTTTATTTATTAAAAAAAATCTTATTATGTAGACCTCAATTCTATTATAAAGAGAGTGTCGTGACAGAGAGAGAGACAGAGAGAGATATCTTTTAAAAGTTTAAAAAGTGGATTATAATGCAGTTCTCTCTATATTTAGCTCCAAAAGTAGTTCTTGTGATACGACTTTGGGCTTTGAATACACGATCGCAGTCAAAAAAATAATATTTCATGCTGCTATAACCAGCAATATTATTTTTTTGACTGCGATCGTGTATTCAAAGCCTAAAGTCATATTATAAGAACTATTTTTGGAGCTAAATATAGAGAGAACTATATTATAAGCCACTTTTTAAACAAAATAAAATATTGACCCTTTTATCAGGTATATAACGCGAAGCGGCGCGGCGCGGTGCGAAAATTACAAACAGTTGGTGTCTATTGAAGTGGCCTAGGTGAGCAAGAGCACGCGAAGTGCGATGCGGCACAAAGCGATACGAAACGAACGCGATCAATTGACTTGATATCTTCGCGCGAACCGGGTCGTTGAAATGTCGGAAGTAGAAATTTTTATTAATGCCATCCAAGAACGTCCTATATTATGGGACAAAAGGAACAAAAATTATCATAATCGGTTATTATCGTACCGCGAATGGGAAAATTTGGCGAAATTTCAGTGAATTGCAAAACAGGTTTTATGGTTTGCACAATATAGTCAAACGTTGTAGGCAACATTCGACAATATTCCTTGAATAACAAGGGTTGAGTCCGTAATTCTTCATACAAATTGTGAAATTCCCCATAAATATGCCTTTCTAAGTATAAAATATTAGTTTCACTTCTCTGTCGTACATACTTCTTGAGTATTTGATATTTTATAAATGAATTTTCTGATAATAATAGTTTCCGCCCGCCCATGATAAATGTATAGTGCTCAACTGAACGGCGGTGGTGTTGGATAATTCGCACGCACGTAGGACAAAGCCGCCGCGTCGCATCGCTTCGCATTGAATTCGCGTGTCACCGCCTCGGATCGCATCGCAATCGCGGCCGCTTTAAATCGTCTACGTAGGACATCGCGTAAGACGCCGCATAAAACACGTCGTTGTTCGTGACTCACTGGAGCCGATTCTAACTCAAAGACATAGTGACACTTCTGCCCTCTAGCGGAAGTTTATGGAAAATACATACATCGTCTTTATTCATGATAAAATATAACTCATTTGCAGTCGTTCTGTATACTTAGTCCAATTTTGGATTTTTTTTTAGATGAGCCGGTCTTCTTTCAAACCAGTGAAGTGGTCAGTCGCTAGACGCTTATCACTATACGCACATAAGTAGCGAGTGTGTAGTGTAGCAGAGAGGGAAGTGTTCAGTATAGGTCGGAGAGCCGACGAGGCGCGAAGTTGCCCGAATGGTACCTCGCGTGGTGTAATACTTAATAGTATATTATTATGGTGCATTCGAAATATTTTCACTTCCAACCAAGCGCGTCATTAGATGTTTCACATCAAAAATATTACGCACATACATAACACTTGCAGATGAAGCTAATAAAACCGTGTTAAAACAAATGTGGCTCAGCAATCTGAGGCTTTGATCAGACTAAAATAAAATCGTGAGACGCACCTAGTAGAAAACTTTCTTTAATTGGAGGTTGGCCAAAATTTTATTTTAGTCTGATCAAATCCCCAGATTGCTGACCCACAATTACTTTTTTAACTTTTAGTACATCATCGAATGTACAATAAAACCACAAAAAAGTTTTTCTACCTATTTTTTATACTTTTACATAGTTGGAGTCAAAATAAAAAAAAGTCTCTACTATCAATTAAAATATCAAATCTTTATTCAAACACCGAAAGGCAAATATGACTTTTGTGCTGTGAAATATATTCTATCTGATTTTTTCTAAGCTGACATGATTTTCGATAGCGTTCCTGATATAGGTAGTATCTAATACAAATTAATTTTATTATCTTTTCAGTAATTGATAAAATATTTTACATTTTATACTTCGCGCGTATTTATTGCATTTTTGTTCAATTGATATTTATTACATTTGCTAAATATTTCATACGTTTATAGTTTGCAAGACTTTTCTACATGAGTAGTAGTAGCTGTACTATGATTGGTAGAAACATTCATTGTTAGAATTCCAAATTAAAAAAATATTTTTTTTTATCCACTGTCACCGTCGGAACTCAAACCTGAATCTTTCCACTTTCGCGACGGAATGAGTCTTCAGTTACTCTACGGTACGTTATCTCAGCAGTTAATTAACTGTGGATAAATTTTTAATTTAGCATTGTAACAATGAATGTTCTAACAATCATGATACTTATTATTTAGCAAAAATAAAAAAAAATACTATTTGGAGAATAATCAATTGCAATAAAGATTACAAAAAATAATATTTGAACTAAATATAAGTAAAACGTGCATAGTATACCCTTGTTATTTGTAGCATGTCAACCTTATAACCTCTTGAAAATAGAGAAAATGATATTTCTCTTTCTGAACTTACATAAAATATATATTTTGAGTTCCTGCAGTTTGTACGTCAAATTACTGAAATTATTTTACAATTATTTTTATTTCAATAATTACTTCAATTGTTCCTACGCAGATTCAAGTCGGTCATCAATGCAAATGCGTCTAATTTTAAATATCGCGCATGCCAACACGACCCTTGTCCTACTATTTTGCGAATTAAACTACAGCATAATATAAACTTCTGTCTTTGTCAGTTTCATGTAATTAGGAGACAACTATCCCTTTCAGAGCCAATTCTACTTCCCCTCGATTTCTCATTTTTTTCAAACAGATACATCACTAAAGAAGTTAAACTTAAAAAAAAGTACTTATTAAACAAATGAATTTTTAATTTTGCTAAAAACATTTTTTTGTACATAATGTGGGTACCTAACGATCTAATCAGATGTATGTAAAGTGTGTCGAATGACAATTTTATATAAGAATAATATATTATAACAAATGCCTAGTGTCAAAAGCAAGTATATAAAACACTGTAAATCAATACGTCCACGATCCACTCCTAAATTTTTATAAATGTGAGTCGAGTGAAATAAAAATCATTTTTCATTGTTATCGGCAATTGCAATTTAAATGAGTTACGTACTATATAAATATAAACATAAACGGATCAAGCATACTTTGAGCAAGCGATAACAATTTTTAAGTTTTGTTTCATTTCACCTGTGCAGCCGGTTAAAACGCTGCTGAAATTTATAATTGTTTTTTTTTGTATCTCAGTGAATAAATTTTATCTTATCTTAATTCAGTACAAACTCGTATTATATTTTATTTTGTATCAATCTAAGGCGTATTGCAAACGATATCTACATATTATTATTTATAATACATCATAAACAACAATGAATTCCAACAACATTGATCTGGACGATATTTTAGAAGAAATTGGTGCTTTTGGAAAATATCAGCGTATTTTTTATGCGTTTATTTTCATTCCAATGATAATATATTCGTCGCTATTTACAATTAGTTATATTTTTACTTCTGGTAATCCACTTTACAGGTAACGATATTATAATCTTTACTACCTATGTTATTTTCCAAATAACAACGTATAAAATTTTCAATTCTTGTGCTTTTTCTATTGTTACATATCTTTTATTTGTTAATTGTTACTCGTTATTTGGCACTTGTTACCAGTTTGAAAATTTTTCAGCAAATCCCAACGCTTTGAGGACTTTTTTCAACAATCTCTAATGATTCATGAATATCATTTACTTTTATACGGGCTATGTTCCGATATACTGTAAGTGTAAGGTATGACGTAAATTTAGTATACTGCGAAGCTGTTCCTTTAAAGACAGCTATATAGGTTAGTGTTTAAAACGGAGCACAGCTCAGGCCTCAGTATACTGCCACTAGGCAGTGACGCCGTTTTCAAATGAAAATAAAAATTTAAAAGTTCTCCATTCACTGCATTCAACGAGAAAACAGAAAAGTTGACAATATTACTATAATAAATATTTGACGTTTAACTCTATTTTTCTCTCTTTTCGATTACGTGATCAAAGTACTGCGAGTGCCTTACCTCGAGAACGCCAGTACTCACAGTATGAAAATGGCGGCGATTTATGACGTCATATATTTCCCTAGGGTACTGTGGCAGTAGAAAGGAATTTTTCACCGGTAAGAGTACTGAACAGTGCTCACAGGGTATATCGGAACACGGTCATGATATTAAACATTTTTTTAAATTATTTCTCATTTTTTACATAATCGATTAGGTAGTCGTTTTCGGTCGGGTTTTTTTTAGTGTCGGTCGGATGGCAGTACTCTCAATTTAAACGCAATTTGGTCCACACATTGGAATCTATCACTGCACAAAGCCTATGTAAAATGGACTTAATCGGACAATTTTAAAGGATGTTATTGTGGTGAAAAATGTTTTAGAACCCTAAAATACCGAAAAAATTCTAGAATCGTTTCAAACTTAGAATTTAATCCTTTAGTAAAGATTAAAATATGTTGCTAAAATTTTAATAAGATCAGCCTGTCTGGACCGGATACTATAGTTTGCGGATACGAATTTACTTACTGAAGGGTGTATTTTATTTAATGCAGATATTGGTTTAACAATAATATTGCAATTAAGATAGAAATATTAATGTAAGGGTTAAATTTTGTCCAAAAACAAATATTATTTTACATAATAAAGTCACAGTGCCTGTATTAGCAAATACACTATACTGTCGGTAGGATTTTGGCAATGCGACCAGAATCTTTTAATGTCTAATTAAATTTTTTCGAGACCCATTATAAAATAACTGATTTTCTTGCCTGTATAGCGGTTGCAAAATCCGTTCCCACCACAATCCTCAGAGACTCTTAGTATGTTATTATTGGGACACTCCCTTTTACATCTCTGCCAAATTTCAAAACTACACGACTTTTTTTCTAATGAGTGCATTTTGGTCTTTGCTAGGGTTATAAATATTTGCAGATAGAAGTCGAAATATCCTTATAAAAGTTATACTTTTTTTACAATGTTCTAATTTCTATTTTATATCCCCAATTATTTTCCCTGCATTTATATTAATGTATTTTGAAATAGCACAGTGCATGGTATAAAACTATAAACAAAGTTACTATGTTATTTTGTCGACAGAATAATAAGATTTGACATAGCAATCCATATGTTTATTGTTATTTGTACTGTTTAATAGGTGTGAAATAACCGAATGTGAAAATGAATTAAACCCAGTATACAATCCAAGTTGGCTACCAAACGCAGTTCCTTATACGAATGATGTCCCCAGTCGATGTAAACGATTTTCAGTAGCAAATTTTACTAAACCTCCATTTCCAAACATCTGTTCAATCGAATATTTTAATCAAACCGCTACAGAAAACTGTGATCAATTCATTTTTGCTAATACACACACAACTATCGTCAACGATGTAAGTCAATATTGATGTTTCTAATATATTTCTGACACACAGTGCTACTAAAAAGTTACGAATTGCTTTCATATCTTCCCGATTTTTCATATCTCCCGATTTACACGGTACTAGTTTTATACGTTTTCGCTTTTACACGGTTTTCCAAATAAGTTTTTTTTTTGTTTTTATCGCACTCTACTAAATGCTACTGTGATTGAATCGGCACAAATAACTTCGAGTGATGGAAGTGAATTCGAACCTTCGATTCCGAAAAAAAGAATGAGAGTAATTTCTGATAGTGATGAAGGATAATAAAACACCTTTGGTTTTATTTTTTGTTCTTCTGTCTAATGTATTGTAATTAAATAAAAAAACAGTGTTTCCGTAATATATTACATATTTTAACCTGTCAATGCATTTTATTTTTATTTCTGTGTACACCTAAAAATATTGAAAAAAATCACAACTGTTAAATAGCAAAATTATGCATTTTCTGCAAGCTTTTCGATTTACACGGTTTTGACTTGAAAATTTTTAATTTTCGATTTACACGTTTTTCTCAGGAACGTATCTACCGTGTAAATCGGGGGATAGGTGTACTAGCATAGATGTATAGGTACATAATGTTTCGGATAAATACTATATTACTTTTAAGTTTTCTATAAAAAAATGAAAACCGTTGTAAAACGTCAAAATATTGCTGAAACACGCACAAACAAGCTTCATTTATTCGATCGTCATTAGTACATGATCATCATAAATGAGTGAGCGCGTTCATACGCAAAACAAATCTATCTTACATGTACTGCTTATATTAGGAAAGTTCTCAAAATCTCCGTCCTAAAAATAGGAAAGGCCATAGCAGGGTAAGCATGCTTACTCTGCTATGGCCTTTGACATATGTCGAGAGCCAGTCTGATCTCGGTTGTATCAAAAAAAAAAGTTAAGTGGGCGAAAAAATAGGTACTTCCGGTTCACAAAAAATGGTCACTGCTCTCATATAACCGAAAATTGAAATTTATAATACCACTCGAAAGGGTTCGCGCATGAAACGACTTTGGAAAAAATAGTTGTAAATGTAATCATAATTATATGATGATATCGTATATCAAGGGGTCTAAGTATTTGTGATGTCGGTGCATTTCATAGTGTTAAATTTTGTTTATTAACAAAATGAGTATCTCACAGTGGGTTAGGCCTCTTTTTTGCCATTCGATGCTTAGTATTTGTTGAACCAAAATTTTTATTTTTTGTCAGTAAGAGCGTACCCTTTATTAATTTATGTGGAATAATCTGGTTACACTAATCATGTCAGACGGAAGGTTTTTTTTCATCAAATAATTCAGTTGTTGCGGATCGTCTAAAATACCTAACGTACCTATGCTATTGCGGCCTGAATTTTTTTACTCATGTCGTGAGAAACCTATTAAACTCTATGGAAAAATAACATGTAGACCGATTTTACTAGCTCTGGCATTGTCTTGGTTTTATTTTCTAGTTGTCTGCACTTATTTTCTTTGGGTTTAAACTTTAGAAGAATGAAATAATTTAGTCACTTTATAGTTTCCTCAAAAAACAGATGACTTTAGAGCAAAAATTGTATCTAAAAAAATTTTTTAAACAACAAAACATTTTGAGCAAGTTTTGTAATAAATGTTACGTATTTTTTAAGTGTTTAAATTTAGGGCATAAAACTTTACCAGAATATTGTTCTAAATATTTTTTGTAACTACAATTTTTGCCATGAAGTCAATCGTTTATTTGAGAAAATTAGGAGCGTTGCCCAAAATAAATGTTGGCAGCAAAGAAAAATGAAAATAGATGGGACCATTGCAGAAAACACTCGAAAAAAAATCCCGTATACGCAAATTTTTCAACAGGCATATGACCTGATCCCTATACTACACGATTTCAAAATATTTTAAAATTATTAAATTAAAAAAAAATTGTATTTCAGTTTAATCTCACTTGTAACGAAAATTTATGGAAATTGACACTGGTAGGAACAATAAACAGTGTGGGTCAATTTATTTGTTTACCATTAGCAGGATGGTGCTCAGACAGGTAAAGCAATGATAACTCGTAAATCTTACTTATATTGAATGTAAACCGAAACAAATTTCATGATCAGTTGTATTTATAGGCGTGGGTACCACATTAAAAATAGTAAATTTGATCTGCTGTCCTTCCACTGAACAAAATCAGTAAGAATTCGTAATACAATTACGAATTCTTACTGATTTTGTTCAGTGGAAGGACAGCACGTCAAATTTGCTATTTGCTAGTTCCTCGCATGGTATACCTATTTGAGAAACATGAGTCATACTTGGTTGCACAAAACATTGTCAAAAAATTGGATTTGACAATGACCTTAGATTGTGATAATACCTATAATTACATTTTTCATATTGCAAGAGCAGTCTAATATATTCAAACTCCGATTGTATTCACATAAGAACAAATGCTTTGTCTAGACGGAAAAAGTACGTTTTTCATGTCGAATTTTGATAAAAATACGTAGAAAAATGTCGTTTCGAAGTAAAAATTATGCAAAAAACTATATTAAATACACGTATACACAGTTTAAGCCTAATATTTCTGCCCTACTTGATGAAGGTATCGATAAGGTGTTAGTGACTAGAGCGGCAACGTCTGAGGAGGCGACAAAAATTTTAGATGCGGTATTTTGTTTTTTAAATGAAAGGGCAAAGGAGGTAGCGGCAAAATTTTATGGCCAAATGCAGCGAATTTTTTAATTCTTTTAACATTTTTATTGTCGCTTCCCATGTTTAACACTTTTTTAATAATATTCCGTGAAAATTTGTAGATTTGGCAGGCGATTCCTTTTGATAGGAAGTCTTGTTACTAGTTCAATTCTTGGCACTATAAGATCATTTTCACCATCGTATATATTTTTTTTGACGTTCGAATTTCTCGATACAGCCATAGGATCAGGAGCGTATAGTGCTGGATATATTTTAGGTAAAGATGTTTTTGTAGTATAAAAAGTATTTTTATAAGCAGTATTGTTAGTTACGTTGTAATAACTTAGAATTCCCAATGGGGAAGGTATTATCCCACAATGAGCGATGGAGCCTTCGACAAATAAACAGATAAATTAGGTACAGATAATAATATGCAACCATATTTTGATATTTCATATAAGACTAGCTACTATGGACTTTCATTATGGAATGTAATATTTAATGAACACCCTTCTTACATAAGAACTTAGCGTGAAGTGTTTTCATTTTTTGTCAGAAACTATCTAAACAAAGTTTCTGTTGGGTAGTCGCTTTAATTTTTTCTAATTTTTTGAGGTAATCAGATAACTCATGGGGTAACATTCATAAGAGATACGTTGTCTGTATTTCAAAAATTGCTTAAACCAAAAACGGAAAAAATATTCTTCTTAGAAAATAAAGAAATACATATAAAGGTTGGGGGGTCGGGGGGTAACATTCATAAAAGATACGCTATCTGTATTTCTGAAATTGCTTAAACTGAAAACGGGAAAAAATAGTGAGAATGCTCTTCTTAGAAAACAAAGAAATACATAGAGTGTATGGGGGGGGGGGTAACATTCATAAAATATACGCTGTCTATATTTCTGAAATTGCTTAAACTAAAAACGGGAAAAAATAGTGAGAATACTCTTCTTAGAAAATAAAGAAATACATGTAGTGGTTGGGGGGTAACATTCATAAAAGATACGCTGTCTGTATTTCTGAAATTGCTTAAACTAAAAACGGAAAAAAATACTCTTCTTAGAAAATAAAGAAATACATGTTCGACTGTTTTTTGAACACATCTACCCAAACGAGGTGGGGGTAGATTTTCTATAAAATAACTATGGATACAGTCTATGCCACGTGGACGAAGTCGCGGGTAAACCGCTAGTCATTTATAAAGCTTTGAAGAATAAATGTTCTAAGCAACATTTTTTTAACAATATTGATAGCTTTTATCGTGAATCACTTGGGCCACTAGCTCTAGTCAAAATAATATTTACGTTTGTCTAAATTAATTTATAAGCCAAAACTTTGCAGATACGTGTTTATTATTTATCTTTAATCAGTGTTTATACATTTTAGGAGTGGAACTAGTTGGACCAAGTCATAGAGTAATGGCAGGATCTTTAGTAAGCTGTAGTTATGCCATTGGCGAAGCCATATTTGGTATTGTGGCATTGTTCGTAGACTCTTGGAGATCGGTGTTAAGAATAGTTTATGCACCAGGCGTATTATTAGTTCTATATTTCTGGCTAACCCCGGAATCAGTTAGATGGCTTATGGCTAAAGATCGTAATGAAGAAGCTGAATTGATCATTAGAAAAATAGCTAAAGTTAATGGAGTGGCGCTGTCTGAAGCAGCTTCGGATGCTTTGAAAGGAAAAATGACCAATGCCGAACCTGTAAGTTACGATAACTGTCAGTTTATGATTATACCATATGACATAAATGACTAAGTTTTCTCTTTACTTTTTCCCAGTGCAAACTAAACAAACCTAAAGAAATCTTGTAGCGCTATATAGAAACGGAGAGTCGTAATGACACATCAACTAAATTGTGACCAAAAAGTTCATATAAACACATCCTTGCTTGGGCAAGTTTTCCCGAATATCTTTGTTTTATTATCTTCTGAATAATCTTCACCTCCAGTTGTTATGGAATCTTAGAAGAAACACATGTAGAGCATTTGCAATTAAAGAAAATATCAACCCAAGATGTTTACCATCCTTTCGGCATGCTCTAACAAATTCCAAAGAAAAAATGCGTTTACCTAAAAATTCCTACAGCTCTTATGTTCAGATAATTTATTAACAACTGAAATTGTTTTGTGGCCATTTTAAAGCATTGAAAACGCATTGTGTTTACATCTCTCCGTTCTTGTTGACGTGTAACATCTTAGCTCTCGGTATTTTGTGAATGAAGCAGAAATGCGTAAGGAAGTAAGAAAAGTGCGCGCGCTATTCAAATTATTCAATTTTTTGGTGCGGCCTACAGTTGGCTCATGTGCTGCAGAGAAAAAGGGAGAAAGAGACAGAAGACACTGGAGTCAACCGCGCTTTTACAAATACAGTGTGAAATAAATATGTTAAAATAAAATAAATATGTAAAACTCGTTATTTCTTTTAAAACGAGCAATATCACATTGCAACAAAGTATCTCATTGCTTCTATGGGAAAAGGAGGGATAACTACCTGTTCAGTGTTCTCCATCAGAGTTTCCTAAGACGTCGTAAAACTGTTTTTAATTGCATATTGAATTCGGACTCTAAAATTTTCCTGATTTTCCGCTCTTTACATACACTTTATATTTCAAAACACCCCAAATTCCAAAGGCAGAAACCTAAAAGTATTCTGGTGTGGAGTAAGCCTGTTAATTCCTATGTTACATCAATTAAAATAGTCTA
This sequence comes from Venustoraphidia nigricollis, assembly GCA_034508555.1. Lineage (NCBI taxonomy): Eukaryota > Metazoa > Arthropoda > Insecta > Raphidioptera > Raphidiidae > Venustoraphidia > Venustoraphidia nigricollis. Next base: position 14,867,216 of record JAVRKA010000003.1, on the reverse strand, counting down.
AACTTTTAGTTAAATGTTATTAACTGCGTGAAAAAGAACCAAAACCAGTTAGGAATAAATGTTTGATTTGGATAATTTGCTTGAAAAATAATTTTTCTCTTTTTCTACGACGATAATTTAAATACAGATATTGTCTTATATTAACTTAGTAAGATACATTATGGTTATTTTTTAGGAAAGCAAGACTTTATCCAACAATCAGAAACTTCAACCGAAAAAATCTTACCCTATATTCGAAATATTTACTTATCCATCGATTATATTACGCTTAGTAAATTGCTCATTTTGTTGGATTACATGTAATTTTGTTTATTATGGATTAAATTTAAATGCTGAAGCAATAGCGGGTAATCTTTATATTAATTTTATTCTGATTGCATTAGTTGAAATTCCAGGAATTGTCTGTACATATTTTATTCTCAATAAATTTGGAAGAAGATATTCACTTTGTGGGTCACTAATTCTTGCAGGCACTTCTTGTATTGCTTTTATTTTTGTATCACTTGGTAAGTTACATTATTTACTATTTGTAATAATTTATGCGACTATTCTAGAAAAATACCCCATAAAAATAAAACAATTTTTTTTCGACGGATACAGACATTTAAAGTTGAAAAATACAAAAAAAAATTGTTTTTTATATTTGCATACCCTTTTTAGGTAGAACATTAAGTTTTGAAACTTGTTTGTCGCTAATCAAAAGCGATAATCCTACTAAATGCTGCAAAGTATTAGGACTCGTTGTGTGTGTATGTGTAATATCATAATACGTACTACTGAGATTGAATGCATTTTTGCGTGTTAAAAGTTTTTTGTATCAGAAAATTACTGTAATAAATTACTGACAGTAATTTTGAAATTACAAATAAATTAGGATCTACATTTGTATCCAATTAATAAAAAAATACTGACGGTTGGGAATAGCTACGTACTCGTAATTATTACATTTTCAAACCACAAGATGACAAGAATAACCATTTTCTTTATACCCGGTCGAAAGTACGTACTTTCGGCTTCGATTTTAAGGCAGAAAGCCTAACATTTATGCACTGCTGAAATTATTCGCACACCATCTATAACAGCGGGACGAAAGTTTTTTTTTATACCTGGTCAAAATACAACCACGTTGCAGCAGGCAGTGTGTCATGCCGTCATGCTTAATTTTTATTCCTTATTTCAGCGCTTTTTTCGCGGATATTCACAATGCATTGGATTTTTTGCTGTCTTTCTCTAGTTTACTTACCGGGTATATACAATACACGAGCAGAAAGTTCGAAGCCCTGAACTGCGCGAATTTCAACTTTCTGCCCTTATGGTGTAATATACTATTGCTTGATGTAAATGTAAAATGTCGTCAGAAAGAGTTGAAACGTTGATAGTATACATTATTGTTTTTTTTATGTGATAAGAACCTATCCCTAATAATTCTGTCCCCACTTTACAATTAAAAACCGATATTTTATACTTAGTTATCCCTGAACTTTTATTACCAACGTAATATCGATTTTTAGGTGAGCGCTGGCTTCGATTATTTTTTTTCTTACTTGGAAAATTTGCAATAACTGTATCTTTCACAGTTTTATATGTGTTTACGAGTGAAATGTTTCCGACCCCATTAAGGCATTCACTCTTTGCGACATGTTCAATGTTCGGCAGGACAGGATCAATGATTGCTCCACAAACACCTTTACTGGTAAGAAACTATGTTTTAAACCTTAGTTGATCCAAAATTTTTGAGATTATTATTGTAATTGTTTTAATACAAATGTAGTAATCTACTTATGCCCTTATTCTGAAAACGGACGGTAGTCCACGCAGACAGGGTTAGTATCAAATTCATTATTTTTTTTTCTTCCTAATAAATAGAGCTGGAATTATTGTAGAGTCTGAAACTCTATTTTTTCGCACTAATTACGGCGAAACCAAAAATGAAGTGTTATGATTTTAGTAGTCTATGTATTGTGACTACAACCACGTTAAGCGCGTAGAAACCAGGGTTGGTCTATCACGGTACCGGTTGATGCGTTAGCGTTTTTAGTGTATTTGCCATAAGGCAACATACACTATTGGCGTCGGTCGGATGGCGGGACCTAGGGGTCGGACCAAAATTTCTCGACGTTTCATAACCTCCTAAACACTTTGCCACCATTTTTAAAAATGTTTATATATATATGTATATGTATATATTTATATATATATTTATATATATATATATATATATATATATATATATATATATATATATATATATAGGTATATATGTGTGCGGGCTATAACTTTCGAAGAAGTTAATTTATTTTAACGAAATTTGGCACACATGTTGGAATCCATCACCGCACGAAGCCTATTTAAAATGGGCCCAATCGGGCCATTTTGAGGGTAGTTTTTAGGGGTTGAAAAATGTTTTTGGGGCCCAAAATACCGAAAAAATTCTCCGAATCGTTTCAAAATTGAAATTTAACCCTCCGGTAGTAATTAAAAAGTGTCCCCAAAATTTTAATAAAATCGGCCCGACAGGACCGGATTTACAAATTTTATGAAAAAACTAGTTTGCAGATTATGAATTCTTTACTGAAAGGTGTATATAATTTAGTATAGAGATTCGATTGATAATAATATTGCAATTAAGAAAAAAAAATGTTATTTTAAAGGGTGTATTAAGGAGTCAAATTTTTTATTTTGCCCAAAAACCAACATAAGTTCGCATTATAGAGCCACACTGTCTGTATTATCAAATACACTATATTGTCGGCAGGGTTTTGGCACTGCGACCCGAGTTTTTATGTTTGGACTCGGTGTGGGGCGTAAAATTGTCACAGGCAATTTAAAAACGAAGAAACAAATGATGGGGAAAATCCTATAATATTACACGATGGAAAAGGCTGCCAGTAGCCGTACTTTATATCATCGCTCTTGACATCACAAAGTGCGGCTGCTGAGTCGCCTCGAATTAACAAACAGAAAATTTATTTTTGTTGTTTTATGAAGTAAAACTTCTTTTGGCATAGAAAAACAAAGCATATATATCTCTTCTGTTCATTCTAAAACACGCTTATTACAAAAACCAGTTTTTTTTTTTAATTCGGGGTCACATAAGGAGGGTTTTGTAAAAAAATGTTAACTGTTAATTTTGACCTAAATTAGTACCATTCCTCAGTTGTGGAGTTGAAATGGTAAAATAACGTTACAAACGAAAGCAGGCACAAACTTCTATAAAAAAATCCGCAAAGTTTAAAGTTTATCAAAGCGCATACATTTTTTTCTAACATTATGGATTTCAAACGCCGTTATCAAAAAATCTAGGTAAAATGTGTTAATATTTGCCTTTCTTCGTAAGAGAAACATTGTAGTAAATCAATCCTGCCCAAAAAAAATGATCAACTAAAATTTTATTTTTTCAACATTTAACATATTTTTTTACAAATTCCATTTCCAATTAGCTTTGTTGGCATTTTTATCAAAACAATTCATATACATACGCTCTAGGTTTTAGAAAGCAATGCTCGATTATATTTTTTTTTTTTTTTAGGCACTAATTTGGAAATCTTTACCGTTAGTATTATTTGGAGTTACATCTATAGCATCAGGAATTTTTTCATTAGCATTTCCAGAAACCTTAAATACAAAGCTACCAAATACATTAGAAGAAGCAACGAATATTGGAAAAGAAGTCTCAAACTGACATTGTTTAAATATTCAATAAACAGAAATAATGCAAACAACACAATCATTTCTTTTTTTCATATTATTTGTTCATGGTTAAGTCGGTACCGCTGCTTAGCGATGTCGGTTAAGACGACGTTTTTTAGCATTTTTCACGTAGATCACGATAGAAAAACAAAAAATGATTGAGCATCGGGATTTTGAGTTATTCATAAGATTAACTTCTTCAAAAAAATGGGAGTTATTAGTTTTCATTAGATCTCGACGTTTTGGGGTCCTAGGAAGCTATTCTATCCAACATAGCCAATGTGCTATCGGAAACACAAGATTCAAATAACATTACTCATTGCCTGAAACTGACGAGATGGAGCACACACTTCAAATGAAGTTTTTTGTGATATCTCAATTGTTCTCATTTGTGCTATTATCCGAACGTTAAACCAATTTTTCATCGTTGTTCATGTACTTGCAAAATTGCTATAAATACATTGCCCTACAACAAATGCAAGCTGATATTAAATTGAAATGCTACGTTTGTTACGACCTTGCTCGTATCATTAAAATTTATCAATAATTATTGGATCATGGGAAATAGGCGAAATAGGAAACTGTATAATCCAAAGAAATAAAATTCTCGAAAAGTTTTAAATTCCGTAACACGATACAACCTCGAGATAACAAAGCTGAAGGGAATTAGAAAATATTCGCTATACCAAGTAATTCGTTATAATGAGTTTAAACATTAAGATCACTGTGGTTGGAACAATAAAATAAAAGTTACTTCTTACCACAACAGATTTGTTCAGTGGATGAACATCTCGAGAGCTAAGCTCCCATCTTCAGCAAAACACTAATTTAGTGTTTTGCAGAAGATGGAAGCTTAGTTCTCGAAATGTTCATCCACTGAACAAATCTGTTATGGTAAGAAGTAACTATTCTTTTATTTTATTTTTAGTGTATTTGCCATATGGCAACATACACTATTGGCGTCGGTCGGATGGCGGGACCTAGGGGTCGGACCAAAATTTCTCGACGTTTCATAACCTCCTAAACACTTTGGCACCATTTTTAAAAATGTTTATATATATATATATATATATATATATATATTTATATATATATATATATGTGTACGCGCGATAACTTTCGAAAGAGTTAATTGATTTCAACGAAATTTGGCCCACGTGTTGAAATCCATCACCGCAAGAAGCCTATTTAAAATGGGCCTAATCGGGCTATTTTAAGGGTAGTTTTTAGGGGTTGAAAACTGTTTTTGGGCCCCAAAATACCGAAAAAATTCTCCGAATCGTTTCAAAATTGAAATTTAACCCTTTGGTAGTGATTAAAAAGTGTCCCCACAATTTTAATAAAATCGGCCCGACAGGACCGGATTTACAAATTTTATGAAAACACTAGTTTGCAGATAGTGACTTATTTATTGAAGGGTGTATTTAATTCGGTGTAGACGTTAGATTGATAATAATATTACAATTAAGAAAAAAATGTTATTTTACGGGGTGTATTAAGGGGTTAAATTTTTTATTTTGCCCAAAAACAAACTTAATTTCACATAATAAAAGTATAAAACCACACGGCCCTATACAAGCAAATACACTATATTGTCGGCAGGGTTTTGGCACTGCGACCCGGGTTTTTTTCGTTTTAATGAGGTTTGTTAAATAGAGGTCAAGTTAGTCTAAGTAAGATTTGTGTTAACAAGGTAAGAAAACCCTTTTTTTCTGAAAACTACCTTCAAACTTTAAAATTGTGGCCAATGTACTTGCGGGAATTTCGAGCTCTTTAGTGATGTGTATTTTTTTCTTTGTAGGATTCTCGCCTAAATACTTAACGATTTTTCGTTTCTCTGCGACGGTTAAGGATTTAAATTTACTAACAACAGTGACCAACCGAAGTGTTTACATTACTTTACACCAAACAATAATTAATGTCTTACGATAAATTTAACGTGTCTACCTGTCGAGACATGAATTGTTGTTATTGTGGAATTATGTGAGATTGATTGGTAGCATACGTTATGTAAAGGTTAAAAGTTGACAAAAATCGGTAAATAGAGATAAATTATACTTTCTATTTATATTCTGCAATGATTGAAAATTCATTATAAAGAGGTTTTTGACAGGAAGTATTCGTAATGTAGAGGTATATTTTGCATTAACTCTTACGGGCAGTTCTAGAGGATTTTGAAAAATTCGTTAAATCGAGGAAATCATTATATTGAGGTTCGTTATATTTAAGGTTACACTGTATTTCAGTATTTTCCTTTAGTTTGACTCTATTGTATTAAACACTGCAATAAACTGGAAATATGAATTGGTATAACGCCAACATTATCCTGGCAGTTGGTGGGTTTTATTAAAAAAAAGAATAATTATATTGTTTCCATTTTTTTAGATTTTCTTTTATTTTAAAATAAAAACAATTTCACATTTCTTATTTTAATTGCAAATATTTGGCAGTTACATAAAATATGTATTTTCATACATAACGTAAAACTATTTTAAAAGAATATAAATAGTAAAATGTGGCTAAAAACAGCGCTATATTAAATGGTTTTTAAGCAAATGTAGGGAAGACATAATTGCATCGTTCAGTCTTTTAATTACAAAAATTGAGCTATATGTAAAATATAAATTTTCTATAAAACATTAATATCATAGTCTACGTATATTCTATATATTAATTAATTCACTTAATCACTTAAAATAATATTGTCGTTTAAGCTACCATCGTTGAACGGGGCGGCTTCAGTCGTTATTTTCAGTTATATCATTTCGAACTGACACATTTGAATTACGCAAGGCATGGATTTCAGAATTATCTTCTAGAGTTTCTGCTCTTATATTATGCAACTGGTGATTCTCTCCTGGAGTTATGTTACGTTCTTCTACAGGAATTAACCTGTTGTTAAGTACCCACAGCCAGAACATTGAAATAATCATCATGGCCGTGGTCATACCAAATGTCCAATTTGTCCCTAATCTAGTATAAATATAACTTACAAATACTGGGCCCATTACGCGTGACAGACATCCGGAGCCAGTCATTAAACCCATCCATACTCCCTAAAAACAAATAATCCAGTTTCAACAAACATCAACAATTTTGAAACTATAGGTTAAAAATGTTGCACTAAATAAGTTAATTTTAATCAATTATCTAAACGTCAGAAGCAGCACTATTAATCGCCACTTTAAAAATTCATTTTTTCTTAATCGCCTCCATATATAAGGGTTAATAAGAGTAGTGACTAGGGATTCATCAAGTCAAGTAACTTGACGTTTTTACTACAAGCTCGTTCTCATTAGTCAAGTTACTTGACTTTAAGTCGCTTGAATTCAAGTTCATATTATAACAAGTCCATTGAAGCATGTAGCGCTTTAAAATGGCGTCGAATGATTCAGTGAGTGCCGGGATTTCTATAATAACAAGCGAAATTGTGAACGAATTGTTAAAAATAATTGAGAATAAAAGAAAATAGAAAAGATGGATTTGGGTAAGGAAGTGGATTAATAGAAGATATCGTCTTAGTGCATCTGTGACACTGTTAAAAGAGTAGCTTTAGAAAACAAGCCAGCATGTAAGAATTTCCTGAGAATTAATCAGCTTCGATGTTTTATAGCTTATCAGACTTTTCGTAAACTTAAAGAAATTTACAAATATTTTCATTGGTCCACATGCTCATTTTATCAGCATATAACCTTACTTTTCACACGTTTTAACCTAACACAACTAACGGTTTTCACGTAACTCGAAAAGCAGTTCACATTTGGAAATTTATGTATGCTGAATTCTTCGCGATTAATTATCATAATGTTTCCACATACAAGACGGATTTTGTTCATATATTTTATATTTTTCGGTACCCTAACGGATATTTTGTAAAGCGTATATTTTATCCGCGTGTTTTGTCGTGCAGATGTTTTATTCGCAGATATTTTTGCGTGGATATTTTAACGCGGATATTTTGTCCGTGATCGAAAACTCGAGATGCTATCACTACAGCTCATTGCTACTTTTAAAATCGTTACACTGCATACAAAATATGGGTCAATATATTAAGTGACTTTACCTGTGGTCGTGGCCCTAAAATTTTTGAAAAAATAGTTTGTATTAATGTTACGCCAACGGGATATCCAATAACAGTAAAAATATATCCCAGCACAAATTGTTCGATAGTCATCACTGGAGTGTAAGAGCACCATTCCTGACTTTTTGGACAACCAACTAATTCGGTGATATTTAGTTCTTCCTTGAAATATTCCAATGCCGTTGAATTGAGACCGTCATCATATATAGAAGCAGTTCCCGGTCCCCATGGAATGTAGACTGCTCTGCCAATAACCATAAAGAAAAATCCTCCCCACAACATAACCCATCTTTCAGCAAATAGTTTACAAAGAGGTCCAATTGCAACAAAAGTTACACAAGCAATTATAGCGCCGACTGACATCAGAATGCCCATGTAATACAGTGCTTCTGCCTTATTCCATGCAAACTGATCCATTGTAAGTGAGGTACCAAGTCTAAAAACAAAATACTGAATTCATGGAAAGCATTAACCAAGGATACGAAGCAATGTCGCATTCAACTCTCTCTTTCTTCCCTTTATGTACGAAGCAATGTCGCATTCAACTCTCTCTTTCTTCCCTTTATGACAATAATATGAATATATGTATCATTATCTTTTTGTTTAAATGTATCTCCCTGTGGGTGCAAAATTAAAACTAAATGTACAAATAAATCATGAAAAGACCGAGCAAAAAATGTTCTAAACCAGTTCAACTGTTTTGGTGCAAAATCGTGCGATACAAAATAGCATGACACTTAGAAACATTTCCAAGGTCAGTGCCTATACCAGTGCTACACTCGACAGTCTACAGAATTATTCTATGTTATTTTCGTGCTGGAAGATGCGCATATTTAAGTTACAGAATTTTATTAGATTATATATCTTTAATTTTTGATTTCTCAAATTCCTATCTATAACAGTGTGCGTTTAACCCCCCCCCCCTCGTCACTTTTGAAAGAAATTGAGTTAAAAACTTCGGGCAAAATCAAAGTAAAATCTTATCACAAAATCTACCTTTCGAAGGCAGATAAGCATACTAAAATAGCCCATGAAGCACATCTGAACGATACTTTCTGGGCATGTTGGTACTTAATAATAGTATAGGTACTTCGATTCTCAAATTTTTAACGATTTGAATAGCTATTTAGGTAGTCAATATGAATAATCTACAATCATAATGTGCATATATGACAGCTACACTACCCACCCCTCACTAGATAAAATCGACCGGCCTAGTCACAAATTACGTGCGCGCCACACAACGCACTAGCTAAGCAAGCGTGGAATAAACGCGCACGCGCGCATTTGACGCTGACGACGTCTCACGTTTTTCTCATTTTCCATTCCAGCAGCCGAGCCCGTAATGTTCGAAATAAAGCTCTGCTTCAGTGATTAAAATCGTAACAGTCTGTAATATTGTACAAAGGATATGTGCAGAGAATTTGCTGTTTTCATAATTTTTAAAAAAATCTGTTTCAGGTTATTTCATCTATATAAATTCTGTCTGGCTGTAATAGCCTAGCTAATCTCAAGAATTTCTGAACGGGTATGAATGCAACTTTTACCATTCAATAACTTATTTTTTATAAGTCGAGCCCGGCTTCGCTCAGGTGAAAAAGGGATGAACCTGCAATACGGATAAGAACTGACTACGGTTTTTACTATTCGTTCGCTTATTTTTTGAGGAAGATTTAGGGTTAAACTAGTTGCCTGGTCTAGGTTCACCTGGATGCAAATCCATGTTGGATTTAAATCAAGTTTGTGTCAAAAGCGTTTGGAAATATAATATTATGCCCAATAATAATGATAAGTCGCGGGAAGTTGATTATAAATTCGAGTGAAGAAGTGATGCAAATGACGGACTTTGTAATTAATTATAAATTCGAACAAACAAGCGAGTACACCCAGGCAACGTCAGATGGAACATCTAGTAATATGCAGTTTAACCTCCACTTTAATATTACATTATCGAGCGTCTATAATATACTATACATTATATATATAATATATTTTGCTATCTATCAATTTAGAACAGATTTTATATGATGCAAGTTGTTAAACACAGTGTTATATTAAGATGAGCGCAAGCATAGATAGTATTTAGTAATATTCTTGCGAGTGTCACAACAAAACAAAAAATATTTTATATTTTACTATGTTAATAAACAAGCAAGCAAAAAAAAAATCAAACCAAGTGATACATACGTTTCAAGAAGCATAAAATTGAACACCAAAACAAAGAAAGCTACAATAAGTGTCCATGCTGAAAGATAATCTGGTTTTATACTTTTCCAAGTTGCGTCTTCTAAAAAAATAAACATTATAAAATTAGGAAAAAAATATTTTATCAATTTATGTTGCCGGATTTAGATCAAACTGAAAACTGACGATACCAGCTTCATACGTTCTATTTCAAAAAGTGAAAAAAAAGAAAGAATTAACAATACATGCCGGTAAGTAGCAAACTATAACTTCCCAAAATGACATCATCATATTATGTTGTCCGATGTCATTTATGCCATTTTCTCAAAATGGTAAAAATATACATAACCGCATATGTTATGCTATATAATTCATTTTATAATCTATTTGAATTAATGTAGATTCCAACCCTAAAAAATGTGGGACGACCCCAATGTTCTGACAACAATATTTTAGTTGGTATTTTTTTCAGGACTTATATGCCAGTTTCTAGGCTACAACCATCTAATTAAATAGGTATTTTTTTAAATATTTAGACAATTCATGAAACGCTAACAGATCGTGTAACTCAAATTAATTTCAATACTTTTAGGCACTGTTATAACTGCATAGTTATTTTTGACTATTAAATAAAAATATGTGTAAATTGCACAATGCTGACTTTTCTCGTATGAGAAATGTGCAAGTGGTATTGTAATTACTGAAATCATTCTTGTAATACAACAGATTTGGATAGACCAGTTGATTGTAGCTTAGACTATACTCTAATATTTTAAGAAATTTCAGTTTTATTTATGTTTAAACAATTACAAAATGTGTTGCCTAACAGCCAAATATCTTGTGAGCGGTTAGTTTTATAGGGAAAAAAATCTTCTCAAATTAAAAAAAAACTCGGGTCGCAGTGCCAAACCCTGCTGCCAAAGTAGTGTATTTGCTAATATTATATTATTAATCCAATTATTAATATTTAAAAATATTTCAGTAAACACAAAAATCATTTGACGATTTGTATAAGCATTTGATGAAATGTCTAGTTGTGTCTGAGGACAGCGGCATATGCGTTATTAAAAAATACACGCGCGATAAAAGAGCCTTCCGTTATTTTTGAATAACAATATAGAGCAACTTAATTTTAAGTAACTTTAGAGGAACTACCATTCTACTTTTTAGACATAATGAGTTGATTCCCAAGGAGACATAATCTGAATAATTTCGAAATCAGATTCTATATTTTTATCCTTAAAGTCTAACAGTTAATAAGTAAATATCTACATTTACGTCAAATAGATAATCACAGAAGACGAATCATGGCAATGTATAAAATTATTTTCACAACATTCAAACTAAAGGCTGGGTATTTTAATTTATGTGCATTAAGATAACTGATCCCTCAGATTGTATAATATACTTTCGGCTAAATTCGAACTGTAGTCACAAAATTCTATTTTATTACTGTTTTAAAGCTATGATTAAGCATTGTTTCACAAAATTTGACATGCTGTTTAAAAATTTCACAAAACATATATTTTTGCCCTAAAAATTAAACGTGATATTCGTCAATATATTTTTACAGCACGTCGCGAACTTTCAATACTGGCAAATTTGGCTGGCTTAATAATTTTTTCAAATTTATTTTGTTCTGCACAAGAATTTTTGTAAAACTTTTTTGACTTTTATTTGATTTCAAATCGTTTATTTAGATCAAATAAACTATAAAAATCATATGGGAAGAATGGTACATATTTCTAGTTTATTTTGAAGCATTAACATCAAAGATTGAATGAAAGTTTTTATAGAAATTAAAGATTTCCAAAACGTGTGTAATTGCATTTTACATGCACACACACATAATATTTAATTGCTCGTAAGACTGTGCTTTGCGATTGAAAAAGGGAGTCTATATTGAACAACTGGTACTCAGTAACTTTAAAGATAATACCTTGTGAAATAAAATATTATACACAACACATACCTACAACATTTACTACAATCAATGCTACGGACATGGGTAATATAATCTACATAGAGTTTACGCAAACTACAACATTTTCAGACTATTTTTAAAGGGATCCTCGATGACGTACAAATGACAAAAATGGCTTTAATGAAAAATCTCAAATTTTAAGTATATTTTGCAAAAAATAAACAAAAATATATTATATTTAAATATGCATTCAAGTTAAGGTATTTTATTTGTAGACTCCATACCAAGAAAAATTGACTAAAAATCTCAGATGTAAAAAAATGTATGGGATAATCAGAATTTGGGAGTGTAAAATCGTTTCATTTTTTATTGTGATTGTTCTAATGTTCTGAATATACCATATATTCCACATTTAAAGATCAAAAACAAAAACAACAATCATCCAGTATATTGAATTGAATGAAGCAGGGTTGTGCGAGTATTTAAAAAATCGAGTACACATCAAGTAGTGCAAGTTGAGTAGAAAAAACACTCGAGAATATTAAAGTGAACTACTGAGTACGTTTTTCTTTATGAGATTAATTGAATCGTGCACCAAATAAAACATTTTCAGTACATAAAATTTTATCATTGTGCTACTTAACTCTCTAAAAATCGAGTATTCGCAAAACGCTTGAAACGGAAAATTCACACCCCTAAAAATATATAGATTTTGTCTAGAATCTACATTACTAAATACTACAAAAGGTAGTATTAGTTTAATACAAAAAAACCGTTTGTAATTCAAAGCACCTCAATGGAATATTGAAAACATGTAAGAGCGAATGTATTATTTATCAACAAAATGTTAAGCCTAACTAAAAAATGTCTTACAAAGCATGCATTCAAGAACATACAGTTTATAATAATTTAGGTTTACTATAAACATCATTTTTTCATATTCCTCTCGCTTTATTATGGCCCGTACATTTACTTCGTAAGATGTTCTTTTCTTATAAGAAAATTAACAAGACAACATTAAAATTAACAACATGAAGCTCCTCGCTAAACGATGCGCCCTGGACATTTTGTAAAATATTTTGATTCTAAGCACTTTTACCAAAAATTCGACAGATGGCGCAGTGGTCGGAATGTAAGTGAATATTATTACAGATGTAAGGTGATGTTTTATTTTAATACGAATAAAAATTATATAATATGTGCTTATAAACTATATACAGTAGTGATTAATAGTGAGCATCAGTGAGTGTTAATGAAAATATTTGTTGGTTGTGAATATTAGGGATAATATTATCTTCCTCCAGTCCTTTTAATATTTACTTTCAAAAAATTATGTGCGAGTAAATTAAAAATTAGTTAAATACGCCAAAGAAGTATAACTTCTACCTCCCGTACATAAGTACACGCATTCACTTTTTTTTATGCGGCGGCGCAGTAGTCAGAATACTGCCATAATTATTTCAACTTGAAATGCGGACGTCGATTAAGAAATGGAAAAATGTATGTTTCCAAGTAATTCCAAGTGAGATGAAATTTAAATAGGTGCTTCGAAAACATAGACATAGTACCAAATATTATTTAAAAAATCATAACAGAAATACCTGAGTCTTTTCCTTGGACTAGCATAGCTTCTCTGGCAGCAATTTTATGTTCTTTGAAATAAAACGGTAAAAATAAACTAAAATTTATAATACTCATAAAAACATTGATCCAACCAGCAGCTGTATACATATTCAGTTTTAATTTTCCCGGAATGAGATCGATACCGGTGTCACCTAAAGGCACTACAGCAGCTTGTAGTCCTGGCCCTACAACAAATCCTAATACTTGGGCCAATGATACCATCGATACAGCCCCCGTTCTTTCTTTGATACGTGTCGCAGCTGACAAATATGATCGGCAAACGGCAATATTTGCTAAAAATATCACAACTTACTTGTTTATATAATATAATATTTGTTATAATATTTAAATTTCTACTCTACCTGAACTAACACCAACTAAAAATCGAGCCCAAAGCATCCAATACTTTTTGAAGTCATCAAAAAGTTCTAATGTAGAATATATACCGCTAGCTACAGTGAAAAGAGCCAGTGTACCAAGCAATGGTAATCTTATTGAGCCTAGTCTATTACTCCACCAACCCAACAAGGGTGAAAATAACATTTGACCTAAAGGATTAGCGCCCACGACGTATCCCATAAACTCTTTGCCAGCCGTTGGGTCCAACTAAAAATACATAATTGGTTTTTGAATATGCAAGACTTAGTTTTTTACGTTATTATTAAAGTTTTAAGGTCGACGGAGTTTACATAGTTTTTTATGTACCTACTTTATTTAAATTGAGGTCGACCTCAAAACTTTATTATTTTATTAATAATATTGACTCTACCAACAGTAATATAATATTAAATAAAACGAAACTAAGTACTTGCGATTACTGTTCAAAATATTTTTTTATTTATAAAACGTTTCTACCAAATTTTTGGTCCTTTTCAATTTATTAAAATATAAAATAAATTATAATTGTTTATATAAAAAAAACAAAACAGTTAAGTACTAAAATTTTTTATAAAAATTATATAATCTATGGTAATGAAATGCCATATATTAAAACAATGAGTGACACAAAAAACCTAAAACAAATTATTATAAACGATTGGTTAGTGAAATGTTATATATTGAAAAATATGATTCTGTGAATAGGATGAGTGATACAAAGAATCTAAAATTGATATTTAAGGATTATATCCATAAATTATTACAATAATTGTTCTTTGTTTTAGGTTTTTTGTGTCACTCATTGTTTTAATATATGGCATTTCATTACCATAGATTATATAATTTTTATAAAAAAATTTAGTACTTAACTGTTTTGTTTTTTTTATATAAACAATTATAATTTATTTTATATTTTAATAAATTGAAAAGGACCAAAAATTTGGTAGAAACGTTTTATAAATAAAAAAATATTTTGAACAGTAATCGCAAGTAGTTTCGTTTTATTTATTTATTATTTTATTATTTTTTTTATAAAACTTATATCTACATGTTAACTTTTATATCTACTTAAACAGAACATTTAATGTTATAAGCTTGAAAAAATTCCAATAAAGGGACGAAACGTCGCAAATTAACAAATAAGTGTTTACTTAAAGTAGGTATCCTTTTTTCCCAACAAATAATTTTTTTATTATTTTACGCTTTTTAGGGGCTCTTTTTGGAGAAGGTTCAATTCTTTTTTATAATTTTTTTACTTAGTGGTTTTACAATACGTAGTTTGCATATTATTAACCGCCTTATTTCTTAATATTTCAATACTCAACTCGAAAAAAACTGCTGAACCGATTTACGTAAACTTTATGTGAGACCACTCTGAAGGTATACTCTATTAAGCACAATAAGAATCATCAAAATCGGTTCACAAATCCTGGTGACATATCTTTTTGTGAAGTCAGTTTAAAACGAATGAACCGATTTTAAGAAAAACTATATAGGATCAATCTCTGAACAAAATGACGTCAATTTTTTTAATCGGTGAAACCGTCGAGAAGTTATGGTTGAACAAGCATTAAAAAAGGGAAAAAATAAACATTCATTTCGATCTAATAACCTCTTTTTTAAGTCGGTTAAAAACATTGTATTGTTCAAAACAAAAGTTTATTCACACACGCAATTGCTACAATTGTTTGTATCATTTTAAACAAAACGTAGTAAGTTATACAAGTAGACCTATGGTATTATTTTAAACAAGTACAAAACACATACGTATAAACTGCCCATGATAGATTTTTAAATATTTGTATGCCAATAATTAGTGTTGCTAAACCTCGAAATGTTGGTCGTTGGTGCCCGAAAAATGTAACAGTTATAGCATTTGTATATGGACAATTTTATTTGCGTAAAGTTTCATTACCCATGATAAATTTTTTTCTTATGTCAATAGTGCTTTGTTAGTGATGCGAAACCCGACAATTTTGCCGTTAGTACGCGAAAAATAACATTTTAAACCCTGTCAACAATGCCTATACTATATTTGCTAATACACGCATTATAGTTTTATTATGTCAATGGTCTTATTCCATAAGTAGCTATCTACAAAAATGTGGCTATGTGATGTTAGACATTTTTTTAATTAAAAACTGATTTTATTATGTAGATAGATACTTTTTGAATCTTTAATTGTGGCGCCATATGTCAAATAATGCTTAAAACTACATTTGGAACCAAAAGAAAACGATACTTTTAGTGACACTGCGTAGAAAGCTCAAAATTGAACATTTTGCTGATTTTGCTGTTAGCCACATTTGGAACCAAACCATCGATGTAAACTTAAATTTGTTTTTATACAAAATAAAAAATTTAACCCCTTAAAATAATATTTTTTTTTCTAAATTGCAATATTATTATTAACCGAACACCTATATCTACGCCTAATTAAATTAAATTTCAATTATGAAACGATTTTAAAAGCTTTTTCTGTATTTTTGGGACCAAAAACATTGTTCAAAATACGTTTTCTTATTCAAATGATCTTTTTTCAGAAAATTTTTAATGACATTGTCAAAAAATGACTATTAATTTTTAATTTCACGCCACTAAGCATGCGCAGTGCGTCGGTCAATCAAAAATTAAATTGATTTTTCCTCGTCCCCGTCCCTCAGTGGCTGCCCCCTCTCCAGCTGTGTTCTCCATCTCTATAATTTGTACATCGATGGTTACAGACTTTTTCGTTTAGATTATATAAACTATATGTAATATCTTCGAATTTCTAAACTTTAGTATGTTGCCTATACTTTTTGATCAATGTTGCCGCTAATTTTATTTAAAAAAATTTCCGATTAGATATTACGTTGGCAACTAAGTTCCCGCCGTTTTTTTACATTGCAACATTCCGCATGTCATTAAATGTTTTTGGCACAATATTCTAAGTCATTCGAAAGAGAATATTTTTTATACCGGAATCTATGTTTTGTTTTTTTTTTTAGGATAAATTTCTGTTTCTTTTCAAATCGTTAAAATGGAATGTCAAGAAACAGATTTATCCTAAAAAAAAAAAACAAAACAGATTCCAGTAGAACAAAATATTCACATTCGAAAGACTTAAAACATTGTGCAAAAAAACTTTGAATGACATGCGAAATGTTACAATGTAAAAAACGGCGGGAACTTAGTTGCCAACCGAAAATATGGAGTGGTGTCACTATACGAGGGTTGCCAGATACCTTACAGAAAAATATCGGACACCACGGTCATTGTGGCAACGAGTATATGTATGTATTATTTTAGGAAGAATATTTTTTTATTCATTCAAGGTACACATAGAAAAAATGTTTTGAAGAAATAATAATTTGTCATTATTTATTTTTAATGGACATAAGGTACCTCCTGACATTTTTAATTTCAACAATAAAAAAAAAAACAATGTTTTTTTATTAAAGTGGACGTAATCGGAGCTTTTATATTCCGGATCTGTTTTCATTTTTCATCTGGACAAGACAACTTTGGATGAAAACCGGACACCCGGCAACCCTGAGTGATACAAGAAATTTTTGGTTTCAACTTTTTTTTTTGACGTGAAATATCTTTAGCGACGGATCTGTTTAAAATTTTCTGTAATGTTATGAAATGATTCAAATGCGGGAAAATATAAAAGAAACTTTGGTACCGCAAAATTGAAAACGCATCAATGAAACGATTACAAACGACTAAAAAAGTTTCAGTTCCTCCGTGTGCTTATGTAAATGAGTCTCACACGTTTTTTTTCTTTCGCCTAAAGAATTTTTTAAAAAAATGCTTGTTACTGTAGGCCACTAGTTTCCATTAGACACCCCATCCGCATTGTTGCCCATAGTTATCCGAATTTATTCATGTCTAAACCACAACATTGGGCCGTTATAAGCTTTAACTATGCCAAATTTCAGATCTAATTTGTACGGTTAGACTTTGTGAGCTTGTGGCAGACGGACGGACAGACACCGAAATGTGGTCCTGTGTTCCATTTTTCCAATTTTAGTACGGAACACTTCAAATATATTCACTCAGCTGTACTTTTATATTTTCATAGTATAAAAATACATACCTTATCTAAATATGGCCATACTCCTGTTAAGATTATACTGAATCCTAAAGACATTAGAAACATTGTAAAATATATAACACGTATAGAAGTCCATCTTTCACTGTATTCATCTTCGGTTTCTAAATTATCATTTTCTATTTGACTCTCTGGAGTATTTGTTGTTCTTAATATATGTTTTCTCATCCATTCCATTGTTCACTAGTTAGTAAATTAACCAACAGTCAAATATCTGTAAGTAAAAAGAAACATTACCAATGTTAAGTTCACAGTTCACATATAAAATGGGGTCATATGCATAAATATAGTGGTTAATTAATGTTTATGTCAATTAATTTCCATGAAAAATATAACCTACATTTTCCAAAATGGCATCGTATATTTATTTTTAAAAGAAACAATCAACCAATTGATAACATAAATAAGACAACATTTCATATTTGATAACAAATGATAAATAATCATTATTATTGTTCTAAAAATCATAACCTCATACTTCATAACATAACAATGTTTACGGTTTTACAATTTATGCATCACTATTTTAACAAGATGTTTAGATTAAAAATAAAACTGTACTTACATTTTAATTTAAAATAAAAACAGCGTTTTGTGAACATATTAATTTATGTACAATAAAAATTAAAACTGACAAGTCTGAGACAACAACCATTGATACTAACTGACACTTAACTAAGGCACTATAGAGCTCTACTTTAACTAGTGCCTTAACATAACAGCTGGCGACTAGCTAGGAGGATAGAAGAAAATGAAGTCTTCGAGCACTGATCTCTAGTACAGAGATGGATTACAAATAAGGTCAAATCGTCGATTACATTGGTGTTTTGTGTTGTCGATCAAAAACTACCAATACCTCACTTAAAAATTAGGAATTCGTATGTTATAATCCTAATGTGCACGTGAAATGATAAAAATAATGTTTTAAATCAAACTTAGGACCCACCAGATAATTTAGAACTCCCATATTTATTAAGTTTGACTTAGTTACACCTTTCAGTAATTAACTCACTATCTGTACACTACTGTTTTCTTAAAATTTGTAAATTCTGTCGCTAGGCCAATTTTATTAAAACCTTAGGAATATTTTCTAATTGCAAAGGTTAATTTAAATTTTAAAACGATTCAGAGAAATTTTTCGGTATTTTTGGGCTTATAACATTTTCCCACCCCTAAAATGGCCCGTTTTAAATAAGCTTCGTGCAGTGATGGATTCCAGCATGTGCGGGCCAAACTGAAAATCAATTAACTCTTTTTTTTCAAAAAAGAGATCTCAAGTTACTAAGAATAAATTGAAACGGCGAAAAAATTTGGTCCGATCTCTAGGTCCCGCTATCCGACCGACGCTGTATGTAATGTGGAAAATACATTAAAAACCGGGCGACGTTCGGATCATATAAACACCGAGGTGAATCGAAGACATTTATTTTTTCTTAAATCTGTACAACTGATACAAAAAAGCGTGATTCACAAACAAAGCGTGAAGTATATAGGTACCTATATTAGGCTCTTTAGATTTCTCAATTCGCACTTAAAAACTGGAACTGAATTAAAGTTTGTAGGTACGTCAAAAACATATTATTTATCTATAATAATATTTAACGCCATAATATTTTACAAAATCAAATTTACAACAATTTGTACTTATTTAATTTTACGATAAAAAGAAAACGAACTAAGCTTAAATAGTAAAATTATAAGTAACATAATAAATTATAACAAAATATCTTACGCATAAAAACAGAATTGTTTATAATTAAAATGACATTTGTGTGAGATCAACAATATTTTCTGGAAAACAGTGAAATTGAAACCACTGACAGAGATTTCGTAATAGGTTTGTATAATTTAAATAAAAAGTATGTTTAATATCTGTTTTCGAAACTTTAATAAAAACTATTATTAGACAAAAAACTTTAGTTTTTAAAATTCGCCAGAAAACAAAGTTTCGGATATATTTGAAAGTCTTCATTATTGGTGTGATTTCATATAAATGTCATCGAAGTGTTACTATAGTTTGGCAATAGTAAAGAAAGTTAGTTTCTAGAATTCTGTAGTCAAATGACAAATGAGCCCTTATAGTTTCGTCAGGTCCTCCCGAATGTCACAGTGTTTTAACTCCGCTATTTTTCCATTGATTCTGATGAAATTTTGCAGGCAGGTATTTTGTATGAATTACAAAAACATTAAGGGTAGCCTATTACAGTGGTACCTCGACATACGAGTTTAATTCGTTCCGCAACCTTGCTCGTATCTTGAATTACTCGTATCTCGAAGCAAATTTCCCCATACAAAACAATTGAACTACCATTAATCCGTTCCAACCCCCAAAATAGCACCCCCGTTATTTTTGTTATGTGGTTTTGAATAATAAAAACGTATTTATAAATGACAAATTTTTATTGTACAAAAACAAAAAAGAGAATGTAAAGAAATAAATTAGATATCCTCACTGGTCTTTGCCTTTTTCGTTACATTTTTCTCGCTTGCACCTGTAGGCCGTTTACAAAAAAACATGTCCAAGGAGGTTTGTTTCTTCCTTCCTCTCAGAATGTTCCGGAAATGAGTTAGGCCGACCTGCTAAACCGAACTCGTATCTCGAATTTCGCTTGTAACTTAAAGCAAAAAATCACTCGCTCGCCGGCTCGAAAAACTCGTATGTTGAGGCACTCGTATGTCGAGGTACCACTGTATACGTATAGAAGTCAGGGATACAATTTTTTGTTGTGTAAGAATTCGTCGGACAGGTTTTTAAAAATGCAATAAAAGCACTTAGGTGAATATTTCGCAAGATATAAGCTTCTAAATTCCTTAATATCGTCCCCCCTCTAACTTTTTGGCCATGTGATTAAACCAGCTAAAGAAATCAAGACAGCAGTATTTTGTTATAGCCTAGAAATTTGTAATTAAGTGTTCTATTTTATTGTATATTGACGTATTGTATCCCAAAATGGGCTCGACAATAAATGCTTATTCTATTCTATTCTATAAAACTGACATTTAGATGAAAATGTATAAACAAGGAGAATTACCATATATGAGGCAAAAGTATCGAGGCTGCTTTATGTAAAAAGCATAAGCTTTTAGACCGCAACAACTTGGCGAAGTACCCCCACATCATTAAAAAAAAAATATATATTTTTAGACAGTTTTAGTATGTTTTTTTTGGTTTCTACTGAAAATTTAGTTATATTGGTTGACGTTCCATAAACTTCTTTCTAACTCAACGAGCATCGATTTTATTCGTAATGAGAATGTCGAATCTTTGGCTTACGCTAGATAATTAAAACAAGATTATTTTTTTGAAATTTTCATAGAGATGAAAAATTTATTTCAAGTTAAATATCTATTGAATAAAAGTTTCCATCAAATATTAATATATAAAAAAATGTATTCAAGTTTTAAAATCCCACCGAAGAACTCTTGTACACGTCTTATTTATAGTAAGAGCTATGATAGGTATGCATTTCTCATTGCTAATGGTTGACTTGAAAAAAAAATGGTTCTTTCCAGAATCAAGCGTAACTAGTACGATACTGTAGGTATATGAGCGGAAAAAATTGCATTCTGCCTTAAGCAGAAATTTGATTCGCTTCGGTGTAAGACACATCAGCGCGAGCTTTTTGTCTCCTAAGTTCAGTTGGGGTTATAGCGGTAATAAAACTACCTATGAATAGTACAGCTGAAAATGCTACATTTGACCAAAAATCACCAATATTTGTTAAAATCGAACCAAATATTAAAGTAAATATAATGCCAAACACTTGAGTCATAGCGTTTAAGATACCACTTGATGTTGCTTCCGCTTCAGGGAAGGTAAGTTCTGCACCGTATTCAAAACCCACTGGAATGTAACCACTCATAAAAAATCTGAAACAGTGAACCTTTCATAAAATATAACGTTCAAATGCATAATTAAACAATTCTATTCTTCTAAGAGGTATAATAATTTGGCCTGTTTATCTATGATTGAAATTTGGATAGTTGCTACCGAAATTTGACTAAATTTTAAATAATTATTTTTCTAATTTTGAAAAAACATTTTAGTTGATACTGCATTACTATTAATTATATTAATAATAATAAATTCCTAAACTTCAATATGTGCAAATATTTATTGAAAATGTTCATTTATCATTAGTATATTATATTTGCCATATGGCACAATAACTCTCGACAGATTTAACTGATTTAAACGAAATTCGGTCTAATTCGGACTAATATAATTTTGTACAGATAATGAATTTATACAACAGAGATAAAATATTGAAATTAAGAAAAAAATATTCTTGACGGGTGTATTAAGGGGTTATTTTTTTTATTTTGTCCAAAAACAAACATAAATTCAAATAATAGTCACACTGGTATTGGCAAATACATTATATTTTGGCACTGCGACCTGGATTTTTTTATGTACAAGATCTCTAAAATCTGTAATATCATTTATGTAATATTTACCTCTAATTTCCTAGATTGTAAACCTGAGGAAAAAAATATTTTTTTCGAAACGTCGCTATAATACAACATTGAAGAACATTTAGATATTTGTAGCCTTTCCAAACTATCCAAATTTCAATTAAAGATCATTTACTAGCAATAATTATATAATATATTAGAGTCGATGTAAAATTGTAAAATTTTAAAGCCATGTTCACTTCAAGTCAAAAATAATTTTCTACACTTTCATAGTATTCTTGCTGTCAGAGTACTTGCTGGAGATCTTTGAGCCGAGCTTAAAATTCATGGTAAGCTGCTGAAAAACCGACCGAATGACCTAGGTAATTTCTATGAAGAATATTATTATCGACTGATCATTTGGAAATCGCTCCTAAATTTTCAGTGCAACGACTTTACATACTGCCTCTCTATGGCTCATGGTCAAAGTTGCAAGATATTTGTAAAGGCTTTGAGATAATCTAGCATTTAGGGTGTAAATAAATTTATTTCAGTTAACGGTCGTTCCATCTGACATCGGAGTACTTCAAACGATGTATTAAAACTTGTGATTTATAAAAGCTGGCACAGGGTTAATACTTAATTTTATGAATAAAATTTATGAAAAAATAGCCAGATCCATTTTGATAAAATCGACTACTTACGTATATGTACGAACAAATTAGTATATTTTTTACGTGAAGTGTACGTTTCTTTAAAAATTTTCAACAATCTTCAAGTCTTTTTATATAAATTAAAATTTCAGAAATAAAAATAATTATCATTATAACGTTTTAATTAGATAAAATTATCTTCTGCTGAGTTCTAGATAGTTTTTATTATAACGGAAGTTTTACTTACCCCATAAGACCACTTGTGATATAGACCAAAATTTTAGATTCAACCATTAAAGCAACGCTAAATCCAACCATTCCAAAAGCGCTTAACAGATACACAATTAGACTTGTTTCTCTATAAAAAATAATGTAGATTATTACAAAAAAAAATTGTGTCCCTAGTTTGGTGTTTTTAATTTTAATATTTATAAAGCTAATTATAGCCAAAGTTAAAAATGCACACTCTGATGAGTTTGCCACTGTAATATAAAAAAAAATACAGAAAATACAAAAAAGAAAATTAAAATCATCAAAAAAATATAAATTGAAGTGCAATTTTCTTTCTTATAATTACAATTGAAAACCATCGGGAATATATTGAAAATGCTAGAAATTAGAATTCTCAACATTTAAAAAATAAAATATAAACTAGAACAGGCGCGATCTGGAATTAACACCAGAAGAGAAATTAAGGTCTTTCTTTATTGAAAAGTTTGCTTAGGAACTAATAAAATCCTATTTTGAACACAGGTCAACCATTTGCCAAGGGAAATTCGGCGGCGAGCGCGGAACCAACTTAAAGTAGAAGAAATCGTCAGTTGGCGCGTCTTTTGTTATTGAATTTACGTGGTTTTTCCACGATTCTTGGTTACAATAATACTGTGTACTTTTGCTCTGTGCTCTGAGCTATCTAGTTTTTTTTTGTGTTTTCTGTATCTGTTTAGAGCTTTGATGTTTTTTAGCGTATGGGTTCTCTACAATCATGTATAACATACCACTCAAATTCTTAACCCAAGATTGTAAACACCTTATTACATAAATATTGACACAAGTCATTAACGATATAATTGCTAGATAAATGTGACAATTCCATGTTCTTTTTGCGAACTTATTCGTTACATTATTAAGGGAAGTGATTTTTACTTACTTGAATTTGTGTGTCTTGTCTAAAATATATCCAAATAAAATGGCCCCAAACATTCCTGTGACCGTAATTGTTAGACCAATTCTTCCTGCATCTTCTTCAGAACCCTAAAAAAATATTTAAATGTGTCCAAACGAGCCACTTAAATGCTCAAAAATGATTTTTAATGCTACAAAATGTAGTCTTAGATAATTATTCTCTATTCTATAAACAACCACTTTTTAAAAGATTCTTTTCTCCGTGAGAGGAGTTCACCTTTGACTGAATGCCGAAAGTACGTACTTTCTGATTCGATTTTAAAACAGAAAGTCTAACATTTATGCACTGCTGGAATTACTCGCACATCGTCTGTATAGGCGGGCCGAAACGGTTTTGGCATGTGCACTGATACGTGTTCACCAGTATGAACAATATAGCAGAGATGCAGTATTGCAAATAGTAAGTAGCCAACTGCTGTTATTACGTATAACCTCAACATTGCTCACATGAAAGTAATTAGTCTTTTTATATATTGATGAAAGTACGTACTTACTTTCAACCGGGTACGAAGAAAAATAGTATACACCACACGGGCAGAAAGCCTGAAAGTCCTGCATAATGACGCACAGTGCAGAAATTTCAATTTTCTGCTCTTTTGGTGTAATATACTATTAATCACTTACAGGAAAATGTATTAAAATAGTTTGATTTAGAAGCGTTGACATGGCGTTATAAACTCCAACACTGATACCATAAGCAAATAAAAGATAGAGAAATCCACGGTTTGTGAAAAAACGTTTCATTGACATCCAAAAATCTTTAGTTACGTATTCTTCCTTTCCTGATCTTGATGCTTGCACTTCACTAGGTGGTAATGGGGGCTCATTTCTGAAAACTAAAAAATAAAAACATGTTATTAGTAAGGAAATTATGACCGGAAACAATATAATAATCTTGGGATATGGTAGTAGACTTGCACACAACAATTCAAAAAATGTAACTTCGACGTTCTCTTTGTTGAGCAAATATGTTTACAGAAAAAATATTCGCGGAAGTTCAGAACGATGCCAATCTACTGCGACACTGCGTGGCAGCTTTGCGTTGAAATAAAAAAATGAATGAGTATCCGCGGAAAGATCTCGTTCTCAAATATTGAAAGATGGGGTGGTCGGAATCGATTCAACGTGATTTTTTCAATTTCATATGGACACAATATCTACCAAATTTTTGAGTTTTTTTTAAACGGAAAACGAAAGAAGGGTCCCCTTTCTTAAAAACTGAAAAATAAATTCTTGTCATTTCATTTGATATTAAGTATACTTGTAGAAAAAATCACGCTGAATCGATTTCGACCATCCGCCACCCCGTCTCTTTTAGTTTCATAAATATGAGCGTTTATATACATTTTTTTGGAAAAACTTAAAAACGACATAACTTCTATAAGCGGAAAAAGACACACAAAGCTATTTAAAAGGGAATTTTCACAGTCCGGTTAAAAAAAATGGCACGTCGATTTTTTCCGACAACCTTCAGAATGTCATTCTTTAGGTCTTCCTGAATTACTTAAATCATCAATCGGAATGAATCCACCAGATTCATATGGATGCAGTGCAGTGCCTTCACTATAGCTCTCGAGTTAAGCACTCGAGAGCTATAATGAAGCTAAATTTAATACGGCATTGGCGGGTACAAATGGTAAATTTTTTTTATTTTGTTTTCTCAAAAATGAACTTGTCGATTTCTTTCATATTTTAGGATAGTAATTATTTAAGTATAATTGGTTTGTGCAATTTTTTCCGACTCTATTTCTAAATCAACCTGTGTTATAATAAAACTTACACAAAATAACACAAAGAGAGGAACATGATGTAATTCCCGCAATTATTTTGAATAACAAGTCCAGGTCGTTGCCAATATCCTCAACATTTTCATGATTTCTTACGATCATTGGTGTTATCACGAATCCAAGTGCTACTCCCAACTGTGTTCCAAAAACTCCGAGGCCACAAGCTCTGGAAACCTGGTCTAAATCAAACCAGACCGCTGCTAAACGAGACGGAACACTTAAAATGAATAACTGAGACAACGAAACAATTGTTTGTCCTATAAATGTTATCACAAATCTGTCTGGATGAACGGAAGCTACCTTGATCCAAGAACCCACTGCTGCTAAAATTGATCCCGTTAGAGCAGTTACACGTAGTCCCTGTAACAAAGTATCACTTATACAATATTAAAAATCTAAAGGAAAAACAAAAGAAACAAACAAACGACTGTGTCTAACTCAAAAGTGCAAAACAACCCTAAGTTATGAAAGGTAGTCTAGTAAAAAGATTTTAACAAATTAATTACAGTGGAATCCGTTTATAATGACATCGAAGGGAATTGATAAACACGTCATACTAAGCGGACGTCATACAAAGCATTTTTGTGGAAAAAAAACCTTCATTTTTTAGGTAAATACTTATTTTAATAGAGAAACATAGCATCATATTAAATCAAAATAAAAATTGCACGTAATACATGTATATATGTATGCATATTTTTCATTTTTTACATACTTAAGAAATCTGTAATTTTTGTCTGCTTTTGTTTTTTCATTTTATTGTAATAACAGTATCTAATACTATTGTGAATAGAAGACATTGCCATGGTCAAATTATCGTTTTCAATATTGCTATGAATAAATTGGGTCATAATAAGCGACATGTCACTGTAAGCGAAGTCATTATATCCGACTTCGTTACAAAGAATTTTATATGAAAACCAAACTTCGTTGTGTAATTACGTCATAATAGGCGGTTGGTCAATATAGGCGAAGTCATAATAAACGAATTCTACTGTAATTAACAAAATTATTAGCCAATTCCTTTTAAAAAATACAAATTATTGACGTAGCATTACAATGCAATGTCAAAAACAATTATTTACACCAATATCATTGTCGGGACTAAAATCGGAAACTTCCAGAATTACGTTAGTAGCTCCTTACATTTTACATGCTCATAGTATTACGATTCATATAAAAAATGGCGGATTTGACATTACATTTGGCTTAAACTCCTCCTGTATGCCAAATCCTAATAAATAGCCAGTGCGCACATGTTCGTGAAGGTAACGAAATATAAAAATTTCGGTGTATGAGGGCTCAATTAATCGCCTTAATTTGCTCTATTTTTTAGATTTTGCTCCCAGTTGGCTATTTGTTTATTAAATTTCTTGTTTAGGGCACTAAATATCCTATGAATTCGAAAAGATTTTTTTTATTCGGTATAGAAGGTGTTGAAAAAACAGCTAAAACTCTATAATGCCTTATAGCCTATAGCTTCTCAGTTTTTAACCTTCCGTCGCGTCGGGTGCAATAGTAAATCAAACGCGTTCGGGCGCAATGCTACTGACAGATTAGATATCGGGAAGTCATTGTTTTTATTGAATAAATAAAAAGAGTACATTAAAATAACAACAACAGTATTAATCAAAGTTTATTAAACGTGATAAGAGCCAAAAATATCTTTTTTGGGCAAAAAAATAAAAATATAAACCAAAATCTTAAGTAGGAATTTGTGACAGATAGTTATATACTTTTTTAATATAATGTAGTTTTGTTCCTTGTGTGTTTTCTATTGTTTTTTTAAAGATATCGATATGGCACAAAAACACGGTTTAGTAGGTTCTTTGTTTTATGAATACACGTAATTTCAATTTACAATTCGATAAAGAACATGATAAATACGCAATGTTGTAGAAAAGAACATTCCGTTTTAGCCATTAGTTTCCAAAGCGAAAAAAGCACTGAACTTTCTGGGCGAAAAAAGCACTGAACTTTCTCGCGCTTTTCTAACTATACCTTTTCGCATATCCGAAAAAATGTAAGAACCAAATGTTTAAAGATCTAACAAAGGAAACATTTTTGTTTCAAACTTTTTTTGTATATCTAATAGATATTTTTGCAGAAACACATCTATGGGGATAGTTTTACCACTCCCATTGCCTCGAGAGGCTAAATCTCATGTGCCCCAATATCTATATCTTTTAACAACATAAACAGGTACTTTTGTGCCAAATTTCATTCTTTTATCATACAGTGCCCAATAATGCAATATAGCAGTATTGTGTACTTTATGCTAACTGCTTTCAGGAAAAAGACTCATGCCAATAATAGTACTAATCCTAATAATTAGTCATTTACTATAACAGGTTGTTGTCATAACGTTATAATATTTTCAAATAAAACTTCTACTCGCACGGTAGGATAAATTCGCTTCATGAGATTGAAATTGTAACGAAACGCTATACAAAGAAAAAGGGTCTAGAGATCAAAGCCGACGATCCACGAACATTGATTCTATAGAGTCGATATTGTGTGAGTCGAGTGAGTGGTTTTGCTTTTGTAGTTTGTAGTGTAATATATAGTTTCTTTTTTCCAATTCGGCGTATCTTCAAGTCAAAAAATCGCAGCTGAATTTAAAGCTGAAACTTTAATCTTTCACTAATTTAGGAACGATGACTGGGACATTAATGCCATCTTAACAAACTCTTGCGCAAGTTGGGTATTTCCAACGACGCACTCTGCAGCAAGTGCAAAGAGCAAAGGAAACCGCTGTTCAAATACTCTGTAAGTACGAGGCTGTCACACAGATAACGTACAAGCTCTTTGAATCAACCTTAATGTTAGCAAAGGATTTGAAGACATTAATTTTACTCGATTATATTAATAGATTGGGAATCCTAAAGCACTGATGAATTAATTATTAGGGGAGCACGATAGATCTTACAGGTCGCAGTGTTTGCCGTTTGGCTCCTACGTTTTAATTCTTTAATTCGGTAAAAAACTATGTACATTAACGTAAATATGATCTAAGAGAATTTTTTCAAAGTCGGTCCAGTCATTCTTTTTTTAACGAGAGAGGCTCCAAAAAACTAAATTTGACACAATATTTTGCGAAAAAAAATTATATCGACTTCGTTAGGATGTCAATCGAAGCGTGTACCTACACGTCATTTTGGCCCGAAAGAAATGTTATCAAAATCAGTCCAGTCGTTTTTTATTTAAACAAAACGACTGCAAAAAGTGGATTTTACACGAAATCCCGCCAATAAAAAGCAATATCAAGTTCGTTATGGTGCCAATCGAAGTATATTAACGTCAATATGATCCAAAAACAATTTATGTAGGATTTTTTGAAAAATATTTCTCGGTTATTGGGAAATCGGTCGTGTGAACCACAAAGATCGCATTTGAGTCCTAATAAAGTACCCATCTCATGGCTTGTTTTTAAATTGCTAGCTGGTCTTGTTACCAATTCTCAGATGAACCAGAGAATTGCTAGTTGGTTAAAATCTGAGGTAATGAAACTCTATATTATAGGCAATAACGTAGCTATACTCAAATCCACTTTGATTTTTAAAATAGTAGGTACCTACTCAGTAAATGTTTTGTCATTTTTGGATTCGAATCTATATAACTTTTTTTTCAAGTGTCTCACTCACCAGTTTATCCATTATAAAAGAGGCTGGAAATATTAACGGTATATATGTAATCATATAGATCATTGAGGTATAATCGACGGCCAGGGCGCTCACATTATAATAGCGCATTATGATATTTGTAATAATAGAATATTGTATCCATTGTATTGCACTAAAACACGCGTATGTCATGAATATTAACAATATAAACCACCGCCGTTTATAAACTTTTGTTCTGATTGTCCTGGTCTGATCTTTCAATCGTAAATTCAAGTCATTATTGTTAGATTTAAATTGTACAGGATCTCCTTCTGCGCCCAATTCCTTTGTCAACGATTCATTATAACACTCTTCACTCATTTTTCTAATTTTATATTTACCAACTTATTAATTCAATTCATAAAAATCTTTGATCATTTCATTTACAAAACAAATTAACTACAAAGACTTTTAACACTACGTGTCGTCAGACAGCACTGTGAGCACAGATCAAACACATTAGTTTTATAGCTGTTAAGTGTAACAACAAAATACTTCCAACCTGGAGAAAATTGCGTAGATATTAGACAATCAAGAGATTATTTCTTTATTTAAATTTGTTCTGTTGATACTTTATATACATATTGTGTATGTATATCATAATAAATTATCATTAAGAAAAGTCTGTAACAATGTAAATATAACAAATATAGCACAATTTATTAAATATATATAACAAACTATACGAAATTTTTTGATGAATAATATTATTAAAAGAAAAAAAAAGACAGATCACACTGCAAATTCTTGCCGGCAAAAGAGTGTATTTGCTAATTATATATAATGTTTCAGTGAATATAAATAAAAATGATCAAATCTTGGAAAAAAATTAAGTCCAGTTGATTTTTTCCATAGCTCTCTATTCAAGATTTCAAAATATTATAATAAATTCATCCGCATAATTTTGTTTGCACTATCCTCTATAAAATAGAACTTTACATGCATGTATATCATAACGGACTAGTGCAGTAATGTAAAACAAAACTTATCGCGCTATACCAATTCCATAGTAAATCACTGCTTGTCTGTCAGTTGTTTCTATTTATTAACGATTATTAGAAGTGATGTTTCCTTTAGAGTGAACCGTCAACAATTTTGGAAATGAATTGAAAATTAGCTATTTTATAGAAAATACTTACTTGCAAAAAAATATGTAGCGACTTAAAACCTGCTAGCGTTCGTTTTAAACATAATAAACGTAATATAATGAATTATGACATTAGATATATATTATACATTCTATCTACTATTATATTTCCTTACGATAAAAAATCTTAAACGAAATAGCTATCATTTACCCGTTATTGAAATAGAGTGAACGAATAAATCTTCTTACGGCGTCGCGTCGCTTTATTAACTCCTTGCTATAATATAATCGTATCCAATCGCTATATCTATTGTTCTTTACTTAATTTTAAATTTAAATTTCAATTCTTTAGAGCAAAAGAACGTTTTGAAAATATTTTTAATTATGAGTGTAGGTACTAAGAGTACTTCTGTATACAATATATGAGAACCACATTCTGGCGTCTAATATAGGTTCCAGGGATCACATATATTTTCTCTGCAAAACCATTTTTTCACCAAGAATAAGACATGCCAAACGAGCTCTTCCATTCGTCGCTCTCGATCCACATTTAAAGGCGGCGCTGTTTTTCTTTTAATCTCGGTCAATCTCATCTCGTTATTGTTGGTAGTTGGGTTGAGATTCAAAGAAATGACAATTTCAAGATTTGACACCGCTTCGTTTATGCTACGAAGCATACTTGTCATTTCAGTAAATATGGTGTCATTTGAATTGAGCTCTGATAGTTGTCTTTCTTCTTCCTGAACTGGGGTCGGCCGAGATATTTGTTGAGAATCACAGTTATCTGGCGACTCCTTGATTGAACAGAGCTCTTGACTGCGTTTAAGTATGATTATTCAATTGTTGAGTAGTAAACGTTTGTCACTTGGTTATCCGGAGTTATAATCAGTGAGTACACATTAAGATTGTATAAGATATTATCTTGGTCTGGTGCTTTCTTTGGAGTGGAATACAAATTTCAGGACAATATACATAGTATGTAATTCGTCCAAGTGACACCTCATGCAACATGCTGTACTTTCGGTGAGAAAGTTGTTTTTCAGTTTCATTTTAAAAATTTGCGTATTAAGTCGAGTCGGCTCTTTAGTTTCACTTAACACCTCACTTGGCAAATATTCGTGAATCAAATCTGAACTTTTATTACTTAAGTATATGTAATTGTAATTGGTTTTGACTAATAAATGAACATAGAGTTTACAGCTGACGATTTCATAATTTTGAACCTTAATTATTAAAAATTATTTATTCCTTTTTAGTACATTTCAATACAAGATTGTTTTTAAAAAGTTTTTGTACTAATATTTTATACCATCGTTTAAATTTTATTATTTGTTGTCACATTATTACCTACCGATTTTTATTATGTCAAATGTTACGTTGTGTAATTCTTGAATTATTCGTATGTCCCAACAATTTTAAAATATGTGTTTTATTGAATATAGGAGAAAAAAGCAGTAGGTATGCAAAAAAAACAACTTCAAAAAAGGGTGAAAATGGTGTAATTAAAAATACCTATAAATTGCGTTTTTTCGCATTATTTTTGTTTTAGGGTCATCTACGGCGTCCCTAGGTACTTATTTAGAGTGCCTATGGGCTAAACCGAGAGGTTATACTGTATCTTCCACCATATATGTATACTCGACACCCGGTACCTCCACCATAAACTAGGAAAGAGATATTGTAGAATATGGACGCTCGACAGTTGAGGTAATTAGCATTTAGATAATAAAACAATTAAGACCTGAAAACTCAAGAAGCCGACTTGATAATTTTTGTATGTTATTTTGAATATTCAATATATGGTCAGTAAACAAAATTTTGATTTACTACATAATTTTTTTATGTAAAAACCTTATATGACTATAATAAAAATATAATAAAATCTTGTTGTTTTGTAGGACATTCGAAAGTGAAATATAAAAAAAAATCAATTCACGGAAAGTATTGTTAGATCGCAATAACTTCTTTTATTAAAAATTACGCAGCTCTCTTTCGTGTGTTCAGTTAGAAACGCCGCAATATTCAATTTCGATCCAAATGAATTTTATTGCCGTCATGGTACCGATTTTTTGCTTCCATTCGCTTAAAAAATGGAGTTATTTCCGAAAGAGGAAAAGTTCAAGTGTACTGTTCACTATTTATGTTGAAAAAAATAATGTCGTGCATCGGCTGTAAAGTCTCTCGGAAATATTTTGAATGCGCGCGTAAAGGTGTTGTCCCTAGATATTCGGATGCTGTCTGCGCATCTACAACTCCAATTCAACAACCAATGTATTTGTAGTTTTCATTAGAAAAAAAAAAAATAGAAAACCGTCGCTGGATCAAACTTTGTGGGGAGGTTACTGACATTCTGACATAGTGCAATTTTTAAGACTATTTTTAAGAGCAGGGATCCGGCGGGAAAAGTTTTTAAACAATGCTACATTGTTGATAAACAAACAGAGAGCTAAATATAAAAAAGATAAAGCAAATTAAGGCAATTAATTTGAGTCTTCACATATCGAAATAGGTTAAACAAAATTGTTATTTTTCGCTAAGTTTACAGACATCACGTGTTAAGAGTTTTGTCACAATCTATCTATTTGATGGATATCAGTAAGAACATTTTAAGGAGGAGAAACTACCTGTCTATTTCTTTATCTATGGTCTTAGGAGCTGCTAATGTAATATAAATAGATGGTATTCCTTGAAAAAATGGTGTGTATTAATGAACTACTAAAAAAAGATAGAGTATAGCAGATATGCATTCATTAAAAGAGATAGAAATACAGACAGCAAGAATACTTTTGCAATTTGTTATGTAATTTTATGATTTGTGTGCCGTGCATTCACTTCGTTATTGGAATCGTTATTTGTGGGTACTTCTAGAAACAAGAATATTTCAATAATGCAAGCACTTCGACCAGTTTTAAGGCGTCTAGCTACCCGCGAAGGTAAAATAATATATACTTTACAGCTTACATAAAGCCGTGACATATGAACGCAAATATAATAGAGTTCCTGATTTCATAAAATAGTGATTCGATGTTCTAAATTCTAATGATATCTAATAAAGAATCTTGAAGTGTAGATTAAAAAAAAAAAAAAAAAAAGCAAATGTCAAATGTCGGTCTGTGGTTTTAAATTCTAATAGGTATATAATGGATGCTTGACATCTAATATAATAAACGTCTAATAAAATGGCGTTCTACTCAACTATCAGCTATTAACATAGTGTAACATTCTTTATGCTATAATATTTTCTTGTGTCTTGTGTTGCTTCATATTGCGTGACTTACCTATGTTCTGTATCAATCAAACTTTTGTTTGAGTTAGGCCAACAAAAAAAACTTTCATTTCAATGTAGAATATCAAAACTAGCCCTAACTGAATTGT
This sequence comes from Venustoraphidia nigricollis, assembly GCA_034508555.1. Classification (NCBI taxonomy): domain Eukaryota; kingdom Metazoa; phylum Arthropoda; class Insecta; order Raphidioptera; family Raphidiidae; genus Venustoraphidia; species Venustoraphidia nigricollis. The sequence goes on along the minus strand of JAVRKA010000003.1, from coordinate 14,833,096 downwards.
CAAAGTACATGCCATTCTTTAGAAATAAAACGACTGATATTCGTATAGCTGATTGCTAAAAAAATAACTTTTGCAGTGGGTCGCTAATTTTCAGGTTCCAGATTATGTATGCTCGACAGCTGAGGTCATAGCGACTAGTTTTCAGTAATTAAAATAACTGTATATTAATACAGTAGAACCTTGATAAGATAAAGACCAATCTGAATTATTGAGTTTTGTAACTTTTACATAGGTTTTGCTTTTAATTGTTTCATTACACACTTTATTTAGGTTCAAAGGCACAGTTATCTTATTCAATTTTATTTCATCTACACAGAAAAGTGGGTGACTTCTTTTTATTTTAAGCCATTCAAACACTCACAGTCAATTTTATTTTCAATATTGAATAAAAAAGCAATAAAAACAAATTTATACACGCAATATTTTGTTTATACGTTCATTTAAAATGAGTCACTGATGGATGCTTTAATTTATTGAGGTCGTCAAAACATTAAGTTAACAAATTATAGAGGGTTCATACTTGAAGTAAAAGAGGTTTTAGGCTCTGAGAGGAAGGGAACACACAATTTTATTATTACGTTATGAAAGTACTATAGTATAATGGTCGTGTAAAATAAATAGTTCACATTGTTTCCAACGGTGATGACCTCAGATGTCGAGCGTCTATAATCTACAATCTCTCTCTCACATTGTCTCCCCATAATAATCAGTTGAAATTACTGGCTTAGTGAAGAAATAGAAGGGACAATAAACAAAATTTATGTAGGACATTTTTAAGATTTCTAAAAATAAACAAGGTTGATTAATCTTTATTTGTCAATACTTTTAAAAAGGTCTAAAATAAGGTCTTTAATATTTGTGTATTTTTAGGTTTTCAACGAAAGTATCATGGTTCAAATCACAAACTAACTACATTCAACGACCTTCCTGTTCCATCAGGTTCTTGGCAAGCGCAATACGATGCAAATCAGCGCAAATACAATTTGCATTTATTGCTAGGCATCAGTTTTACAGTGTTCTCTATCATTACTGCAAAGACGTCGGGACTTATCTATCTTAACTGGTCACATCCAGACAGACCAGAAGAATAATTCAATGCAAGCAAAATATGTTTAAATAGTTATGTATAGTATTGTGTATTAATTAATTAACATTAAAAATTGATGTATGATTTTATTAGAAATATAATTTAAATGCATTGTACCTTTGGCAAAGATGTGTTCTAAAAAAAAAACTCAGATGATCATGCAGAATCCTGCCGACGTAATACTGATGTGATGATATGTGCACCGAGTTAAAAAATATAAGAATATTTTATTATTTTGTTTTTGGACAAAATAAAAAATGTAACACCTTAATGGAACTTGGAAGTCTCTCCTCCAGCCTGATTTTTAATCTTTAATAAATGAGTAAGTTTGAAATAATTTCTAGAATTTTTACGACTTCTAAATTGACTTGAAATGTTACGATTGCGTCCCTTTTTATTAAATAGGGTTGACGCAGTAATGCATTCCAATATACCAAAATTCCTGGAAATCGAAGTCTTAATATAGTTATAGTTGCAAACTTTAAATTATTGAATCATCACAATAACTGCCTATTTTGACATTAACAAATAATATTTTTTTAATGAAATAATGATATTGCATAATAGTTTGAAGTGAAAAATTTCGAATCATTGACGCCGTAAGAGTGCATAAAAAAAATAATTAAAAATGTAACATTTAAGAAGAGAGAATTGATCAAATATCTCCTGTTAGACAAAACTAACACTGAAAGATCTTGGTATTAAGCAACAATAATACTAGTCAGTTTTAAAGTGAAAAAATAGTGTAAATACATGCGGAGGAACATACTTTATGGTTACTGAAAGGGATGCAAAGAACTTTGATGACACATTTGAATTTTTTTAGAGATAGGTCGTAAAATATTTAGAATACACGCAATATTTGTGGAAGTATAGCCGATTTTTTGGATTAACGGAGGTAATTTGTGGTCAGGGGCGGAAATTCGCAATGTTCCTAGGTGCAATATTTTTGGAGCACTACAAAAATTATCTGTCTTTTCCGATAAAAAGGGTAAGATATACTATATATGTACCTTTTCAAAATAGTACCGTAACATGAATGAAATCTTTTTTTTTTAAATATATAATAGTATTTATTTTCTTATAATTTTTGTTTTAAATACATTTCACAATATTTTTTAAATTAATCAGAGATAATACGTATATATGGAAAATTCAATGCGATCTTGCAATTTCTGAAAAAAATACTAAAATATTTTCTATCGTAAAATCTAATGCAATCATTGAGCCTGGATAACAGTGCTGTATAAGTTCTTCCAAATTTTTGTACTGCATTATGAATTCTTCTTGCATTGCTCTCCATACAACCTTTAAAAAAATATTTTATTTGCGACACTAAAACAAAACTACAGTAGTAATCACGTTTACAGTAAAGTTGTCCACGCATTTCGTTGGTTTACACTTCGAGTTAGAAATTGGAAGTTTTGAAGGGTTGGATAATTATTCATCGATAGAGGAACACAACCTGACATAGGTATAGAGTAGTTGCGCCGCCCCTAAAACATACTCTGTTATTTAAAGTAACACCTTATTTTTTTCTAATGGATTCAGAATAATTAACTTTAGCCTGGTATTTTATTACACAAAAATGCTAAAAATGAGGATCTTATTTGAATCCGTTGAAATAAATATAGAATGTTACTTAAAATAACAAAGTGTGTGTGTGTTGAAATGGCGCAACGATTTGACACCTATGTCAAGTTATGTCCCAGGTTCCTCTCTGAAATATGCAATCCTAACATTTTCAATTTCTAAGTCAAAAGGTAGAACAATGAACTGAATGGAAAGCTTTCGCGTGGATACCTAATATATATTTTTTACACTACCAATACCTGATTTACATTTTACACGCATGCATACAGTCAAGTAAAGTGACCCATTACGCACTACTGCAGCAAAGTAAAAAAAATGATCACACTATACAAATCCAACAGTAATTCACTGTTTGCCAGTTTTTTTTTACAATCTATTATTGGAAGTGACGTTCAAAAGTGAACTGTCAATTTTTTTAAGCAGGTATTTTATATGAGATACATGCAAAAAATGACATATTCCGTGAGTAATGGTATTGACTCATGTGACTTATAACTCATTGGCGTTTGTTTAAGCATAATGTCACATTATACAGATTGTATCACATGAAAGCTGTCCATAGGACGCTCTGTGTGTAAGACAGAGAACAATAGATAGATAGATAGATAGATATATTTATTAGTTACAGTGACAAACGTTTGTAACACGTCAATACAAATTACCATTTAAAAAAGAGTATAAAAAAAGACAAGAGTTATTAATATAAAAAGTTTAACAATAAAAAAGTTCAACAATAATAAAAACGTTAATTAAAATAGCCAGACAAAGAATAAAATTCCGCATCTATCAAAAAACTGAAAACTGCCGTTTTAAAACAAGAAAAAGATTTAATAGATCTGATATGTCTTGGAAGTTTATTAAAAATCCTTGTACACATATATCTGCAACTGCCCTCGAACAGTGTTAGTGAATGTTTAACATATTCATATTGAAAATTTCTGGAACTGCCTAATTCAGAAATATTAATGAGATCTATATTTTTACGAAAAAAGCAGAGGCAGACATATATGTACAAGCAAGGTAAAGTTAAAATTTTGAATTTTTTAAAAAGGCCTCTGCAAGAAGTAGACTGCGGAATACCAGCAATTATGCGGATGACACGCTTTTGTATTCTGAAGAGTTGAATACTGTCTAGCACACCCCAAAATAGGATACCATATCTAAGATGCGATTGAATGCAACCAAAATAAGCTGTTCTTAAAACTTCCATACTAACTAAGTAAGAGTGAGATAAATGATCGCTAATAGTTACCGTGGTTACAGTAAATAAATAATACTTGTAAATCTTTTTACCAGTTTACAAACAAAAACAACTAAACCGTAATATTAATTCGTATTATTATTTAATTATTTGGATTTTTTCGTGAACAGTATAAATAGCCAATTTATCAATAATTTCGGTAGTGACTACAGACTGTCATTAATTGATAAAATTGCTATTTTTATTTAGAAAACAAAGACGTTTATTTAAATTCATTTTACAGTAACCACAGTAATTACTACCTATTAGCGATCATTTATCTCACTCTTACTTATCGTTTGTATATAGTGCTCTGTCTTACACACAGAGTGCCCTATGGACAGCTTTGAGTTGATACAATCTATATAATATAATCCCCTTACAAGCCAATCTACTATTACCTAAGTTTGTAGGCTTTCATGGCCGGTGTTGTTCCAAATCTTGGTTTCTGTGCTTGTAGACCATGGTTCATAATGTCTACCTCAGTTGTAGATGAAACGTCAGGTAGAAATACCAATGGACCACAGCCTACAAGCCCGGAAACCAAAAAGATTTGGAATTGTAGCAATACGAGTGTATGTTACAGAATCTACTATTATATTACCAGATAGGAAACCACTACAGAAATATTTTTTAAAATTGCTGTTTGGCAAAAATACAATGTAGGTACATGTAACCAAATCCTTTGAAAAAGATTTAAAAAAGAACATACTTGCAACAAATTTTCTTCTTCACTTAAATGTTTTTCAACTTTTTTGTATAAACTTTCAAGACCTTTCTTAACTTCTCGTGCTGGATATTGCAGTATAACTTTTCGTAATTCCTGTTTGGAATATGCTAATTGATATCCAACTTCAGATTCTTTAACACCTTGTGACACTTTAGCTTGCACGCCTTCAAAAAACAGCTGAAAAATATAAAACGGTAGATATTACTTAGTTTTTTTTTCATAAAGTCATTTAAAAATACATGAATACATACATTAAGCTTTTCTAAAGGTCGTCCAAAATATTGTGTGACGTAAGCTTTTAATGCATCATTATATTTTTGTTTAGTCTCTTTTCGTAATCCATCTAAGACCGAAATTTTCAATTGCGATAACAGAGCATACAAATGATGGTAATTTTCTGAAAAAATAAAGACATCGCTCTATATAAGTCCTTCATAATAAGTTATCCATAACTCAATTATGCATTTGTAAGATCAATGGTAATTGAAAAGATTCATTAATGTGTTTGAAAATTAGCAATACTGCTGCAGGATATTCAACACTTGAAATGCGTTTGTGCAAGGCATGGTGAAATGTCTAGAACTAGTTCTAGGCTTTGGAAGAAGTGCGAGCCTTCTCTTGCAAGGCATTCACACGTTCATTGGCTTAGATTTATCTGTGTTCGAGACCCCATACAACATTGACCCAGTTTCTCTGACAGAGTTTTAGTAGAACCATTTTGCTGTCATATGCAAGCCTTAAGATAAATCTCAGAGTTTAAGAATTACAGTGCAACCTGACTATTTTAGATATAAAATTAATCTAGTTATTCTTATAAGTCCAATTTATAACCTCCAGTGGTAGAAATCAGAACTAAATTCCACAACCGGTATTGTAGAACGTGAAATGTCATTTAATCCGATGACTGAACTTTCATTAGCTTTTTAAGAAAAACGGCGTCGTTTTATTAAACAGTTTTTTTAGCTTTGCAAAGTAGCTAAATTTACAATTTGGCTCCGAGATATACAGGCTGATTTAAAAGAAGTGGACATAGTATCAGGGCTTGATTCTCAAGTTATCGAGTTATAAAAAAAAACTCGAACTATTTTTTTTTGTACAAAAAGTAAATTTTTTACATGTTTTAATAGTTACCCATTTTAACGACTTCTGGTGGAGTTTTGTGATGTTCAGCTGCATGAACCGGTATCATTTCGAACATTTTCCCAACTATTTGGATATACCATTTCTCGATTTCAGGTCTCCTGTGTGTTTTGAATATACTTTCTGCAGTTTTAGCGAACTCTTCAAAGTTAACAACATATGGTAGAATACCACATTTAGTTTTACGATTAACTCTCGCATTTTCAATTGACAGTTTTTGAGCTTTCATAAAATCGTCAAAATTCCGTTTCACTTGTATGAGAACGGACGCAAAGGTCATACTTAAAAACGAGCCTGTATCTTGTGCTGACATCACATGTTGACTTAATCTTACGAAAACATTCATGCAATAACTGCGAAATATAAGGAAAAATTAAATAACACCTTGGCTGGTTTCCTTTTAGCTACATATACAACATATTTTAAATTAGTTTAGAATATGTTCAACTGAAATTAGAGATCATAATTTCAAGGGATCATTTTAAATGTTCTATGCTACAATATTATCATTAATCACTAATGACTAAGAAAGTACTCACAAACTATCCAATTTTTCATAATGACTTATAAAGTTAACAAGTTCTGGCTCTAAACGACCAAATAATTCTCCCATCATCCGTCTAACTTCTTCGTTAATTTGTTTATCAATTTTATTTTTGGGAATGACCACAGACTGCGTCATAAATGAATCGGGTTCAGATAAAGGAGTTGTTAATTCATAAAGCGTCGTTTCCGTATTCTAGAAAAGATAAACCATTAATTGCAAATAAAATTAAACCGAGTAATTAAAGTTTGACCTCAAATAAACAATTATGCACGTCATAGATATTTATACTTCGATAATTTAAAAAACAAATTAACCGACTTAAAAACGAATCAAAAGGTGATAAATGCTTTCCGTTCTCCTACATTCACTAACAAGTCAATGCAATAATTTCTCTGTAATAATTTATAGTCGCCTAACTGAATATACGTCGGAATTATTTTTATATCACACTTTTTTCTCTCATTTTATTTTAGGCTCAATCAGATAAAGATGAATAATGCGATTAGTCCAACGTCCTTCCTTATACTTTTTTAGACAGCATGGTAACATTTTCATCTAAACTGATCAGAGTGTCCTTGAGAATAATTGCGCACATATACAGATTGTATCAACTCAAAGCTGTCCATAGGGCACACTGTGTGTAAGACAGAGCTCTATATACAAACGATAAGTAAGAGTGAGATAAATGATCGCTAATAGGTAGTAATTACTGTGGTTACTGTAAAATAAATTTAAATAAACGTCTTTGTTTTCTAAGTAAAAATAGCCATTTTATCAATTAATGACAGTCTGTAGTCACTACCGAAATTATTGATAAAATGGCTATTTATACTGTTCACGAAAAAATCCAAATAATTAAATGGTTTTATGGTGGTAATTCAACCGCCGACGTAATAAATTTATTTGTAGCTGCCTTTGAAAACAGACCGACTCCTTCTAATAATTTAAACGAACTAAAAATACAAATTTCTAATGCATGTCAGTCCGTTGACCATGAGATGTTAGCCAATGTGAGGAAAAGTATTTATAATCGATTAGGTTATTGTTTGACAGAACGTGGAGGTCTTTTTGAACACTTAAAAATTATTTATTAAAATTATTGTTCAAACTGTGGTACCAGATATAATAATAATACGAATTAATATTACGGTTTAGTTGTTTTAGTTTGTAAAGTGGTAAAAAGATTTACAAGTATTATTTATTTACAGTAACCACGGTAATTATTAGCGATCATTTATCTCACTCTTACTTATCGTTTGTATATTGTTCTCTGTCTTACACACAGAGCGTCCTAGAGACAGCTTTCATTTGATACAATCTGTATATCGTTCATGGGCAGGAAAACTGATACAACTCAAAACATTTCAGATTTAATTAATTATAGCAATGCTTGGTAATTGCAACTATTAACCTGCAGATGGCAATACCTTGTGTCATTTTTCTTTTGAACTGATAAGGCATGATACTATTTAACGTTTGATATGGAGTATTAATCTATACAAAAGCGACACTTCTTAGTAAAAGGCGTCTCAAGTCCGCATTGAGAGTAAAATCTGTTTAGAAAAGTGTTACATTTTGAATTACACCACCTTTGAAGATTAGTAAAATTCGTAGATTTCAGAATTTATACTTCTGTTGCTTATCAGTTTTCAAAGTTGTCTCTTAATGCAATAAGCTGTCTTTTTTATTTGAATAAAAAAACTTTGTAAAATTATTATTTCGCTTTTGTGGCATAATTATTTCAAGAAACTACCTTGCCATAATGAAGAAAAATGTCATAGTCAAAACAGCGGTGACTACAAAGGGCTTTGGGGTTAGTGGTCTCGTTCCAATCATGAGCAGCAAGTATACCGCAACATTTATATCGCAGTGAGCATGTAAAAAATAATATGATTTCCCACGAGTAATATATTATACATGTATCTATAGAAGCATAAACGTCGAATGAATAACCTCTTTTTTCAAAGAAATATGGCGCGCTAGATGTCTTGTAAAAATATTTCTAAGAGCGGAGTTCTGATAACGTATCGATTCAGAAGTAAATAACTCGAATACAAACCGCAATGTTTTAGGCATGAACTAAAACTTTTTAATTGTGGTTTAAGCATGCAACATAATGTAAAAAAAAATCAAAAATAATTATGTAATGTGAATAATAGATTGATTGTTAAAAAATCATCATATTAAGCAATAAGCACTACTATATTTAAATTATAAAATTTGTAAACCTTTGTTGTAGGACTTAAAACATCCAGCTGAAAGAATGCAACACAAAATTGTTGCTCTTTTAAGCAAACTGGCTCTAACTGAGCAAGAACTTTTTCAAGAATTCCATCACATCGTTGGCGTTCAACTGGATCCACTTCAGTACTCTGAGGAGGCCACTGATCTCGCTCAACACCCAGCAATGGCCCTTCTAGCGTTTGTTTGTTACTAGCAGTCAAACGTAGCCGTGATACTGATGATGACAAATTACTTAAATCTTCCCGTGAGCCATTTCCTAGTACATAATTGTTTTTTTTTAAAATAATAATAGCCATCAAAGTAACAAACATATTTGGACCCTAGTCTTAAGACTGTCGGAACGCTCTGAATTTAAGTCAAAAATAGGGCTTCGGCTGTCAACTGATTGTAGACTTATTCGTCAACATTCTGCAAAAATTCTTTCTCTATAAAGAAGATAAAGGACACATCTAGGTCTTTAATGGACTACTTTTGTTATTTATGTACGATTTACTAGAAAAAAGTCGGCATTAATTGTGCTAAAAAAACACACGTTTTCAATGTCACACTACGACCTTATTCGTACTAATTTCACTAAACTGTTCTATCACAAACCTAGTGACACTTCTTTTTTTCGGAAAAGTTTTTTAAATCTTCAAAATATTTCTCAAACTTAGAGTAATCAATTGACAGCGGCACCCTTGCAACAATATTTTTTAGCCTCGTAGTTGACACCAGCCAAAAATTGAAACGTGCAGATGATTTGAGCGAGACAGAGCTAAAGACAGTCACACCTATGATATGTCTTTTGCCTACCTCGCCTCTTACCGCTGGGTCTCAGCACAAACAAAATTCAGAGCGTTCCGACAACGTTAAGTGCAGCCCAGATTCGTGTAATGTTCTCCATCAACACTAACATAAAGGTCTGTAATAAAAACGTTACATGACATACAACCCCACCAATAACTTGTCTTCAATTTCGATTATTTTTGACGCACAATTCGATGTTTCCTAAGTGTTTCTTTTTATCTCAATGACCAAACTTCACTTTTTTAAGTCAACCGGAAGTGCTCTAGGTTTTTGCTGAGTAAGTGAATCAATCAGTCAGTGTTCGACTACCGTGTATGTCTCGGTGGGAACGCATTTTATCTACTGCGCATGAGCATAATGGTAATATTACTGTTCACAGAGATGTTGGAACAAAGCTCATGTTACCTTTTTTCCCACTGAGAACGTGTTGCTTGGCTTCTTCAAAGAATTTTTTCATGTCTCGTTCATACAATTTCCCTAAACGGTCTGCATAGACTTTCCTGAGACCAGAATAAGCTTTGTTATCCATAGCTTTCATCCAATGCATTAATTCTGTGTAAGGTACTAATTCTTTATGAACAGAATCATGTTGTGGTAAAATCAAATCATTAGTTTGACTTCCAAAATTCTCACCCATATCATTTCCTAAAAGAAAGATTTTTTTTTCATATATCACAAAATATAAAACATATTGTATTCACGAAAGTCTGAAGCAAATGAGGAAGCTTATAACATAATATTAGATAATCAGAAAATATCATTTTTTACCTAAATGTATGAAAAGATTGTTTAAGTGTCTGGTAATAGTTTTAGAGAATTTTTGGTGCCACCTTTCAAAACGTTTTCTTTGTTCACGCACTGCAGCTAATTTTAGTAGTGCCGGTTGTAAAGAACAATTCATTGCAGCGCGTAATGCTCTACCCGCTTCAATGGCTGATGCTAAACCTTTTGTGCTTGTCAATTCGGGTTCATCTAGTGCTAGTTGATAATGTTGTGGTAAGTCCAACTGAGACTGAAAATAATATAAGTTATAATATATAGGTTCTCGATGCACTGTACATATATATTATACTATATTTGCTCTTTGATAAAGGTTTTTTTATGAACTGGTCCTAAATATCAATAGCAATGATCATGTGAAGTTTCCATAAAACATTGGAATGCTAAATTCATTCCAAATTTTCGCCTCAGGGGTTTTTGTAAAATAAAATAAGCTGCATTTTGTGTAGCAGTGTTAAGGCCACCAGCTCAGAACAATTAGTGGACATGGCCATTTGTCGACTGCTTATCAATATTAGATACCAAATTGTACAGTAAAAAATGTATTTCTTTTTTTTATAATGTAAATATTTTGAATTGTTTAGATAAAAAAATTTAATTTATTTAAAAATTAAATTTTGTCCTAAAATACACAAATATACAAACTCATGCCTGATCGACTTTATAATCGAGACTATTTATAATTCAAATCGTGTTTCGAGTACCAGATAAAATTATAATAAACAAAGAATACTTACAATTAAATTGTCTAGCTCACTAAGAAGAACTTTATTGTTTTGATGCGCAATAGCGATAAGAGAATTCTTGTGTTCAACTGACTGTATGGTTTCTCGAACATGACACAGAATCTCATCATAAGCAGCGAGACGCGACTCTATCATAGCAGCTTCATGCTCGGCGACCTCTAGTTGTTTCATTAATGCTTCTACCTATAAACAACAAAATAAAATGACAACTTTGGCAGCCACAATCTTTCACAAATATAATTTTCTTAAAAGTCAACAAACCTTTTGCTCAGATGCTAGAATTATTTGAACGTTTTGACCATCCAGTACTGATAAGTCTTTGGCAAGGTGTTCCATAAACGCTTCAGCATTACTAATAGCAAAGTCGCAATTTTCAATCAACTTATTTAAATCGCTTTCCTCTCTTTCCGTGATTGCTTGATAGTCTTCAAGAGTTTCAATATTTTCAGTTACATCTAGGGGTGTTGTAACAATGCTTTCTGGTGATGTTACATTTTCAGTTATCCATTCATCAGGACAATTTTTAAATACCGGTCTTTGTTTTGGCAAATGTTTACAACACTGTTTCCATAATGTGATAAAAAAGATTTGCCTCTCGTGGGAATTTGAGGCTAGCCAGTGATACACTTTGTCAATATGTAAATCGAACTCATGCGTATCGATACTCGTATTTTTTCCATCAACTATTTTCAAATCCGATAATAACCAGGATCTCTTCTTTTTAAAGACATTTCTATCGTTTTTCTTTACTTGACATACTGACACAGTAAACGGTGGATCCTTTGATGTAACTATACACAAAAAGGACGTTTTTTTCTTTTTAAATAGTTTACTTACAAAACATACAGCTAATATACGTTCATCAGTTAACTGAAATACATCACGTTGCAATGTATGTCGAATTGCAGCCATAATACCACACTTCTGATTCTCGTAGGTATGATATATTTACACAAAATACTAAATGAGGCTCCGTTAATTTTGTAAAATTTATTATAACAATATAACTTAACTACATATTATGTAGTTAAACGGTCTAAGCCAGCAAAATTATACATTCAGCTAGGGAAAATCTTGATTTTATTAAGTATTGTAATTATTTTGACACTTCGTAAAAATGACATCTGTGATTTGACGTGTGATCCTCCATGATTCTTTCGTAATCAACAATCTTGGGTTAATCATAGACATGTAAGAGTTTTTGTGTAAGGTTAAGGCACTATAGTGCCTTATTCTCATCCGCCATTTTGACGCCTTGCTTATCGCGCGCAGTACAACATATGACTAAGTTAACAGATAAATTATATTTCATAAAAGAAAAATGATTTGAATGTTTGTCAAGATTTTTTAAAGTTCCTACTGTTGTTTGTACGCGTTTACCCGTATGCAAAAGTGCTTTAAAGTGGGAATATCAATGTGACAGCTGTATAAAAGTTGACAGAAAAAATTGCGGTAATTATTTATTTTTCATCACTGTACTATGCAGAATAGAAGAATTATTTGTTAATTGTAATGACTATTGTTGTTTTTTGCGGGCTATTAAAAAAAATGCGGAAATGTCAGAAAAGAAATCTGCCTTTGGCAACGACAATGCAATTTTATCAGCTGAAATTCGAAACAAATAAAATAAAAAATATTGGATACAAGTTGTATTATTTATTATAAAAAAGAAGATATACATTAAATAAAATACATTATGGAGAAGCATTACAATTTTTTTTTCTTTGCTGACGCCGTTCCATAAACTATTTTGCGAAATTTACTATTTTCAATGAAGTTTTGCAAACAGTAAGAACTAACGTTAAAAAATGCCGGATAATTCTCCCTTTCACATTGCAACATTCCGGAAAAATATATCAATATTGTCCACTAAACATTTCACCAAATCAGAATTTTCGTTTTAATTTCTTCCATCCATCCTGTCGACGATTTTCAAATTGTGATTCTTCAAAATGTGTCTGTAAGAAAAATACGTTTACCTGTATTTTCAAAAAAAAAAAAAGAAAAAAAGCGGCTGTAAGTGCGGAGACAGGGAAAATTACGCATACTTCACACAATCGAGAGTTTCCACTTGGCGTCCAATTATTTCCACGTCGAGAATTTTGTATCCACTTTGCTCGCCTGGTTCATGTCGGGAACCTGAATAATCTCCACCCTTTTTCTTATCTATTGGTGCAATTTACCGCCGAGCAACAAGGTATCTTTTTGTTTAATCTGAGAACGTATGTGCAAAATGAAACTGTAATCGATAAACTATATTTTTTCAATGATTTCACGTACTTACTTTTTTAACAATACATTAATATACAAACCGGGTTTTATTTACTTACAAGTAACAATGTTACTTCCCACTAGTTACACAAAAAGCAAATAATAAAATCCGTATATAAACGCACTTCACATATCACTACGTCTTCCAATTTTAGTTTGAGCCCGAAAATACATGCTATTTGCAGTTAACACTTTTCAACAGAGAAAAATAATGCTTCGAAATGCTACGTTGACGTATTTGTTGTCGTACTTCATATGATCACAGAACACGTGCGTACTGCGTAAGACGAGCAAGGCGCCAAAATGGCGGATGAGAATACCTATATCTATAGAGCTCTAGCTCATGGAATATAGTGCATGGAATTTGCGATTTGACATTGTTATTTAGCAAAGATGGCTGATGCCAGGAATGACAGCGGTGATGAAAGTGAATTTGGTGGCCAAGACTGGGTTTTCTACTGTGATCGACCAGAATGGAAAGATGTAAGACCAATTCCACAAGAAGACGATTCCGATTGTTCAGTTGTTTCCATTAATTATTCTGATAAATGTGAGTAATCTGTTTTGGAAAACTTTTTCGTATATCGACGTTCAGTAAATCAATAAACTTTAATTCTTTGTAGTTCGTGATGTTTATGATTATTTTCGAGCTATTGTCAATGCCAAGGAAAAATCAGAGCGAGTCTTAGAACTGACCAAGGACGCTCTTGAATTGAATCCTGCAAATTATACAGTATGGCAGTACAGGTAGTTATTACAAATTATCATTTTCAACCCTAAAGGTCGTCCGTATAAAACGTCACAAATCAGTGGGCACTCCTCCTTCCCCATATCACACTGTCACATTGCCTCCCTCCCCCATGTGACGTCAAATATTCTTATATATTATGTAAAACATCTGGAGAGAATACGATTTGTATGAAAACCACAATATTCACTTCAACACATTATCTATCACAAGCGATTTGTTGCAAAAATTTGAAAAGAGATAAAGCGTGGTTGTCCAAATACAAACTTGAAGTATAAAAAGTGGAATTTTGGTTCTAGGGACTAATTTCAGGGGGTGAATAGGGAATCCAAAATAAACTTTTTTCAAAGGCATTGTGTTGGGTGTCAAATTCAAGCTTAAGCACGAATTCAACAATGTATATGATGCATTTGTACTTTTTCATTTTTTAACATTTTGGGGAAAAACGCTTAAAAATAGTTGTCGCCTACCCATATCATGAAAAGGATCGCTCAGAATAATTTGAAAAACTATTAAAGAAAAAATGAATGTCTTTTTTAGTAAAAAAATTAATGTCTAAAAAGAACAAAAAACGAAAAAAAAACGAGTACAAAATTCTAGGGCGATCAGTTGTAAGCAATTTAATTGTGTATTTCTTTATAGTTATAAAACCAAAACTTGGTTATAGAACACACAAGTGGGGGGCAATGTCACGGAACACTAGTTGTATAAATGTAGCTTTTGTACTTAACTGAGTTTTTTTAAAAATAAAGTTGAAGATCTAGGATCAAAATACCAGTCCATTCCAATTTAAAATAGACGTGAATTTATTCTTTTTCAAAATTTAAATTAACTAAATTGTGTTTTGATTGCAGGCGTGAAACTCTGAAAGCACTAAATAAAGATTTATCGGAGGAAATGGCATATATTCAATTAGTAATTGAGCAACATCCAAAAAATTATCAAGTTTGGCATCATCGGCGAGTCTTAGTTGAGTGGATTAATGATGGAACAACTGAACTTCCATTTACTGCCAACATTTTACAACAAGATGCTAAAAACTACCATGCGTGGCAGCACAGACAATGGGCCATAAAAACATTTAAGTATGTATCGAATAATCCCAGTAACTTTAGCGGTAAAAGAGGCAATATTCAGAAAAAAATTTTTGGCGTTAATTGTTTTTATAAGAACTTAATTTAGTAATTTTGAACAACACCTCAAAAGTTCCCATCGATATTATGCCAGTGTTACTAGATATTAAAAGTCAAAAGCCAAAACATCTCACTTTCAGTAAGCCATATGTCAATTTAGGTTATTACAAAAATTGTAGATCTCGACATTCTCTCCAAAAAAGGTTATATACATTTTTCGCTTGTGACGACATAATGAAAAAGTTGTACAGAATTTCATTATCTACAAAAATTTTGTGAGAATCATGGATATGGAGATACAGTCGAAACCTACTTTTTAGGGTGAAGGCTAAATAGGGGTACCCCTTCGTCCTAAAAACTTTATTTTAAACTCATCCCAACTCCTCACGATTCCACCCAAAAAAATTGCTGCCTATCCAAAATGTACAGTTGAATAACGAATTCACTGCGCCTTAGCACATTAAGAAAATATGTGAATTTGAAAAACACAATGTATTCAAAACTTACCTTCAACCATTCGTTGTTAGTGTTTCGTATTTACAGTAAATTTTTTTTAATTAGCTTAAGCTGTGATTTATATATAATATAAAAACTTATAATTTGCAGCTTATTTGACGGAGAGCTAGATTATGTAAACCAACTTCTAGATAATGATCTTAGAAACAATTCTGCATGGAATCAACGATACTTTGTGATAAATAATACAACAGGTTTTACGGACGAAGTCTATAAACGAGAAGTTAACTTTACCTTAGCTAAAATAGAATACGCCAATGAAAATGAAAGTGCTTGGAATTATTTACGGAGGTGAGCTAATTTAATGCCGTTAATTATTGTACAGACATTCTGTAGGTTAAAATTAATTTGGGGTTGAAATTGATATCAACACTGCACACTATAGAAAATCAGGCGTTTCTCATTTATTAAAAATCTACAATAAAGAAATCGCCTATATATTTTTTTGGTACTTGTTGAAATATCTGCCACAACCTTGGAACCATTATGATTGTCTGTCGCTGTTATTTTTCAATAAAGACAAATATTTTAAGATATCACAGACTCAGGCTTGTTGGCTTAACGTTTTACTTTTTTATACCTTTCATACCAGAGAAACTAAAGAAACCGCCAGTCAAAGTATTGCGTCTCCATCTCATGTATTGCAGGTATGGAAGAATGACTGAAGAAAAAAAAAGCAAAATTTGCTAAATAACCATAAGTCAGTCGTGTACAAACTTTGCAAAACACGTCTTTACACTCTAGGACCTTAAGAAAAGAAAATATGTTAATTTTGACCTAAAGAAGTCTCAATCCTTACTTGTTGAGTTGGATGGTAAAATGGATGGTTGTGTTGCAGTGTAGAATCATATGGATATTTTTCAATAATATTAATATAAATTCTTTAAGCTTGTTTTTTAATTTGGTTATAAGGATGATTGTTTCAATTTTAGTCTGCTGATGCACGATAAGGAAGGTTTGAATAAAAATAATACCATTTCGAAATTCTGTGAAAATTTGTACAAGTCAGGATGCCGATCACCTTTCCTTCTGGCAACCATAGTAGACATGTGCGAAGAATATACTACGAGTGGTGCTGAAGATTCGTGGTACACAATGAAGTTGGCGCACGATCTGTGTGACGAATTGGCCAATGAACAGGATACAATACGAGCTAAATACTGGAATCACATCAGTGAAAATTTGCCGGGTAATGAAAAAAAAGAAAGTAGTTCAAGTCCGGCTGGCGCGGAAAGTAACAGCTCCGAGTAGTCATTAATAATTGTTATTATATGTGTATATGCTGAAAAAGAACTTTATTTTCTTGTACCTTGATGTTTATTCCATGAAAATGTTATTTCTGCTAAATTGAAAGCCTAGGTGGATGTATGTATATGGTGATTTGTTATGAGTTTTGAAAAAAGTGACCAAATTAAGTGTTCTCATACAGTAAACTTGTGTGTTTTTGTATTTCATCTATTATAATCTATGGTAATGAAATGTACACATATGACCTTTGCCGTCGAGCGTCTATAATTATATTGAAATAAATATGTCGGCGGCAAATATAGCCCTGAATATCAAACTGTCACTTGAATTGCGTGTTAACATGTTAAACTGCCATTTTGAAATGCATCAAAGTTAGCTATTTTTCATTTGGAAATCGCAGAAAATTTCATTTCGTTACTTTACTCGAAAATAAACTTGGGATTAATTTCTATAAGCTTCTTTTTTTCTGATTTTACTCGAAATATTCCAATATATTCAATGACTATTTTTGTATTTAATGGGGTTCACCAGTGTAACGACCGATTATCGAGCGGTTTTTCAGGAATTTATTGCGGGAGAACTACTAAAGTTTTTTCAACAGTTTTTACGTCATTTTGTTCGTGTATTATCTAGTATTCTACATAAATTTTGTTGAAAGTGTAATCAAACTGATAAAGGCTGAAACGTGACTTCCACAAAATGACATTGTCAAACGGTGTGCAAGATGCAATACGCATCGGTTGTCTGAAACGAAAAGGGAAAATATCTCGTTATTCGTAATCCATTTGCCGAGGTACTGACATAGGGGTTTTGCAAAATTTTAAAAACTAACAAAATCCGTTTTTTACGTATTTTTCTCTGACATAAGTTGTAAAAAATGCAAAAATCAAAATTTAAAAAATCCCCTACCTTGAGTAATGTATAAAAATTGCACACACAAAATTTCAACTTGTTTCATTGAATACATTTAGCGCAATCCTACATACCAACTTGAAAAACATAGTTTTGAGAAAACCGGGCGTGGGCGTCTTTGGGGACTAAGCCGGATACATACAAATCCCTTTAGGTTGTCATTTCTAACATGTTTTAGATAAGAAATTTACAAAAAAAAAAAATAAAAATTTTACACTGGTGAACACCCTTAATTTAGGTTGCCTCAACACATTAATCTGCTTTTTTACTTGAAATTTGAAATGTTAAACTTCAGCAAAAAATTTGTTTTATACAGTATTTTTTTTACTGTTATATTATGTTTAATTAGTGTAATAAAAATAATAAACACTGCATGAAGTTTTTGTCTGCCATCCCTGTACTACCTATACTGTATAAAATTTGTATTTTAATATGTGAAGATTCAGTAGAGTTAAAAATAATATAACATCTACAAGAAAATAAACCAGTGCCACTGAACAGTGTTCATTTTTGCCTCTGAGATTTGAAACATTCAAATTAAAAAAATTATGGGTAATTATTGTCACATCTTTTTTTGATAATTTTGAGTGTGTTTGTGCATCCTAACTAATATTCTAAATGCGAATGTGAGTTTCTTGCTTGTTTGTTACACTTTCACGCCTAAACCGCTGAACAAATTTCGATAAAATTAGACAATTTGCATCCCAAAGAAGGACATAGGCTACCTTTTGTCTCAAAATAAAAACTTAAAGTGGATGAAATACAGGCTGAATGTCATGACAGGCCATCACGATACCTTCCGGAACTATTAGACCTCCAGATTCTAAATTTGGCAGACATGTTTCTTTTGTTGAGTAGAGATGCTAAAATAGTCTTCTAAGGTGTGGAAAGGAGGAAACTACAGGGGTGTCAATGATTAACACACTCTAATTTTTAAAATACAGTTTCTATGAACTGAAAATGTAGCTGTTAGGTCTTGATGAAGATTTCACTACTGTTGTTGTTGCCATGTATCATTACAATCGCGGGCGGAGCAGCGGGGAGTGGCTAGTCTATTATACATCTAGATTTTCTTTTTATCTACTGTGACTATGTGGACGGTCGCATAGGCGAAATAATTTAAACTAATCTTTCCAAACAAAACTATGCGTAATAATCACAGGTATCTAATAGGTCGTATTCCTAAAAGAAACTTTTCTGAAATTTGATTTGGGTGTCAGGAACCAGGAAAACGAACAATGGCGTAAAGACCATCACTGGTTCTAAATTATCCTGTGAACAAAACTTCACTGGCAAAACTGAAATAACTGAAAACATATTTTTTGGAGCTTGCAAGTTATGCAAGAATTCGGTAAATGTTGTCCCATTTTTCATGGATTGTTGAAATAGATTGGGAAAAATATTTTATACCTACTCTTTAAAAAAAAAAAAAAAAAACCCGGGTCGCAGTGCCAAAACCCTGCCGACAATATAGTGTATTTGCTTATACAGGCAGTGTGGCTTTATTATGCGAACTTAAGTTGGTTTTTAAGCAAAATAAAAAATTTTACTCCTTAATACACCCCTTAAAATAACATTTTTTTTTCTTAATTGCAATATTATTATCAATCGAACCTCTATACCAAGTTATATACACCTTTCAGTAAATAATTCACTATCTGCAAACTAGTCTTTCTTAAAATTTTTAAATCCGGTCCTGTACGGTCGATTTTATTAAAATTTTAGGGACACATTTTAATTACTGCCAGAGGGTTAAATTTCAATTTTGAAACGATTCGGAGAATTTTTTCGGTATTTTAGGGCCCAAAAACATTTTTCAACCCCTAAAAACTACCCTTAAAATGGCCCGATTAGGCCCATTTTAAATAGGCTTCTTGCGGCGATGGATTTCAACACGTGGGCCAAATTTAGTTGAAATCAATTAACTCTCTCGAAAGTTATTGCCCGCACACACATATATATATATATATATATATATATATATATACGTATATATATATATATTAATATATATATATATATACATATATATATAAACATTTTTAAAAATGGTGCCAAAGTGTTTAGGAGGTTATGAAACGTCGAGAAATTTTGGTCCAACCCCTAGGTCCCACCATCCGACCGATGCCAATAGTGTATGTTGCCATATGGCAAATACACTAAAAAAGATCAAAGAAAGTTGCAGCTAATAAAAAATTGTTAAATCTGAGTGTTTCCGACTATCTATCGATCTATATGTGACGTCATTTATCTGACGATACAGTAGGTAGTCTATTTCTTTATTGTTCTAAGGTTCAAAAACTTTAAAATGCCTATGCCTAAGGTGTGTCTTCTGTATTCCATTCCGTGATCATATAACACCGTACTTAGTATGAACCTACTCTTCTAAAAAAGAACAAATTAACCAAACGCACGAATCCTTATAATATTAGGCAGTTAACTTTTGAGCTGCCATCTCACAATATTTTAGACTTTAAAAAATATTTTTCTTCTATGGCGCCTAAGCTGTTGAATGAGTTAGATAACACTATTTTGCTGAAGGCAACCTTGTCTACTAATATTAAAGCCACTTTTTAGTGTATTTGCCATATGGCTAGATACACTATTGGCGTCGGTTGGATGGCGGGACCTAGTTTAATAAATGCTATCACCGCCATGTTACTAAATTGGCAGAATCCTATGACCTAGTTCATATTGTTATCGATATATCTGAATTGTGTTATTATCTTTGTATTTTAAAAGACCCTAGGATTAAATCTTGCCCAATTGTTTCGACAATAAACGCATTATTGTTATTATTGTAAACTTTTATTTGGTGGCATTTGATTGGCTAAAGCTATGCAGCACGTAAAATATCAAAAGTGATCACCATCTTTGGGATACTCTTCATCACTGCTGTGTGGGGCTGTTTTCAACTATATCATGACGCTGAGAATCCGTGATGGGAAATGTCCACATTCCCGCAACCGAATTAACAAATGCTTGTTTAACTGCAGGCGTCGCTGCTAACTGGCGGAGAACCTATCTCGATCTGTTATTCGTGGTCGTGAATTATATTGCTCAACGTCAACACATGAATTTCAGCGTCAGATTTTGATTGGCTAGAGTTTGATCCTATCTCTATTTTCGACTGTCGTTCGGATCGTTTGGAGTACTTTTAGAAGTCGAAGCAATCAGTTCAGATGATTTTATAATATAAGATGCAGTTTGATTGAAAAACTTCATCATATCTGAACTAAACCTGATTTGATACAGCTCGTTCAGCTTTTCTTTTTCTTTTTGCTGATTCAGATTCCCATTTCTTTCCGATATCTCTATCTCTCTTAGGGCCTAGGCCTGACATGTTAAGATAAGAAGATCGTATATTGAATAAAAAGATAGGGAAATCCCTAACTCAGGCCGGTGGGGATTTCTCGCTATAGCAACGCAATGCCAATAAATGTTGCTAGATTAATTAAAAACAAATTTGGTATGTCAATATATTTATCGTTCTATAACGAGTACTTTTTTTGTCGCGATTACGGCTTTAAAGTAATGCATAAATCCTCGAGGCGCGAGGCCCTCGGACCGCGAGGCCGTAGGCGGTGGCCCACGTCGCCCACGCCTTCCGACGCCTCTGGGAGGCGCCACTATCAAGTTTCTATCCAGGCTCGAAAAATTGTAGATCCGAGAGTGACAGACGTCATTCGCACCATTACTATACTGCCCGTTATTTTGCTAAGGTTTTTAAATTTCAACTTAAATAATAGCAATGGGCGAATGAAGGAATTATAAAAAAAGTAGGATAAGGTAGGAAACTTTGTGAGTCTAGGAGAGTTTGATAGGTAATCGGCCATGGCCTTGTAAGAAACCACCTTGATATTTATCTGTAATTATTGAGGGAAACCATGAAGAACCTCAACAAGGTGGTCGGTACAGGAATTATCATTTCTCGCGAACAAGAGGCAGTAGAAAAAAGTATTAGTCACATTTGCTCAACCGAGATTCGAACCTAGTGCCTCCCGAATGGGAGTATGGTGCTCTCACCACTACGCTACACCGCTCGGTATAGAAAAAAAGACTGACGAAATATAAGCTCGAATTTAAATTGTAATTTTTGCGCTACTTTTCAAGCCTGTATAGCGGTAGTAAAATGATCCATTTCCCACTAGTGTGTAAAATAAAATAAAAGAAATGCGTAACGTAGTGTACTACCATTTCCATAGTAAAAGTATACAATAAGAAGTATTGGGTGTATATATAATTGATAGGCTCTAGATATGATCGGAAAAAAAATTCTACAAATATTCATTTCTTTCCTCCAAAATTATTTAGATTTTGAAAATTTTACTAATTTATATCATCTATTTGGAAGATTAGTTTTTTATTTTCTGTTTTTTAGAACATACCAATAAAAAGCATTCCGTATAATTTTTTTTTAATTATTTTTTTTTAGTTTACGAGTATATTGACGATTATTTGAAGTATTCGCAAAATACTTCCTAACAAATTTCAATCAGTTAGTGTCTAGTTCAACTGATACTACGTATTTTTATTTTAAAAAACAACAATATAAGGAGGACACTCTGTATAAATATTTATAAAGTTTATTTCTAACATTATAAAAATAAAAAAACTCGGGTCGCAGTGCCAAAACTCTGCCGACAATATAGTGTATTTGCTTATACAGGCAGTGTGGCTTTATTATGCGAACTTAAGTTGGTTTTTGGGCAAAATAAAAAATTTGACTCCTTAATACACCCCTTAAAATAATATTTTTTTTCTTAATTGCAATATTATTATCAATCGAACCTCTATACCAAATTATATACAACTTTCAGTAAATAATTCACTATCTGCAAACCAGTGTTTTCACAAAATTTGTAAGTCCGGTCCTGTCGGGCCGATTTTATACTACCAAAGGGTTAAATGTCAATTTTGGAACGATTCTGAGAATTTTTTCGGTATTTTGGGGCCCAAAAACATTTTTCAACCCCTAAAAAGTACCCTTAAAATGCCCCGATTACGCCCATTTTAAATAGGCTTCTTGCGGTGATGGATTTCAACACGTGCGCCAAATTTCGTTAAAATCAATTAACTCTTTCGAAAGTTATTGCCCGCACACATATATATATATACGTATATATATATACGTATATATATATACGTATATATATATATATAAATATATATATATATATATATATATATATATATATATATATATATATATATATATATATATATATATAAATAAATATATATATACATATATATATATAAACATTTTTAAAAATGGTGCCAAAGTGTTTAGGAGGTTATGAAACGTCGAGAAATTTTGGTCCGACACCTAGGTCCCGCCATCCGACCGATGCCAATAGTGTATGTTGCCATATGGCAAATACACTAATAATTGAAACAGCGTTGTTGGTTTTTTAAATTGCATGATCGATTTCATAATTGTGTAATCGACAGGACAATTCACGTTTTAAAAATGACCTGCTGAGGATTTTTAGTTGCAACGTGATTTCTGAATAGAGTGTATCGTGTCTTACTCTGTGATTTTGATTTAATTTTTAGTCATTATGTTTTCTTAAGGGACTTCAAAAAATATGTACGCTTTATTTGATTTAAGTGTTTGTTTTCGTGTGTTAATTATTCTAACGTTTCATAAATACGAGAATTAAAACAACTTTTTGAGTGTTGATTTTATGTGGTTTTATATTTTTTCTTCAACATTAGTTTTGTACAACATTTATGATTTGTGTTCAGTTGTTCATTATTGTGTAGTTTTGAAAAAAAAAAACAATTTGTGATAAACTTTTTACGATTACAAGGAGAAACTGTGGATTTTTTCGTCTTAATAGAGCACTGCACAAGTTAAAGTCTACAGTCGATTGCAATTAAATGTAAGTTATTGATTATTATTAATGTAGCAAAGTCTAAGTAATTAAAAAGTTCGTGTGCTTAACAATATAGGACGTGCCACTGCAAAAAAATGTTGTATTTTAGATAGATGTGACGTGGTATTAATTGAGATTCACCTACGTTTTGTTAACCGATTGAGTTCAAATTTTGTGCACATGCGTTTTGTTAACCGATTGAGTTCAAATTTTGTGCACATGTGTAGTTCCGGCGACAATATTATTGTAATAGCTGACCGACCCGGCTTTATTCGGGTGCAAATCGAATATTCACCCCACTTTCGTTAACCGTTGAAGTTAAAATTTTGCACATGTGTGTAGTTCCGATGGCAATACAACTAACTGACCGGCCCAGTTTCGTCCGGATGCAAATGGCGCTTCTGAATGTTTACCTATACTTCCTGTTTAACGACTGAGTCGAAATTTGAAATTTTGCATACATGTTTAGCTCTGTTGCCAATGCAATACTGTGGTAACTAGCTGACCGGGCTGGCTTCATTAAGGTGCAAATCGCGCTTTTGAATTTTCACCCACCCCCCGTTTACCCATTGAGTTTAAATTTTGCACAGATATGGAGATCCGACGACAATAGCCTTGAAAAAATGAGTGAGTTAGAAAAAAATCTTAAGTGTTTTTAACTATGAAATTAAACTATGATTTTTTTGAAAATAACGCGAATAAAGCCCCAACTATTTAATTATAAATGCGAGCCCAGAGATTGAGTTCCCGTAGCATTTCTGTGGATCGGATAAATGTAATAAAATCAACTAAGTAAAAAAAGCGCACTAAAATCTTAAAAATAAAATGGGTAAAAAAACTTTTAAATTAAGCGCTTTTATTGCACAGTTGGTAATATACTAAAAGCTAGAAAATAATTTCTAGAGTTATTGCAAAAAAAAAATGTTATTGGTAGTTCCACTCCTATAAAAAAGTTGGTGGAAGCAGTGAAATATGGAATTTTGGTATGTTAAAGAATCAGTCTTGATAATTTTCAACAAATTCCATTTCATAATTAAACGTATATGAAAAATAAGTGGACGTCATTACAGAAATGCAGATAATCACGTTAAATGATAAATCAATGCAACAATATTAAAAAGTACGGTAGCTTGCAAGTCGCAACACCACGCGCAGGGCTTTGAGGCTTCTGTTGAGGTCTTATTTAGCATTCTGATGCTTACCACTTTGAAAATCGTTTTCTAATTATGTCAACAGTAGGTACTTATTACCTATGTAAGCCACATTTGAGTTATGCAGCAAGTGACGTTAATTTTCACTCTTTCTGTCGACGATTTATCTTCGATTTTTTTACATTATTTGTGCTTTTAAGCATGAACATTCTCCTGTTTGGTCGCCCAACCCCATGAACGTCTTCGTTTTTAAGGTTATTAGCCTGCAACCGTAAAGTAGTAATTGCGTCCATATTTTGTTATACTAAAAAGTGTTATATTATGACTTATTTTTGATTCAAATATTATATCCTATAAATAATGATGTTAATTTTTTAGTTTTAAGAAAATTAATTTCTCGCAGCAATATATTTCGTATTATGTATATGACGAAGACAGATATAGTTTAAACATGACTGACAACTATAGTTTGACAGTTTTTTCGAAAATTTTTAAGTAATATTTCCGCAAAACTACAGTTGTTTAATTTCAAAGATATACAAAAGAGTCTTAAGCTGTCGGAAATCAATTTTTCAAAATTTTGTCTAGAACTAATGTGGTTTAATTTTAATAATAATGTGCATTTCCTGTGAGTCTCTCATTTAATATATAATAAATTAAAAATTATATTTTTAATAATTAATGAAGTACTTGAAAACCAAACGTCCTACGTTCAAGAAAAAAAATTTAGCCAATTGGGTGACAGGATCATTCCAAGTTTAAAAATATTCACATTTGATAACTTATGATAAATAAAATAAAATTTCTGTTAACGCGCGCGGGGACGCGTGTAACGGCTAGTAAGAAATATGATATTTGCTACTCGTTTCCATGGTTACAAAATACGGTTTCACATGTAAAAATTAATCAAAACATGCTTGTCAACTTTACCAAACTAATTTATTTTTGACAGATCTTTAGGACAAAGGAACAGCATTTTTTTTTATTTTTCAAATATTTCCGAAACTATGATGCTTAGAAAAATTACACAAAAAACAACATTATAGCATATATCTCTTCTGCGCATGTGTCGATTTTTCTCAAAAACTATAGGGCTCTTCATATTTCTGCTCATCCGTTTGATCTGTTTTGTGTTCATAAGCAAACAGGCCAGCAGATAAGTAGACTTTTTCCAAAAATATGTTTTTTGGATTCAGGGAGCTTCAAAACGAAAAAATATTGTAAACTTTTGGAAAGTTAATTTTGACATATATTAGGACCTAGTGAAACGTAAGATATATCCGTATAGAACATATTAAAATTTTAGATTTTTATCTGGACATTGATCTAATGATTGAATAATCTTAACTTAAATTATACCAGTTCAGTACATTTCGACTATAAGCATAGTACTGACATGAGACCTATCATAACTTGGCTATAGAGAACAACCTTACTGTTGTTAAATTAATTATTATTAATCACATAGTATCACGTAATTACCTAATTAGTTAATCAATTCATTCGTTAGGTCTTGTGAAATCTTACATTGTAAACGTCGATTAATTGGTAGTTGACCTAGATCATATAATGAATAGAGCCAGGGCATGATTTGAGTTTAATAAAGAAGCTTTTGAGTTTTGACACTATATTTTAATAAACTGATCCGTATTTAGGATTTTCGTTTCGATGAGAATATTAAGTTCATTTCGTAAGAACCATGTGCGTTGCAAGTAATTCTGAGCATTTATATTATTAAGTGTAGAAACTTTCTTCCTTTTGATTTACCAGATACAAAAATTTCAAAATTACGTAGCTAACTGATAACGAAGAGTGTATAAAAATTGTCCAAAATGCATTGTTTGGTCTTTGCATAAACAATTCAATGAGGCCAATCTCGCGGTATCTTGTTAAAATGACTTCACCGTATAATAGTTATCGATATGCAAGACTTCTCTAATCTGGAAACCAAAGCTCGCCGCTTTATAAAGTAGGTACGTCTTTGCATTAACAATTAAGCCAAATCGTGCCCCAGTTTCTTATTAATAAAGCTACCTTGCGGCTCGTTTGTGTGTGTGCAACTTAGAAACCAAATCTAATTGTTTTATATAGTGCGTGCTTTTTTACATAAACGATTGAAGGCGAAGCAGGTCGTATTTCCGGTTGCTTGTTAAAGCTGCCTTACAGCACAGTCGCGTTGTCGGTATGCAAGACCTGTCTTAACCTAGAAACCAACGCGTGCTGCATGCATACGATAAATTCATACCTATATATACCAAAGTACAGGGATGTGATATTATGTCGATCTGGGCTATATTATATTGTGACGGATAATTTATCTGTGTTTTCCATACAGAATGTGTGAGTGTGCGTGCAACGTGTATACTGGGACTGTCGACTCAGTTTCAGAATGGCGCTGTGATGTCGCTTTCCGCTTGTTAATTTGTACAGGGTCGACCAGTCGTAATACTGGATCGCACTTTTCAACACTTTTGGCGTCCGATCAGTTGATGTTTTGTACAAACTTACGCAAGCTGACATGCATACAATGACTATAATTCGTTGTTCTGAATCGACGTTCACTCGGAAGAAAATCCCCAGACTGTGTGTAGCCTGGTTCTAGTGGGTTTTGAAAATTCAGCCCTGCTAGGTTAAATTCGTAAACTGAACTTTTAAAAATGTGCTAGATATAATATTTGAACAGATATAATCTAAATATATTTCGAGTATTATAACAGCTCCAAATAACATTTTATATAGGGATCAGATGTTGTTTCGCTTACAGCTTGAATTTCAGTGCTCAATGATAATAATTATTGCAATACTTTCCCTATAAAACATTACCAACTATTATCAAAATCAAAGTTAGTGTTGTAAATTTTCCAGTTTGTATTACAGCCGAAATATTTTGTTATAAATATTTAAATTTCCCAAAAATAAAATTGTTGAAAATTTTTAACACAAGAATAATGTTTCGTATTTATTCGTTGAATATGAAAGTCTGCATAATAAGAAGTACATTTTTTTATATATTTCATTATTTCAGTCGCAGATGAACTCAGCTGTTTAGCGTCTATAATCTAAAATCTGTGTCTTTATTTTTTGTCAATATTTTTGCAACGAGAAATATAAGTTTTTTTAAATACATAACGCAAAGTATAGGCATGCACCTGCAAATGTAGATTTATGCGAGCTTTATGAAGCTGTTACAGTACTGAAGTTAAATAAACCGGTTGTCAAGTTGCCGTTGTGCGACTGCGTCAATAAGTATAACAGTCAACGACGTACGTTAAACGATTCGTTTAACGGTAACACAGCTAACAAAGACCCATAACGACCGTTATACGTCCGTTCTTAATTCGTCGTATATCGAGCCGAAAGTTGAGCTTGTAGTATGAGGTTTTATATAAAAATGTTTCTATAGTCTGTAGTTGTTAATGAGCACACCTAATTTAGCCATATGAGCAATTATTAAGATTTTGTTTAACCTTTAGCTACTGAGGTGGATTTAATTTCACGTAAACACTGACGTGGGGTCCTGAGAGTCCCGTATATAAGTATATATGCTTATATTTAAAAATCTTTAGGTTTTTTAGGGTTTAGTGTTTAATAATTAGCTTTAGTGGATATATTTAAATAAAATAAAATAATTTTCGTATAATTTACTTGTTTATAATTAACTATTATTTCAAAGTTTAGAAAACACTTAGCATTTTTTGGCAAAAATCACATGAGATCATAAATCACAAAGAATTTAAAATTATTAAAAAAAATCGACAAATTAACTTAAAGTCTTAATTTTAAATAGTCTTTCTAGCAAATGGCACATCAGTAATTATAATACTATCATGGAAACAAAAAATTTCAGACACCAATTATTGCGAATTATGCCCACGAGAAATTTCAAAATGAATTAACTTACCGAAATTGCGCGCGCAAACACGTGCACAAGCGTTGACAGCCTCGGCGCAACTAAACTCGAAGGTACTAGAAGGTACGCGTGTGTCGTGCGCGAGCGAAGGGAGTAATTAAACAAATTTACATTCTCAAGGCCTGAGAGGCCCCCACCTCAGTAGTTAAAGGTTAACAGCGATAGAAAGTCCACTCACTTAATATAATTATGAACTTTCTATCGCTGTTAAACAAAATTGTAATATCTGCTCCATAAAATATCCTTCGAACTATTTATTTTAATTGTAATAATATTTACTTTTTAGTTCGGTTTGCTCTTATTTTCCTATCTAACGCATGTCAGGTATTACTGTTCAGAGCTCGTTAAGTAGAACATGACTGTATTTTTATATGTTCTGAAAAAACTATACAAAATCAACTTCTCATTAACAGTAGGTACTATTAAAAAAAAGGTAAATGAGAGTCGAAGGCTAGGCAAAATTTCATTGTTAATGATTAAACTGTCGCGTCTTGTAATTATTGAATTACTTGCACACTGAGTACTATTATTACAATAATTACTGTGGCAACTTTTCACAGGCAGTTCGCAGTTGGGTTTCTAGCTCATTTCGTCACTGCGTTAGTACATTGCACATAACAGTTTTAGGACCTAGAACACTGGCTCTTGAGTTTTTAATATAATGTGGACTACGAACCATTTTTGTATTCATTTTCCAAAAACATTTGATCAATAAAACTGACCTAGAGTCAAGAAGAAAATAAGAAAACAAATGCTGTGGTTGAATATGTTTTTACACTGCCGTTGGAAAGATTTCACGGGGAGCTATTTAGCTCAGACGCACTATATCAATAACTCCCGTACGTACGTATTCCCTTCATACAAATAGTGAGGGGTTTCCGTGTGACGTCACGGGCCTCCCCTCTGACGTCGCTGGTGTAGTATGAGAACGATATAGTGCCGCACGTTATATCGTAGTGTCGAGTGAAAGAGAGAGATGCATGCAAAATATAGATGGTGTCAGGAAAAAGCAACATGGCTGCCATTGTCGACATGAGAAGTGGATCGGAGGTGCCAAGGATCCAATTAGTAGCAGGACTCGATCAGTCCCATCGTAATGTAGTGGTGGTCTTGCGTCAGTTGTGATAGTCAACATTAACCAAGGACTTACAATATACCACAATAATAATATAATATATAACAATAATGACACTCACCAGGCAGTGCTCCGGTAATAATGGGGCTACTGTAACCCACTGCCTGCAACTATTGCTATATTATTATAATAATCGACCTGGTTACCGATATTATAACATTTGTGATTGTTCATCTTGTTGTTTTATGTGATTGTTGTGATTTTAACTTATATTTATATTTTTTTTAACTGCAACTAAATTGAAGTGTATCTTATCATTTCTGTATTGCCTTTTTAAGTGTTCTCGTCTCGTGATCGTGTAGGTATATAGTTGATGTAATAACCGGTCGAGAGATTTGAAAACTACAGGACGGTGGGCTAATTCTACGTCATAATGTCATTGCTCAGCGTTACAGGTGAGTCCACTTATGATTTTGTTAACTTATCAATATGCATTTGTATCACGATACTTTCCGCGCGCGATTCAGTAGCTTACTAATTTAAAGGAATATTTCATTTATGCTTGTCACTATTTTTAATTTGTTGTAACTTGTAATTCCAGCCTCAAAATAGTTGTCACAGTGTAAAACAAGTAATGCTTAATTAGTTCGTACTTTCTGCTAGAAGACTTTCGTAATTGACTTTGATTAAAATAATTATTTAATTCATACTTTTCGCTATTTCTGCAAGACAGTTCTCGTAATCGTGTTGTTTAAAATTAATATATTTTAATCACACCTAACACCATTCCTGCTAAGTTATTGTAGATAAAATTGACAAACGAATGCCTCACTTATCCAACTGAAATCGTATTTGGTAATCAAAGTACATGCATTTAGAGCTGAATGCTAAAGATTAAAATCCTGCTGGATTATCGTTATAACTGACTTTTTAAAACGGCTATTTGATGTATATCTTGCTAGATGAATTAGGCAATAAATTTTGATTAATATGAATATTTAACATTTAAAAATTCAATTTGACGCTATTTCTGCTAGACAAATGTGACAACTGACTGATATAAAGGAGTATTTAAACATTATTGGTCGCTCTTCCTGTTAGATACGAATGTATCAAACGACTTTTCCTAATTGTATTAATTGACTTTGATTAAAGCCAACATACAATTTATACTTGTTATTCCTGCGCTTTAGATGAATGTAGTAAGCGTTTTTAATTAATAAGCCAGCTAAGTAACTGTATCATTAACAACTGGTTGTGATCTATCAGTAGATTTTATTTCTTCTTAGATGACAAGTTTTATAAAATAACTAAAGCTAATGAACGTATTTTTGTTTATTTAATTAGATTTTAAAATTTACTGTTAACATGTAAATACTATTTATATATTCCTGCTGAAAGGTAAACTCCCAAAATCAATAGTCGGCGGGATTTAATATTTTTGAAAGACCAGTTAACAAACACTCAATTTATATTAGGAATTATTTATGCCAACACATTCCTACTGACAGATTTATACACCTTCACGTTGGCATATACTATTCCTGCTGTATGACTATAATATGATAATAACGCCGCGTAGCTCTCTAGCTAGCAGGATTTGATTTCTTACAAAAGCAATTAATATACAGATTAAAACAAGCGTTTAATTAATTACTGCCAACATTAATGACTATATTCCAGCAGTATGATTGTGTAATAATAATTACTTGCAGTTAAGGTTGGCCTTAACGATTCTGACGTCACCGGGAGAAATTTTCTAGAATATCGACTCATAGAGACGCATTTTCAGACTCAATAACATTCTATCTTATTTGAAGAAAAAATTTACGAGACGAGTGGGATTCATACCTGTAGGTAGAAACATGAATGTTTTTGATAAACTAGTTATGATAAAACGTAAAGGAAATTTTATGAAAATTACGTAATAAAATATCGAAAATAAAATACAATTGATTATATTTATTATTAAGTTACAAAATAATCAAGGAATCAATTCTGCATGTTTGTTAAAAATTAAAAATAGCTTGGCGGTCCATCAAGCATTTTTCCATACCTAGCGGCCTCTAAAAAATGGATGGACTTTGATTGACGGCCCATTGGAAATTTTCTCTGTAATCAGACAGCCCCATTGACTCCTGTTCTTTACATGGAATAACAGATGGTCGTAGTGTTGAGGGAGATAATTCAGAAACAAAAAACAACTCTTTTATGTTGAAAAAAAAAGCTCAGTGCAATATCTCCGAAGATCTACGACGTACGTTAAGACAGATATTGAAGATAATTAGATATCAGGATCAGACATAAAATTATCATAATTAATTTGCTTATTAAACATGGATAATATTATTTACTCTAATGAAGAACTGACTAATCTGCATTTTGTCTACGGTCTTGCAAATGGAAACGAGTTGAAAAGCTGTGCGACTTTACAGAGAAATGTTTCCGCAAAGGCTAATACTGCACCATACCTTGTTTGCGCGCCATAAACGATTACGAGAAACTGGAAGTTTGAAAAAAAGTTATGGCGAAGTTAGGTCAAGGAAATTTCGAACGCCATACGTGGAGGAAGAAGTTCTCAATTTTTATTATTCAAAATTTTATTCATTGATAAAGCTGACTTCTTCAATGTTGAATTTTCACAACAATCACATCTTGGCTGATTAAAACCCTCGTTGAGGCCTTACATCAACATCAGTTTTCCATAAACGTCGGAGTCGGATCTGTAGGTGATTCGTCGATCGGACGACATTTTTCTCCTTTGCGCCTTAGTGGTGAAATGTATCCACACTTTATCGAACAAAATTTGTTTTTAATGCGGGCAGATGTGTCGCTTGGAGTACGAAACCAAATGTGGTTAATGCACGACGGTGTTATTGCACACTTCAACACGATTGCCAGGCAATATTATTTGGTTACAACGTATATCCGAATAAATGAATAAGTAGGGCGGGAACGCAACTTTTTGCCTTTAAATAGTTTCATTGCTAGCATAAATTACTTACTTTGCCTATATTCATGGTACGGATCTATAATTGCAGAGACGTTGATATTTTTAATTTTTTTATTATTGTGAAGTTAACCTGATCGATTTCAGAGTAAGGTTTCGTAAAAAATATTCTAATTATTTTTAAGAAATTATAATAATGTAATTAATCGTCCTGGTTTACCATTTTAGTGTCAGATAATATATTTTATATCATTGTGTCAAATATGGAAATCAATATGCTTTCTTTATACCTTTTGTTAATTAAAGGTGTTTTTACAATTTAGATACAGGAAGTAAGTGTCAATTTTAAACCTAAACCACAGGTAGATAAAAAAATTTAAATTTCTTTTTTAATGAAATATTTCGTTGCAAAAACCAATATTTTATTAGTGTATTT
Source organism: Venustoraphidia nigricollis (assembly GCA_034508555.1). NCBI lineage: Eukaryota > Metazoa > Arthropoda > Insecta > Raphidioptera > Raphidiidae > Venustoraphidia > Venustoraphidia nigricollis. The sequence continues at coordinate 14,799,968 of JAVRKA010000003.1, read as the reverse complement.
GCCATATGGCAACATACACTATTGGCGTCGGTCGGATGGCGGGACCTAGGGGTCGGACCAAAATTTCTCGACGTTTCATAACCTCCTAAACACTTTGGCACCATTTTTAAAAATGTTTATATATATATGTATATATATATTTATATATATATAGTATATATATAAGCGTATATATATATATATATATATATATATGTGTGCGGGCAATAACTTTCGAAAGAGTTAATTGATTTTAATGAAATTTGGCCCACGTGTTGAAATCCATCACCGCAAGAAGCCTATTTAAAATGGGCGTAATCGGGCCATTTTAAGGGTAGTTTTTAGGGGTTGAAAAATGTTTTTGGGCCCCAAAATACCGAAAAAATTCTCAGAATCGTTTCAAAATTGACATTTAACCCTCCAGTAGTAATTAAAAAGTGTCCCTAAAATTTTAATAAAATCGGCCCGACAGGACCGGACTTACAAATTTTATGAAAACACTACTTTGCAGATAGTGAATTATTTACTAAAAGTTGTATATAATTTGGTATAGAAGTTCGATTGATAATAAAATTGCAATTAAGAAAATAAATGTTATTTTAAGGGGTGTATTAAGGAGTCAAATTTTTTATTTTGCCCAAAAACCAACATAAGTTCGCATAATAAAGCCACACTGCCTGTATTATCAAATACACTATATTGTCGGCAGGGTTTTGGCACTGCGACCCGGGTTTTTTAATTTTTAATTTAAAATTTACTCGTATAAATATAGAGTAAAATAAGTCTTACAAAAAGAAACGATATTTTTTAGATTTCCTTTGAAATATCTGGATATTGTAGCAGTGACAAGATCTGTTCATTTTCGCACATACATTTACAGCTTTAATACGATAGTATTTTTAAGGTTATTGCAGACGTATATATATTTCGTTCGGTTTTTTAAACTAAATCGGCATTTTCTAATACTAATACTATTTATGTACATTTTTTTGTCTGACAGACAATATGCCAAACCACAGTATTTCTTTAACACTGTGAATACTTTTTCCTTGAACATTTAAAAAATTACCGAAAATATACTGAATAAATTATATCAATGTAATGACATAATATGCGAACGATAAGAATATGTCACTACCCAGGGGCGTAGCTACCGCCGTATCTGCCGTATCAATTATACGGGGCCCCCGGGCCACGGGGGCCCCCAAAGTGCGTAAACAAAAATTAATAAAAACTTCTCTATTTTTTTTTTTATTTCAGAAATGACAAAAGTAAAAAAACAATTTATTTTTTTCCCGCGTAAAGCGTGCGTTCAAAAGTTGGCAACACCCTACATCGGTTATCGCGGGCTGCGGGATTTTCTCGTTTAAGTCATTTACTTCAACGGGGAAAGGGCCCCCAAACAAATTTTTATACGGGGCCCCGCCAAGGCACGCTACGCTTCTGTCACTACCGCAAGCTCAGTCTCTCGCGACTTATTATAAAATGTAATATTGAGGACGTAATCGGTTTTCTTTTAGTATTTTCTTATCTATAAATACTTAAAGAAGTCAACAAACTTCCTATAATTTGCGTGATTGTATGTGTATAGGGTGCCAATTTCATCGTCCAAACTTGATTGTGGAAAATTAAGTACGATCAGACTTATATTTCTTAGGTGAAAGCAGATATATCTTGAAAATGTTAATAGGGATGCATTAATTTCTTTCTTTAATGAGGAAACATACATTTAAATTTTTTTTTAACATATGAAAGGCATCAATATTCATAAGTATTTATATAAGACCCATAAATCTCCATCACTGTAGAAACGACTAATAGAAACGAATACTTCCGTTACGTTTATTATCTGTACGTTTTTGAATTAGTTGTGATTAAAGAAGTTTTACTTTAAAAATACAATTAATAATAATAATAATAATAATAATAATAATATATATTTATTTTAAAAACCATAAGTGGCTTAAAAAGAACGTCAAAAATTCCAGTTATACATAGTTACACAATTACATATTATACAATGTCATAATTAAAAAAATCCGTAAATTTATACAGGCACATGTTTTGCAGTATTTTTTTATGTTGCTTTTAAATTTAATTATGGGTAACAATTTTATCCTGTTCGGGAATTGTTGTTTTTAGTCGATTTGAATTAAAATATAATTTATTATATTCATCTATTTAATCACCATAAAATTTTCAAAACATTATTTATGCGGCGAATGCAACCTGCACTCCCACCATATACCCATATACACCATAAAATAATTTATTATAGTACTTAGGCCGGTACACGGACTGCGTAGTCAGCGGAATCGTTTCTATGGAGATGCGTAGAATCTTCATAGACTGCTTGATTGCATTCAGTGTACGGCCGACCTTACTCATTATCGTATCCAGAAATATTGTTGCTATGGTATTTATATTTTCTAATTGATCTATTTCTCATTTTCTGAGACATAGTTCTAACTTGATAAAATGAGTATTTTTTAGAGCTAATTGACAAAAACTTGGCTAACAATTTATTATTTTTATGTTGCGTCAAAAATGAAAAAAATCCAATCAAGCGTGTTATATTTCGATTTAAAAAACATTTTGTCCAACAAATATATTTTACTTAATTCCTAATTTTGTTAAATCTATTCAGAGCTTAAGGCTGTCGGAACGCTCTGAATTTTGTTTGTACTGAGACCCAGCGGTAAGGGGCGAGGTAGGCAAAAGACATATTGTGGGTGTGACCTTCTTTAGCTCTGTCTCGCTCTAATCATCCGCACGTTTCAATTTTTGGCTGGTGCCAACTACGAGGCTAAAAAAAATTTTTGCAAGGGTGCCGCTGTCGACTGATTACTCTAATTTTTGGAAATATTTTGAAGATTTAAAAAACTTTTCCGAAAAAGGAAGAGTCACTTTAGGTTTGTGATGGAACAGTTTTGTGAAATAAATACGAATAAGGTTATAGTGTGACATTGAAAACGTGTGTTTTTTTAGTACAATTAATGCCAATTTTTTTCTAGTAAATCGTACATAAATTACAAAAGTAGTCCATTAGAGACCTAGATTTGTCCTTTATCTTCCTTATAGAGAAAGAATCTTTGCAAAATGTTGACGAATAAGTCTACAATCATTTGACAGCCGAAGCTCTATTTTTGGCTTAAATTCAATAGCGCAATGTACAGATAAAAATTTGGGTTTCCAGTGTCTTATTTATGGATATTTAGTCTTAATGGTTATAAAATTGATCAACTGAAAACTTACGTTTCTAGAATAAGCTCTAATAATAAGGCGTTTCACTCCCCCACAAAAAAATATATATCTCTCTATTAGAAACTCAATAAAGAAAGAAATTGAATATTATAGACGCTTAACAGCCTGGAGGACATCAGCGTCTATTTGAAACTCAGTTACAGCGTTACATGCGTGCAAATATCTATTCTAAATGACTTGAAAATATATATGTATATCAGTTAGGTACTATTATTTTTCTATTGCAAGATTTACACAAGATTTTTAGATGCTGTCTAACCTCGGTTGTCTATCATTAGAAATGTAACCATAGCAACTTCCTTGTTATATCTCCATTTTCTCGTTACATAAATCTCATGTTTTCTTAAACTATTTATTATTGATTTATATTTTAAATAACTAACTTCTGCGACGTTAAAGTTAATAGCTTCACGTGTCGCTTATTGAAGAAAACGCTTTTACGTGTGTTTTATTGTTTTATCTCTTTATTACTCTTAAACTCTTTCTGTAATATTTTGCTAACTTAATAAATGTGCGCCGTTTTGATATTTATTCGTCTTTTATTAAATAAATGATTCGTTCATACTAGTGCTGCGGTTTATAATAATTATTATTCACTTAAGTATGAAATTTGTCATGATGAATAAGTATACCACTTGAAGGTTTACCCAGGGGTCTTTAAAATTCAATATAGCGGTCAATTCTGAGTGCCGTAGATTTAGTTTAGTGTTACTGTTGGGCTATGCAGAGAGACCTTTGAACTAAATGGAAATTTTATAAAGGGTTGAAAATATAAAAAATCACTCTTATAATTGCTTTAATCGTGGACATTAGCCAATGGTGCTAGTTTCTTTGTATCCAAAAGTAAAAAAAAAACCCGGGTCGCAGTGCCAAAACCCTGCCGACAATATAGTGTATTTGCTTATACAGGCAGTGTGGCTTTATTATGCGAACTTAAGTTGGTTTATGGGCAAAATAAAAAATTTGACCCCTTAATGCACCCCTTAAAACAACATTTTTTTTTCTTAATTTCAATATTATTATCAATCAAACCACTATACCAAATTATATACAACTTTCAGTAAATAATTCACTATCTGCAAACTAGTGTTTTCATAAAATTTGTAAGTCCGGTCCTGTCGGGCCGATTTTATTAAAATTTTAGGGACACTTTTTAATTACTACCGGAGGGTTAAATTTCAATTTTGAAAGGATTCGGAGAATTTTTTCGGTATTTTGGGCCCCAAAAACATTTTTCAACCCCTAAAAACTACCCTGAAAATGGCCCGATTAGGCCCATTTTAAATAGGCTTCGTGCGGTGATAGATTCCAACATGTGTGCCAAATTTCGTTAAAATAAATTAACTTCTTCGAAAGTTATAGCCCGCACACATATATACCTATAAATATATATAAATATATATATATATATAAATATATATATATATATATATATATATATATATATATATATATATATATATATATATATACATATATATATAAACATTTTTAAAAATGGTGCCAAAGTGTTTAGGAGGTTATGAAACGTCGAGAAATTTTGGTCCGACCCCTAGGTCCCGCCATCCGACCGACGCCAATAGTGTATGTTGCCATATGGCGAATACACTAATAACCACTACTTGAGGCTTAAATTACCTTACTCTGACGAAACGCTAAAAGTATGTTATTCGCAACTCACCTTCGTTAATTCAGTTAAATTCTTAAGTCTTTGTTTATGTCATACATAATGCAGCTATCCGTACTTTTAGTAACAACTAACAGTCTAATCGTTCGCTTCTTGTTCGATGCTGAAAAACCGCTTGTACAACTAGGTCCTAGGAAGAAAACAGCAACTGCTCACGGATATGTAGTAAATATAGCAACTAATCTTAGCCATGTTATCTTTCAATGCATTTTCGCAGCATAAGTACCCATTATCACTAATTAACTGAAAAAATACAGAAGTATTACATGTACGACTCTGATTTTTTAAACAGCGTCGACCTAATATTCAATCTAATCGACTCATACACCCACAGGATTCCAAACTTTCTTGGGAATTCTCCGAAAGTCTCGGAATTTCTTGGAAAATTTATGAAGGTGAGAATTCTTATAACTCTTGGAAAATTAGCGCCTCAAAATAATAGAAAACAGAAAATGGATTTGACACTTTAACTCGCATGTTTTAAATGAAAGTTTAAATAAGTAATGTTTATATTACATATTATTTTACATTATACCCATCATTCGTCTTAAAAATAAAACCGTAAATAGAAAGTCCTTTTGATATAATATAGCAAAATTTCCTTAAAAACATATAACAATATAACAGTTATTTTTACACAGAGCGTAGCTTTTGATTTTTTAATTAGCGAAAAAAGAATTACTTAAAAAGTTTTCATAAACAGATGTCATATTTGCTCTCTCAAAGCTGAGAAAACTTACACTGTAGAATTCCAGCACCTCTCATGTTGTATATACATATAATATAGTACTTCTATGTCGGGTGTGTATAACATTTAACGAATATACTGAACAACTCAAAACGACGAAAAAAGAACAAACGGCAATTTCTAGTATAACCACAAACTATATAGGCAGTACCGGATAGGAGATCAGCTGAACCTGGTTTTAGAAAAATGTTTGCATTAACAGCCATTTCACAAGAAATGAGTGTTCTTTAATATGAAATACTAGCTTTTCGCACAGCGTGCCGCTCCCCTCAAATTTGCAATCAGCTCGATAACCCATTGCTTAAAGAAAGTGCAAAGTTCATCTGTTTGAAATTTTATATATGTTTGTATTTATATTGAAACTTATAGTGGGAACATTTTCATGTGATTTTATATCTAAATAGCATCTGCTTTTTATCCAAAGAAATTCCATTTCGCAATATTATAGAATGAACTGTATATATTATGTTTTTTTTTTGTTTTTTTTTTTGTAAAAACTACTAGAAACACGGTCTCCCATCAACAATGTCTGCAATTTCTACTATACGAAAAAAGTTTGTAAAAACGACAAGATACGTTCTCCCACCACCAATACCGGTACGTCCACCACAGGTTTAGTAAAATAAGTATTTATCTGTATATAATTATTGTCCCGATGCTGAAAAATGTCTCAAACAGCGCATCTCTCGTGTTTTATTGTACAAATTATCGTGAACATTTTAATAAAAAAACCCGGGTCGCAGTGCCAAAACCCTGCCGACAATATAGTGTATTTGCTAATACAGGCAGTGTGGCTGTATTATATATGAACTTAAATTCGTTTTTGGCCAAAATAAAAAATTTAACCCCTTAATACACCCCTTAAAATATTTTTTTTCTTAATTGCAATATTATTAACAATCTAACGAATGTACCGAATTAAATACACTGTTCAGTAAATAAATCACTATCTACAAATTAATGTTTTCATAAAATTTGTAAATCCGGTTCTGTCCGGCCGATTTTATTAAAATTTTAGGGACACTTTTTAATTACTACCAGAGGGTTAAAATTCAATTTTGAAACCATTCGGAGAATTTTTTCGGTATTTTGGGGCCCAAAAACATTTTTCAACCCCCAAAAACTACCCTTAAAATGGCCCGATTAGGCCCATTTTAAATAGGCATCTTGCGGTGATGGATTTTAATACGTGAGCCAAATTTAGTTGAAATCAATTAACTCTTTCGAAAGTTATTGCCCGCACGTATATATATATATATATATATCGACCATACTGAAGAAGACTGTTACAACTCAAAATTTTGATTTTTTAAGATTTCTACAGTAATCAACTCAGAAAGTAGTGTATTTTTATATAAAAGAATGTTATAACTGTAGTTCAATATTCACCCGAAAGATGGCGACATGTAACATGGCGATTTCAATGGGTTTAAGAAGTACCATTGGACAATAGAGAAACAATTCAGTTTATCACCGACACTTTGTGCATAAATATCGCCGCGTCTCAAGAAAACTGTTACATTTCGATTTGACACATATTGTGAAACTGTATTTTTAGTAAGAAAGTGTTTTATTTTAATATATAACTCCTGTATATTAAGGTAAGTTGAATTTTTGTTTTTTTTTATTGTAAATAACGTTTTATTTAGAAATGTTATGCTTTTCTTTAGATTAGAAATAATAAATATAACTTATTTTATTGGGAATAAAGTAATACTTTGATATGTAACAGTCTTGTACATAAATTTAAATCGATTTATGTTTTATCTCTAAATTCATCTGTATTCTGTGAATTTTAATTCTTCTAATGGTAGTATTCTTTTGGACAAGAATAAAACATTTTTGATAATAACAATATTCAATATAATATAAATGTAATAAATTTGGTTTTGAGTAAAAATGTATCGTTCTTTCTTATATTTTTCTGTTAAAGTTTTGCTTTTGCATCTTTTATAATTATTTAGAAAAAAGCTTGTTTTATTTATTGTAAATTGCTTTTATTGAAAAAATTACACTACCTATATGATTCAATTAATGCTTTTTTTTCTATTATGTTTGTTAACTGTTTTTTTTTTCTCAGGCATAAATAATCAACTTGTAAAACTGCAATAAGATGTCTGCAAATTCTAGCCGAGGTACACGCATTTTGCGCATGCTAAATATTGATGTCACACCTAGAGAGGACAATAATCTCCCCCCAAGTATTCATTCTGGTCCATCTAATTCATTTCATTGCATTACTGATGTTGCTAGTGTTTCCACTAAAAATAAAAAAGCTCTAAATCCACTTAACAGCGGGGCTACACCTGAGCATTTTCCCGAACAAATAACAAGTAATGATTCTTCTTTCACAAGTTTTACCCACGAAACAGCACTAAAACTACATGACAATTCATCTTACATGGAAAATGATGCTCCTGTGATTGGCAATCTATTTTATAATGCATCTTCACCACCAAAAGATGATAGCGCAATATTAAGCAGCGCAGAAATATCCTTATTACAGAATGATAGTAGCCAAATAGCAAATGACGCAGAACTGTCTACATCTGAAAACAAAATAGAATCAATAGAAAAACAACTTTCACCACTGTCCCCGACAAGTTCATCTTCATGCTCATCTACGTCATCTTCGACTGAGGAAGATAAAAATCCATTGCGAAATGACTTAAGTTCTTCTAGTGCCAATGAGGATGACTCAGACAAGGATTTACAGAGTGATCCATATGGATCCGATGATAGTGTGCAAGATCCTTCCTATCAGATATCATCTTCAGAACATTCAGAAAATGAGGATGGAGGTCCACCAAAGAAAAAATTGTTGACTACAAATCTAGAAATGATAAATGTCAAAGTTGGTAAAAAAAGAAAGAAAAGACCGGAGTCTTGGCAAAAAAATGAAGCAAAAATTTTAAGAAATAAAGGAGAATCTTACGTTTCTACTCAAATACAGAAAAGCGAAAATGGTATAGTAAAATTTAAAAAAGAAAGACCAAAAAAATCAATTCTCGAATCTACGAGTTATAAAATTACAGAAATCTGATCCCAATACTTTATTTTATAAATACTCTTATGGTGAAGAGGACTTCATGGAAACGGAAATTATTAATAGAAGAAAAAATGTTCCATTTGAAAACATAAATTTGGAATCTGCTTCTGTGAAAAAACCAACCATTTCAGAGGCAAAGAAAAAAGGGTTGCTTGAATTAATTGAGAAAAAAAAATGTGTTCCCTACTATTATTTAGATTTTTTCAAAACCCTCTAAATATTCTTAGGATTTGTGAAATTATGTTTGCAAGTTTTGACTTAATTTATAAGGTTCTAAAATCACCATAGAGTGATAATATTATTTTCATTTTATTTGCATAAAAATTTAGTTTTGTTATTAATAAATTGTTAATTTAGATTTTCACACACCTCTGATTATTCTTATTAGTAATAAGTTCCATGTTCAGTAAAAAACTTTTTCTGTCGGATGTGATTTTAGTTATAAGGTTAAAAGTACCAAAGCGTTACATTTTTATTTGTTGTAGTTCATGTTTTATTTACTGCTAATAAAAATAAAATGTTATAAGTTAAAATAATATTTTTTAATTTTATGCATAAGAGAGTAACAAGTTGTATTTTTAACAGTATTTGCAAAAATTGAACCTTTAAAAATCAATATTTCCAAATATCTGCATTATATTATTTTAAAAATCAAAAAATCATTAAGGTATAAGCAATATTTAACGTATTATAGGCAAGAAAGTTATATTGTTGCAAGTCCTAAAGTTAACAACATTTTATATTCAAGACGGCTACAACTATTTTTTTTTTGTTAACTACAATGTTTAAAAAGTTTTACCACTGGTAGTTTTAAGTGCCTGATAAAAATTGAATATATCAAAATAAATTACTTTAAAATTTTTACGGGTGTTAAAATTATGGAATATTTTGTTACAAAAAAAACATTAAACCACTCTCCTGTAAAATCAAGTTTTTTGAGTTGCAACACTCTTCTTCAGTATGGTCGATATGTATATATATATATATATGTATATATATATATATATATATATATATATATATATATATATATATATATGTATATATATATATACATATACATATTTATATAAACATTTTTAAAAATGGTGCCAAAGTGTTTAGGAGGTTATGAAACGTCGAGAAATTTTGGTCCGACCCCTAGGTCCCGCCATCCGATCGACGCCAATAGTGTATGTTGCCATATGGCAAATACACTAAAAACAAGAATATTGGTAATTAGACGAAAACTTTCAACATTGCATCACATAAGAGAGTTTTTGGTGTATAAAAAAAAAAGAAATTGAAAAATCTTAATAGTATGAAACACTTTTTTGTTTTATATCAGTATCTTTAAATTTTTTAAGTAATAAATAATCAAAGAGTAAAGTATTGTATCGTTTTAATGAAAATTACTCACTCGCTGCATTCGCCGTTTTAATTATTTAGATTTTGTGTAGAGTCCAAATGTTTTCATACAAGTTAAATATTTCTTTTTAAAGCATAAAACCCTATAAAATTACCAATCGTTCTAAAGCAAATGAAAATATAATACGCTGCTTTCAAAAAACCGAAAATCAGTTTTATGTCTTATTTAACACCTGTTTGTACGCATCAGGATTAAATTTGTTTTGAGACCATTTTTAAAAGTGTTACCATCGATGCGAACAATGAACATTGAACAGTAAATATGTCAAACGTTGATTTTAAAAATTTCAGAGGGATTGTCCTCTTAGTATCCAAGAAATTATTATTTAAAAGTTAATTTTATACACGTGATTAACGGACGAAGGTACAAAGATTACTATACATTAATGAATAATGTTAAAGTGTCACTAAACTTACCATCTAGAATATATAAATAAAAATAAGATTCAGATCAACCTTCCATATTACTTATTAGTTATTGCAATAAATAATCTAAAAACCTGATATTGATTTGTAAATTGTCAAAAACATGATGACAAGTGGTAACACTGTAACACAGTAGGATGGTGCGTATTTTAAAAAGTTGGAGGAGTAAAAAAGTGAGCAGAGTACATAAAGTTGAAAATAATTATAGTGAAACAATTTTCCAATTTGCTTTTTCAATATTTACTTATTTAACTTTCATTTGATATTATCGAAACAAGGTACACCTGATTAATAAAGTAACAAGTTACTACCATTGAAACCAACTGATTGGCTGCATTGATATAGTGTTTTACTATTATGGTAGCAACCGTAAAAATAAACACTACTTTACATAAAGAACTGCTACCACACTTACGGTTTAATATCATATTTTCATATGTCTTGTCGTTTATAATAATTTAAAATGAATATTAGAATATTGATACGTCTAAAGTTTCCCGATTTTGGACGAATTTTTAACTGAAAAATTTAGAGAATAGAAGCAGTAACTTTGCAATAATTATGTCAGCCTCCCTACATAGATAAGAGAATAATAGTCGCTCGTGGTCGCTCGTAACATATCGTTGCTCCCTCATTGTTGTAATGAAGCTTTATTGTAAGGATATAAGAAGCAGTAGTCATCTTTCCATTTTAAAGGCGACGATGTTGTACACGACTAGTACAATCACCCGTCTTTTTTCCTCTGCAGAACCCAGTCTTCTCTACTGTGAGCTCTCTGCTATGTGGATTTTGTAACATATAGCAATAGCGTTTCTATATTTAGAATTGTGTCATCCCTTAAATGACGGTGTTCTAAAACATCTGTTCATGTTATTGTCAACGCACTAAACTTATAGTTCCTGATAGTTTTTAATATAAAAAAAATCCTTTTTTTGGAGGAAACGTATATGAAGTCTGATATTAGAAGTATTTGTTTAAATTTGCCTCAAGACATTGAAAATATTATAGAATTTATTTTAGATTAATTATTGACAATAATGAGAGGGTGAAAAATGATTATACTCCACACACAGTCAAAACCTAAGTTTCGCTCATACAAATATTTAAACATTTAAGGAGTAAATCACACTTACACTTCACAATGTGGTCATCGACTGCTTACCAATAATTAGAAATGTTAGGCTTCTCAGGTTCAAGTCCCAAATTAACTATATATTATAACTAGCCGTTACCCACGGCTCCGCACATGACTGATTGTGAGATGAAACAATGTTATAAGGCTTTTTCACGTGATAATTTAATTTTACTTATGTAATGATAGCGGTTTGTCCGCGACTTTGTCCACGTGGTATTGATGATATATATGACTTACTTAAATTCTTTTATATAAAACCAATCTTCCACCTCCAACCATATAGTTTGTTCAAAAACCATCAAACATGTATTTCTTTATTTTCTAAGAAGAGTATTTTTTTCAAACTCTCATCTATTTCGCTTAAGCAGTTTCAGAGATACAACGTATCCTTTATTCATCACCGTTTTCACCCCCGATTCTGATAATAAACTAATTACCGATATCTTGGATTTTAGAAAAGATTCCTCAAGTCAAATTTCGTGTTTCTAACTCAAACAGACTCGGAAAAAGACTATGTTTATTGTTTAATTTAAAAAAAATATCGAACATGTAGTTGTTTATTTTTAATGAAAAGTTCGTATGTTAATTCAATATTTTTCACTTTGACGATTCGTGAGTTATGAACATTTTTTCAAAAAACTCTACAGCTTTCCCTAATTGACCGCCTTAGGGATTGAATTTTGAAAAATTCCTTCTTAGGGGATGCTTACGTCCTAAAAAGAACCTACTGGCCGAATTTAAAATTTCTAGTTTCAGTAGTTAAGTCAAGGTGTTGTTGGTATAAAAAAGCACGCTAAGTTTTGACCCACTTAAGGCTTTAATTTCAAAAAATCCCTTTATAGTAGATACTTCTATGTTGGATACTGAAATTTACTAAGGCGTTAAGTTTTTTATTCAGTTCAAAACAAACTTAAATATACGGAACAAAACCGCAACGCATGTATGAGAAAATACATTATTTTATCGGCAGGATTTGGCATTGCAACCCGAGATTTTTTTTTCATATTTAGATATGATACAGTGAACGTAAAGTGCAGGGAAACGAGAACACAATATCAGAGGGTGTGTCATATTTGGTATAATATTTTGACACGTGGGGGATAGTATGTTAAGTATTTTATAATATAATAGCTGTTATATCGTATATGTTTCATTTTTTTTTTGTATTTGTCTAGAGCCGTATTTAGTGTCCATGCTGCTCATTAATCTCAGCGCCCCGTTATTAGTTCGGGCAAATGTGAAAAATTATTCATTTTCTTTTTTAATTTAGTGACCTTAATTATTTTGTCATCGAAAAAATGAATTAAAAGTTTGACCTCACCCGAAGTCTGGATCTATTAAGAAACAAAACCCGGGTCGCAGTGTCAAACTCTGCCGACAATATAATACCGGCACTGTGTTTTTATTTTGTAAAATTAAGTTTCTTTTTGGATAAAATAAATACAGCCTCAAACTAATATTTTTTCCTCCGTTGTCACACTATTACCAATCCATCATCTGAACCCAATTAAATATACTCTTCACTAAGTAAATTCTTATCTGCAAATTAATGTTTTCATAAAATTTATAAATTTGGTCCTATAAGGCTGATTTAATTAAAATTTTGACAGCACATTGAAATCTTTACCAAATGATTTAATTAAAATTTTGAAATGATTATGATATTTTTTCCTATATTTTTGGGCTCAAAAACACTTTTACCTAAACCATCCTTAAAATGTTCTTATTAGGCCACTTTTAAGCAGGTTTCTTGCGGTGATGAATTCCAATTTGTGGACCAAATTTAGTTTAAACCAACTTTCAAGAATGGTGCCGAATTGTTCAGGAATGTATGAAACGTTGAGAAATTTTAGTCCCACCCCTAGGTCCCGCCATCCGACCGACGCCAAAGTGTATATGCCACATGGCAAATACACTAAAAACTAAATAGATACTATTTAGCTTTTTACAAATTTGTTTCAATATGCTGATACCAGATTAATTTGTCATTCATCATACATCCTTGAAAACGCTAGAATTTGACAGACAAATGTTAAGAGAATTTATTTTTAGATTAGATTAGGCGCAAATCTACGCTTAATTAAGTAAGACATTTAGTTTTAGTAACATTAAGATCTAGCCTGTTCTTTACACACTAAGTGTGAAACTCACTAAGAATTGTATACTGCGCTTTGATCTCAAGGTCTTCGGTGGTAACTGCACTGACAGATTTTAATTTGTTATTTGCAAAATGAGTTAACTCTCCATTCGATATATTTAAGGGCAGGCCGTTAATAAGAAATTAAAAAAAAATCGTGGACCTAGTGCCGAACCTTGAGGAACACCTATAGCACAATCATAATCAATGGATGTACATCACAATTTTTCTGTTTACCCAGTCAATTATAACATCGAGAATTCCCAAACAATTAAAATATAAATAAAGAATATATATGTCGTAGGATAATTGAAATTATTGGATCTACGCAAAAATCCTAGGAGGATTGCAAAAAACCGGATTCCAATTATCCAATTTTTTGCAATCATCCTAGGTTTCTCGCGAAGATCTGATGATTTCGATTATCCTACGACATATATAAAAGCACAAGTGAAGTAAAAACAAATTCTACTACATGTTTATTTGCCTCCAGGTTGCTGTTGCTGTTCAAAAATTCAACAAAATTGAATGCCGCCGATTCACTTGAAAATTTTGATAAGTGTGATTAGATCATATTTATTTAAAAATTTAAAGAAAGACTTATAATTAACCTTTTCAAATAATTTCGAAAAAACTGATTTCAAAGATACGGAATAAAAAAATAAATAAATAATTAGCTAAATTTTCACTTGTTCGTTCATATTGTGTTATGAACTGTTCTTGTATAGGTATGCGACTGAATCGATCCACTTTAACCTCTAAATTCTTCTATATAAATAAGTTAAATCGTATACTTTCGTATTAATAAATACTAAAAATAGTTTTAATTGAGCGTGAAAGAATGTGGATGTTGTAATTTATCAACGCAATGGTTAAATTAGGGAGGTTTGCTTCAAATTTCACTATTTGAATTAATGATTTCTCTACATTTTTGAAGAATATGTAAATCTAAAAATATACGAAATGAAATTGGCATCAGTGTTTGTTAACATTGCTATGAATATTCATAAGAGCCGCAGTTCGCATTTTTATTCAAATTGACAAAACTAGACATGTTCAACAATTATTTTAGAGATCGAACTATGTTAAATATTCTATAATGGTTTAACATGGGACACTTACAAGGCGATAGTAAAGTGACCCATTTCTGACTAGTGCGTAAAGTAAAAAAAAAATGCAATCATATCGATAATAATTTCCAAAAGCGACCTGTTAGTTGCCGTTAAATTCTATAAGATTAACAGAATGAAATGCGACACAAAGCAGGCGTATTTTTCGCCAACATAAAAAATGAAATGCAATATGGCCGCACATAATATAGCAGTTGTTATTATGAAGTAAAAACCAGCCAATTTATAGGAGGTATGTGCAAAAAAAGTAGTGTGTATCTCGAATGTGATGATTTTATGGCTCGTGTGATTGTTAAACCTCGCTGACTAGTTTTCCTACGTCACAACACGCACACAAAATATTGAACAATCTTTGATAAAATCCAGTCATTCTTTCTTGGCTAAGAGAAATGCTAACATCTATAGTCTATAAATATTATAAAACAATGTCGCTTTTCGTATGTGTCTATGTCTTCGCTTAGTTCTTCTAAACTACACTATGCGGAAAGATGGATTTGCACATTTTTTTAATCAATTCGAATGAATCTTAACTGTACGTGGTTGAACATGTCTACACTGAACGTTATAGTGGTATAGTTTGTGGTTTGTTAAATGAAGCCCCAAATCTCTGTACGGTTTATTAAGTTCGTTGAATCGACCCTCTGTTAAATACATGATGGAAAATTATCGTTTAATCCCGTAAACTTCATTATCAACCAAGGCATAGAAAATAAATTAATTTTCTGTAAATTTGATGCTAAAGCTCTTGTCATTTTTTATATATTATGCTAATACATGTTTCATTAATTAAGAAAATTAATTAAGAAAATATTCATTGGATTACTAATTTAAAATACTCCAATAGACTATCAGTTGCTTTTGTGTGCTAAATTTTGACTACGCAATAAACATCACAATAGTCAACAAACAAATCAATCACAGAAGGCAAAACACTTCTCTCTTCCAAGCCCTAGATCTTCAAGACATACAGGACATTGTGTCGACAACTGAGATTGATCAACTGAAGTCAATGATTATCTTAGCGACTTCATCCATTCAGTTAAACTGATCATTTTAGATATAAAATTTTTATTAAGGAAAAAACTAGTACCTACACGCAAACCTCTTGATGTTGTTGGCGAGAGAAATCTCAAAAATAAAATAATGACATACTTCAAAATTGCTTCTTGAAAGGCCAACAGCTTGATGAGCTAACAGCCAAGATTTAAATACATTCAACTCGACATAATCCTTATTTCGAAAACTCATATCAAAAAAAGAAGTCATATAAACATTCCCAGATAACCCACGAAAATTCAGCAGCTTTAAAAAAAACAATACTTTTACATTACGAACAACTTAAACTTCAAAATGACGAAGTCCAACCCAATTACTGGTTCATAGGTAGAAGAAACACCTGACCTTATGGACTACTTTGTTATAAAAGAAACTACGAATGATCATAATATGGAAATCAAATTCAGCTTAGAATTTGACCCGTTTCTCATCAATTGTTGTCTGTGATGTATCAGAGAATTAACTATTTTCTTTCGATTCAATTTCTTATTTGCTACCTGATGCAATTTTCTTCTGAAGAGTAATGCACTATCATGTAATTTTTTATAAATGTGTAAGCCTTTAAGTGTTGCTTAAGAAGTGTTCCTTCGTTCAAGTGTCGCGACACACCCGATTTTTATCTTTTTTCTTGCTGTATTCAATATTTTTTTGATTTGAAGTAGCTAACAATTGGAAATAGATCGAATCGTTGAGTGCCACTTAAAATATCTACTCTTAACGGCTGGTCATCGCAGTTTATTTTCTAGTCGCATTACTGTAGTCGTGTAGAAATAATGGAATCTTGCTTTTTAATTTCTGTACTATGTTTTTGTTCTATACATTTTTTGTGTTCCTAATGTATGAGTTAAACTGTCAAAGAAACCAGCGTATGTATGTTTAGTGATGAGACGATGATGCGCTCGCAACTACTCGTTTATATTATTTTGATACAACAACAAATGAAGGAAGAATATTATCTATAGTAACACGCTGCATATTCTATCAGAGAAAGAGAGAGAAGCGGGATGAAGTAAATAAAAGCATTCATTGCTCTCATCATTAAAACTTGTATGAGAAATGCACCATCTGAAGTGTTCTATTCTGTAGTGTCGTTTGCTATTTCTCAGTGTTGCCAGATATTCCTAGATTTGAGGATTTTGTTGAAAGCAGAAATTTAAATGGAACAGTAGATTTTAATGGTTTATTTTAAAGAGCGCTAGCGAGATTTAACAGTCACGCGAGTTGTTATATCATTACGTACGAGGTATATATGATATTTTTGCACGTATCTCATAAAAATATCTGCTTCCCATTTCTTTTTCAAAATTTTTCACAGTTCACTTTTCAAAAAACGTCACTTTTGAAACTTCTAATTGTAGGTTATAAAAAAAAAAAACAACTGACAAACAGTGATTTACTATGGAATTTGTATAACCTATATAAACTATATACATTTAATTTATTTTGTTATTGAACGTATTACATTCTAATAGTCTATTTTTTATTGTAGATATTTATTTGTTCGACTAAATGGCCACACGTCAAAATTAGAGACCGGTATCTTTTATATATATAGCTAAATTTCATCATGGAAATTAAAAAGAAATTTAATATTAATAACTGGGATTTGAATATGGACAGAGTTTAGACCAAACTTAATGTCGAATTCACCATTTTTTATATACAGTAATACCCCGGACTTACGCGATAGGTGGGACCAAGAGATAGCCGTGCAAGTCGAATTCGCGTAAGTCGGGGTTCAACCTTGCATATAAATACGTATAAAGTTTGTGTAATCGGGACCAGAGTCTAAAGAAAACAATAATTTAGAAGAAACATGTTTATTAAAATGTTAGATAATTAAAACAATTTACATTAGTAGGAAAAAACAACGTAAATCAAAGTTATTTTGATGTCGACTGCTTCATATATTCTAACAATGGCGCCTGACGAGTTAAGTTTTTCTTCTTCTCACGTAAAATTTCTCGTAGCATGCCAGTAACTTTTTTATTTCACGTTTTGTAGTAGACACGCGCTCTTCATTGGAATCTATTTTTTCTAAAATTTGTAATCCCTTTTCAATTGTACTGAGGTCTTCTGTTAAGTTTGAAATCGTCATTTGATTTTCCGATTCAACTGGGTCTAACGAATCAGTTTGTTCAATGTCTTGGTCATGCTCACGCGTTTCTATAAGCTCGTCAATTGTTAGCTCTTGATTGTGTGAATCCAGCAATTCTTGGACGTCATCAGCATCCACCTCTAAATTTAATTGTTTGGCAACATCGATCACTTCTTCTATTATACCATCAATTTGTTCAGGATCTGAGGCTGATTCTTCTTCGGTTTCTGTGGTGAAAAAAAATCAACACAGCTTTTTCCAGACGCCATTCAAAGTTTTTTGTGAAATCTCATTCCCAGATTGTCCAATAATTCTTACAGCATCTAAAACATTGAAATGCTTCCAAAAATCTTTGACAGAAAGCTCGCTATTTTGTCTCCGATGCGTGCGTTGATCAAAAAGAAAAACCGCGTATCTCCGAATTCGGGTAAAACGAGGTAGCGTAAGTCGGGGTATTACTGTATATATATAGGTATATATAGTAATACGAACAGTATGTAGTAAATGTAACAGATGTTGAGCGTCTATAATTTACAATCTACCCCTCTCTCTGTAAATTTTAATGTGTTTATGGTTTAAATTTCTGTCACCAGATGTTAATTTCAGATATTATGTCACCTAAAAGCATTAGAATTTATTTAACCAAGCACGCAAAAATTGCTGTGGCGAATAATTAAAAAGAAATTAAAAATCAAAAAAAGCTCTTGGTGATAAAGTTAAGAAAATGTTTTCTGTGATTATATCAAACATTTCTTTTATAAGTTTCAATGTGCAATCGTTTGAACGTAGATACAGCGAAAAAAAATACTAGTTATTAGTTTTAAGTTGAACTCAAACCGGAACATTTACGGAAAGAAACTTTAATAATTTCTGTTCGTAATTATAAAAGCGTGGGTTGTGACTAATAAATGATTATTATAGAATCTAAATTAATAAAAAATATTTTTTTTCCTTTCTAGTACATTTCAATTAAGCTTGACTTTAAAAAGTTTTTTACAATTTTTTTTTCCATTAAATTTTTCTTTGTTGTCATATTGTTAAATCCGATTTTTTCAAGTGTTATTTTCTCCTCAAATTAAGTAAATTAAAGTATGTTATAAAGCTCGAAGTGTCATTAAAAATATACACATATTTTCATACTTTAATGCCGGGATGTATTATGTAGATTTTGCGCCTTGTAATTCTTGAAATACTTGTATGCTCCAGAATTTTTTGTTTTACATTCTACAAAGTAGTGACTTTTATCTTTGTTTCCAGTATTTTCAACACTTTTGGCATTTCACTTGTGTAGCAAACTTAACTACAGAATATACAGGATGTTTAAAAAAACGTCTCAAACTATAATAAAAAAAATAAAAGAAAGCATTTTAGAATAAGAAGACTACGAAAAAGCCCTTCTAAAAATTGTTTTCAGCATCAACTTTAATGTTGAATCATGACACACACGGACATTTTATTAGAAACTCTGTTTAAATTGCAAAAGTCAATTTGTTATACTTACATCGTTGTAGTCAAAGAAAAAATTCTCTACCAGGTCTTTTTGTGTAGTATTTCTAGAATAATTTCTTTAAACATTTTTTAATTGGATCCCAGGTTCGCGTTCAGTTTGGAGTAACATGAAATTTTTAAATTGTCGTTTTTTTTTTATTTACTATCAAAAATAAGACAATGAAAAACATATTTATATTGCATTTTACGTGTCCGGCGGGCGGTAAAATTACTTTACAATGCTCTTTTCATCATCGATCTGTAATGAGTCATTTTACGACCGGTATACAGGTATGAAAAGCAGCTATTTTATAGGCAGTAGGATGACAACAATTTAAAACAATCTTAAATACGCACCTATACTACAAATATATTTTATGAAAAAATCTTGTTAAAATAAATTGAATAAATTTGAAATATATTCATAAAAAGTGTACAAATTACATTGAATTTATAATGTCTATCCTTAATTTCATTTTACTTCCTACTGGATATCTGTAACTATATATATATGTATTTTACAAACATTTTTTTCCCCCTATAGTATCATTATTTATCGAACTTTGCACACCTGTTACATATTTCATTCGCTAACATCTACTTTGTTTCTAATAGGCCAATTTAATTTGGTGTGTGACATTCAAATGTATACTTCGAGCATGGGTGCTGTGAATTGCATTATAGACTTTATTCACGAGCTTAGAAATTGACACCTTTTATGTTTTTTTACAAAAAAAGAAAAAAACAAACATAACATTAATATGAATTAAATTATCAGTAATTACGGTGTTAAAGATCATTTTTTGTACAAATTATTAACGCATGTAACAAAAGTTTTGAGAAAATATTGGAGTGCATATATTTTTATAGTTAACTACTACGTATAAAAAACATTTCATGTAAAAATGTAACCAAATCGCGCGTTGACATCCCACTAAAACATAATAGGGAATATGCATTTGGATTAAATTGAATTGATTTTTTTTCCCTGAATCCATATTGTCCTGAAATTATATCGGAACCATTATTTCCTTATTTAGTTTGTTTTTAATTGCATTTCCAACAGTATTTATATTTTTTACTATTTTATAACGATGTAAAAAGTGAATTAAAAATATAAAAAAATACATGCATATTCCCTATTGTTAAAAAATGGACCATGCTCGGTACAAAAATAAATTGAAATCTAAATGAATTCCAAGTTTTTACTCGGCAAGTTTTCATATTTTATAATGTTATAAAATATAAAAATAACGACTTGTATGTGAAAACTTAAAACTATTTTAGATCTCAGTTAATTTTTTAGCATTTATGTTTTTAGTGTGATAGCAACGCCAGACGATTAATTTTGATGGGTTCGCAATTCTTTTTGTAAGAAAATATTGGTCTTGTGTGCCGAGACATATGCCTTTTTTATAGCCATGTAAATCTACACTCGCCGCTTTAAGAACTCGGAGGGAAAAATTACATGTTCTTTAATTTTTTGATCTAATCTGTAAACCAAATTTTAGCTTTCTAGGACTACGGACATATAGAAGTCTGCACCCTCCCACTTTTAGGGATTGTAGGAAGAATATCACAGATTAAAAAAAAAACTCCCTCTATTGAAACTAGTGTGCATACCAAATTTCACATTTCTAGGACTACAAAATGTACACTGAAAATGTTAACGATTACGAGTGAGTAATTGACGAAGTTTACATATTAATAAAATTTAAAGTAGTGTTCATTGATTTCAAATGCCCGTAATATTTTGTCTTTACTTCTCGCGTAAGTTCTTGCCCCTGGTTAATTAACATCGATTTCAATAATCTTTTGGAAAATTTTGTTGAATTTTATTTTGAGTATACATCTAATCAAAATTTCCAAAAAAAGTATCCAAAGTTCAAAATGATCACTCCTAGATCTCACCAACCAAAGTCAAGAATTTTGTGTAGGTAAATGACGATATACTTACGGAAGTCGGGAGTCGTATGATTATACAGAAACGAACGAAATTTATCTAGCAATAGTATTTTAAACCTAAATAATCTCATAAAAACTAGAAAGCCCCCTCTGCTCTTAAATGAATAACGGTGGGTGGAATTTCGTTCAGTTCGATGCTTGACGGTCGCGGCTCATGGGGATGACCCACGTCAGGGTTGTCCGAAGCAAAGAGGTGTCGAGGGAAACCTTCGTTTCCTAAGATGATATAACGGCCGTATTATTATTATTATGGTGAATGAGGTGACAAATTGATGTGGTTTTCTCGGTAGCGGCGGTAACACCGTAATGTAAAAAAGCGGCACCTATTTATTTCTATCCACGCATTTTTTATTATGGTAATCACAATCATATTATGGCCGCTATATTAGGGTACCGTTATCTTAAAAAACCAAGGCTTCACAGAATAAAGAGAGTTTAAGCATTGTAAATCCATTTGTAAAAAATCTGTAGTTTTGTCTTTGTTTTTATTAGTTCTACTTCTAGTTTTTTGTGAATTTTTTGACGCTCAGTTTTCCTTTCCTAGATAATGGCATTGAGTACAGAGAGTTGTCTCATCTCAGTAGATAAATTGTGCTCATAACCTCACATTAATTTGATTTTAACTAAAATATAACACTTTATTCTATGGCCATGGGATATTATGTTTGTAAGAGAGAAAATTACCCAGAATGTTATCCCCCTCGTATTTGATGGCTCAAGTTAATCTAATGCAAACAGATAGTAGAGCGTGATTATTCTAATCTATATTGCTGTGGAAATGCATTTAGTGTTATTGCGTAATTAATTAAGAGCAGCAGTTTCCAAATGATTCCCTTATTTATACGTAGAATAATACCTATATCGATATTTTCAACATTATCTGGAGTAACGGGACTATAAAATGACAAATTTTCATATCATTTGGAATAATTTGACACCTTTTTTTCAAATGTTTATTTATTAGTACCATGAAAGTGATACATAGATTAGAAAAAAAAAACTTTTTAAAGACAACTTTTTACAGTAATACCAATTTAACTATATTATATTATAGAAAACTCCTTTTCCCATAGTAGCAATTTAAACGATCGTTCCTAACATTTTTCAAGATTTTTGGTACATTGAAAAGGACCCAAAAAAGCGGGATATTCAAATAACTTATACCAGTAAAAAAGTTGTATAGTTAGTTTTTTCAGATCTGATTATTTTGATTACTGTTTTCATGTAATTGACGATTTTTTGAAAATCAACATTATTTTGAAATTTATGTGGGCTATCAGTTAGACTTTAGTGATTTTAAAAATTGTAACAAGACAATTTAAAGTTTAAAAATTTGAGATATACCATTATATCACATTAAAAAAACCAGGTAAGTGCGAGTCAAACTCGCGAGAAGAGGGTTCTGTACTATTCCGTTTTCCGTAAGTACTTTAAGATTTAAGATTTTCGTTCAGCACGATGGCGTATTACGCTCAAAATGTTAGAGCATTTTTAAACCATTCGTTTCCAGGTCGTTGGATTAGGTGTGGCGGTGAGGTAGCGAAGCCAGTTAGGTCACCCGACCTCGCCCCAAATGATATTTTTTACTGGGGGTGTTTAAATCTAAAATATTCAATGGTGATCTGTTAAATTTAGACCAACTGAAGACTAAAATACGAAATGCATCAACAGATATAACATCTCTTCAGTTTAGTAACGTTTTGAAGAATTTTCATGACCGTTTGGCAGTGAAAAGGAGAATATTCGAAAATTTACTTTGATTAGTTAAAAAAAAATCATAGTATCATGTGTATTTATTATTACTTGTACGCATTCCTATGTTCCATTTTAAAATAAACGCGAATTACATTGCTGTTGAAATGTTATTGTCCATGTAAACGGAAATTTGTATGTTCCATCTTAAAATGAATTCACGGTATAGAAAAAAATAGTCAACTTTCTACGCGACTAGCGGGGGCATCGAACTAGCGGAATCCGCCAACCATCCGAGTTTTAACATGTTAAAACATAAACTTAAAAGTAAAGTTAGTATTCTGTTCGAAGATACATAGGGTTTTAGTGTCACGGGCTCTTCTACTATTATAATCAACGGCTGCCTTAATCGGATCGAGACTTTAAAATTTAAATCTGAATGAGAATATACCAAAATGTAAAAAATGTGATCCAACCAATTTCCAATCGAAAATTTAATTATATAATAAACATTTTTAGGTTTCATTATAGTTTTATCTAGTTTGTGTATTTAAACTAACAGAAAAGTGAATATCTTAAGATATTTCAAAATAGGTACTACATTTCCTGTTATAACGAAAATTCTGCAGTCTAGTTATTACTATAAAACTGTACGGTGTATGAGCTAAGAATATACATTTTTGTATTCTGTATGAATAAAGGTTGAAACGATATGATATGGCTTTTTATCGACTTGTTCCATATTTCTGAGACTGAAGATTATGCACGACGTGGTACGCAAGAACAAAACACGCCATGCCAGTTGAAATAGCCCAGATGCTGTAACAATAATGTGTGATAAAAATTTCAACAATAAACTATGCTTTTATTGAACTGAGTGCTGATGGCCAATTCGTTTTATTGTTGAATTGTTTTACTTTATTTTATTACATTTTAAGTTCTGATTGAAAATAATATGTTTGTTAAAAGTGAATTTTATAATAAGAGAACTTATAAGATCAAAAATTAAAAAAAATATACAGACCAGTTCTATCATTATATGTTTTATAAGTTAACATTTGAATATTTTTGGAGTGTGCAAGTAATTCTAGAATTGCAAAGCGTGATATAGTTCTTTGAGTTTTGAAATAGTATAAGTACAAATAATGGTCATTTTTGCTTCATAACTTCTCGTATTTCGTACAATATGACTGCTCTGATTTTCAACTTTTGTCAAATCTACTGTGCTCAAAAAAATCTGCTCAATTATCTATTTTTCCATCAACATCTAGTGCGGCTCGGCAAAAACGATGCAGTGAATCAATTTGAAATTTTGGCAGTGACCATTTTATTTAACCATCTTTCGTTGATATAAATTTCAAAAGTTTGGTATTATTTTGCAAATCGGCTCGAACGTCTTTAACTTTATCTACCTGAACATTGATAAACAAAAGCGTATTATTACAACTCCTGATCATCAGCTGTAGGTGTAAACAAAAGATAAAAATTGAATGAACTTTTGTGTGTTTGTTGACTTGATCTTTGTGTGTAGACTCGGTCGCAGTATCTGCAGGGAATTTCTAGGAACTTGTCACAAATGGCTCATCAAAACTAGTCGCTATGCCCGAAATCGGCGTTACATGCGAAGTTGCTATAGCCAAATTATTTTCCTCTAAAAGTATACTTTAATTTCAAGGGACTTAAGTGTTACGTCACTATAACCAAAAAGTCGTTACAACTGATGTCGTTATAAACAAAATCCACTCTATTCTTATAGATAACATTTCAAAAATAGCAATTTACTGAGAAACAGTCACGTTTAGTAATTTTTTAATTACATTTACTTCCACTGGTTATTTGTATCGACTTGCATTCAATAAATGATGTGACCCAGTTTTTTTTTATAATTTCTCACAACGATTGAAAGAAGAAATAGCTTGTACGACACGTATCCACACTTTTTTTACCGACCGCATCAGTTTAAACTGAGTTCCATGACCGCATCCACTATGTTGTTTCTTAAGATATGCGTTGTTCTCTAAAGTGTGACTTGCCGTTGCCGTTCTGGCGGTTGTTTTGTTGCATATTTAATAATACGACCGTCGCGACGCAGTCATATTGTTCGATATCGATCGTCGGTTTTAAAAATAATGCTTAGCAAACGTTAATATATTATGTTAAAACGTACAGTTTTCCACGTGTGTTCTATATATAATTAATTTTAGTTTAAAAATAAATGTAAGGTAACATTAACAGATATTTTGCATATCTGTAAAGTTTAAGGAATATAAACATGTTAATGTTATTGCTTTATAACATTGTCGAGTTTATGAATTATATGTATATTTTATACTAGAGATTGCAATCCAGCGGCATTTTCAATCGAGCTGGATTTATGCTGCATCAAAGCAAATCCAGCTGGATCGAGCATTAATCAATTTTTCAAATAAATGAAACACATTTTTTTTAACTCTAAAAACTTTAATAACTATTTATCTACATTACAATATTCGTTTATAAATAAAATTGCGTAGCCCGCTTATAATGAAGACTTGACTTGTCTTTTAAAGAATGAAGCCAATCAATTATGTAACATTTTTTTTTACTTTTCTGAAAGTAAGATCTAAAAAAAGAAATGTTATTGATGGTGTTATCTCCCAGCCTACTTCTTAAAGAACTGCAAACATACCCGGCTGCGGGAAAGGTTCTTTCTGCCCCTATGCTGGTTGGTTTGACAGTCATCAAATACTCATAGATTAATTATTGTTAGGTTTCCACTTCTTACTCCCTCACATTCATAAAGTGCCATTTCTTTCTTAAATATTTTAAAATAATCCCTCGCAGTTTCAGTTAATTACTTGTTTTTAGCTGATTGCTGAATCCAGCGCCAGATGTTGGATCCAGCAAGGTCAAATTGCATATATGATTAATTTTAATTTTTATGATTTGTTTATTTTCGATTAATTTGATGTTAAATATTGCCGTTGTCATAGAGTAGAATATGTTTAATCAAGTCACCATATTTGAATGGACTAATGGACAAGCACTATAGAAACTCGAAAACTGTGCTGTGATGATTTTTTGTAACGCTATTTAATTAATTTAAATGCAATATGAGTCACATGCTAGAATTCATCGCCGCACGAAGAGCCTATTTAAAATGGGTTGGTTTTTAGAGGTCGAAAACAGTTTTTGAGCCTAAAAATACCGAAAAAATTTCAGAGTTGTCTCAAAATTGAAATTTAAACCTTTAGTAACGATCAAAATGTGCTGCCAAAATTTTTATTTTATCAGCCAGACAAGATTGGACTCTCAAAAACACTTATAGTTTGCGGGTACGGATTTACATACTGAAGGGTAGGTATATTTTATTTGGTGCAGATGCTGAACTGACAATAATATAACAATTAGGGAAACAATTATTTTTTTAGGGGTTACATTTTTTATTTTGTCTAAACACAAATTTAAGTTACCATGATAAAGTCAGAGCACCTGTATTGGCAAATACAATATATTGTGGGCAGGGTTTTGGTACTGCGATCCGAGTTTTTTATTATTTAACATTAGACCTTCACAAGTTGAGTATATGTCATTCTGGATTTCAAATGGATTTGTAATATCGACATTGGTATAGATACTTCTGAGTGTGACGACAACTAAACTCCATCACTTGCCAATTTATCGATAAACATTATCTAATGAATTAACTGATATCTGCAGTTAAGTCCAATATTTGCATAAATAATTGCTTTAAAATAGTCGATATAATTGAGAATATGCTAACACTTTTATGATGCGCTTTAAAAAGATTGAGTTTATATTTGTCCAGCTGCATCATGACAATAATTATAGTTTCTTCAATATTAGTTTCTTTTTAGTAATAGGTACCTAATGTTTGAATTAGATTTACAAAAGATACGTTGTGAATCCCCTCATAATTTTATTCCCGGTCGGGTAGAAGGCTTTCGATAAACCTTACTACTTTGATGGTTTAGGAAAATTATGGAAAATGACATTTAAATCTTTACTTTATTTACTTTGATAACTGTTTACAGCACAACAAACTTTAACTTTAAATTTTTTACGTGCTAGAAAACGTCCAATTTCTATTGTAACTCCTTTTTTTCAAATAAATAATTCAAATTAAATATCCATGTTAATACTATATACTAACTAGTCAGTTGCAATTTTTATAATAGTTTAATTTTTTGCGACCAGATGCCATATCTCAATTCGCCACTTCCCAATAATAATATTTATGTAACAAGTTTAAAAAAACGGATGGTGGGGACCCCGCAGTTGGTGTATGGAACGTGTCGTTACCATTCTAAACACTTTTCAATAATTTCATAGTTCTAATACGAATCATGTTGAAAACATTTTATATTGTAAATCGGGTTTTATTTTATTGTCGATTAACTAATTAGAAACAAGCGGACTCGCTGTGTTCGAAAACACGTCATAAAATGTACAGTAGGAACCGTCCTTTCAGAAGCCGGTCATTGATCATTTTACAATGGCAAAGAACTGTTCTTTTTAAATATGTATAACATTGCGTGTTTATCACTAAAACAATCTAGTAAAAAAGGTGGTCAGTCCTGTATACATTGTCGAAATTCGTAGTATAATGTATGTACTAAAGCTCGTCAATAAGCACTTTTTAAAATACTATAAAATTAAAATTGCATTATTGTTGCATTGCTGGAAATTAATTCTGTTTGCGATTTTTGAGATGGTTTGTATATATAATGTCTTTTAAGAAATCTAAGATATATTTATGTTTTTTGTTTTTCTTTAAGCCTACATATTTTAAACAGATGGAGTTTTGTTATACGGTAGCTATGCAAATCATTAATACTTAAAATGTAAAGATACATCGAAAAAGAGCATACTTGAGAAATAAATTTTTAATAAAAAAAAATAGAAATTACGACTTTTCAAAAATATCACCATGAGCAGCTAAATAGTATCCTTAACAATATTAAAAATTATTTAAAATAGAATTAATCACCTGCAGGGAAAACTTATGAGAAATTTCCATAACTGTTCTTCTAAGTTGGTCAATATTTCCCAATTCGTCACTAAATACTATTTTCTTCATAAAATATTAATAAGAAAAATTATTGAGAGATCAGTCTGGGGCTCTTCTAGGATCAATCGACAGTTGAGGAAAGGCAGTATTTAAGAAGTTTCTAACGTCTAAATGGGTTCTGACGTTCTAAATCGAAAGTATCTTTTAAACATAATGTTTTGAAAACAAATAGTATGGACTATAAGATTAAATCTCATTTATCCTTTTTGATCCCCGTAGAGATGTAAAAAATCTTTTCTTAGTGGGTGTGTATGTTATAAAAGAAATGAAGGTTCCCTCCAAATTTCATGTATAAAGTTGCTGCAACAGCAGATTTCTCAAAATTGAAGTACGAAGGTGTAAAAAGAAAAAAATAATGACTCGTAATTTTTCTTGACAACATCAATAATATTGAACTCTGTGACCTTTAGAACCTACATATATCAGAGGCCTGCAGAATGCGGTCCTATCAGTTTGCATACGAACTTCCATTGGGTGCCTAATCTATGTTGCATTTTATGTGGAACGATTTTATGTAATGTATAGATAATTATTAAAAAAATACTGTACTAATATAAAAAAATATATTTTTTTAAATTTTAATTTAAGAATTTCAAAATATTTAGATTATAAAAAAATCAAAATTAATAATCGTGTCAGCAACTGGTCCTACAACTGGCTCCTTGGAGTGTAAGGCTGGTGGCCTCACTGAGCGTTCTGAAAACGATACAGGTTAATTATATATAGCACATAAATATATTATTGACAATGACCATGCGCATAAAACACTTTCTTGCACACATTTCCGTTATTTCTGCGTTACTGCGTGTGTTAAAAAGTTTCATTTTAATAATACATTTTTCCAAATCCGTTCTATAGCTGTTGACCTGGTTTGGTATCCTTTACAAATCACTAGATTAAAGAAGTTTTACTTCTAAAAGATAAATACGAGCCAAACGCCCACCAAAATTACGTAATATATATCAAGTTGTATTCGCTATGTGCGCAATGCTAGCGTCTACCAATCGTTGCAACTATTAGGGACTTACGTCATTTACGTAAAATATAAAATTACGGAATAAATTAAAATTATATTTTCAAAGTTATAAGAGATAAGATTCATGTAATTTAGAACACAGAGTATATGTGCGTATGTTGAATAAACTCTGGAATGTAACAAAAGTAATTAGTAGATGTGGGATATTTATATTTATTTAGAATGCTATTTTGAGATATAAAATATCAATAAAATGATCGGTTGTATTACATATAACGTAATTTCCGTCTGATTGATATCAGGTTTGAAAACATCTGAGTTACCGTTTGGTTGCGGCTAAAGGAGTTTTACTTCAAAAACTTCTTAAAGATAACAAAATGAAATTTCTTGCTATACTGTTCAATGTATTTTTTACATTGAACAGTATAGCAAGTAATTTCATTTTGTTAATTTATTAGTGTTGGTAGAGTCCATATTATTATTCTTAAAGATAAGCTTTTAATGAAATTTACTAAAAAGAAAAAAATAATTTTGCTTCATAATTATAAAAGTGTGGATACTTGACTAATGCACCATCATAAAGTTTACAACCAAAGCCATAAAGTTATGTTGTGAAAATAAATTCGTTTCGAAATTATTAAAACATTCTGAAAAAAATATAATACAAAATCAACATCTCACAAGGCAAATACCTAGTATTAAAAAAACGTAAATGTGAGTCAAAGACCCGTCAGTAGTTCGTTCTCAGCTTATGTCAAATAGTATTTATATGGAATTCGCACATTGTAATTCTTGAATGTATTGTATCCTCAAAAAAATTTAATGTCTTATTTGAACGTGTAAAATCGATAATCGACTAATATCCATGTTTCGTATTTGGAAATATTCGTGTCATTGAATATCTGTGATGACGCTCGTAGCTAATAAAACATAGGGAGAAGAGAAACTTTCAATCACGTTTTCGATATATTATGTAGACTGTGATTACTGTTAGGAAGTTTCAACACATCGCGGGTAAAACCGAACGGGCTAAAATCAAACTTCGATACTTAATTAATTAATTTATTGAACAGCCAGCGAATTCGTCTGTAATTAGTCATGCATATCACTTTCGAAACAATTGTACCTGGACTATTTTGTTGAAACGGTTAAAAACGAAGTATGGAAAGGATTTTTTAAGGTAGTTGTCGTGGTTAAGGCACACCGGCAGAAAATTCTTAATTTTTATATACTTATTAAGGACATGATAATACAATTACCCTGAAAATTTGAAGTCGATCGACCGTATATAATCCGAGATAAATTCAATTAAAAATTGGATAATTAACATTGACTGTATACGATCTCTGTAGTTCTGAACCAGTTTCTTATTTATAAAAAAAGAACTAACTGTCAGAAACTTTCCAAAAACTGACAGTCTTTTAATGCATTTGTTATGAGTTTAAAAAAAATAAGATTTTTTTTTGACCGTCTAATTATTTATAAATAACGGTTTAAAGTTCAACAATTTATAGAAAAGTATACATGCGCATATGAATACTGTATGGGTTACGTTTCCACGGGTACAGTCTTGTGTACAAATTATGGATCACTTAGCTACAAGCTAGTATACTTTTGTGGCGTGTATAATCTACAACTTTTTGACAATATTGTACCACGACAACTACCTTAATAAAAAAATAGAACCCTTAAAACAGGTACCGGTTTCTGATACGACTTTTAACGCAAAATTTGCTTCAAATATAAATCTACTTCAAAGTAAATTTAGCGGATCAGAACTCGAGCGTTCACAATAGTACAGATGAGACACATGTAAATATTGAATTATATATTGAAAGTCTACATTTACATCTTTAAGCGGTGCTAAAAAGTCGGCACTAGTTGACACACATTCTTTTCTCTTTCGCAAGTTACGAAAGCATCTTATTGACTGGATTCTGGAGTACATACCTGTTATGTACCTACTTATGACAAGTCAACGTGTATTGTGAACTTATGCTACGAATTCATATTATAACGTGCACTTTTTAACGGTCGAAAAAATAACGTGCCGGCACTATATTCTGCAAGCTTGCCTCAGAATCGGTCTCAAAATTTTCAGCGTCTTATGTGAAGTTTGTGCTAGATTTTTTTAATAAACCTTTAAAACGAAGCTAAAAAAAATTAGATACCACTGTATGTTTTTATTTTTCATGTTCAAATTTATCTACAAAAAATTAATTAGGAGGAACATTGCGATGTGAGATCCTGTTGGACAGCACCTCTTGCCCATGATTATGGGCGGTCTTGAATTGCTTTTTATTAAAAAGTATCTACGTTTCCGAGCGCACGAGATGGAAGTGATTTAGATAGAGCGTAAAAATGTGGCGCGCACGTAAATATCTTGCAACGCCGCTTGAGAATGAGATGCACCGCTTAGTTCTTGGCTTTATTACAACTAAAATATCTGCTCTGAATTTGTTAAGCCTTATCAGAAATACGAATCTGTAAATTAAAGACGATTTTACGTGCTTACGTTTCATTAGTAAATAAATGAAATATTTTGAATAAAGAGTAAAATTTATGTGGAACTCAAAAATGGTTCCACTTTACGTGCAAATATACTATATAATATTAAATAGTCAATATCGGATTTATTTTTAGTTTAGGTGCCTTCGTTAGTAACTTATTTATAATAATTTAAATATTAAGCTCATTTTTCGTGACAAGGTCTGCATGTCTGCATGTGTGTATATATGTTTCATTTTATTCTAAACATGTAATTTGTACAGAAGTCACGAACAGGGGTTCTCTTTGGACATGTTGATATATGTACGAATTGTTCAAATAAAAATGGATGTTTAAAGCTGATTCATAATGGAGCCATGCTAACGTCTTCCTTTGCTGATAAAATAAAATTGTCATTAAATATTTTATAGCGATATATAATGTAAGAATTTTTATTATTTTAAAGAGTATTTTAAAATGTTAACAGAGAAACATTTATGATATAATTAGTCAACCAATTTTCCTATTCTACTATCCTACTACTTTTTCGGGTGCGAGAAATCACCAGACTTTGTTCTTCCTCATTTGTTTCAAGATAGTATCAAGGATCGATTGTCAAAAACTATTTTGCTGTGTTTTAGTAAAACATTAAATACATTAGGAATGCTCTAATTTAGCTACTAGCTTTTAAAGCAAACATATGGGAAGGTTTGTGTGCTGGTGAGCAAAAAATACGGTTATGTAAAACTGTTCAATTTTGAATTATTGTAATACGCCATTGCGATATTTGTCGTTAGCCACTGAAATCGGGCCGACAGGACCAGACTTACAAATTTCATGAAAATGCTAGTTTGCGAATATAGATTTACTTACTGAAGGATGTACATATTTATTTTGGTGCAGATGTTCAATTGACGATAATATTGCAGTTAATTGAAGAAATTTCTTAGGATAAACCTAGGTGGCACAGGATTGAAGAAAGCAAATACTGAATTATGTAAAATGCATTTATTTATATTTAGAATGAATGCAATTTACATAATTCAGTATTTGCTTTCTTCGATCCTGTGCCACCTAGGTTTATCCTAAGAAACTTCTTCAATTTTTCAAGGATCATTGCAGTTAATAATGAAAATATTATTTTAAGGGATGTATTGAGTGTAAAATGTTTTGTCCAAAAACAGACTAAGCTTATATAATACAGCTGCAATCCCTGTGTTAGCTGCAAACCCTTGTCGACAGAAGTTTGCACTGTGACCCGAGTTTTTTTATTTCTGTAGACACCACTGGTCGCATACTATCGTCTCGTAATTTTCTGCCTAACTACAGAGTAGGAATTTAAGATCAATCGGAAAAGAATTTAATAGTGAGATGATTCAGTCTTAAGATGTGTTAATTTTCCTGAAAATTTAGGCAAACTATTTTTGCGTGATGACTGCCAAGAATTAGAATTTTATTTATTATAAATTTTATTTGCAGAGAAGCTACGTGTAATTGACATAAAACGAGTAAATTACAAGCGATGCAGTATATTATGCTAAACATTTTTTGTAATGAATTATATTTATTCAGCAAAATTAATACAAGGCAGAGTTCTATAAAATGAAATATACCGAACAGAGTTCAGGTGATCTGATCGCTATGTAAGAAAAATAATGAATAATTTTCAGAACTTTTATAATATTGAGAAAGAAATGGCAAACATTGACTAATTATGTTCTATAAAGTTTCTTCTAAATTTGTTTTTGATTACAAGTCGTCGTCATAATTCCAAATGTTTCAAACTTTTTAAACTAGAATAATGTTGTACTGAAATTAATGAAGAATGAAAAATGAAGTAGGTAGGTATCAATTTTGTTCTCTAGTTTTTGTTTCAACTAATTAATCTTAATTTTTTGTGTTTTTAAAACTTATTTGTAATGACACATATTTTCGACGAAGAATGACATTATGGTAAACGAGAATCAGCGCGGTTGTCACACGTAGCATTACGCTCTGAATACACACTGCATTTCTTGTCTCTCACCATATAAAATAGCGGATTGTGTCTTCATTTCCAGTATTTTCAACATTTTTGGTAATTTTCTTGTGCGGCAAACTTATTTTAAAAAATGATTAGTAGATACTGTACACACATTATGTATAAGTAATCTCTCTTAGCCGTCACACGCATACAGCGTCGTTGACCATGTTGATAGCAGTGTTGGTCATCTGTGTTGTGTACTAGTCACTAGATCGTCGGCTCGCCTTTCCATCTTGTGTTATATGAAATATTAATAATATTGACTCTACCAACAGTAAAATTTAGTAACCGTTTTTAATAATTTGTTTTAATATTATTTAAACAATCGTAATTTTAATTTTGTTACACATTTGAAACTTGAAAAGGACCAAAAAGTTTGGTTGAAACGTATTTTATATCAACAAAACCATTGTACAGTATAGCAAGTAATTTCATTTTGTTAATGAAATATTAATATTCTAAAGCGATAGTTTTATTACTAAAAAAATAGTACATACGTAATAAAAGAAAAATACTTTAACGCCCGCTGTAAGCAGGCGGTAAAATTACATTACCGCCCGGCCGGTCAGAAATGAATTATTTTAAAACCGGTGTATATGCATAAAAAGCAACTATTTTGCACGAGTTGTGCAAAAAAGTTTTAACAGCAAAGGCTAGACATGCACGAATTGTAACTATCGAATATTAATGATGATGGTTTTATATGAAAAAGCGCGCATGAAATCGGCCGATTTTCTGTACAGAATTAACTTTAGACACTCTTGGAGGGAACCTGTATAATAACTTGGCACCGTTTTTGAAATTTTTAAATGCTTACAAATATGTTTCACAAATTAGCAAACATTTTATAGTTCCGTCATCCAAACAACGCCAATAAATTATAGTGTCGATACGTGCCATAAACACTAACAATGAATAAAAGTGAATAGAATATGTATATACCTATTACCAACGTGACTTTGTATTATATGCAATACTGAATGTATAATAAACGTATAAAAGAAAGGTGAAAATTTGAAATATATGTAATTTGCTG
This sequence comes from Venustoraphidia nigricollis, assembly GCA_034508555.1. NCBI lineage: Eukaryota > Metazoa > Arthropoda > Insecta > Raphidioptera > Raphidiidae > Venustoraphidia > Venustoraphidia nigricollis. Next base: position 14,765,114 of record JAVRKA010000003.1, on the reverse strand, counting down.
TTTTCCCAATACTGCAGCCCGTTTTCATATATATAATAACAGATCCTATATCTAAAGATAGGATTCCATTTCTTCTGATACATCCATGAAATACGTGCAATATAGTTTTGAGATGCTGTTTACCTCGAAATTTTGACACGTCTGAATTGACTTATTATCTTCACAATATATTCCGAATATATAATATTGTAAAATAAAAATCAAAATTTTCAACGCTTTATGTTTCAAGATTAGGTACTACAGAAATTGTACACTGTTTTTGAAAAGAAGTGTGCGTGCGTGGTAATTTTTTGCTTACAAGAATTCTCGCGAATACAAAATAATATCGACTTCGTTAGAACGCCAATCGAAGCGTATTAATATCATTATGATTAATTTTTTTCATTTAAATAGGTCAGGGCATTGTTTTGTTTAACAAGAAGACTGCAAAAAAGGGAGTTTTAAAATTTTTTGAAAAAGATTTATCGGATCTAATTTGTTCGTACGGCAGTCGTTATTTTTGTGTCAGATATTTTCATAGCATTTAATAACCTCGGAAATAACAATAACAAAACAACAATAATAATACCATTTCACGCAGATTATTTATGTAAGTTAAAAATCAAATGTAATCGCATCAAACATATTTCAGGTAAAAAATGTAGCCAAGCCTCGCGTTGATATTATGTTTCGAAAGGCACGAAAAAATGAACACTAAAACACTTAAATACACTTGTAATTGGGGTTTTAACTCTGTTGTTGAAATAAATAAATAAACAACATAAGAATAAAGTGAATGCCCGCGTATTGCATTTGTGTCGAACCTGCAGCCTAGACCAGTATGCGAGCTTTCATTTATATACTTGCTTTTTCCAAAAGTTCTACTTGTTTCATGCCGTGTCCGGTAAAACCATGTAGTTTGTTACAATTCGTGCTTTAAGTTAGGGTAAACTAATTAAAATTCCAAATTGATCTTTTGTTCAAAACAAAACACTTAAGTCTTCTTGAATGGTTAGTGCTAAAACGATCGAAAATCTTTGTTTGAAATTTCGTATAATCTGGCCTTAATATTATGAAGAATATGGGTTATATTTTCATAAACTGTAAATCGTGTTAGAAATTATAAAAAAAACAATATTATTGCAATCATTTTAAATGTTGTATTATTAAGTATAATTTGAAAGTTTGTTTAATATGACTGCTATTTTCTTGAAAATTTTTCAATTGCAATAGTGTTGAGTGTATTTTTTTAGATTTTAATCATAATATTTTACATGCAAAAAGAAGTAAGTAGTACAAAATCAATATTTATATTGAACGTTATGTATCTAGATTGTAATGCATTATTTTGTGTACGAGTTGTGACATTCTGTCACTTTTTTTCTATAAAATAGCTGATTTTCACCTCATAATAGGTATATATTTATATATTTGACAATTCGAGTTCGGCCATTTTGGAATTTATTTGGATTGTTTACGAATTCAACGCCTTCTTTGTCATCTCTGTTGCTCGTAAGGATTTAAATGACAACTGACAGTAAAATTACTATTGGATTGATAATATAGCATTTATTTTGTTTTACTTTATGCACTGGTACGAAATGGGTCATTTCACTACCGCTATAGAGCCATGAAAAGCAGCTATTTTACAAGGAGTCGTGCAACAATTATTAGTGTATTTGCCATATGGCAACATACACTATTGGCGTCGGTCGGATGGCGGGACCTAGGGGTCGGACCAAAATTTCAAATGTTTCATAACCTCCTAAACACTTTGGCACCATTTTTAAACATGTTTATATATATGTATATATATATATATATATGTATATATATTTATATATATATATATATACATATATACATATATATATATATATATATATATATATATATATATATATATATATATATATATATATATATATATATATATATATATGTGTGTGTGTGTGTGTGTATGCGGGCAATAACTTTTGAAAGAGTTAATTGATTTTAACTAAATTTGGTTCACGCGTTGAAATCCATCACCGCAAGAAGCTTATTTAAAATGGACCTAATCGGGCAATTTTAAGGGTAGTTTTTAAGGGTTGACAAATGTTTTTGCGCCCCAAAATACCGAAAAAATTCTCCGAATCGTTTCAAAATTGAAATTTAACCCTCTGGCAATAATTAAAATGTGTTCTTAAAATTTTAATAAAATTGGCCCGACAGGACCGGATTTACAAATTTTATGAAAAAACTAGTTTGCAGATAGTGAATTATTTACTGAAAGGTGTATTTAATTTGGTATAGAGGTTCGATTGATAATAATATTGCAATTGAGAAAAAATGTTCTTTTAAGGGGTGTATTAAGGAGTCAATTTTTTTATTTTGCCCAAAAACCAACTTAAGTTCGCATAATAAAGCCACACTGCCTATATTAGCAAATACACTATATTGTCGGCAGGGTTTTGGCACTGCGACCCGGGTTTTTATTATATAAAGTTAAAAAAAAGACACCACAAAGATGTCTTAGGGTATAGAAGCTGAAAAAGGATAATTTTTGAAATTCCTTAGCCTTAAATACTTTTGTATTGACTTGTAAAGTTGTATCGATTAATGTTGAAAACTTTTCTTATCTTAGAGAATTTACAAAAAAAAAACCTGTTAAAATGTAAATTTTCTGCGATCGTTCTGTAGATAATCATTTTCGTATTAAAACGTCTTTAAGTCTGCTCCTTGAGGAATGGAAAAATGTATTTTCCCGAGATTGGTTGCATCTTATCGGAAGTTTGCATTACGCCCACCGCTGATGTATATTGATTTAATAAAATGATAAGCATTGCTTTTCATCTGAGCGAATGATAGCAATACGAATACATTGGATTTTGTGTTTATCTCATTTTTATACGTACATATATAGAATGTCAATGAAATATACTTCAGTAAATTATTTACCGATTCATATTTTATAAGCTTTATTATAAACATCTAATCGGTACACGGATAAAATAGGGATAGACGAGAACGATAGTCCAAACCGCTGTAACAGAGGAAATTTTTTCTGAAATATTGACTCTTACAGAAGTAATTTTAAAGTATTCTGAGAACGTTTAGACTCACTAACAGCTTACAGCCTTATTTGAAGAAAAAATTCATAAGATGGGTGAAAATTAGAAACTATGTATTTTCAAACAAGAACACTAATTGTAATAAACACAACTGTAATGATGAAACATAATGAAAATTTAATAAAAATTGTATACTAAAATGACTAACTGCCGCATCAGTTTTTTGTTCTTTGTACATATTAATACCATTTTTGTAAAAATTAAAATTAGCTCGCCAGTTTATCAAAAATATTCATATCAATTGTGTTTAGGGGTTTAAACACATTTGATGTGTAGCCCACCGGGAATTTTCCCAGCGGCCTCATTGGCTTTTGAAGAAGTACAGAGTGATTGTATCGATTTTACCGAGCTGCAGCCTTTAAAATTAAATTCTACTCCAAAAATAGAAAAATGCGAACCAAAGACCCGTCAAATTTTCGTTACTACCACAAAATCAAAAACTAAATTGCATATACTATGAATAAACTGTCGCGTCTTGTGATTTTTGATTGCGTGTATAGTTCAATATTTTTTTGACTGTATCATTGTATGAATTCTCAAGAATAAAACTGTTTCGGAATTCTTCTACATAAATTTGAAATCATATTAGGAAAAATCACGTCTTGAAATAAATTAAATAAAAAGGTCAGGTGAAAAGACCAATTTTTTTTAAGTATTTATTATCAATAACCTTTAAATTATTAAAAAGATTATAAATTTCATCATTTGACGCTAATAATTTTTTGAATTTTATTGTAATTCATTATTTTATTTAAAAAAATATTGGTATGACATATTTTAACTAAATTTTCGAGGTACATGAAGAAGTCGGAATAATACCGATGAAACGTCGTACATTGAATAAAAACGTACTTAAAAAAAAATTGGTCTTTTCACCTGATCTTTTTATTTAAATTTGAAATGTTAGATGGCAAAAAATATGTATTAAATGACCATTTAAAAAATTTGATATTGAAAGTGATATTTTATATTTAGAAGCTTTGTCACTTGGGACGTTCTGTTTGCTTCTCCTTCAATATTTTAACAAAATTAATACCAAACATAGTTCCAGATCGAACACACAGAATAAGGGAATTGTAGGTAGTAGTGAAATGTATGTACGTAGTTGTGGTATCGGAGAGACATAAAACTTGAATCTTTATGTAACCTCGTAAAAGTAAGTTCAAAGAGGTTGAGTTGAGTTGAGTTGAGAGACCTCGCATCACACGAAGTCAGTCGATTCATTTTGAATAATCCTGTATTTGCTGAAATGATAATGTGTAACACTTCGAAGACATGATGTGATACGCCGTTAAGTGGAATAGAAATTCTACTGAAGATGGAAATGTTCTTAACATTTCTCTTTTTGTATGTCACCTGCCTTGGAATGGTTTGATTACATCGTTGTGTGCATTGTATTCGCGGTTGATAGATTACCTTTCTGGAAAAAACGTTTCAAATTCCGAAACTGCCGGACTCCGATGTTAGTTGAGATAACATTTCAAACAGTAGGTATATGTGATTTGGTTTGGTGGCGTGTCGACGGCGAGCTCTAACCTATTATAATAGTTTTGATTGGTAAACAATACCTTCGACACGTCGTTTTTCTGCACTGATATTGCACGTTTTTTCTCACATAATATTCACGTTAATATTACATTTAATAGAAACTCTACGAAAAATTAGTATAGTCGGGTTTTCACAAAAATCGATGCAGCTGTTTTTGAATGATGCAGACAAAAGTAGTCAAATAAAAAAAAAATTGAACTGTCACTTCAAAAAAACCTACTAAAAGGGGAAAATAATAAAATTTTTCCTTTTAGGGTTCCGTACCCAAAGCGTAAAACGGGACCCTATTACTAAGCTCTGCTGTCCGTCCGTCTGTCACCAGGCTGTATCTCATGAACCGTGATAGACAGTTGAAATTTTCACAGATGATGTATTTTTATTGCCGCTATAACAATAAATACTAAAACAGAATAAAATAAATATTTTAGTGGGGCTCCCATACAACACACATGATTTTTTCCCCGTTTTTATAGATAATGGTGCGGAACCCTTCGTGAGCGAGTCCAATTCGCACTTGGCCAGTTTTTTACTTTTTATATAGGCAAATATTAACAAAATATCATAACTCTGTCTCACAAGCATATGGTGGGACTCATTGTATACATACACATACGTATATACAGGGTGGCTTTTTAAAAACCGAACACTTTTCTTTTTCCTATGAATTTTTATCGCCTTGGATGATCTTCAGTTCTGGGAAGGAGAAATTGATTGCCGTATTTTTTTTCACCTACCGCGTTCAGATGCAGGGCAACGCAGGTCAATTTTCTTTTTTCAGATAGGGATCCCATTTTTTTCTTGCAGGTTGTGATTTCTCGTCAAAAAATAAACAACTTTTGTACCAAATTTTTTTTTTGTAAGACACGAACATGAACCGCGAAACGCTAAAAATTAAGGAACACGCGAAATCGCATTGGGACGCGTCGAGTCGATTTTCCCTCACCACAGAATCAAGGTGCCTGAGAGAAATCGACTCGACGCGTCCCAATGCGATTTCGCGCGTTCCATAATTTTTAGCAATTCGCGGTTCCTGTTTGCATCTTACAAAAAAAATTTTGGTCTAATAGTGGTTTATTTTTTATATATCGAAACCTGCAAGAAAAATACGGGGTCTATATTTGAAAAAATAAAGTTGACCTGAATGCGGTAGGTGAAAAAAAATACGGCAGTCAATTTCCCCCTCCCAGAACTGAAGATCATCCAAGGGGGTAAAAATTCATAGGATGCAATTTGAAGGAATAAGAAAGGTTTTCGATTTTTAAAAATCCGCCCTGTATAAACATTTCCAGGAATGGTGCCAAATTATTCAGGAGGCTATGAAAAATTTTGGCACGAGTCTTAGATCTTTCGAGCTACTGCATGTGCCATTATATGGCAAATACTCTAATAAGACGAACAAACTATGTACATGGAGTATTTGACTAACATATTCATATCTTATTAAATCTTTATTACTTACCCTATGGTTTGATAGTTAACAAGTTCCGTGGCCTAGAACTTTGATACAATAATTCGTTACTTTAAGTAGACAAAATTACACTTGTAAGTGCTTTTGAATTAACTTTCAATTACATTCTGGAAACACTCATACATATTTGTATATATTGTTGAAGTCATAATTTACAAGCGAAACTAAATAATTCTCTTTAATTATATTATTTAGTTTCTATTGCCCGCATTATAGCAGTATTCAAATTTGAAGAGATCAGAGCATCTTTTCCTTTTTTGTTTTTTTGTTTTTTTAATTTTCCTGCTCCAAGGTCTCCAAATAAGGGGTGCAGATTTCTATAAATCGTTAGTTACTAAGGTCATTTCCGTAGTCCTAGAAAGCTAAAATTTAGTATGAAGGCTGAGTGTCACCTACAAGTAACGAAAAAATTAAAAACGTTATTTTGCCCCTCTTCCAATTCTTCAAACTGAGGAGTGTAGATTTCTGCGGGTATAGAAAAGGCATGTGTTGCAGCACACACGACCCAAGTAAAACCTGTATATTTGTATAATGCTATTTTTCAAAAAGAAAACAAATCCCCTCAAAACATTTCATGTAAAAATGTAGCCAAGTCTCGCGATGATATTGCACTGTGAAAACATAAATATCAAAAAAGGAACCATACTTGGTACAAAAAGAATTAAGATTTAAAAATATGTAAGTAATGTGTGAAAACTTGGCTCCTTTTTAGATGTTTATTGTTTTTGTACCGAGTATGGTCCCTTTTGTGGCATTTGTTTTTATAGGGGAATATCGACGTGAGCTTAATTACATTTCTACATGAAATCTTTTCAACGGGATCAAATAAATTGTTCTATGCGAAACAAATATTTAAAAAAAATCAAACTATTACTATAGGATTTAACCGGATTAAATTTAGATTAGATAACTCAAATCGCTACAACTCTGTAGTTTGATTGTACTATTCTGTTACCTATGGTGATATTTTTTTATTCATAAAAATATAAAATTTGACTGACAGTATAAACACGATATAAAAGATTTTGACAGCTTCCCACCAAAGCCTGGATATTCTATTTTATCAATATGACAAACCGGTTAAAAATTGTATAAATAATTGACAATCTGAGTTATTTACATTAAAAACGTCAGATATTTTGATAGATTTCGATTTGAAATTAAATGCAAAATTTCTGTTATCGTATGGAAAACGAAGACTGTGTATGTTCTGTATTTTTAATTCTTTATGCTTGTCGATGTTATTTATTCTTACAAAGTAAGTATAAATTATTGTGAATGTCGTTTGAAATGCTGAAATTGTTGAAGGCATTTGTAAATAATTTATTAAAACAAGTCACTTCGAACGTTGATCCAAATTACATTTCTTTTCCATTCCCCGTCGGATCTTTTTCAACATACAAAATTCGAACAATTTTGTCCTTTCGATTTTTGTTAATAAAAATTTACGTCGTCCCCGTCAACCTATAAATTTAACTTGTCAAAGTGTATCTAAAACTTTGTGTTATATTGCATATATAGTCATATGTGTGGATCTAAACCAGTATTCAAAGAGAAAAAAAAGTCTTCTTCGTGGTCAGAAGTTGTGGAAGAATGGGAGAGATACACTCTGGGGAGCTTGGGACGTGGAGTTGTGCAAGCTAAAATAGGACGGAATGCCGACCTATATTCTCTGCCGGGTGCGTGTATATTTGAGTGGGTGCTTACTGCTCATTGACCAGTGGCGCGTACACTTAATATAATGGGAAAAACATTAGATTAAGTTACTTTTTGCAAGCCACCCCTATAAATATTTGTCTGTTTACCGATAGTTAAACAAACTATTTTACATTAGTGCGTAAAGTAAAACAAAAAATGCGACCTTACCAATCAACAATAATTTACATCAAAACCGACCTTTTAGTTACCGTTGAATTTTATAATATGAACGGAGATTACATGCGACACAAAGCAAGCGTAGTTTTCACAAATAACTCAAATGAAATGTAATATGGCCGCACGCACTGAATATGCCAGCGTTAAGATATATTATTATGTATACAGGAGAATATGGTTCTCGAATGTAATGCTTCTATGGCTCGTGTGATTGTTAAAACTCTCTGGCTGTCGTGTTTCCATAATGTCACAACTCACACCTAAAATATTGCATTCCAACCTAGATACAAAAACTACTATTACCGTTCGCTTTTCGCCACCGGTTTGTAATTAGTCATTTTATTTTCGGTATACATGAATGAAAAGCAACTATTTTATAGGAGGTAGGATAAAAAATTGTTTGCAAATATTTTGTTTATTTTTAACCGAAAAAGACAAGGCTTTCAATTGGACCCATGTATCACATTGACCGTTCTAGGACAATCATTATATCAAACAGATAGAAACGTCAACAAATAGACCACATGTTGAATCGCAGTTCTGGTTAACATTTTTACAATGCATCTTATGTACGTTTTTATATACCACCTAAAATCTGACGGGCCAGTTTATATATCACATTCAAGTAAATATCAACAATTTATACTTATCCAATCTGTACAAACTGATTTTTACACTATGCATTTTTGGGTTCACCTACTCAACGTAATTATATTTGGAAGTAGTCTGCTTATCCAGTGTGGTACACGTATCGCAGATACCACCGTACATGGTGTGGGGGGCTCATTTTATGTTTAATCGATGACCCTTCCCAAACCAAACAACTTTGACCTCTTGTAATTTTCTGCGCAATGTCGTTGTTTAGCCATAAAAATTGAATTGAGTTTCTAGAAACCGATTTTTGACATGCATTTTAGGGATTGAGGGAGGAATCGGTTAAAAAAATGTTTCAGGCAAATGTTACGTATTTTTTATCGAAAAATCATAATTTGTGATAAAAAATGAGTGTTCCTGTTTAAAATGTCAAAGTCACTCTCATTTCTGCGCAGGGGTTGGGAGCGGGGGGTAGTTTTTGTCTCCAAACGATGTTGCCTTTCAAACTGAACAACTTTTGTACGAAACTTTTTTCCCAAAATTGTTGCCCTGTCTCAAGAACATCCCATATAGATTAAAATGGATCACCCGTATATAAGATCTCATTGATGAAATTTCAACAATGTCAAGTGTTCTAAATATGAAATTGACAATAATAAGCCTACTTTAGCGGTTGAACGATCAGCAAACTATTTGTGAATTTACCGATAATGTACTCGTAGAATAGTTTGTACAACCAGTCGTGGTAAGACGGTTTACGTAGGTATAGATTATAATCTCTTAAATTACATACTAAGCCAGACGAACGGCCATCATTGAAACTTGAACGACTTTATGTGTATTAGAATTACCTATATTACACGATAGACGATTTGCGTTTAATATACATCACTGCAGGGCCAAAATTATTGAACGTGTGCGAAAATACTCTAATCATATTATCAATTTTCCATGCTAAGCCCTTTACGTTTAAAATTAATTATTTGCATTTACTTTCATAGACTTACCATATGTCCGAAATGTGAAGAACAAAATAATATATCATAACTCCGAATGTTAATTATTAGAAATACAACAATTAATAAATTATTAAATATTATATTTTTCACTGTTTACGATTCCGCGTAAAATTTTTCATTATTTAAAATCATCTTATATAAAGAGTTTCACGCACTGAACTATCTATAAATAAAAAAGAAGAAACCGAGAATTTGGCCCGGAATCTCTTTTTGCATTCTGGTAACCCTAATTATAAATGACGTAATCTTTCACACGTAATTAAAACCTTTTTCAAAAGATTCTTGGTTTTTCGTTTGGTGTTTATCCGAACTTATTAGCTTTAAAATAGCGTCAGGAGAGCTGTAATCGTTGTTAAGCGAGGAGAAAGAGTTTGAGATGAAGACTTCAGAGTGCAAGGAGCATTTGAAACTTGACAGCAACATAATATACTCTAAAAGAAACAAGAAACAAAAAAACTGGATGAGTACTGAGTATCTGTTCCTGTTTACCACTAAATGCGTGCCTACCTATTTTTCTTTGCTAAACATTTTGTTGATTTTCAACAATAAATTCAAAACAAAGGTATGTTATTTTTTAGAATAATTTTGATTAGGAATTAGATTTATGTAGGCCATTTTTCTATTTCAAAGTTACAGATTAGCTGATATAACTTTAGTCAGTAAATCTAATTTTAAAGTGACATGGTAAAACGCAGTGATAAAATTACTTTTATTTTTTAAAGTTAAAGAATTTGTCATAATTTGCGAAATTTGTGCTGATATAGGTCTGCTCCTGCCTGGTTTATAAAACACTCTACATTTTGAATACAATACTCCTAGTTTAAAAGAATAATTAGGCGATATTAATGACGGTGTAGGTAAGTAAGACTCATCACTGTACCACCAACGATAGCTAATTGCTGCAGTATTTTTATTATTACTCAGAGAATAAATAAGAATTGATCAAATACTCATGGATTGATTTTTGTTGACGTTATTCTTTTTATTCGACTATAATAATGAAAATTGTACGAGAATAAAAATATTATCGGAGTTTAGTGTTCTGATGTAAATTCATTGTTAAAAAAATGTTTAAAACATGGAAGAAATTAACGCTGTCTACGTCTTTGATGAATTTATTTTTTGCTTAAATTAAACTTAGTGCTTTTATTATTGATTAAAACAAAAAAGTGTCCCTTTTTAATTTCATTTAACAAGAATTTCATTAAGATAAGTAGTATCGTTTTCTTCTTCATCTAATTTATAGCGACCTAATAATAAGGATTTCATTGGTAAAAAATGTGTAATTTATCGATTTCATTTTATAAAAGAAAATTGCGATAACGTTTTTTCTCCAAAATTTACATAGTTTGTACATATATTGACGTATTTATAGCAGATATGTTTACAAATAAAATATCTATCTATCTATGTATCTATAATAATTGGTATAGTAACTTATCTATAGTAGTAGTGTAGTAAGTAAATTTTTTGCAAACAAATAATAATAATCGATCTCCAGAATATCTTCCTTGTAATATTATTATTATTATTAGGGCAATGATTGTCTACATATTAAAAAAAAAACAAATTTTCAAATCAGCTGTTTGTGTAGAATTCATCAAATTTTTTGTAATTTTTTTTTAAGTTAGAATAATTTGATACATTTCTGTGATCAATGTTCTGTAATCCCAGTCAATTTTTCGGCTGTTTTAAAATTGGGGGAAAATGTAATTATTATTATATAATTGAGGTTATGCTAAAAAATATTGGCTGTGTTAGTGAATAATTGTAATGCGGTACATCAGGGAAATTTATTAAAAACACATACAAGATGTGGATACTGTTCGAGCTGTGAGCCAATTTTAAAACTTTCCGCTATGTGTTAAATGCCTTACAATATATTGATCCTATTGTATTTATAAATTAAAGAAGGTTTCAAAAAAATAGTTAAGAATTTCTGAGTTATAACAAAAAAAAAACTGTGTTTTTTTGACAGGCTTTTATATTTAAAAAAAATAAAAGAATAGTTACTTCTTATCACAACAGATTTATTCAGTGGATGTACATTTCGAGAGCTAAGCTTCCATCTTCAGCAAAACAGTAAACTAACCCCGTAACAACTTAATTCTAAGATTATATTTAAAAAATATATTAAGCTCATTTGGCCGAACAGCCATATTAATAAAAAATATTAAGAGCACCGTGGTTGGAACAATAAAAAAATAAAAGAATAGTTACTTCTTACCACAACAGATTTATTCAGTGGATGTACATTTCGAGAGCTAAGCTCCCATCTTCAGCAAAACACTAAACTGAGTTTAGTGTTTTGCTGAAGATGGGAGCTTGGCTCTCGAAATGTACATCCACTGAATAAATCTGTTGTGGTAAGAAGTAACTATTCTTTTATTTTTTTATTGTTCCAACCACGGTGCTCTTAATATTTTTTATTTTTATATTTTAGCTAATTAAAGTTTCTGAACACTCTATGAATAAGTTGAGTAGAAGTTATGCAACAAAAACCTGAAAAAAAAATTGTTGAAACTACTTGACCGATTGTCTTCAAAATCTGAGATTTAATAGATTCTTTTAATTTCCGGAACTCGATCTAAATCGGTTGACTTAAAGATGTCGTACGACAAAAATTGGTTACACACACACACACGTCCAACAAATAATAATCAGAATAGCTTCCTAGGACCCCAAAACGTGAGATCTGATGACAACTCGATTTTAGAAAATCGGACCGAAACTCAATAACTTCCCGCTATTGACAATTATTTTCAAAAAAGGAAATTTATTCGGTTCGATTTCGCAAATCGAGTTTTCATCAGATCTCGACGTTTTGATATCCTAGGACACAATTTTGTCTATTTATGTGAACAAATTTTTGTAACAATATTTTCAGGCGAATCAACCGATTGAGATCGGGTTTGCGGCAGTTGAAAGGGTTTATTGATATATCTGATTAAATTTTGGATTCAATCGGTCGAGTAGTTTCAAAGTTAATAACAGAAAAATAACATTTTTCTCACATAACTCATAATCAACCTGTTTAGACGATAATCAGAAACTTTAAATAGTCTAAATATTTGTCTGCAAAAATTTTTTTTTCTTATTTTTCTGAACTATATTTTATTTTTACAACCTTTTTTAATGTGTTGTAAACACAATAGTTTCAATTTATTGTACCGTATTTAACATATATAGCTGGAAGTTTTAGGATTGGTCCATAGGTCAACCGGTTTCCTCATTTTTTTTTTGTAATTTTGTGATGTTAAAAATCGATCGAAAACCAATAACTTCCTTTTTTTATTTTCAATAGCGGGAAGTTAAATATAGGGGTCCTCTGTTAGTTATATAGGTTAGTAATATGAACAAGTCTCGACCTTTCTAATCAGTTTTATGTAGGTATTATATACTTATGCTTCTAGTAAACTACATGGATTTAGCATTTCGTGTTTTAGCATTTTTTGTATTCTTTGATCGTACGTGAATGAACGTAGCCGTCTCTCTTCTCTATCGCTCGATGCGTATTCGCGTACGTGAATGCGTGTAGTGTAAGTATACATTACTCAACAAAATTGCAAGCTCACAAACTCTTATATTATCTCATGGGAAGATTTATTTATTCTTTCCCTATTAAATTTATTAAACACGCAGAATTATGGGAAGTATAGAAGGTTATCATTATTCAAGGATTAGTACCGGAAAAAGGACATTTAAAGTAAAGTAAATTTCACATAAAACGGGAACACAAGTTTTATAGGTAAAAATCGAGAAAAATGACGTTCATCTTTAACGATAATATGAATTACTAAGCGCTACCCGCTGCTTCACACGCGATTGACATGGAGCAATAGGTGTGTTTGGTATATTAGGGTAGTGAAATTTACAATAAAAAACTGTACGCTAGGATATACATGGTTACACGTTTGTATAACAAACGTAATAATGTTATTAGTGTATTTGCCATATGGCAACATACACTATTGGCGTCGGTCGGATGGCGGGACCTAGGGGTCGGACCAAAATTTCTCGACGTTTCATAACCTCCTAAACACATTGGCACCATTTTAAAAAATGTTTATATATATATGTATATATATATATATATATATATATATATATATATATATATATATGTGTGTGTGTGTGTGTGTGTGTGTGTGTGTGTGTGTGTGTGCAGGCAATAACTTTCGAAGTTTCGAAGGAGTTAATTGATTTTAACGAAATTTGGCCCACGTGTTGAAATCCATCACCGCAAGAAGCCTATTTAAAATGGGCCTAATCGGGCTATTTTAAGGGTAGTTTTTAGAGGTTGAAAAATGTTTTTGGGCCCCAAAATACCGAAAAAATTTTCCGAATCGTTTCAAAATTGAAATTTAACCCCTGAGGTAGTAATTAAAAAGTGTCCCTAAAATTTCGATAAAATCGGCCCGACAGGACCGGATTTACAAATTTTATGAAAAAACTCGTTTGCAGATTACGAATTATTTACTGAAAGTTGTATATAATTTTGTATAGAGGTTCGATTGATAATAGTATTGCCATTAAGAAAAAAAAACGTTATTTTAAGGGGTGTATTAAGGAGTCAAATTTTTTATTTTGCCCAAAAACCAACTTAAGTTCGCATAATAAAGCCACACTGCCTGTATAAGCAAATACACTATATTGTCGGCAGGGTTTTGGCACTGCGACCCGGGTTTTTTTAATGTTATATAACTTTTTCCGGCGGCAATTATTATATAATTTTTAAAACGTATGTATTATTTAAAGTTTATTAAAACTTGGAGAACCATCGGTTCATGTCACGTGGTGATTTTTGGGTTTGTAAATAAGTAAGGTTGCCTAAGTCAAACCCACTGGCATAATTCGATAAGCAAATACATTGGTAGAAAAATACATAGAAGTTTTTTTATCTAAAAAACTAAATCACAATGAACTCATGAAACGGTCTCTCCTTTCGTTCGTTCAAATAAACGAAACATGTAAGTATGTTTAAAATAGACTTCTACAGTGAATATAAAAAGTTCACCTAGGTCCGACGTTTTAGATTCCAGCGATTATTATCTAACGCATACAAAAGTTGCATTAATAATCGATTAATAATAAAACTAACGTTTCTTTTTAATTTTCTCCCCACTGAGACCAACATTCACCCTAAGAGGAATTGAACAAAAAACGTGTTTTTTATTGTATGTTGCTTAGGCTGTACAAAAAAACGTGCCATATAGATTCACAGACAAAGCGAGTGTATATATAGGCACGTTAGTCAACGCTATTCGTACCTAAAAATCTATATTTGTCATTGTGTAATGCTTGACATAATTTCGAAAAATCATTTTCAAGGTGTTTTAAGTTCTATTATAACCATATTTTTTTCACAAAATTACACTTATTTAAAACATTTCATCATATAAATTCATTATGCAAAAAATACTATATATATTTTGTGCGTGATTATTTTATGACTTGTGTGACTGTTAAAACTCGCTAGGCATTGGTTTTACCATAATCCCATACTATGTTATAAATTACGCACTTGATACATAATCTACTATTATAGTCACGAATATTAAATATTTTCTTTAACAAAATAAGGTTCATTAGCTGCCAATTCACATTTCTCTATATTTTTTAGTAAAGAAAAAAAAATGTGACTCATTTTTGGTTGAACTAAAATCAAATAGAATTTTCGTATATGTAAAGAAAAGTCATAAAAAGCATTTTGCACTATTTTATTTTTCCACTATTTTTTTCTAAGTTGAAAATCGTTGGATATACTTCGAAAATTTTTACAAAAACATGTATGGTATCTCTTATAGTGTACCAAAAAATATTGAAAAACTAGTCATTAGCCACAACTTTCAGGAATCATAAGAAATTTAAATTTAAAGTTCATATCACTTTGATTTAGATACCTGAGCAATCTTGTTACTGTGGAATCTGTAACTCGAAAGAATTTTACGCAATTCTGCAATCGGTGCGGTCCCATAAAAAGAAGTCCATCGACATCAAATCAGGAGATTGGAATAACCTTGCCACAGCGTTGGGGATATGATCCACCAATAAATAATGGGCTGAACAGTTATTCAGTTGCAGCCCTATATAGTGATGAGCAAAATTGGCCTTGGTCTTGCAAAAAAGCAAAACCAAGACCAAGACTCTGTTTACACTAGCAAGACCAAGACCGAGTATGCAAGACCAAGACCGAGTATGCAAGACCAAAACCAAGACCAAGACCCAACAAATAAGAGCAAGACCAAGACCGAGTATGCAAGACCAAGACCAAATATGCAAGACTATTTCTAAATAATATAAATTCCAAAAAATTTGCTTGTTTTCTTACTGACTTTTGGGCGTAAATTAAATTGGTCTTGGTCTTGCAGTCTTGGTTTTGGTCTTGCAAAAAAGCAAGACCAAGATCAAGACTCTGTTTACACTAGCAAGACCGAGTATGCAAGACCAAGACCAAAAGCAAGACCAAGATCAAAAGCAAGACCGAGTTTGCAAGACCGAGACCAAGACCAAGACCGAGTCTGCAAGACCAAGACCAAGATCCAACAAATAAGAGCAAGACCAAGACCGAGTATGCAAGACCAAGACTGGTCTTGTTTTGCTCATCACTAGCCCCTATATTGTTAGCGTTACCAGTGGAACCTCTTGTAGAAGTTGGTAGAGAACATTGTCGGAAAAATTTGCGTACAATAATTTACATTATGTATCAAGTACCTAAAGGTAGAATCCGAGGAAAATTTGAGATTTTTATTACGTCTAGTTTATATAAATAAGGTAAACTAAAGTAAATATTGCTGGTATTCACAACAGGCTCATGAAATCGCTACTTGGTATTTCAAGAAGTAAAATAGTTTTATTTAATAAATTAAATAATCAAAAAATGCTGACTTTTTGAAACATGTTTTGAAGAAAGAATTTTCATTAAATCATTTCGAAACACGCTGTTTCTGAGAGCAAGTGAAATGAAGTGTCGCAGGAAGTTATTTATTGTTACGTCAACTTCATCAGAATACCATACTGAAACCCATTTGTAGTTTTACATAAATACCTACAATAATATTTATGCACCTTATCTTGTGCGTCATTTTACTTCTATACATAAATTAGAGCATAAATCTCCATTTCACAACTATTCAGCGTTTCACAAGTAAATTGAGTTGAATTTTTCGATTTAAGAACACTACTTAAAGAATTATTTTCTTATGATGTATAAAAAAACTTCTTTCACTTACTTTCAGTACATTTTTGGTTGTTCACTTTTGAGCAAACTTTATTTCTATTACTACATGGGTTCAAATGCGCGACAGTAAAACATCAATTTACTATGGAGTTAGTATAGCGCGATCGGTTTTGTTTTTCATTACAGCACTAGTGCGACATGGATTACTTTACAATTTACATGACTATACACGCATGTGAAGCAGTTATTTTGTAGGGGTAGAATAAAAAATTAATGACATTTTTTTTCTTCTGTTGATGCACTAATGTTTATTTTATTTTTGTCTATGTTATTTTACCACTCCAACCCCAGAAGTAGGGGGAGTGGTATTAAATTTAGGTCAAAATTCACTTTTCAAAATTTTACAATATTTTGTCATTTTGAGGTCCCCCGCATCCAAAAAACACTTTTTTGGAAATAGCCTGTTCGTCTTCTTGTCTGTGAGCACGATACAGGTCAAACGACTGAGCGAATCGAAATCAAATTTTGATATGATGTTCGACACGTAATTATGAAGAACCCTATTGTTTTTGGGAAAAATCGGTAGAAGTGCAGAAGAGATATGCGCTAAGACGTTATTTTTGGTATATTTTTGATAACGGTTTATTATTCTATTTATTTTACCAAGATAGCTTTGTTAAAAAATGTTTTCTAAACTTTTTAGTTTTGGAAATGTTTTGAAAATAAAAAACAGTTAGAATTTTTACATGTGAAACCTTATAATGTAATCATGCAAATAAATAGCAAATATCATAATAGATGTTAATAGTTGATACCCGCGTCCAAGGGCGTCACCAGCCATTGAGCCAGAGGGGGGCAGAAGGGTGAGAAAAAAACAAAAATTTCAGATTTTTGAGGGTTAAGATATTAAATATTAACACATTTATTGAATTCTTAAATTTTATTTTAGTTTCAGAGTGATTCTGCTGAACGCGACATTTTATTACTTACTTATTCTGTGACATTAGGCAGGAAAACTTACAACTTAAAAAAATCCCGAATCTCTAGGGAGGGGCAGCTGCCCCTACCTGCCCCCCCTTGGCGACGCCCCTGCCCGCGTCACCGCGCGCTTTAACAGAATTTTTTATTTCTTATAATATTATGTTCCGATTGGGTGATTTTTTTATCGAAATAAAAAGAAAAAATAAACGCAAAAAACGACTCCATTAAATTAATAGACATAAATATGCGTATATATTTCTTTGGACAGTTGCCTAAAGCGTACAGTAAATTTGGTCTGGACAATTTCCATTTTATTCGATTGATCTGCCGCCGCTGCTTCCACTGCGGTATCAGAAGTGGAACATACAATGCATGGAAAACAGGGAGCTTCGTGAAGTGTGATCATTCGAGAGTAGCGCGTAACTTGCCGACGGCTGAGATTGGACCGGTTTGGTACAGAACTATATTACAACGCGATTGTATTTATTTAAATCTTGGAATAATCTGAATAATCTGAAATAGCATAAAAACCAAACATATTTAAAATGAAATGTCTTTTCAAAAACTTTCTATTTAAAGAATTTCTTTTAGTATTATGATCCACGGTTATAGGCGCATGTACTTAACAAGTTGAAAAGTTTACAAAAACTGGCAAAAAATACAAAATATTTTTCTTTTAACATTACCAATATAATTTGAAGCGACATCATTTTTGAAGTTATACTTCTTTTTACGCATTGCAGGTAAAATTTTCTCAGTTACGGAAGTTGCGCACGCAGCATGATGATCTGTTACGGAAGTTGCGCACGCAGTATGATGATATGTTACGGCAGCCAACATGAGACACCATGTACCTACATCGTGTATCGGCAATGTTGGAATCGTCGATAAAGTATTTTACTTTATCAATGTACATCTTTAACGAAAATGTGAAAATCAATTACCGCGATCACGCCAAAGAAGTATAACTTCTGCCGCGCATAAGTACACGAACCATTTTTTTTCTTATATATGAACATTTTTACTGGCCCTTCCCAAAAAAATATCTATTACTCAGTAAAATGTCATGACAAATAAGTATAAATAAGTAAAAATGAATAAAGTATCATGTAAGTACCTATAACGCTAGTGATGGATAAATCGATAAATTCGTGTCTAGAACGTAGCTGTATTTAACCCTCCTTGGCCATTTTCTCGACATTTTTTGATGTTGTATGTAGTTTAAATGATGCTATCATCGTAGCCTTTACACGTTTCTGTTTTTTTCTTGTTTCCTGCTTACATATTAAACTTACCATTGGTATTTACAGATTTAAAGTATAGATGTGATGTTATTCAATAAATTGGCATATATGACGATTCCATAGAATGTATTTTTTTTTTATGCTTAAACGCGCAGCAACGAGGCTATATGACTGGTACAAACATCTCGCATGCCCAAAATATCGACTGTAGAGTGTAGGCACATTATCCTTTGCAAACAACGATTTTTGGCAAAGATATGGACTTTTACAATTACGAGTTGGGAATTATGTAAACAAACCGGTTAATTTGATATGCTTTCAATTATTTATCATATTTACGAAATTTAGTGGTGATTATGTACAACAACCGGCAATGATATATAATCACCAGCTTAATCACATTTACATCTATATTTGTATATATTGCGTAATAGTAATTCAGTTTAGTAGTGAGGTAGTTATGTAGGTGCAGGCAGTATGTGGGAAGGTAGTAGACCACGTCACTTTGGTTAGCCTAGTTCCTAGCACATTATACTGGAGCCGCCGCCGTCGAGGCGCTGCTTTAGTGGAGCAAACGCTCAATGTTTCTGCGCGAATTATTGTGTTTCTGGTATTCGTTGTGTCGCTCGCCAGCTGAGCGTTTCCAGACGTTCTGATGTTACGATATTAATAAAAACTATAAGTTTGAGATCAGCAAACAGCAAAGTTTATTAATACTAGGGATATTCTTAACTTCCTTGTGATTATTTGTTCATTTGATAAGCGGTCTACGCAACGCAAAGCTTATGATGCGAGCTACTCGTAATAATTACATTTATTATATATACTTACGGGAAATAGGGTGTTCAACTGCCAATGTGTAAATATTATGTAATTTTTCGGCATCGGTCAAAAGCAAATGAATACGCTGGCAAAACAGATATCGAATTATATATGAGCAAATTCAAATCCAGAAAATATTTAAGACATCAAGATTTTATAAGCGAGGAATGGAATGTTGTAAAATAATAAATCAAATCAGAATCGACACTTGTTTTTAGAAAATGTAATTTTTACAGTTGAAACTTTTATATACTTAGTAGATGCTCGAGAACTAAGGTCATTAACGTCTAATAAATGAAATAACAACAAAAACTTTATCAGACGCATTCAGTATAAGATTGTTAGACGACGATACTAGCATTACACTCCTCACAAAATGGTGGTTCCTCGCGCGCCATTCGGAAGGCTAACAGTAACGAATACAATGTCGTCACAATTGTCTCTCATTTAAGAGAGCCGGCACCCGCCATGTATTGGTCAAAATTTTCTATTGTCCGTTTCCACATAGGAATAATATTTCATGAGTTCGATAACTCGCCCTATTGACATTAGTTAGAAATGCTTTGAAATCTTCCTTTGAACGGGTTAAATACTGTTCTCAGAGCAATTTTGTGATCGTGTATTTTTCTGTCGTAATTTAATTAAGTTAGAAATGCACCATATTTTAAATAATCTTTTTTTTTTGTTCCAGGTATGTACCTCACAAATAAACTTTGGTAACCTGTGCAGAAAATATGTAAAAATGTAAGTCGTGCATATTTTTATTTAAAAGAATTAATGATTAATATGTCTCACTTTTACATATTGAGTACACTGACATTAGACTGAATAATAGGCGATTACCACTTTGTAGGTTTATTTAAAGTACATGTGTTTATAAATTTGGTATAGCAGGACTAATTTATGTGTAAGGCTAAAGAACTCTGTTCATTCAAAATTTTGACACTTTTACGATGAAAATTTTAATTAAGCTGCCGCATAACTAGCATCGCTCTCTAATTGAAATCTTGAAAAGTGTACACGATGTTACATTTCAAAAAAAAAATATCAGTTCGAAAAACCAGAAGCCCAATTCAAATTTAAATATGATCCATGTGTTTTATCTAAATATGAAAAATTATGCTCAAATCAGAGTAACCAGACCTGTATATTAGTGAAGAACATTTTTTTAGAAACACGCAAAAATGACCAAATAGTCCAGAACAGAACAGTAGGGTTTTAAACGTATAAAATATATGCATGGCACGGGAAATTATAGGTACAAGTCATCTGAAATCGAACCGATGCAAAATAGCTGATGTATCGAGGTGACGTCATTAAAAGTGAAACACACTGTAAATAATTCAGTATTATAGTTTGGGAGGCGTATAGACACGGGATATTTCGAATGAAAATAATCAAACTTTTGACTTATTAAAATATCTCGAGAGGTCATTCAAAAATTAAATAATTTTACGTTTTACATATTTTTAGTAATCTTCTTTTTCTTTTAATAAACTCTGAAAATTATATGTTACGTCTCACGTGGTTTCACGTTATATTCAGTACAACACTCATAATAATAGATACAACACCCATAAGAGATAGAAACCATGGCGCCTGCATAAGAAGAACGAACTCCATGTATAATAATAATAATAATAATAATATATATTTAAAAACCATAAGTGGCTTAAAAAGAACGTCAAAAATTCCAGAGTTACACATAGTTACACAGTTACATAAATTACATATTACACAATGTTATGGTTAAAAAAATCCGTAAATTTATACAGGCACATGTTTTGTAGTATTTTTTTATGTTGCTTTTAAATTTATTTATGGGTAAGGATTTTATCCTATTCGGGAGGTGGTTAAATAATTTAGAAGCCCAATAATTGGGACCATTAATTAATTAGTTTGTTTTATAAAACGGTATTCTAATGTCCGAACAGCTTCTGGTGCTGTGGGAATGTATATTGTTTGCCGATTCATAGATATCTAAGTTTTGTTTTACATGCAATAAGTTTTCCAGTACATACAGCGACTGTAATGCCAGTATATTAAAATGTTTAAACAAAGGAGCGCAATGTTCATTTGATTTCTTTTTTGCAATAATGCGGATCGCTCTTTTCTGTAATTTAAAAATTCTCACAGCATCAAAAGCTGCTCCCCATAATAGTATGCCATAAGAAAGGATAGAATGAAATAGAGCATAATAGATATTTAACATGACAGATTCCGAAACGCTCGAGAATATTTTCCTAAGTAGGAAGATTACAGTTACAAGCTTATTACATACCTGATCAATATGTGCCTTCCACTTCATATCATCATTAATAATCACACCCAAAAATTTAACATGATTCGTATTTGACGAATCACGTTAACGGAAAATACATTGTTGCGTTTTATCTTTGTTAAGAAGTAATTTGTTGCAAGAGAGCCAATCCGATGCATTTTCATGAGTTTTATCAGCCAATTCTTGTAATTTATTTATATCATTATGAACTGTTATAAAAGATGTGTCATCTGCATATAGATACAGGCACGAATTAGCAATTTGCTTGGGTAAATCATTGATGTAGATAATAAATAAAAGTGGGCCAAGTATAGATCCCTGTGGAACGCCACAATGTATTTCCCGGTACCGTGATTCGACATTAAGTATAGTTACTTTTTGAAAACGGTTAGTAAGATAAGACTTGAAAAAGTCTCCAACAATACCTCTACAGCCATACAAATGGTTTCTCAAAATAAGGAAGCGATGTACCGTTCTGTGTGTATGTATGTATGTACACTGTACATACTGTACATTGTACAGTAAACGATGGAACCAAAACTATGTAAGGAGATAAATTAGTTATTAATGTTTGCTTACTTGTATTTGTGATATTAAACTAACGTCAGTACAAAAGGAGGATTAGCGACGGTGTTGGCGAAAAAAGAAACTGTAGTGTGTACTATTTATTCGACAGATTCTGTTAATTCTCTGATTTAAGTTCGTGCTCCTTTGTGTAGTTTTCATGTTTGAAATATCACGCATGTCGCATAGTACCAACACATCATGTGAAGGAATCATTTCAAATGAATCATTCGATTACAAAAACTACAGGAAGAGCAATCTTTTGATTATTAAAATCATTTAATTATTTCCAAGTCCAGTGGTGTACGGTTTGTTTTTTGACGCCAACGTAATTGTACCTACTCCTATACACAGCTTACTTAGTACTATATCAGTGCAGCTTTGTTTGGACGATCCCCGTATACGTGTTTAACATGTAGATTGTAGTGCAACATACGTTTGAGTGAACATAACATTCTGGATGATATGTGTTTGCTATACCGACCTAATACAACCTACATGTTATAACTTATAATAACATATACAACCTACTCAGATCGACGTAGGTACTACCTACCAAGTACTAGTGCCCACTACCCATGCTAATCGGCATTGAGCTTAACTTTTGACATTATAGACAACTGTTCACAATATAGCCCAGAAATTTTATACATTTAGTTGGAGTTCTGGAAGAAGCTAAAAATTTGCACAATACATCGAATAACTATACTGAACAACTGCCGAAATGTCCCGTGATGTGCCGTGTTCGCGTCGTCCGTCGCTGGAAAATGGTTCTCGAAGACTCGAAAACAACTTCTTTTAAAGTAGATATTTTTCTACAAATTATGTTGTACATACATGCAAAATTAGTGGTCAGAGATATAATTTTGTAAAGAATAAAAATCTTTTGCGCTTTATTCGGTCCTCAAACTATGAGTTTTGTGAAAAATTTCAAAATTTGACAATTTTTTTTTTCAAAAAACATATTTTTGGATAATGTTTGTTAGTATGTGAGCATGATACAGGTTTAACAGCTAAGCGATTGAATCAAATTTTGGTAGGTTGTTTAATATGCAAATACGAAGAGCCTTATTGTTTTTGACGAAAATCGGCACATAGGCAGAAGAGGTTGTTTTTTATATGATAATGGCATACTTTTCATAACGGTTTATTATTGTATTCGTTTTTGCAAGAAAGTCTTGAAAAGTTTTTTTTTAGATTTCTTAGTTTCGTAAATATTTTGAGAATAAAATAATCAGCTGTCCTTTTGTTCAGAAAGTCTGTCAGAAAGAAATTAGGATATGCGATTTGACATACAGTTTTACTACTTAATATTATTAGTGTCGGGTTGATGGACTATATTATTTACTTTGTATATCAGTAAATCAGTCTGTTATAAGATTTGTGATCATTTGAGGTGTTATATTAAATCAGTGTTCATAATTAGTTATTACCTCACTAAAACAGATCTAAATTTTTCAAACTGTAAAATTTAAGTCAAGACGAATATTTCTCATAGTTAAACAACGCTACAAAATAGGGAAAAAATGACCATTCCTGTCTCATAGGTCTCACTGATCCATTAAAAAAATCCTATTGTATTTTTCTTATGTTCGAAACTGAAGCTTGTACGATGTAGATATAACTACAAATATACAATGTAACTTTACAAAAAGTATTGATATTCTACCAGAAACATAAATATAAAAAAGATGTACCTAGAAAATAATACCTAGAACAAGAATTGAAATTTAAATGTATATAATTTTGTGTAGATGATGAATTGATAAAACAGTGACGAAATATTGAAAATAAGAAAAAAATGTTGTCTTAAGGAATGTATTAAGGGGCCAAATTTTTTATTTGTTCAAAAGCAAACAAATTCACATAATAGTCACACTGCCAGTATTAGCAAATACACTAGGTATATTGTCGGCAGAGTTTTGGCACTGCGACGCGGGTTTTTTGTTTTTAGATTGTATTGTATTATAAAGTAATGTCGTATGAAATAAAATTTTTTAAACAAAAGCTTATGTGGAATTAATAACTCAAGCGAGATAATTATTAAATCTACCTACACTTTAGGAAGGATTCGTATTTCCGAGAGATTAACTTAATTTACCTTTGAACCTTATTTTGAATTTTTGATGAAAGTGAAGAAAAAACTTGTTTATTCGTTTATTTGAATTTATATAGTGAACTGTGCGCAAAATCAAAAGAAGAGATTTACACTTGGGATATGCGAGTTTTCCCTATATGTAGGTTAGATTTGAACTGACAGGATGTACCATGACTAAAATGCAAAGAAATATATTTTTTATTATCAAAAAATATTTTACACTGCACACTACAGAAGGAAAACTTCTATGCAAAATTCACAGTCACTATAAGAATAACTTGCGTGCCTACCTATCTATATTATAAAAAGAAAATTGGTAGGCACATCACTTGAAAACGGCCTGACGAATTTGACTAATTTTTTTAAATGTTCGTATTATAACAGAAGTGTTGTAAATATATGTGTCAAATAATTCACGATTATTAAATAAATTAAAAATTATAATACATCGGTCGTGATCGTAAATTTTAAAGTAAATCTAAGTAGGGCTAGACTAGAAAAGTTTGCACACCACTGCCTAAAGAAGACACACTCTTCAGTGAATATTTAAATGAAAAACGGAAACGAAAAAACAGGTCGCGATACCAAACCGTGCCGATAAAATATTTGCGACAACCTTGTTATTTATGTAAACATTTATTTTTTGTGTATTAAATACTTCATTTCCGTTTCGTTCCTCATTCGTTCTCAAGAGGTTTTACTTACGAAACTTCAGCTACTGTCCTTATGGTTGTCAATTAAGGTTTGTTAATGCAATTAAGATAAGATAAACTTATTTTGTATCCAGGGTTGTGTTCGTCTGCACCTCGTATTTGTCTGCAAATGAGAACGAATATAAATGATTAATTTAAAAAAAACCCGGGTCGCAGTGCCAAAACCCTGCCGACAATATAGTGTATTTGCTTGTATAGGGCCGTGTGGTTTTATACTGTTATTATGTGAAATTAAGTTTGTTTTTGGGCAAAATAAAAAATTTAACCCGTTAATACACCCCTTAAATTAACATTTTTGTTCTTAATTGTGATATTATTATCAATCTAACGTCTACACCGAATTAAATACACCCTTCAATAAATAAGTCACTATCTGCAAATTAGTGTTTTCAAAAAATTTGTAAGTCCGGTCCTGTTGAGCCGATTTTATTAAAATTTTAGGGGCACTTTTTAATTACTACTAAAGGGTTAAATGTCAATTTTGAAACGATTCTGAGAATTTTTTTGATATTTTGGGGCCGAAAAACATTTTTCAACCCCTAAAAACTACCCTTAAAATGACCCGATTACGCCCATTTTAAATAGGCTTCTTGCGGTGATGGATTTCAACACGTGGGTCAAATTTCGTTAAAATATGTTAACTCTTTCGAAAGTTATTGCCCGCACACATATATATATATACGTATATATATATATATATATATATATATATATATATATATATATACATATATATATAAACATTTTTAAAAATGGTGCCAAAGTGTTTAGGAGGTTATGAAACGTCGAGAAATTTTGGTCCGACCCCTAGGTCCCGCCATCCGACCGACGCCAATAGTGTATGTTGCCATATGGAAAATACACTAATGAGAAAAAAAATCAGTCGTGGTGTCCCTATTGATTATTGTCCAGACTTCGCCAAAAAATTGTTCAGATTTATATAAAAGCATGAAATTTGGAGTGATGATTTACGATTGGCCACTTCCAAATTTACTCAGGAATCCGTAAATCCAAGATTGCAGCCAACATTTCTGTTTGAACTGTTTATAAGAGACTGCGGTGACTGCTTTTCAGTTTATAGTTTTATTACCGGGTGCTGACTATAAATTCGAAGATAAATTTGACACTTTGCTTTCGAAAACTACTAAAACCGGGATGGAAGCTAAAACAATTTTTTTGTTATTTATTGCCGGATTTTATTGGATTTTTGTTTATACCCATATATTGAGCTGCTGACTGTCATTTTGCTTATATTATTGAACAAGGCGGAAGAAGCTTCGAACAAAATAGTCACTGTATGTATTGATTTAAGTGGCATTCGTGTTTGATACGAATTCGAATTTAGCATATGAAAATTGTTGTAAAAACTGGATAACAATCAAATTAGGCCATTGTTAATGGAAAACATTAAAATTTTGGCCGCTACCTTGCAGCCTCTGAGACCTGAGTTAATTTTTGAAATGACCCAATATCTTAAAATGACCTACATTCCAGATTTCGTGCCTTTATAAAAAAGTGAACTATTTGTTTTGTTCAGATTCTTACATTACGCCATTGCCCCAGTACGAGCGTGCCTAAAAAAATACGTATGATTTCATCGGACTTCTGCATTCATAACAATAATAATAATACTCGAATGTTCATATAGGCCAAGAGCTAATGACACCCGTTTCATGAAGTGTTTGATTCAGGTAGAAATTTTATACAATAGTATATATAGGTAAGATGAATGAGTGTTTGCCTGTCCTACCTGTGTACGCCAGGTACTGCGCATACAAGAAAGGTTTATAAAAAATATGTACCAAAAAATGTTTGATTCAAAAGCCGACAAGTACTATTCGACAGTTAAGTTGATTTTAAGTAAATAAATAAATGAGGCAGACACTTTTTTTTAACATTAAACTAAAATACGCCAAAGTTGTATTTTTAAAAATGAAAAGTAAATGATTAACTCATGCTGAAATTTTACTTCCGGGGTTTAAGACTATTTTTGGGAACTTATTTATGGGTACTTATGCACGATTTAAAACACTTTCCCAAAAATAGTCTTTAACCCCAGAAAAAGTGTCGGGCTTTTTGCAAATATTTTAAATATATCTATGTTGTTTTAAAAATTTCAGCGTGAATCACTTATTTTTTCATTTTTGAAAAGTCAACTTTGGGGTATTTTTGATAATGTTAACCCCTCCAGGAGTGTCTGCCTCATTTATTTACTTATTAAATATAAACTTAACTTTCGAATAGTGGATACTTGTTGGCTTTTGAATAAAAACACTATTTTTGGCTGATATTTTTTTAAACCTTTCCTGTATGCGCAGTACCTGGCGTACCCAGGTAGGAAAAGCAAACACTCATTTACCTATACATCTTATCTATATATACTATCCCGAGTCGAAATTTAGCGTCTCAGTTGCGCCTCAAAGGTCTCATTTTTGTTTTTTTCCCGTATTTATCATATTTGAACAGCGCCTCAGAGTCTTCATTCGAGAACCTAATGTCAAAAATTGGAGGACCTCTTCAAATTTTAGCGCCTCAGTAGTACCCCAAAAGTTCGTTTTTCAAAATTCGAATAAAATAGCACCTCAGTAAGTCCTCAAGAGTCTCAATATTTAAAAACAAAGAGTATATCCGCAAATAACTAATGAGTTTTTAGATATACTGACCTGCGGACGAGACTAGTGAATATAAGATAAAATATATTGAATAAAATTTCTACCTGAATCAAACACTTCATTCACGGGTGTCATGAGCTCTCTGTTAATAGGCAATTGAAAGCTGTCATCACAGTGTATATCGAATTTAGATTTCTTCGTGTGGCGATATAAAATCCTCTTAATGTAAATAATTTTTATCGAATTATGCAGTGAATTCATCAATATTTTATATATGTTAAAGGAAGGAACGACAAATAGAAAGACGGAAGTATTGCAATGTATTGACTGACTTGCCGCAATCTCTCAAGGGAATCGGAAATGAATGTAAACAGGAAAACCTCAGTTTAGAACAGAAATGTGTGGTCGCAATTCCGATCCATTTAGTGCAAGCAGGTTGACACTTGACAGCTGTGTTCGTATTGCTGTGCAGAATACAGGCTACAGTCTATATTTAATCGAATATCGCCGGAATATCGAGCTCATTTAAAGTTTATCTTTGTGCGTCCGGTAAAGCGCACAATTTATATATGTTATTAAGTACAATATTAATATTATCATCCATAATTTTATTAAGTTTAAAAATTATCAGGAAATTGGACACAATAAAAATATACAAACAATTCAGCGACGTTTCGTTTTTTTTATTAAAACTTCTTCAGGCTTCTTGATTTATATAGTTAAATAATAAAAACTTATTATACATTTTAAACTCATAAATATTTACAAAATTCATTATTTTTTTTTTATATTTTTATTAAAATATATTAAAAATTAGTTGACAGAAAAATTTTTTGGTAAATTATTAAAATGGAAAAAAAAATTTATTCGTTCATTTTTTTCCATTTTAATAATTTACCAAAAAATTTTTCTGTCAACTAATTTTTAATATATTTTAATAAAAATATTAAAAAAAAAATGAATTTTGTAAATATTTATGAGTTTAAATAATGTATAGTAAGTTTTTATTATTTAACTATATAAATCAAGAAGCCTGAAGAAGTTTTAATAAAAAAAACGAAACGTCGCTGAATTGATTGTATATTTTTATTGTGTCCAATTTCCTAATAATTTTTAAAGTTAGTAAGTACTTTACTCGACAGACTTAATCGATTTAAACGAAATTTGGTTCACATCTTAGAATCACCGCTCGAAGCCTGTTTAAAATGGGCTGGATCGGACAATTTTAAAGGTGATTTTGAGTAGTTGAAAAATATTTTTTGACACAAAAATATCAAAATAGTTCTCAGAATCGTTAAAAAATGAAATTTAATTATTTAGTTAAAACTAAAAAATGCTCTTACATTAAAAAAAAAAAATTAAAACATATCTACATTGTGTAACGAAAATAATTTTTAAATTCGCAGTACAAAAACTATGAACACGAAATGAAGTTACCATGCAAACATATAGAACACAGAAAAAAATCTCTACCCTGTAACTAGTCATTTCTTATATAGGTACGTTAATAACAAAAACATAATAAAAAGAGAGTGTAATTCTACTATTATTTTAGGTACAGAGAACTTAATGCACCTCATGAGAACACTGCAAATGGCATGTTTATTGAATTAGAGTTAAAAATGTGATTTATTTCAGCTCCTGTAAATGACAAAACTTTTGCTTGAAAACAATGATATAAGATTTTCCAGTTTCGCTTCTTATCCGTCGCAATGTTCAAAAACAATACAGTGAGGGTTTACTGGAAAGAAAACAGTGCTCAAATATATAATAAATGAAATAACATCAACAACCGCAACTCCTCATACAGATTGAACTCATATTAAAGTTAGTAAGAGATATTTCACTATTTATAATTCGATATGGTGCTCAGCCAAAGCCAATTAGGTGAAGTGTTTAAATCTAACTTTTCTTTCAGGTTTTTATCTTCCTGGTTTTCCCGATGTAGATTTCGGCGTAAAAACTGGAGATTTTCTATAGTTCTGGTGTGCTGAGAGGTCACTCTTTGTCGTTCATATTTTCGAGAATTTGTTCGATTTCTGTGGTTTTAAAATAGTGTGAATATTATTATATTATTTTTATTTATGATTTTACCTGTTTGCTCTGTGACGCTTCGAATCTTCGAGAGGGTAGTCGACATATTATTATTGTTATACTGGTCTTGTGCTATCTTATTTCGTTGGAAGTATTTGTTAATGGTGCTGTTTTAAATAGTTTTTTTTCTGAATTATATGGCTTATTTGATTTTATGTAGTTCATTCAGTAAACTGCTCTTGTCCAAAATGGAGATGGTACTATACAAGTGAAAAAATTAAAATTGTAATACCTGTTATTGTGAAGAATCCTCTAAAAATTCTGAACCCAGGGTAAGCCAGTTCCGAATGGGTGCAAAAACGACTGATGCAATTTAAACGAAACTTCACAATTTTGTAGCAAAACTTTTTAGAAGCTTAGTCTATTAATTATTTCGCTTCAAATGGGAACATTTTTCAATTTTTGACATATGAATTATGACAGATGGCATGTGCTTCAGAATATAACGATTCAGAATTGCCCATCTACCTCTCGTACCAGTATTATTCGGAAGCGACTAGATCATTTTTTATGAAACTGGTACTCAAACTTAAACTATAAGTACTTTTTATTTGGTTATGATCGGGTTAACAGAAGTTTTATGTCATATCGGTCTAACGCGGTAACGGCTTGTACTTAATAATATGGCTGCAAATTATTTTTTTTTGTTTTCGATTTTGAAAGAAACACATTTAATAAGGAACTTCAATCATTAGTTTAAATAATTTTTATTGATCCGTACAAAAATGCATCTAATAATTATTATGACTTTAGCAGAAAGAACAAAATGTGACATATTATGCATATATTTTAAATAAAGTACCTCATAGCTTATGAAATTCATTATGTTATTAATTATAACGATTCTACACTTTTTTGGAGAAAAAGTTCCAATTATAGGTGCGTCTGATAAAAGTGTTTATTTTCGTTATTATGAAACAGAAAGTACCTATATGTATATTTATAATTACTGTTTCGTCTGTTACTAATTACCATTGCTCCTTAACAGAAACTTCGTGGAAGGAGAATGCGACTTGAAACACAAACATAGTTAAAAACAGTTTATAAGCTGAGCACTAATCCGTTTTAAAACAACAGCCGCGAAAGACTTACATAAACAGGGATGTACAAAGTGGCAATGTTTCAATAGTGTATAGAAATATTAAATAACGTTAATATATTACTTATGTTGTATTGAAAAGTAGTAATCTTGAATGTCGCAGTAGATAAACCAATAATACGAGGGAAAGTTAATTACATAGCATTAATGTAATCAGAGTCCTTCGTTGTAATGACTTTCTTCTCTACTCCTGTTGTTTTATTTATGAAAACTCAGTGTATTTGGTTTGTGGTGTTTCACAAACTTGTTTATAGGTGATTTTTTTATAATCACTTCCGTGCCATCTACATTGAATGAAAGTTATCAGCATTGCAATACATAGCTACTCGACTTGAAATCAAGTCAAGTATTAAAATTCATTAAGTCAGTAGTTATATGTCAAGTATCAAGTCAAGTAGTTATACGTCAAGTATGAAGAAGCTTGAAAAATTAATTAGTTCCTCAAGACTACCCGATTTTTATTCAATTCCATAAAATAAATTATACATTTTTGACTTTAAACAGCTAAGGTAATTATTGTCAGTATTAACCTCTTTTAAAATTATTATTATATCATATAATAGGTTATTATCATTTAAAAATACATAGGTATGATAATTTTGTGGCATGTGGCTTTAAACCCAGTGCCGTCTATCTAATATGACGCAGGCTATTTGTTTGCCAGAAAACGATCATTAGATTGATTTTTGATTTAAACCCTAGAGAGTCTTGCAGATCGACATTTATAAATCAACGGATTCTATCGTTTCCGAGCATTTATATTTTTGAGGCAGCTTTGTATGCTCATAAAAACATACTGCTGTTTGAAAAAAATTCTGATATTCACCATCATAACACCAGATGTAAGGACAGTATACACACAGATAAGCATAGGCTTAGTCTATTCAAAAAAAGCCCCAAACATGTGTGCGGTGTTATTTTCAATAAATTACCGATTTTAATCAAAGATGCTAAAAACCTAGCAAACTTTAAAAATAAATTAAAATCTTTTTTATTAGATCAATGCTTCTATAGCGTTGAAGAGTTTTTATCTACCAAATTTTAATGTATTTCTTTTACTTTTTTAGCTGAAAAACTGAGATGTACTTCGTGGCTCAAGTGTACTTTGTAATAGTGATGAATTTAAATTGTAATTTTTTATATGTATTATGACTTAAATGTTTATTGTAAACTTGTGACTCGTCATATTGATACCATTGTATCGAAACATAAAATAAATAAAATAAAATAAATTAAATAAATTACTTACTTACTTACTTACTTACTTACTGCTCTAACGACGCAAGTTAACATCATTAAGTATTTGAGTTCATTACGCTATACCAATTTCATGTACTAGTATCAAGAAAAGATAAGGAGTTTTGCAGAGTGCAATAAAGACTTTGATTTACAAAACTTACAACTATAAAAATTTTATTATTATTATCTATTAAAATTACCAGCGCTATAAAACTTCTGTCTCACTTTAACTTGTGTGATATTAAATTTCTTAGAGAGCACTTGTACATTGATTTTACAGAATAGCACCATATAAGTCATTAGTGAATTCTTTCAGTTAAATTTAAAACGATAAATAAAAAAACCCGGGTCGCAGTGCCAAAACCCTGCCGACAATATAGTGTATTTGCTTGTATAGGGCCGTGTGGTTTTATACTTTTATTATGTGAAATTAAGTTTGTTTTTGGGCAAAATAAAAATTTAAACCCCTTAATACACCCCTTAAAATAACATTTTTTTCCTTAATTGTAATATTATTATCAATCTAACGTCTACACCGAATTAAATACACCCTTCAATAAATAAGTCACTATCTACAAATTAGTGTTTTCAAAAAATTTGTAAGTCCGGTCCTTTTGGGCCGATTTTATTGAAATTTTAGGGACACTTTTTAATTACTACTAACGGGTTAAATGTCAATTTTGAAACGATTCTGTGAATTTTTTCGGTATTTTGGGGCTCAAAAACATTTTTCAACCCCTAAAAACTACCCTTAAAAAGGCCCGATTACGCCCATTTTAAATAGGCTTCTTGCGGTGATGGATTTAAACACGTGGACAAAATTTCGTTAAAATCAATTAACTCTTTCGAAAGTTATTGCTCGCACACATATATATATACGTATATATATATATATATATATATATATATATATATATATATATATATATATATATATATTTATATAATAAATTCGAATATTTCCGAATACTTTCGAACGACGCCTATAATATATATATATATATATATATATATATAAACATTTTTAAAAATAGTGCCAAAGTGTTTAGGAGGTTATGAAACGTCGAGAAATTTTGGTCCGACCCCTAGGTCCCGTCATCCGACCGACGCCAATAGTGTATGTTGCCATATGGCAAATACACTAATAATAGGTAGATCCCATATCAAAGAAAATAATGCTTCCAAGTACTGATTTTATAGGGATTTTTTTTTTTTATTTATATACATAGATATTTATGGATGCATCAACATCATACGTTACTAGCGTCCAGAACTATAAGATAAAAATCTATTATAACTAAATTAGTGTTTGCAATCCTGATGAGTGAAGAAACAATAGTATACGCTTGATGCCATTTTCTGTATCTTCAAAAATACTTGGGAGGTTGTTGGGAAATCCGTAGGAGATTCGTTTAGCAGCATATTTTCTGCCGTAAATTTTGCGTGACTTATTTTATGGATGGTCCCTAAAATGCCCTCAGAAATTGTTCTTTTTATTAAAGTAAGTTGTTCTTTTGTCAGTTTCCGGTAAATTGAACATTACTTAGTGATTTGAAGACTGTTACGGAAACCATAAACCACAAAAACCATGATAAATAATTACTGCTGTAGGTTACCTACAGTAAGTCTTCTAACTAGAGTTGGGTAACTCAGATCTGAACCGGTTCAAAGAGCCGACTTCGACAGAAGATCCGTGAGAGCTGACTCACTTTTCTTTGAGCCGACGGATCAACGGATCCGCGTAACTCAGTGAAACACTTAACACACAGAAGCACGTTTTACACTTACGTATCAGTTCTCGCTTTGATGCATCTGTCAGCTCAAATGACTCATGCATCACATGTTTGGCTATGCATTCTTGATTCTATACAGGTCGTGATATGATCGACTGAACTAGGTAACTCAGTGGCAGACTGCAGTAACATATTCAAAACTCGGCTCTTTTTGAACTGGTTCAGTGAGCCGGCTCACATACGGAATCCAGATGCAAAGATGCAGATCACTAAAAAGACCCGTTTTTCCCATCTCTACTTCTAACCTATTCTGTAATTAGTTGCGTACACTGTGAATTTGTTATATGTATATGTTTTAGCATGAGCTATGCCAAGACCATTACTACTTTGTTTAAATAAGAACATTTATTATATTAACCACAACATTTAGGACAAATAATTTAGACAGCAACAAACTAGAAAATTACTTTCAACGGCTAACTTGTGAACGTAAAGCTGGAACTTAGTACGTATTATAAATAAACTGTATACATTTGAATTTAAAATTTTAAAAAATATTGGGATATCAATGTGCTTAAAAGTCTATTTGGATATTTTATGGTACTTCGCCTGGCGCGGTATTAGCAGTAATTACGTCCGTATTTTGTTGTATAAAAATTGTTATATGATATTATTAGTGTATTTGCCATATGGCAACATACACTATTGGCGTCGGTCGGATGGCGGGACCTAGGGGTCGGACCAAAATTTCTCGACGTTTCATAACCTCCTAAACACTTTGGCACCATTTTTAAAAATGTTTATATATATATGTATATATATATATATATATATATATATATATATTTATATACGTATATATATATATATATATATATATATATATATGTACGCGCGATAACTTTCGAAAGAGTTAATTGATTTCAACGAAATTTGGGCCACATGTTGAAATCCATCACTGCAAGAAGCCTATTTAAAATGGGCCTAATCGGGCTATTTTAAGGGTAGTTTTTAGGGGTTGAAAACTGTTTTTGAGCCCCAAAATACCGAAAAAATTCTCCGAATCGTTTCAAAATTGAAATTTAACCCTTTGGGAGTGATTAAAAAGTTTCCCCACAATTTTAATAAAATCGGCCCGACAGGACCGGATTTACAAGTTTTATGAAAACACTAGTTTGCAGATAGTGACTTATTTATTGACGGGTGTATTTAATTTGGTGTAGACGTTAGATTGATAATAATATTACAATTAAAAAAAATGTTATTTTAAGGGGTGTATTAAGGGGTTAAATTTTTTATTTTGCCCAAAAACAAACTTAATTTCACATAATAAAAGTATAAAAACACACGGCCCTATACAAGCAAATACACTATATTGTCGGCAGGGTTTTGGCACTGCGACCCGGGTTTTTAAATTATTATTTATTATTTAAAAATTGTGTCCCATAAAGCAACATTTAATTTTTTAATATTTAAGGAAATAATAATTAAACATTTGATATAATTTGTCTACAGCAACATATTGCGTATAATGTGTTTGACAGATATAATTCCAATGTGACTGACAAGTAGCTTGACAGTTCTTTCGGCAATGTTTAAGTAACATTTCTCCAAAACTGCAAATGAACGTTTTTTATTTATAATTTATACGTTATCTAAAAGACTCAAACTTTTAAATAATTTTTGAAAAGTTTTTCTGCAAATCGATTTGGTTTTATTTTATTTCTATGAACACTTTCGGTGAGCCTTTTCAATAATTTGAAATACCATGGAAACCGCGGTGAGTGCGAATGTTAAATGTACTTTAAAAGCTTTGAGGTCGGTGTGATTTTTAATAAGTATGTAGTCATTAAAAAAAATTATACTAATAAAATTGGCGTTGACCTCAGAATTTTTTTGTGACTTGCTTGAAGGGGGCTCAATGTTTTTTTTTAAGTTTTTATCTTAAGTCGTACCAGAAACACAGTTTTTTTAATGTGTTATCTGGGCCAGTAAAATTATTTCAGAGAGAGTCAGTCTTGTATTTTTATTTCTGCAGATCTAGTTGGCCAAGCAATTGGGCTGCTTTGTTGAAAGCTTATCTTCTAATAATAGTGGTAAAGTATTACTGAAAAAATAAAGATAAACTTGACCTTGCCTTGTAATTTTTGACTTACTTGAATTTGTAAAATTGCATGTTGAAAATGTGTTGAGAATTTAAATATTTTATAAGTTTGTGTGTATGTAATTGGTTGAAAAATAAATTTTCGAAAGTAGTATGTCTAACAGTAATCTTCAATGATTTAAAATTGATTTTTTTTATAAGAAACTAAATGTGTTTTTATTGTTAAAACTCGTTATAATATATAAATTTCAGACTGTTTATTAGTATAAAATAGTTTAGATTAAAATAATGTTGCTGTCTTTTCTGTGGTTTATTTTATCGAAAGCCTGTATCTTCAATCTTTTATCTCAAAGATAAATAAATCCGTGTCTATACGCAGTCAAGGACGATAATTTCACATTCACACTTTTGACGTAGCTTCGTCAAAGCTTTAAAGCTCTTGCTTTTAAATAAATTAAATCTGTAGAGAAAATTTTTTGTATTGAATTTATCTTAGATTTTTATGCAGCATCTAAAGTTCATATCTCATGCCCCAGACGCAACTCCCCACACCTGAATGATACAATTTATCTATATTTCATTCCACCATGTTTCCGAAATTATTGAGTGCAGCAAAAAATTTGTTGAGTCATTTTATGTAAAATTTAACGTACTTTAATTTTGTATAAGGTAATGAAAGGTCGACGTTGGATGCTTGGCAAGATATTTGCGAATAACTGGGAAAACGTACGGATCTCCCAAACTGAACAGTCTTTCTGCGGAGACTTTGGGGGAGACTTTGTATATAAATTCGTCATAGATATTATAATGAACTGAATGCTAGTAGAATCTAATTTCGTTTAGTCCTTACTCAGTGCACTTACTTCTTTTCTGTTTGGTTGCATATTCTGGCACATTCTGTTACATGATTTCTTATTTATGAGGGCACATTCGTGTGTTTCCTGAATATGCACAAGTAAAATGCAGTAGTTTTACAAATGGCTTATTAATGTCGGTCGCTACCCTTATTTTTCCTCTTATTCTTCTTCTCCTTCTTGTTCTGACCATACAGGGTGTCTTGTTTTTGTTAAAAATTAAGAGCAATCCAGAACAGTCAGCTTGTTGCTGCGAACACAATCTCACTCGCCAGAAAGGCCATTCTCCACTCTTTGTTTAATCTACTATACTAATTGCAAGTAAACTGTGCGTTATAGCCCTGATTATATAAATTCGTAATATTGTTTCCAAATCCGTATACACTTGTGTTGGTAGTGTAAGGTAGCCTATATTTCAATAGACTTCAAAATACACGTAAAAATTAGGTAACCTGGAAGTACGATTTAAAAGCACAATTGACTTCTTAATATTGAAATGTTTTAAAAATACTACTAATAAAGCCTAGGTGATATGTAAAAAAGTAGCTTGTCAGGAACAAACTATCTTAAGAAGGTCAGAGAAATATTACAATCGAGATACATACTACATGTTCTGCAGGTACTCCTCCAAGAACACCAATTATAAGAACAATTAATTTAACAGAATACTCTGGTTACTGCTTCCTGAGCTCAAAAGTAAAGAAGGTCTTGATATCTGGCCCGCTTCTCAATCTCCTTCACAGCTATGTCCATTTCAGCAGAAGTTGAGAATTCGATAACATACATAGCTCGCGTGGTTTTATCAAGAAGAACTATATCAGGCCTTGTAGCTGAAAGTTGCCTGATAGCACTGAATAAATACTTCCAGAAAATCTACATGATTCATTCTCAACAACGAACACGATATCTCCGGGAACATAAGGCAGAACGGAAATTTTGTTAATATATAATATAATATACAACGTTCCTCTGGTTGCTTATTCGTTTGTACGCTTTTAACTGAAAAACCTCTGATCTGATTACGCTCGTTTAACATAATAGCACAATTCGTCAATATAAATGTACAATTTACTATTTCATCTAGGGCTTCATTATCATATGTATTATGCATTATATATTAAAATAGTAGTTTATATATATATATCTATAGAGTGTATTGAAGTATATTGTCGGTGAGGTGTGATATAATTTATTTTTTTGATCAACCTGTAAAGTATAGACAAAGGTGTTTATATTGAGATGCAGAATGCATTAACAGATAATCAAGTTTAGCGATGACCTTAGATTGTAAACACACAAAAAATCAGATACTATTTGTGCCATTTTTCTTTCGAAACAATATTTTTCTGGGTTTTTTATCAAAAGTGTTCGTTTTCCTAGTATATCACTTTTTTATTTTCCATACTTATACCGAGCTAGGTAGAGTAGTGGTGACAGCACTGGACTCGCATTCGGGAGGTACGAGTTCGAATCTCGGTGGGGGCAGATGTGGCTGGGACTTTTTCCTACTGCCTCTCGCCGAGAAACGGTAATTCCTGACCGGCCATCTTAATTGAGGTTTTCCATGGTTTCTCTCAATTAATTCCAGATAAATATCGAGATGGTTCCTTATTTGAGGCCATGGCCGTTTGCCTATCAAACTCCTAGTTTAAAAATTACCTCTCCTATCCTAATTTCCTATAATTCCTTCATTCGCCCATTGCTATTGATTAAGTTGAAGTTTTAGAAATGTAGAAAATAACGGGAAAGTGGTAAATGGAAAATAGTAATGGTGCGAATGGCGTCTGTTATGACATAAAGTCGAGAAACGGACGTTAAACGCATTATTATTATTATTATTATTATATTTTCCATACTTATACAGTCTAATGTTCTCCATATTGAAAAGTTTAACATATACATTAAAAACTGAAATTATATGACCACAATCTAAAATCACTGCCAAACAGCCATTAAAGTCTTAAAGACGTCACTGGTTTGTGATCCTTGACAAACTTTATTGTTTTATGAAACCATTTTATGGCAACATTTCGGTTCATTTTATTTTCAGAAGCACCCCTGTAATTTATTATCGTGCACATGTATTGTTACAGAAACTAAGAAAATGCTTTTCAGTTGGATATAAAATATTGTTCTAGATAAGACTCTTGGGAAATTTCAGTTCGTAGTGTTGTCACTTGTTTATATGAAAGTTTCCACATTTTTAAGATGCAAACTTTAATATTACAAGGTTTAGTTCGTATTGGCAACAAGATTTCTGTTTAACAGGCTTTCAAGCTTTTATATGATGGCAGCAGTTTTAAAAAAAGGAAAAACATGAAACGTGTAACGAGAACAGCGTTCTGTGTTAAATATTGGTCTCCTACATATATGTTTTGTGAGGATTTCCTATCATCGTAACTCCGTCATTGAGTATAGAGTTTCAAGAGTAGCTAAAGCGTTCCTTTAAATGCATGCTATCGGGGGTTGTTAGGGAAGTAAGCGACGATTGAAAGGGTAGTCATTTAAGATTAATCTTATAGATCAACGTTTTCTGTATTTATTCACCTACAGACCTCAAAGAGATTAGCGAAATGGTTACGGATCCCCATTAATATTTTTTTATATGAAACTTCTTTACTTGCAGTAGAGTAAATTGGATTCACCTGACGAAAACTGCAACGATGTAATCGACAAATCATATATTATTCTGTAAATACCAATAAGACGTAGATTTTACGTAAGTTTCATGTCTTCAGTGTGCAGTATGCTCAATATTACCACTACCGAACAGCGTTTATGTACAATTCGCCGGTCGCAAATTTCTAAATATAAAATCGCTGTTTGTTGCACGGAGTTTGTACAGTTCGGTCGTCGCCGGCCCAACTATATGCCTTTGTTCACTTACACCAGATATGTGTCCGCAATCTCTCTTCCGAACCCCAGTTACATCGAATTTTGTTATCTTAAATACTAAATCAACAACCGAGCTGGGTAGAGTAGTGGTACAGCACTAGACTCGCATTCGGGAGGTCCGGGTTCGATTCCCGGCGGGGGCAGATGTGGCTGGGACTTTTTCCTACTGCCTTTCGCCGAGAAACGGTAATTCCTGTACCGGCCATCTTGATTTAGGTTTTCCATGGTTGCCCTCAATTAATTCCAGATAAATATCGAGGTGGTTCCTTATTTGAGGCCATGGCCGATTACCTATCAAACTCCTAGTTCAAAAATTACCTACCTTATCCTAATTTCCTGTAATTCCTTCATTCGCCCATTGCTATTATATAAGTTGAAGTTTAAGAAATGTAGAAAAAACGGGAAGTGGTAAAATGAAAAATAGTAATGGTGCGAATAGCGTCTGTTATGACATAAAGTCGAGAAACGGACGTTAAACGCATTATTATTATTATTATTATACTAAACCAACATAAAGTGATGAAATGTTTTCTTCGTTCTTCGGTCGTTCAAATAATATATAAAAATATATGCATAAAAAATAAAAATATGTAATAAACGCCTATAATGAACATGCAGATTCATTTAGGTGCCACGTTAATACGGTCTGATCGTAATTATGTTCACAGCTTCGGTCAAAAGGGCACTACAAATGATCAAGTCATTTAGTTACTTTCGCATTTGGTCAGTTCTCTACGTTGTTTTTTTTTATTATTAAAGGACAAAATGCTTGGCTAGCACGACACGGTCATATCATTTCTGATAGATCGCTTAATTCTCGAATTTCATTGGATAAGGAGTATGTGGTGACCCCAGAAGGGCGTTATGTTTCTGTAATGCTAGAATAGACAAAGGACAGTCGTACGCTGTGTAGTGTGTAATCTTAAAGCGGGCAAACGGCGATCGTACTCTATATAATGTAATGTTAGAGCAGACGATGAGCGATCTGACATATATTGGCATGGCAGGTCGTTCAAAGTTGACTTCAGTAAACAAACTTTTATTGAACTATATATTCCGATGTTAATAAATTACGTATCGTAGTAATCGAGTACGTGTTAGTAATTAACTAACTATTTTAACTAGTGAAGTCTATTCATTAATGCATCAAGCGCGTTACGTGTCTATACGATTGCGTACTGCGGCCTGGATAACGTAGCACACAAACATGGTATTTTTGATCGCGATTAATTAAACAGAGAATCAAGTAAATATTAGTTCAAATTAATATTCGTTACAATACTGTAGAATGTCAAATACTGAGCGTTGTCAATTTCTCTCTCAGTAGTTTGTAGAAAGTATGTAGAAGAGTATCATTTAGAGATGATAGTATCAAGGTGGGAAATTTGCATTGTAAGAAGAGTGGGAAAGGCCTACGACTCGGACGGGGGTCGACTATCCACACTCATTTTCCTGTGGCACAGTACAACCTATCGGCACGTCATTTATAAATAGGTATTGTAATTATGTTTAAATTTTCTATGAAATTCAATTTTTGTTATATTAAGTGTATGTGTGGAATAATAAATTCTAAAAAAATTCCAACAGTAATTTAAGGCATATAAAGACTTAAGACATATAAAAAAGCTATACCACCTCCAGAATATGTCTATCCTTATTTATTGGTCGAACCTTATTTATTAACACGGTTCTGAACTAACATAAATAAAGATAAAATATTGCCAACAAGTTTAATGTGGTTGAACTAAATATCGACTTTTTTTATTCCTGTAACGACCTATAAGAGAATCAAATGATATCTTACAGATGAACATTTTTTAGATATATAAACGTTCAACTGGAGTTTTTTAAATTACAAAGATTTGTGTTGAAATATTATAGATATGTTATATTCTTTCCACGACTGATGTCATTATGATTAAATTGAAAATTTTAATTAAAGAAAAAAAATAATTATCCTCCCTTTTAATTAATAATGTAGATAACTTCAAATATATATTGTATAAGAAGATGTTCACTTAAAAATACGTTTCTGGTTTAAATTAATTATTAAAATGTAATTAATTTATTCTTAATATCTTTATAACATTTCGTTATAAATTAATGGCTATAGATTCTTTTATCGGCATCTACTTATCATCTGATCTGTCATGTTTATCGTATATCGTTTTAAAATCACTTTTTAAAAACAAAGTTTTAAGTAGGTATAGCTTTAATATGAGATCTGATTTGATATTTTCATAATCATATTTTTAACCCCCTATCCACAAACAACGGGTGTAATTTGTTTGGTCATATATAATCTATATAGACCGAGAGCTCTAAGCTTCTTGGAAACTGATTTCCGCACGGAAATGACATACATTATAATGTAGTTTAATCAGTTCATACAACGAAAATCACATATTGAACCACAAGTCCAGTCGTTTTTAGGGGTAAACAAACCATAAAGTTGTCAAAAAATATATGAAATTTTGATCATAAATGAATGCGAAATTTACCTGAGACCGTTTGAATAATAGATAGCGAAAATTTATTATACAAGATTTGTTGGTATTAAAATATTTGATAACTCAAGTGCTCTTTATTATACAAGGCGTTCTCTTATATTCAGCATCTATTTATCTAATTTTTGTTTTATAGAGGTAATAACAATTAGCCTAAGATTTCAATAAAAGATTTCTACGCATATCTCTTATTTAGTAAAGATACATTTAAAATAAAAATTTAAATTTGACAATTCTCCGCGCTATATTGTTCTCAGTGCGGATGACGTCACGCGGCACAAGTTCCATATTATGTAAGTAATATCAAATAATAATGATTTTCAGTTCAGTGAACGTTGTATGAAGATTAAATATGACATTGTTGTCTGCTATATCAAAGTTAACCAAAGCAAATGCCAATTTGGTGTACATTCTCTTCTCCTTAAATTCCGGAGTGATACATTGTCCGTATAAAGTGATTGAGAGTTTATTATTCTATTCTATTCTATTTGTTTCGGTTATTACTAATTTGGCTTACAGTTATCAGTAACACAATTGGGTATACTATAGTAGTTATTAGGTATTAAGCAATGTGATTTTTTTTTAAATTTTAGTTAAGTAAGCAAATTTGCGGCATTGACAATTTGAGATTAAAATTTGTCATTTTTTAAATTTAGTTTATAGGAACCAAAAACAAAACATTGTTGTGGCGACAATGCAGATTATTAATGTTGTCGCTAGAAGTCACGACACCAAAGATACAAAACGCATAATCTCTGAGTGTTTATGAGTTTCTTTCATTTGAATAATGTTATGGTAGCGCCGATGTGGCGTATTACTACCGAAAAATCAGTTAAAAATATAATTGTGTGAGTTAAGAGATCGAAACTTTAAAAATTTCAATTTTGTAGGAAAATAAAATAATAACGTCAACAAATGAACGCGTATTCAATTATTAAATAAAGTATATTGAATTCAGCAATACAATCAATGTGAACTCTACTCCGTCTCGACACAGAATACCTTCGCATCCGCTCACAATCTTTACAATATCAATGTACGCAGCTTACATAATATAAACCATTACATAATTCATACAACAATACTGGTTAACATTCATTTAAATATTATAGATTAAATATTATATTATATTATATTATTTTTCGACGTTTTAGTGAAAATTTTTAAATCGAAATGAAAACAATTCTAAAACGCAAAGAGGAATAATAATGTGTTTTACTAATTTATTTGAAGATAAGGTTTGTGCA
This sequence comes from Venustoraphidia nigricollis, assembly GCA_034508555.1. NCBI lineage: Eukaryota > Metazoa > Arthropoda > Insecta > Raphidioptera > Raphidiidae > Venustoraphidia > Venustoraphidia nigricollis. The sequence goes on along the minus strand of JAVRKA010000003.1, from coordinate 14,721,251 downwards.
CTAAGCTGATTTTATAACTACATTAAAATTTTGACTTTGATACTAGGGGAGAAGGAGGCACCTTAGCACAGGGGCAGATTTGAATTTGTTGATTTTTGAACGCAGCTTTGTATGAGTCTATGTCACAACTCCATTTTAATGTTGACCACACAGGGTATGTCAAACGTCAAGTCACAGAGCGCGTGTGTTTATATGTGAAATCGAGTTATAAACCTCTCTTCATTCTTGTGCCGTCGAAGTTAAAAATCAAAATAAATGTTGTAAGAAATTATCAATCACGTGAGTAAATGTTTACCACTTAATTGTTTTACAAGTTTATCCAATACTTATTAGTTTTTCATCTACATGATAGTTTTTGCTTGACGATTGTTTTATATATTTTGTTTTGTAAATGTTTATCTTTCAAGTGGCTATGGTGCAGATTTGATCAAAAGAAAAGGGGCAAATTTGAACACTATGTTCAAATGTGCCAAAGTCGAAGTCTGACTAAATTAAAAACTATTATTTTAAATTTAATTACTATAATACAGGATTTAACTGTAAAAGTTTGATATAAGTTTATTTCATGTTTAATTTGAAATGATTGTGCAATGTGGTTGTTTTTGTTACCAAAGTCGAAGTCTTGACTAAATTAAAACTATTATTTTAAGTTTCTTTACTCTAATACGAGATTTAACTTTGGAAGTTTGATATAACTTTATTTTTTGTTTGATTTTGAGTCTGTGACAATATATATGATTATATTAACAACAAACTAATACTTTATTCACTCTATTTCCTGCATTTAAACCAGTTTTTCAAAACTGCCCCATGTCGTTTCAAATGTGCCCCCATGGAGAGGCAGATTTGAACAAATTTGGCTTTTAAAAAAGAACAAAAATATCATCATACAACTTTATCAAATTGAAACGTCTCGTCATTTTTATACTAATCAAAGACTAAGAAAGCTAAGAAAAATATGTTGTTTAAATTTTTCTTTACAGTAATTGATTTGTTACAAGTCAAAATATGAAAAATGTGCTAAGGTGCCTCCTTCTACCCTATATAACATTATATTAGTATATTATGTATTATGTAATTTAGTTGAAGTTAATTTTGCTCTTTTATATAGTGCTATTGTTTCGTTAACGTCACAATAACGTAAACTGTTTTGTCATTTGTCGGAAAACGGGTTCAACAAGTTAGTTATGCTAAGAAACTTTAATAACTGTCGCCTTGTTTAAGACAGGTGAAGTACGTATAGATAAGTACGTACAGTATACTCAGTGGCGTTCCTCATGGTTAAGGTCAGCTACGTAATAGTGGTTGAATTTCACTTACACATTTATCAGTAAAATTATCTCTCCTGTGTAGCAACTGTCTTCTCCCACCAAGAGCGCAGTAAAATTTTTACTTGAAAAAAATGGATCACTGGATGACCAGCATGGATTAGAAAAGCATGTTCGTGAAGATATACGTGTTAGCTATTACAATAGCGTACATTAGACCAGCAACTGCAACCAGTATCCAGCACACTGCAACCAGCAACGACCGTTAGAGCAAATCGTATTGTTCGGGGTACAATTCTGATCTGCAATTTCTATGTCTGGTCGTGTTGAACGGACTTAATCTTGTATTTTGATGTTGTTTTCGTACTGTAGGTGAAGAGAAATAACATCCAAACGTTCATAGAATTTCTGTTGTGACATTTGAAAATATTGACAGAATTTTTATTGATTACTTCCATACTACAGGAAATAAATCATGAAATTCACCATTAATTTATTGATTGGGTGAATACAAAAACGGGAAGCTGTTGGTTTCGCTCCGATTTTCAAAAATCGATGTTTCGTCGGATCTAGGCCTTTTGTGATTTTAAGAAGCTATTCTGACTATTTTTGGATTGACATCCGTATACGTTGTATGTGTAAACAAATTTTAGTCGTACCTACTATATTTTTAGAAAGAATTAACCGATTGAGATAAGGATTGCGGAATTCGAAACAATTTATTGATTAGATTTGGGAATCAGTTGAACCGTTTAAAGGGTGGTTTTTGGGCTCAAATACAGAAAAAATATCATAGTCGTTACAATGTTGATATTTAACCCTTTAGTAAAGATTAAAATGCGCTGCTAAAACTCGACGTACAAATTTTATGAAAACACTCATGGTTTGCAGATACAGATTTACTTACTGAAGGGTGTATTTCACTTGGTGCTGATGTTGGATTAACAAAAATATGGCATTCAAGAAAAAAATACTATTTTGAGTTTTTACATTTTTCCTGACTTGTTCTTCTTCCCATTTTTCACACATCGCCAAAATAGAAAAGTCTTCTGCATACGGAATCTGAACTAAAAGTTGCTGATCTGGGCTGGTCTGTGCAGGTGTAATGTGTGAAATCGTGAAGGTTCCAGGTTCGTGCTGTGCTGGTATAGTGTTGCACGGTCTTTAAAGATGCTGATTTCAAATGCAGTCTAAATTTACATTATCGAGGAAGAAATAAAACATTCTTGACAATGTACTAAATAAAGTTGAAAAACTTATGTAGAAAAGAATACAAAATAAAACGTGACCACAAATATAACGCTTAACCTAATCTGTTTTTATCAAATGGTTCATAAATAAAAGTAATATACGTACATCGTTTCATAACATTATGTCAGCTTGTTTCACCTCGTTTTCTTAGATGTCATTTCATATTTGTGTTGTTTACAACCTGTGTTAAAATTTATGGAATATTCAAATTTATGCCATGTCAATTTACGTCGCAGTTTTAGGACCTTGTATGTGACACGTAATAAAAACTTACAACGCATCCAAATTCATTCGACTTTACATAGAAATTAGATTTATTTTTTGTTCACTTACATTTTTATATTATTTGGAATATTTTTTTTAAGAACTCTCATTATTATTTCATTTTATAATTCAAGAAATTGTATGTGTTACAGCCATGTAAATAGTTAAGCTGAAGTTAATTTTTGTGTCTTTGTTGCCGAAAAGATAAATAAAAAATAAAAATCTGTTACGACCAGTTCGACTGCAATTCGTTACAAAATTCTAAATTTTGTTCTATTTATGAGAGTATTTTTTCGCGAAAATTTAAGTAAATCTACTCGTTTCCGTGCAAATCCAGACACTGAAAACTGTGTTTAACGCGGACTAACTGCACTTTAATACACAGTTTAATTTTAAACTTCTTAAACATAGTTTTAATACGACGAATGATGACAACTGATATTAATTTTGAATAGTGTATAATATGCTGGTGATGAGGGCCTATCTTAGACATGCATAAAACACGGCCAACCTCTTCATATAGACAAATAATGTCAGAACCTAGGGCGCTCGAATTCGGGTGACGACATGAGGGTGGGGGGGTAGCACGAAACAGTGAGGGGGGTCTGGTCCGTAGGGCAGTCAGTCCAGGGTCTACTGTGGTGGCGCGGCGCGGTAAGTACTTTCGAAAAACAAATCGACTCAGATATTATGTGCAATGCATACATTCTGAATCGTCGCCCTGTACACTATAATATTATACGTAGATATATTAGTAAATTTAACATACGGTTGTAGCTTACGTACTAGCTGAATTATTTAGTATAATAGCTTATATCTGCTATAATTGTTAAGAAACATTCATTGTTGTAACACTATATTAGAAAAATTTATTATTCCAACACGTCACCGTCGGGATTTAAACCCGAATCTTTCTACTTTCGCGGCGGAATGAGTTAGTCAATTACTCTACGGTGCACAGAAATCAACATTTTAATCCTTCATAATATATCGATTTACAACACTCAAATTCACTACATGCGAGAGCCAATTATTTTTTAGCTGTAGCTAGACATTAACTCTCACAGTAGATGTTGATTTGTGTGCACCGTAGAGTAATTGACTAACAATGAATGTTTCCTAACAATTATAGCAGACATAAGCTATTATACTATATACGTAGATATATAATATACGTTAGTAAATACCATTCCCAAGAATTGTGAAAAGTGGCTTGATTATTGATCAAAACGTTCTTTAAAATGCTTTTTGTAATATAGTTGAGTTTTATAATAGGAAGAGTCTTGTAACCTACATAATATAGTTATATATAGGGATGTTTGTTCAGTGTTATCATGTTTTTAGATAGGCACTGCACATAATACACTGGAGTATATCATAGTGTATTGATTTATAATTTAATTTGAAATGCTGTGTTTGATTTGATACAAAATATCTTATTTTGTGTCATGTATGTTACTTTATTTTTTAAATTAGGATTTTTTCTTGTAGATCATCATATTACTTTCTTATGTAATATTATTAATTTAGCTTGTGTAAGTCGTAACAGGCACGAGTGGGTATAAGCTAGACGTCCAGAAGGCTAGTCTGATTAAAAAAAAAGAGAGTCCGCGCTTAAGACTCCACGGAAGAAGTGCAACTCTCACACTTTAGCTCCCACATAAACTAAGAAAATTCAGACATTTAATTGCTTTAATTACTAAGCGCCATCTGAAACAAATTATTGGAATAGAGAAAATGCCTTTTATTTTTACATTTGGGATTGACTCATCCGAACCTATATAAAAGTGTATTTAGAAACTTGAAATAAAAAACATGAAAAAGCATATGTGAAAAAATGAGTCACGTTCTTTTCTACCAGTTTGTTCGTTCAACAAAATAACAAAAATCTAAAACGGTACCAAGTTCCTTTCCAATCTCAAACTCAACAAATAAGGTTTGGAATTAAATTTAATACAGTTTTCAGAATTTATGTTCTAAATCTAATGTTTCGACTTTGGTACCGTTTAATATTTTTATTCTTTTGATGGTTGAACAGTCTGGTAGAAAAGAACTGTTCATTTTTTCGCATTTATTTTGATACGAATTTATTTTTTACATAATACACTGCCCCTACAATGAATTCAGTTCTCGTGATTCACAGATTGATAACAAATTGCAATACATTTCAATTGACTATACATATTGCAGTGCAGACAAAGAGGACATAACTGAGATTCTGATTTTTTGTATTCACAATTTTCATTATTTGCTGACATTTTTAGACCCTGTTAAGGCTGTCGGAACGCTCTGAATTTAAGCCAAAAATAGAGCTTCGGCTGTCAACTGATTGTAGACTTATTCGTCAACATTCTGCAAAAATTCTTTTTCTATAAGGAAGATAAAGGACAAATCTAGGTCTCTAATGGATTACTTTTGTAATTTTTATACGAGTTACTAGAAAAAAGTTGGCATTAATTGTGCCAAAAAAACACACGTTTTCAATGTCACACTACGACCTTATTCGTACTTATTTCACAAAACTGTTCCATTGCAAACCTAAAGTGACTCTTCCTTTTTCGGAAAATTTTTTTAAATCTTCAAAATATTTCCAAAAATTAGAGTAATCAATTGACAGCGGCACCCTTGTAATAACATTTTTTAGCCTCGTAGTTATAGTTGAGCTATAAATCTGAAAATCTTCAATTATTTAAAATAATAATGTCGTGTATTCTTTATTTGGAACATGCATTCATTTGATATTAGAGAAGAATTCGTAACAAAATAACAAATGATCAAAGCTCTGATGAGTATTCATGTATGTATGTAAGTACCTAAGTGTAACAGTTTTATTTTGGAATCGATATTTGTAACAGATGGTACCAAGAAGCTTTCTTTGTATTCTGCAAAATTTGTATTTGAATGTAAAATACTGAATATAAAGAAAGAATAGTAACAAATAAAATTAGACGGTTATTATTCTTTATAAAATATTGTGTGTATATGATCAAAATATTTAAATGGAAATAAAAATCAATGAAAATAGATAATAAACATTATAAGAATTAAAAATCGACATACGATTAAGTGTGCACAAAATTGTGTCTATTTCGAAAATTACTAATCCGATTGACACCAAGGTTCGTAGCCTCCATCTTAGACACACTGCGAACCAGATTCAAAAGGTATAATTTTCAGAAGTTATTATGAATTATAATGCTACCGATTTGATTCGTACCATACTCAATAGGCCTGGGCCCTTACTGAGACAAATAATAAATATTTTAAACAAGTCATTCAAATCTATGAGTGTTTGTAGAAGTGAACAAAATAAAAAATGTTAACCTCCTTCAAAAAAGTCACTAAAAAGAGGAAAAAAATGATATTTTGAGCTAGATTGGTAATTACCAGTGAGCTAGATTGAGATGAAAAATGGTAGCAGCAACAGTAGTGGAGCCTTCGGTTTTACCGTATTGTAGTTCTCTTATAGTTCAATAGACAAGTATTCAATTCATTAATTTACTCTGACGCGAACAATATCCCATGTCTTTAAAATGGTTGCTATGCGGATTCGTGTTGTTATCTATAGCGTAACAGAGAGATATTTTCAAAAATACATTTTTCCCTTTTATATTTGTTTCCCAATTTTTTTTCGTAACGCTGTTAGTTTCATGACGTATATCCCGTATAGTAACAACTTGTTTTTCTTTTTCTGTGTCGAAAATACAATCACGCCAATATTGCAAATGCGTCCACTTGGTTGCCGATCCAATGCCGATAGCTTGTGTTCCACGGAGCCTTTATTGTAGTGTAAAGACTTTTCGTAAGGCAATCAGCACGTAATAAGGACCTTTGATTAGACGAAAGGCGTAGTACATCTGTATCGATGAATGAAGCTAGATAGTGTTTACTGTTCTGGAAAGAAAGCGGGCACTAATTGTATATTTTAAACACAAATTTCCTCTACGACGAGACGCAACCACGACGGTAATTGCAATGACATTCATTGTTGGCTAATACGTGTGGAAATACAAATACCTGCCTGTTTAAATTTCGCTATGGTCGGACTTCATTTTGTCTGAATTCACTGTGGCGACCTTTTATTATTTTTTTAAAGATAAGTAAGTAATTGCATTATCCAAATTGAAAAATGCACTGTATTTTTTTAAACATTTCTTGGCAATTTAAATAGACTATATTCTTTAAAACAGTCGCACTAAAAAAATGTTCAAATGTCCAACAAAATCCAGCTGTCATGTAAAACTTGAAATATATTTCACATTACATTATAACCCTGAGATATTATCCTTGAGAGTGGACTGTCATGTTTTGTGAGTTTATGTTATGAGTAGCGGTAGTTCAATAACTCACGGTGCGAATTATCTGTACTATAATTTCGGTTTCGCTTATTGGAATAATACTCGTTGCAATAAAAACGTTTGTTTTAATAAATATAGAAAGTTAATAGAAAAAAGTATCACGGGTAATTGGAATAATGAAAATAAATCAATTTAAACACTCATTGATTGCAACGTTTCGTCTTTTTTTATTAAAACTTTTTCAAGGTCTCAATATGCTTAAACGATAGTTAAACTATGATATAATATACAATTAAAAAAAAAAAAAAGAACATTATTTTCTACAATTTTCAATTTTTAATAATTGTTTTTGTAATGCCAAATTGTATATTATATCTATCGTTTAAGCATATTGAGAGCTTGAAAATGTCTATAATAAAAAAAGACGAAAGGTTGCAATCAATGAGTGTTTAAATTGATTTATTTTCATTATTCCAATTACCCGTGATACTGTTTTCTATTATAACATATATCTGGAATTGAACTTTAAAGATGAATAGAAAGTTAATGTACTATTTACTGCAAAATAAGTAAAAAAAAACTAGCTCTGAACTTTGAACTTTACAGTCACATTCATTCATAATTCAAATTAATTCTGACGAACAATAAATGTAAAAATATGACCTTTATTTCTTATTTAAATACTTAATTAAAACATTTAATTGAGTCTAGTAATTTATGTTCACTAATAAATTGTGTATCTTCCTACACAGTTCTCGGATTATTCCATCCATCTGTTTGTAAAGTAATTCAGATATCCACAAATTATAGAAAAAACAGTGAATTTTATGTTGTAAAAAAATATTGAACTTGAATTTTAAAACACCAACGCATTAAATAAAAATTATCGATGCGCCGTAAGCTAACAAAAATTCAAAATCTAAAAATAATTACGTTAAAAACCGTAAGACAATATTCGGCACGAGCGTCGAAAAAAATAAATAATTTTCACGAAAAAAGTCTGTGATATTTTCAACTTTAATTGCTTGTAATACAAAAAGTTTTCAAGATATTGGCATCGGATAAATGGGGCGTTTTTTTTTCTTTATAAAAACTGACATTTCAATTTGCAATTCGAAAAAGAGCATAATAAATACAGTGGTTGAACAGGCGATGTCGGGAAGTGACATTTTCACTCACTCTTGTTTGGTGACAGCTAATAATGTATATGTATGTAATGATATAGGTAGTACAATATATTAAAAAAAATATATCTATCATTTTGTTCAGAATTTTATCAAAATAAAATCATTTGAGGACCTGAAACTAGCTTTACAAATAATTTATTTTTAGTCCCTTTAGGATTTAGAATGTGTTTTGTAGTTTTCGAATCGCTTTATGGTGTCTTTGTTAAATTTTCAGTTCTCTTCTTTCAGAGATACTTTTTATTTACTACACCAAATATTTTTAATAATTTGCCTAACAATATAAAATCTGCTCAAAATAAAAATCAGATCATTAAGAAATTAAAAATGTGGTTATCGTCGCACAATGATCCAGAAATATTATTTTCCACAGTTCGGTATTAAATTACAATTATCAATAGCCTGGAATTATTTAAAAATATCGATAAAACAAACGAATAATTATTATGTATAATTACACAGTGTAATGTCTTATAATGTATGTAAGCTATACTGTTTTTTTTTGTTTTTTTATCTAATGAAACACGGTTCTTTTCTGTCTTTGATCTCGCTACTACCACAGGACTACCTTAAGTAGCGTTAATAAATTTATGATTTATGCAATATTAATAACATTTATTCTTATTCTTATTCATGTCTGCTTTTATTTTCACTTTATTAATTCTTTTATCTTTGTTTACTTATTTTTTATAGTTTAATTTTTAATTTTTTCTTTACTGGTGTCTATTTTTTGTGTGTATTAGTAACACAAAGAAAACGATAAGAATTCTGCAGCTCATTCATTTCTATTGGTTAAATAAATGTATCAGTGATACGTTTAAGTTAAAGAAATTTAAATTATGATGCTGTTTTGTTTAGTATTTAACTGTTAGTCCCAGACTGTCGAATTTCTTACGAATCGAAGACACAAACAATTTTTTCTGTTTTTTTGCATTGGAGCAGACGAATGAGGAAGCCACACTTATTATTTTTATTTTGCCGGAAATTGAAAAAATGAACTGCCAAGCAATTGCGATGGAATGAATTCTAACACCTTATGATGACACGAAATTGCTCATCGAGATCAAATTTTTGACGTCAATTTGGTTTATGGTGCCGATGATATTTATAAAATTGAAAAGATAGGGCTGTTAAGGGATTTCGGCAGGATGAACTCTGACATTCAATGATGATATGAATAAATATATGAAAAGACAATAAAAAAGCTGAGTATTTTACATTACATACTGCAAAAGTAAACCTGGTTACACACACACTCCCACGCATACTCTTAGATGAATATACAGAACTTTTTTATAAAATCATCGTCCAAAAATTAATAGAATAATAAATAGTTATAACAATATAATAAAAAATAACCTTGTAGAATACACCTCTTCCAAGCATTCGCCGATTTTCCTCAGAAACAATATAGGGTTATTCATATTTAAATGTCAAACATCTTTCCAAAATTTGGTTTCAATCCGATCATCCGTTTGACCTGTATTGTGCTCACAGACTACAAACTGAAAAACAGATGTACATGTTTTTTCCAAAATATCTTTTTTTTTGGACTTGGGAGAAAATCGAATTTTGACACAAATTAATACCATTCTCCATGTGCAGTTGGAATGATAAAATTGAAAAAATATATAAATATAGGTAAATATGGAATAATTGTAAAAAAAAAACAACAAAATATATAATATATGGCCTACTGATGGATTCGAACCAAGTGACCGCTTTCATCCGAGAAGCCGCTTTACCTCGCAGTCGTCTTAGCTTAATGCTATACAGCCGATTTTTATACTATACAGTATACGTACATTGCAACGTTTCGTTACACTTTCAATCTCATAAATCAATTTTACCCTATCGTACCAAAAGAAGTTTTTCTTCATACTATGCCGAAAGTATGTACTGTCTGATAAAAGTATAACACTTATGTACTAAGATATAATTACATGCATATAATCTGTACATACGGGTCTAAACAGTTTTGTCATGCCCACTGATACGTGAGACTGGCGTTTGTCATCACATGTTCGCTAGTATGTAGCCATCTGCTGTTATTACATGGACATTATTAGATCCATGTGTCATTACGTATAACCTCAACATTGCTCACTTGAAAGTAATTAGTCTTTTTATATATTGGTGAAAGTGCGTACTTTCGGCATGGTATGAAGAAAAATAGTATACACCACGCGAGCAGAAAGCTGTAAGTCCTGCACTGCGCCACATGATGCCCGAGGCGAAGTCGAGGGCATTATATGTGGCGCAGTGCAGGTTTTTGAGCTTTCTGCTCGTGTGGTGTATACTATTTTTCTTCATACCGTGCCGAAAGTACGTACTTTCACCAATATATAAAAAGACTATTTACTTTCAAGTGAGCAATGTTGAGGTTATACGTAATGACACATGGATCTAATAATGTCAGCTTTCGGCTCTTGTAGTGTAATATACTATTACTTCAAAAATGACGGTAAGTGACGTTAGTGTTCCATTATTCGGCAGAGAAAAGCAGACAAATTTGTCTACGTGTTCAATACGTAGAAAATTTGATGGTGAGTTCTCCGTCTATCTGCATTTGCAATGCAGTGAAGCTTTCTGCGCAGAGTGTAATTATCAGGAATAGTTAATAATTACAGTTTGGTCATCAGTATTACGTCGTCATTCAGGTATAGTAAATACGACCACCTGTTGTCTGTATATGTATTATATAATGTTACACTCGTCTGTACAGCATATACACGCGCGCACAGTTATAATATAAATATACAGTGTGTCTGAGAAACGGTGATAAGGGCTACGCAGCTTATATTTCCATTGTTTTTTTTTTAATGAGGGGGAAATTCATTACGGACACCCGCAATCGCAGGTAGAGTAGGGAAATACCCACTAAAACCCACTCCTCTTCTTTCCTGCTGACCCGGGACCGTTTAGACATTACTTCAGGCCAGCAGGTGTCTTTTATTTTTCATCCTCATTACACTTTTGTTTAATGATGGATGAGAGCACGAGCGCCACCGTTCTCCAGCCCACCTCATCCTTCACCATCCTTGGCACAATAGTGTCCGCCGTCAGCCATCCAACCTGGGCAAAACATATTGAGCGCTTCTTCACCCAGCGACCGCAATTGAACACAGTATGTACTCCACAGTGTCCTCTTCGCCGTAATACTCGCAGCATGCTGTATCGCTTCGATGTCTTCTGTTAAGGTATGTTCTGAATTTACTATGCGTCATATAAAAGTCCACGTCTCCGTGCCGTCTCTCAAGCCACTCCGCTATCTTCGGAATCAGCTGCTTGGTCCAGACCCCACTTTTACTTGCTGCCATTGGTTCTGCCATACCTCTAATGCCTCAGCCACACACTCGACGAGTGGCATGGGAAGTAGCGAGGAAAGGAGGCAGAGACGTTGTGTGGCCGTGTTACTCGTCATGCCGCACGTCATGCTCCTCGTCATGCCCAGTGCTCCTTCGATTGTCGGTTTTTTGTGCGCGAGTCAAAGGACCGGCAATAAGAGCACGAGTAAGCCGGCCACATACTCCCGCGCCACTCAGTACGCATCAAGCGGTCTAAGTGTAAAGCATAGTGCGCACGCTGCCACATTCCATTGCCGAAAGGCGAAAGCCGAGTGCAGAGCGTCGCGAGTACAGCAGTGCCTGGTCGCTTAGGGCAACATCGCGACAGCGCGATGAGCAGATCGAGGAGCAGTGCGAGGAGCCTAGTCTGGCAGTAGGGTATAAGCTCCTGTCTTGCAGCTCTCCTCTCATTCCCTCGCAAGATTGCGTATCTCTCATTGGCAAGCAATGGCATGGGGGGGGGGGGTGCCGGCTATAATGAAAACTGTCTCAGCGGACACTGTTCTGTACGCGCTGCAGTTGTGGAGCGACATCTTCTGCTGCACCCTTTCTAGGCAGTCGCACGCTTGAGCCGTCTCTAATGCTCGCTCCCATATAAATGCGCCATACAGCAGGATGGATGTGACCACAAAGGACAACACTTCTTGCTTACAGGGACTCGGTTCTCCAATGTTAGCCATTATTTCCATTGATTTAAATTTTCTTACATCTAGAAAAACAAGAATATTCTGAGAGAATATCCTCTAAGAGAAAATTTTCTCGATAATCATTTGCGTCTATTTCTGACATATTTTATTTTTTTCAATATACTTAATAATGTCTCTCTAGTTCTTTAACTCGATTATTTTTGAAGACAACTCCAAAAAAGTCCAGATAGTGCATTTGATTTCAAGCAACCAATTAAATTTACAGTTTATCTGTTAATTTTCTTCATTTAAATAATATTGAATTCAAGTTATATCAAATAGTAGGCTACACATATTTCCGTTTGATTTATGTTACAATAGTAGGCTGATTCTGAAATCCTTTCAAAGTTTTAAAGTTGTTATATAATAAGAAAAAAATGGCATATTTTGATATATAATAAATAAAATAAAATGTCTGTTAACGCGTGCGCTAACGCGGGTCACGCTTAGTATTAAATATTATAATATTTGCATGGTTACATAATATGGTATCGTATGTAAAAAATTAAATAAAGCATGTTGGTCACCTACCTAATTTCTTTTTGACATATCTTCAGAACAAAAGAACAGCTGATTGTATTTAATTTCCGAAATAAAAATTTTCTATAAAACTTTCCTGGAAAAGTGAATAGAATAATAAATAGTTATGAAATGTATGCCCTTAAACAGAAAAAAACAACATTATAGCTCATATCTGTACTGCGCATGGGCCGATTTTCATCAAAAACATTAGGTCTCTTCATATGATATTTACATGTCAAATATTTTAAAAAAATTTGGCTGCGATCCGCTTAGCCGTTTGACCTGTAGCGTGATGACAGACTAACAAACAGACTTTTTCCAAAAATATGTTTTTTGGACAGGGGGGATCTTAGAACAAAAAATATTGTAACTTTTGAAAAGTGAATTTTGATCTAAATTAGTATCCTTCCTCCCTTCGTAGAATTGGAAGGGTAAAATAAGTTATATGAGTTTTAACCCAGTTCCCTCTGGGAGTAAAATTTAAAAAATCGGGGTACGTTAGGATCAAATGAATTCCGAGAAATATTTAAAATCAATTAAGCTGTTTGGGCTGAGATGCAAAAAAGAGGGACATACAGATGTATAGACGTACAGACAAAGCGAGTATATATAGACGCTTTATCTAGCGCTAATCACGCCTAAACATTAATGGTGGTATATTTAAAAATGGTTACCAAATAGTAATTAGTGTATTTGCCATATGGCAACATACACTATTGGCGTCGGTCGGATGGCGGGACCTAGGGGTCGGACCAAAATTTTTCGACGTTTCATAACCTCCTAAACACTTTGGCACCATTTTTAAAAATGTTTATATATATATGTATATATATATATATATATATATATATATATATATATATATATATATATATATATACGTATATATATATATACGTATATATATATATGTGTGCGGGCAATAACTTTCGAAAGAGTTAATTGATTTCAACTAAATTTGGCCCACGTGTTGAAATCCATCACCGCAAGAAGCCTATTTAAAGTGGGCCTAATCGGGCCATCTTAAGGGTAGTTTTTAGGGGTTGAAAAATGTTTTTGGGCCCTAAAATACCGAAAAAATTCTCCGAATCGTTTCAAAATTGAAATTTAACCCTCTGGCAGTAATTAAAATGTGTCCCTAAAATTTTAATAAAATCGACCTTACAGGACCGGATTTAAAAATTTTAAGAAAGACTAGTTTGCAGATAGTGAATTATTTACTGAAAGGTGTATATAACTTGGTATAGAGGTTCGATTGATAATAATATTGCAATTAAGAAAAAAAAATGTTATTTTAAGGGGTGTATTAAGGAGTAAAATTTTTTATTTTGGCCAAAAACCAACTTAAGCTCGCAAAATAAAGCCACACTGCCTGTATAAGCAAATACACTATATTGTCGGCAGGGTTTTGGCACTGCGACCCGGGTTTTTGATATTTGCGGGGATGAATAGTATAGACGTCATGTGGATTTGTTCTATGTGATGTTAATACTGGTCATCCCTATGATATAGAATTAAAAAAAAAATATATGTTGGTGCTATAAATAAAATCTGATAATATAATTAGAAGAACGACTTGGATCACAAATAGGTTTAAGTTAATTACAACTGTCGCCTGAATGAATTCGTGAAATATTTACCTTTTAACAAAAACTCTGTTGCATCTGGAAATATCATTAACATAAGGCTTTAACTAAATAAAAGGAAGCACAAACCTGTTAAGCTTTCCTCGGATCGGTCTAAATGGTACATTATACCTACATTTTGTCCATCGCATATGAAGCAGCTGTATCCTGACAAACGCTAAATGGTAATTAGTTTATTTAATTAATTATTATATTATTTTATAGCAGGTAGCATTATGAATGCAGCTTGTGCATCTGTTTCTTCCATTGAATGTTTTTTATTGTTATGAAATTAATAATAGACGAATAGTTTACGTACAATTTTTCCTAATTCAATTCAAATCTCTCAGTTTCAAATACTTATGCTCCGTTGCAGAAAATCTGATTTGACAATGACTTTATATTGTGAACACAAATATTTTTCCATAACAAAAGCACTGTAGAATATAAAATCGATTCTACTCGAGAAATAATTGAATAATTAAAACAATATATTTTTTGAAACTGTGTACTCGTATGTATTTGTTTTACTTTCATACCTACTATTAGAAATTCAATGCAAAATAAATCACGAAAATCAATCCAAAGAAACTGGATTCCGAGGTGAAAAACTAACGTTACTGCACTATGAAATAAAGTATAATTAAAAATATGCTAATAGTATTCTAAAATTATTCTTTTTATACATTTATAAAAATCGTCTGAACGGGTATTCAGTACCCAATTTATTTTAAGTGTAAATTGTGGTTCATTAACAATAATACTATTACAAAAATGCCATTTCTTGTCTAAAAAATGTTTGCAGTAACAAAATTAGGACACCTGTATATCAATTTTTTTTAATATCAATTTAACGTTTACTCCATATTGACTTATTTAGTACTAGCAAATTAAAAGTTTGTTATACGAAGGAATTCGTCAATTAAGGCCCTTGAAGGCTAGCCTTTAAACCGAATTACAGTAATTACGTTACCTTTTCACTTTGATAACAGTATGGTCACTGGTCAATAGGTAATAATAGCATTTATTGATCGCAAAATTAGTAGTGGTTTGTGAACACTGAGGCTCTGAATAATTTTGGTTAATTTATTCCAGTGGTTAAATTTAGAACATTGCTATCCCAGCCTGAATGGAATTATGAAAATACGCGTTAATAAAACGATACACTATTTATACAAAAGGATTTATTTAAGCTTAGTGATAGCTGCATTTAGTGAAAGCATGCGTGCATACGCGAATACAATACCATTATTTTTCTGTGCATGAGTAACCACCGAAAGGCGTCATTAAATGGTTTAAAATTGACAACATATTCAATAATTATCAACTTTGTTAGATTGTAATACTAGCCGCTCCCCGCGGCTCCGCCCACGATTTTAATAGTTAGGATTCTTTCATTACTCACTCACTCCATTCGTTCACCCGAGTTTATAATTAGTTGTTTCATTACTCACTCATTCACTTCGTTCGTTCGCTCGACTTTATAATTTATAATTTGTTTGTTACGCTGTCACGCCAAAACTACTCAACCGATTATTATGAAACTTTGTACACATATTCTTGGAGGTATCAGAAAGAACATTGGATACTTTTTATTAAAAAAAAATTTTTTTTAAATATTTTTTGGCCAAAAAATAAAAATAAAATATTTTTTTTAATAAAAAGTATCCTATGTCCTTTCTAATACCTCTAAGAATATGTATGCAAAGTTTCATGATAATCGGTTGAGTAGTTTTGGCGTGAGAGCGTAACAAACAAACTTACATTCACATTTATAATATTAGTATAGGAATATAATATTAGTAGGGATAATATCTGTGTTATATTTAATAGATATAAGAATTCATACTAATATTATAAATGCTAAAGTAACTCTGTTTATTTACCTATGTGTTACCTTTTCACGCCTAAACCGCTCAACAGATTTCGATGTAATTTGTTAAGGAGATTGCGTCCTGAGGAAGGAGACGGACTACTTTTATAATTAAAAAAACCTAAAAGAGGTGAAATGGGAGATTAAAGTTTGTATGGGGAACCCATCAATCTCAAGTTCTGGATATGAAAAAACATATTTAGGCTTTAGGTAAGGGATAAAGAATTATGTTTTAGCGTTTTTTCAAATCATCCCTTAAGGGAGTAAAATAAAGGACGATCTCAAAATTTACATGTAATATTTAAACCTTTGTATCCATACTAACCGTGGCACATTTTCGATAAAATGTATTACAATGCGAATTCAACGCTTACGAAGTCGCAGGTGACAGCTAGTATCATATATATAACTAGCGGCCCGGACCGCCTTTACCTGTAGATTGTTTATTGAAGATAGACATATTATATTACAGTGAACTTTATTATAGAAAAATAGCATTGGGCCGGCGTTATTCTTTTAATACCGCGTATCTCACGTAGTAAGTCATGGCTTATATTTTTTTTCTTCTTAAAAATCGTACTATGGCTTATAAAAAAGTTAAAAATACTTATCTTCTGAATTTATATTTTTATGTAAGTACAATGAACATTAATAAGTGTCAGACTAGTTAATATTAGACTTATTTAATCAAATATAACATTAATATCATTTTCTGGAATATCGTCAATATTTGAATTATCACTCCCAGTGGGAAGTTCATCAGATCTTACTGTTTGTAAAATTATTGAATCGGTCGTGCTTAGCATGGCTTATTTTCGAGGTATGGCTTATATTTTTAGAAATTTCAAATACCGTGCATGACTTATTTTCTAGGGATGGCTTAAACTGTGAGATATACGGTATATTATTAATTTCTTTAGTTATTTAGTAAATTAACAATATACTTATTACCAACCTACTAATAGATAATTATAAACAAAATTAATATACTTTGAAAATTCTCATAAAGATCTGTATTCATAGAAGAGATCCGCAGCTCCGCTTCGCCCACTTATTACCATACCTTCTTCGACCAATAATCTTGTTCCGATCAGAATATGTATTAGTGGTGAGACAATGGATCTTAGTGATGGCTCTGCTAAAAAGAAACCTGTATAAATGTGATAAAATTGTTAACTTACAAATTAATTTAAATAGTGAAATAAAATATAACCTATAACATTTCTGGAATCATAAGAAACATTTTGAAAAAGTTACATTGAAATTCTTTAAATAGAGAACTGTTATTAGTGTATTTGCCATAATATGGCAACATACACTATTGGCATCGGTTGGATGGCGGGACCTAGGGTTCGGACCAAAATTTCTCGACGTTTCATATCATTCTAAGCAACTTGGCACCATTTTTGAAAATGTTTATATATATATATGTATATATATATATATATATATATATATACATACAGGGTGTCTCACCGAACGTTGGCTAACATGGGTATCTTTGTTATTAGTGGAGATAGAAAGTCGGTTAAATGGACAAAGTAGTGCAGAAAATTGGGCTCATTAACATCCCGTCGAAAAAACAATTGAATTTTGACACCCTACGAATTTATTCAGAAAATAGTGAAAATTGCCATTTATGAAAACTGGCCATAACTTTTTTATTTATGAAGATATTTGAAAATTTTATTAACCATTTTTTGACAACTTTTTAAGGTCTTTTCAGTGGCGTAGGTTTAATTTTTTTATTTCCACTACATAATGAGATATTGACATGAACTTTGGTTTTTCTTATGGACGGCATTTTTGATTTTCAGATATTCGAATTCTACTTATTTTTCTGAACAATTTGACATAGCATATCCTATATCTAAACCAATCAGAAGCTACAAAACTGACAAAAATAGCTTTTTGGCGTTATCAAAGTGTGCCGTGTAAAACGAAATTTGTTGAAACAAATACATATCGACAGGTTAACAATTTGTCGAGCGATCGCTACAGGTTGGCTAATTCATTTTGTTTGATTTACTCTCTAAGATGGCTCAAGCATTCTCAAATTTGGAGAAACAGGCTATTTTTGCGCATACATTCAGCGTAACAAAAATACCACGTGGGCTCAAGCAGAATACTTGAACCTTTATCCAGAAAGGCGACAGCCTTATTCAATAACTTTTAGGAACTTAAATAGAAATTTAAAGGTATACGGTTCATTTTCAAAGAAAAAAGGCAACATTCAACACTGAAGAAGAATTAGGTTTAGCAAACGTTGAAATTAATGGAGAAAAGTTCCTAAAAGTTATTGAATAAGGTTGTCGCCTTTCTGGATAAAGGTTCAAGTATTCTGCTTGAGCCCACGTCGTATTTTTGTTACGCTGAATGTATGTGCAAAAATAGCCTGTTTCTCCAAATTTGAGAATGCTTGAGCCACCTTAGAGAGAAAATCAAACAAAATGAATTAGCAAAACTGTAGCGATCGCTTGACAGATTGTTAACCTGTCGATATGTATTTGTTTCAACAAATTTCGTTTTACACGGCACACTTTGATAACGCCAAAAAGCTATTTTTGTCAGTTTTGTAGCTTCTGATTGGTTTAGATATAGGATATGCTATGCAAAATTGTTCAGAAAAATAAGTAGAATTCGAATATCTGAAAATCAAAAATGCCGTCCATAAGAAAAACCAAAGTTCATGTCAATATCTCATTATGTAGTGGAAATAAAAAAATTAAACCTACGCCACTGAAAAGATCTTAAAAAGTTATTAAAAAATGGTTTATGAAATTTTCAAATATCTTCATAAATAAAAAAGTTAAGGCCAGTTTTCATAAATGGCAATTTTCACTATTTTCTGAATAAATTCATAGGGTGTCAAAATTCAATTGTTTTTTCGACGGGATGTTAATGAGCCCAATTTTCTGCACTACTTTGCCCATTTAACCGACTTTCTATCTCCACTAATAACAAAGTTACCCATGTTAGCCAACGTTCGGTGAGACACCCTGTATATATATGTGCGAGCTATAACTTTCGAAGGAGTTAATTTATTTTAACAAAATTAGGCACACATGTTGAAATCCATCACCGCACGAAGCCTATTTAAAATGGGCCTAATCGGGCTACTTTAAGGGTAGTTTTTAGGGGTTGAAAAAAGTTTTTGGGCCCAAAAATACCGAAAAAATTATCAGAATCGTTTCAAAATTGACATTTAACCTTAAAGAGCCAATTAAAAAGTGCCCCTAAAATTTTAATAAAATCGACGTAACAGCACCGGACTAATTTGCAGATAGCGATTTATTTACTGAAAGGTGTATTTTATTTGGTGTAGATGTTCGATTGATAATAATATTGCAATTAAAAACAAAAATGTTTTAAGGGGTGCATTAAGGGGTTAAATTTTTTATTTTGCCCAAAAACAAACTTAATTTCACATAATAAAAGTATAAAACCACACGGCCCTATACGAGCAAATACACTATATTGTCGGCAGGGTTTTGGCACTGCGACCCGAGTTTTTTTCAATTATTCTCGGTCTAGCACCGAAACATTATTGCTACGTTAGTCAACATACACATGAATTGCGATTTGCGGAATGTTTGTAAACAAAGTTTTATTACGTACCTAACGTGTAAATAACTAAATAAATTCAGTTTGGTTTGACTTACGGATAATAATTATTTTATTTTGAGCAGAGAATAGTTATAAACTTGGTTATTCTTAACTTGAAATATTTGAGATTTCAACATAATTTCTTTAAAGCTTATCCTTAAAACTAGTGCTGGAATAAATTCATAAATGAGTGAATTGAGACGAATGTTATATTAATAAATTGATCAACCGAATTATCAGTAATCAAAATTGAGGGTGAACTGAATTGATTAGAGAATTTCAATCAAAAATTATGTGATTCATTGTAATTGAATCGTGAATAGTAAGAGGTTTTCTTCAAGATTGAGATGTGTTGAAATTGGTAAATTGCTAACCGAATTACCTTTGTTAATTCCTCCTCAAGTCGAATTGAACGAAAACAGCAAATGAGTTGAATATAGTCGAGCACTGCATTATTAAGTTTGGAGTTATATTATGTAGATAATTTAATTGTAACTGCGAACACTGTTATGTCCCGAATAGTCTTGGAATTAACTGCTGCTTAAGTTGAGTTGAATTGAAACGCTGAGTGAGTTTATTGAGTATAATGTAGGTAATTTAATTTGAACGGCGAACAGTTAGAAGCCGAGCCGTGAACGAGGATCGTTTGATGTTGGCGAACCGTGTTTAAGGGGTACCGCGAAAGCTTTCTGTCATCGTTAATTGAGTTATGGCTGCCTGCATGACCCTGTGTGTATTATGTATTCTATTTACCAATTCCTATGTACATTCTTATATCGAATGGAACATTAATAATCTTTTGTATCAACATTGATAGAACTAGAACTAAATACAGTACGGTCGTGGTAATCCGAATTTCATTTCGTACGAAAATTTCTGATTGGTGAATTGTTGAATTTTAGAATGCGCCGCCGCGGCCGTATCAACAATTGTAGACGTGCATGTTATTAAATTATTATTGGCAATTTATAAAAAAAATGAGGTCCCTATTTGAAAAAATAAAGTTGACCTGCGTTGCCCTGCATCTGAACGCGGCAGGTGAAAAAAAATACGGCAATCAATTTCCCCCTCCAAGAACTGAAGATGATTCAAGGGGGTAAAAATTCATAGGATGCAATTTGAAGGAATAAAAAAGGTGTTTGGTTTTTAAAAAGCCATCCTGTATAAAGAATAACATAAAGTAGCATCTTTAGCGGGAATTGCATCTTTTGGGAATTCTTGTTGCTTAATTTTTCCGAAACAGACAAATTATATGTCACATTGAAGGGCCGCTAGTGCATTACAGATTTATGAAATATGATTGAAATTAGTTCAACCGTTTTCCAGAAAAACGCAATATTCGATTTCCGTTCAACAGTATAAAATATCGCTTCTGAATTTTTTTGAAATAAACGAATGACGACGTCTTGTAGGGTCATTAAGGACATTTGGATTTGTGGAACATAATCAAAATCGTTTTGAAGAGTAGAGAGAAAACAAACAATGGGAATTACTAATTATAATATTACTACAGTAGAACCTTGATAAGTTAAAATCCAAGGGAAACGTTAAAAAATTTAAGTTATCGAGTTTTTTACTTATCGAGAGTTGAAGTTAGAGAGGTTGTCAGAATAAAATTTTTAACTTACCGAGGTTTGTGGATTTTATAAATGATGTATTTAGCTCAATAGAGGTGACATAAATTTTTTATCTATTCATTTATTCATTTAGAATCAATTATTTATTTATCTAAACAAAGAAATCAGTATTTTTTTTTGTTTCATGCAATTTTGATTTGTACAGCAATACGTAAGCGATTTAGTAGAAGACTAAAGTGAAAATCAATTAAGTCCTTGGCAAAACCTTTTGTTTGGATACTTACTCTTGATGACACTGATAATACTTTAACTTATAGAGGTCATCAAAATATTATTTTAAGTTATCGAGGGCGATGTTCAGAATATTTGTTTAAGTTACCGAGGTTTTGTGATTTAAGTTATGGAGGTTTTATGCTTTCAGGGGAAGGGAATTCAAAAATTTTTCAACTTACAGAGGTTTTTAACCCGCGAGCACTCGCGCTATGAGCATTTTGCTCACAGTAAATTTAAAACACGCGCCATTTTGTCAAAATTATTCGTACGTACATCGTTCATTTGGTAGCTGAGTTTTGTTCCGTCCCCCACCCCTGTATGTAGTTCACTTCTCGCCAGTGTGCGCCAGTCAGTCGGACGGGGTGGTTTGTTGCGCCGTGTATACCATCAGGCGGCGTTTTGCTCATCGCGCGGGTATCGAAGTAAGAACTTTTTTTTACTCATGACTTTATTTTTTTTATCTTAGCGACAGTTTTACTGCTACTTTTATGCAATATTATGATTTTACATTACTGAAATGATCCATACTTAGTTTTAAGTTTTTTTTGAAAAGTTTTTTTTTTGTTTAATTTTTTCCGTAAGACTGCAGAAGACTGGCAAATTAGTTCCTATGATTGTTAATTAAAATAAAAAAGATTAATATTGTTAACTTTTTGAATATATATTTTGTAGAATAAATAATGTGTATTTTATTAATAAAATATTTTTTTATTAATATTTTTTGGTAAAACTTGCATTTATTGACATTCATAAACGTGAGCAAAATGCTCTACACGCGAGTGCTGATGTAATTTCTTGAGGCGCGAGTGCTGGCGGGTTAACTTATCGAGATTCTACTGTAATTATAATATTAATAGTTACTAATTCATTCCACCGAGCGTAACATATCGATATGGAAAATCGTAATTACTACGAGTCTGGTCATCCTAGTTTGCACTTCATGCGAGAAACCTCTAGCCTGAAGACTTATTAAGAGAACTTTTGATGTAGCCTGTAGCAAAAGTGTTTGTGTACAATTTGTACCACCGTATTGTTTTCCGCTCTTTACCTGTCGCGAAACCTGTGTGGATGACTGCGTACCGGTAATTATGTATCATGCAGTGTAACAACACATAAATGATCGTTACAGTTTATCAGTCCAGGCCTCGATTTTGAACGTCGTTTATTGACATTAAGTCGATCTATGCAGGATCGATTATGTGCTCTATCACATGTCTAACCGTATCGAATTATTTGTAAGTTAATCATATAATAATCACAGCTATATTTGGCCAGAATCATATACAAATATTGTTAAAAAATAAATAAACGATATATATGTAATAATCAGAAATGTAACTTAATTTAATTTTTATTCAATTTGAAAATGGTATATCAGCATTTATGACATCCTGTGTATAACAATATATTTATTTAACTATATTTTACCGTTATAAAATTTTAAATCTATTCTCCGAATAACTGAAAATTCAAAGGTACTTAATATCAAAACCACTGCATTCTTCGGTTAATGAAACCACGAATAGTACGGTTAGATTCCCTGCCAGCGAAATATTTGCCTTAAGGTACGTCACTGCTTATATCGTTAATTTACAGAAAGTTCTCCTCGCTAGTTGAACACTGCATTGCGACAGGTGGGCCAGCTGTTCACTTGCCTGACGAGAAATGCTGTGTTTCTTCGAACTCGCAACTACTTCCAGAGTTTCCGTTTTTCTGTTCCTCAATCTCCATGTGGATCCATTTTCAAACTGCCGTGCTCAGATTTAATAAATACTTGAATCACTCATTTTTCATTGACACAGCCACGAAGTATGATTTGAGGAGTTTTAACGCAATGTTAAAATATGGTTTCAATTCGGTGGTTAAACTATACATATAGTTTGATTCAGGTAGAAATATTATGCAATAGTATTTATAGGTAATATATTTAGGTAAATGAGTATTTGCCTGACCTACCTGGGTACGCCAGGTACTGCACATACAGGACAGGCTTATAAAAAATATGTGCCAAAAAAAATGTTTGATTCAAACGCCAACAAGTACTATTCGAGAGTTTAGTTGATTTTTAATAAATAAATAAATGAGGCAGACACTTTTGGAGGGGTTAACATTAAACCAAAATATCCCAAATTTGAGTTGTAAAAATGAAAAATAAGTGATTGTTTCACGCTGAAATTTTTATAGCAGCTTCATTAGGTATATTTAAAAATACTTGCAAAAAGCCAGACACTTTTTTCGGGGTTTAAGAGTATTTTTGGGAACTTATTAATGGATACTTAAGCGCACGATTTAAAACACTTTATTTAAAATCAAGTTAACATTCGAATAATACTTGTTGGCTTTTGAATCAAACACTTTCTTTGGCACATATTTTTTTAAACCTTTCCTGTATGCGCAGTACCTGGCGTACCCAGGTAGAACAGGAAAACACTCATTTATCTATATACATCTCACCTATATATACTATTGTATAAAATTTCTACCTGAATCAAACACTTCATGAAACGGGTGTCATGAGCTCTCCACAAATAGTTTGTGAGTGGATACGTGAAATGTGTTGATGTGCATCGAGGACTGGTAAAACGGCACGTCATCAAATCTTAAAGTTCCTAGATCAGTAGATTTACCAAGTATCGGAATTCATTGTATACATTTCATATTCTATAATTTGGGTAATTTAGGTATTTTTGAATATGAAAATGATTATCTATCATTCGTGTTTATTTTTGAATTTGTTATTATTTTTCTTTAGTCACGAAAACTTTTAGTTCTTTTAACTTTTAACATTACCTTATGTAATACCTATTATGTCTCTAATATTATCTTATTCTTGGCAAAGAATAAAAAACAAATAAATTCTACAAATAAACAGAAAACAATATTACATTTTATAATAAAGAAATCTCAAGACGTGGCTAATTATACTAATCGGTGTAGAAGCCAACAACGTGTATATTAAAAAAAAACTGGGATCGCAGTGCCAAAACCCTGCCGACAATATAGTGTATTTGCTAATACAGGCAGTGTGAACTTCGTGAAGTTCATTTGTGAACAAAATAAAGAAAAAAATAACCCCTTAATACACCCTTAAAATAATAATTTTTTTCTTAGTGAAAATATTGTTATCAATTCAACATCTGAATTCGATAAAATGCACACTTTAGTAAGGTACTTACATCCTTATATGCAAACTAACGTCTCAAAAAATTTGTAAACCCGGTCCTGTCAGGCTGATTTTATTAAAATTTTAACAGCACATTTTAGTATTGACTGAAATGGTAAACTTAAATTTTTAAATGATTCTGGAAATTTTTTTGGTATTTTTACACCTAAAAACTTTTTCAACCTTTCTAAACTACCTGATTGGGCCCATTTTAAAAAGGGTTTGTGCGGTGGTAGATTTTAATATGTGGGCCGAATTCTGTCAAAATATATATACAAACATTTTTAAAGGAGGCTATGAAACGTCGAGAAATTTTGGTCCGACCCTTAGGTCCCAGCATTCGACCAACGCCTATAGTGTATGTGCCATATATTATGGCAAATACACTAATAATGAAAAGAAAACAAGATAACAGATAATAGATATGTAATATTTTTCAAGTAAAAATTACCAATGAACTGCAACAAGTTAAAATAAAAAATAATTGCTAGTGTAATCAGGTATACCTACTTAAAATTTTAGTAAATTGCAAAACTAGAAAAAGAGCGTTTAACCAAACAAGAATTAACAACTTTTCAGTATTTTTATAAGGAAAATAAAAAAATAACTAGCGGTACCCGTGCGAATGATTAACACTAAATAAGTATAATAATTATCACTCTACAAAATTACAAACATTTTTCATATTATTTATTTTTTATTACAAAATTTCTTTATAAACAATATTTGAAGTATAGATAAAATCATCTGTTACAATTTGTTTTTCACTTTCTGTAATTGAAATAGTTAAATTTTTCTGTAAATGAATTATTCAATTCAATTTAATAAGTCACAATTTATTACAGATATTCAATTCGTTTCTAATTTCTCACACTCTTTGTAACTTTCTTCTTTTTGTTGTATTACATTACGAAGCTCAGTGACAGTTCATATATTTTTCTAAAACTGTCATATAGAGGCGCAAGTATCGAAAACGTTGAGCTGAAGCGCCGCCATACGAAAAGTATTTATACGTGAATTTTGATTAAAAATTAAACAAAAAAATTTACCGACCGTCAATCATGTTGACGTTGTTTCAAAGTTAGAACCGTCAGATGGCAGCATTGCTGCATACTGAGTAAATGTATATATATATAATTGCTATAATTAATTATTTTGCAATAACAAAAGCAATAATAGATGTTTTAATTGTTGATGCACATAGAGAAGTAATTATCTAT
The DNA here is from genome assembly GCA_034508555.1 of Venustoraphidia nigricollis. Taxonomy (NCBI): domain Eukaryota; kingdom Metazoa; phylum Arthropoda; class Insecta; order Raphidioptera; family Raphidiidae; genus Venustoraphidia; species Venustoraphidia nigricollis. The sequence goes on along the minus strand of JAVRKA010000003.1, from coordinate 14,695,094 downwards.
AAAATGATATAAAATTTATGTAGAGTAATTGTGAGGTTTTTTCGAAAAACGGAGGCAAACATTTTAACCTTAGCGTATTAATATATATAATAATTATACAATATACACAAATAAGTGTGACGATAAGTGCGTGTTAATAAAAAAATATTTGTTTCTAAAAGTTAACTGCGTTAGGCAGGCTTAAAATCGCTGAGTGTCCTCATTTACCGATAGTGTCGGTAAATGAAGAAAATTGGTATGCGAAAAGCTTGTGTAAGGAAAGGGTTTACTTAAGTTGCATCACTGAACTGTAAACTATAGCTCAGTGAATCGGACACCAAACTTTCCCGTGATTTCAGGGACAAGAAAATCAATACCACCCGACAAGCTTTGTGGTCTGGAAAATAGGGTTTGAATAATCTCTGGAATCTAGATCATAATATTTACCAAAGTAATATTTTGTTAATAAGGTAGATACAGTGCATCTTCAGATAGAAAATACATGTCAAATATATGTGCACCTGTCTAAATTAGCTATATAGTTTATCATTTTGGTATATATATTACTTTTCTTAAAATTAGCTTTCTAGTTAGAATAGATATCACAGATTTAAATGCTTAACGACTATGGTTACTAGTAAAATAGTTTCCTTATAACATTTTAAATTTGGAAATAATTTCTCAAGTCGATATCACATAAAATACAAGCGAAACCTAAAAAAAAGGGACAGTTTATTTTAAACTACACACTACAGAAGTAAAACTGGTATAATTGTAAAAAAAAACACACAATAATAATGCCACTGACCGTCGGGATCGAACCTACGACCTTTAAGTTACAAGGTAGCTATTCAATCTCGCGACAACCTTAGTTAAATTTCTATAGTCAGTTTTAATAGTATACAGTATACATACATTATAGCATGTTCTTTATAGAACTTCAATTTCATGAGTGAATTTTACCCTACCGTGTTAAAAAAAATCTTACTTCAAAAACGAAATTGATGTTTTATTCAATTGTGTAGGCTTTCACGGCTGGCGTTGTTGCAAAACTTGTTGATTTCCGGGCTTGTACGCCGTGGTCCATTGGTATTTCTACCTGGTAGAAATACTAATGGACCACGGCGTACAAGCCCGGAAATCAACAAGTTTTGCGAAATTGATGTTTTTGTATATCGATATCGATAATTAATTGCCCATTTACTGCATTGCACCTGTATAAGCACATAACAAATTGCCATAGTTCGCATAGCGGCAGCCATGGATAACTTTGGAAAAAAATGATTCTGAAATTTAAGAACACTAACTTCAGTTTTGACTTGAATTCTTGGCTTTCATTGTGGATTCATTTTAGCGTAGTTCATTCACTTTCGAATAACTCAATTTTCGTATTTCTCACTAGACGTAAAACTGTAGCCTGTCGGGCACCGTTAATGTGCGTCATATTGGGAATCCACTGCCTGCGCTCAATGCGGCTGCGAACTTGATACGAAGGTCGGTTTAGGTACGGACATTCTTTGTCTGCTCTGTTTTTATAGTTCGAATATTACTTTTTGTTTTGAAAATATTATAAGATTGTGACCTGTTTTTGTAACGCTGGACTTTTCGTGAACGCCCTCCCGTACTGTTTCAACCTTTCACGTCAAAAATAACTTCACTAACCTAGCAAATTTATAATTTCACTAATGATGACTTTTACTTCCCTGTTTTCATTATCTAGCGGAGTGAAAATATATATTCTTCTCCTTCTACTGGAATTATAGATTGTGTAGAATCGTTATAAGTTGAAAAAACAGTTAATACTTAAAATATTATTTTAAATGCTAATCTTTTGTTTGATGGTCTATGTTGTCAATAATAATTATAACCTATCGATTTTTATACAAAAATAGCACGACCAATATTTGTATACAATAAATTCAAAATTTAAGGAGTGTGGCATTTACACTTTACAGTGTAATTATAAGCGGCATAGTTTTTATGCGTAAGGCGAATGTGTTTTACATTGTCTCATTATTTCGCTCCATTATGCGGACCGTACTAGAACGATGACTAATTGTTACAATTTTGACAACTTATCATAATAGTACACATAAATACAAAGCAATAGGAGCAGAGAAAAAATAAATTTGACTAGTCTTGATCTCTTTAATGAGCTATGATCATTTTAAACGGAAACGCAGTTTTTATTATACCCGTGTTTATTGAATGTTTGCTTTTTATTTGCCAGTAAATGTGTCGAAAGAATGTCAATCACGCTGTAAATAGATAAGAAAAAATAATATAAATACAGTCTATGGACAGAAATCAGCGAGGCAAAAGGAAAGCAAAAAGAAACATTAAACTTCGATATATAACTGTCCATTTAACTAGACAAAGACGAACATTCTAGGGAGGTACTTGATGTCCAGTGTAGCAAACTGAAGGTTTCTGAAGTGTTGAAAAAACAACATTCTCACAAACTTGCCGGCAAATAATTTCGTTTGCCAAAGAAAGTTCTTATATATTTCATTTTAGTTGTACAAAAATGTTATTAAAATGTAATATTACAGCTTTTTTGCCTGTTCAAACGGAACGTAAAAGAACATATTTTTTTGTGTTGCACTGTGTTCGATTTTTTACTGTTTTTGTGACAAATTCAGTGGCGAACATAGAGAGATTTTTATATTTCTTTTAAAAAAAAATAAGATTTTGAAACTGCTAAAATACATATTAACAGTTTAGGTACATCTATATTTTTTTATTGATTTTATTTGTTTTTTATCTACAGTATCAAAATAAAATATGGAAAAAATGTGAAAACACAATGGATAAATAGCTGTAGCAATAAAGCAAGTACATCGGAACTGACAAAATGCTGTAAATATGCTTTTTTATGTTCTTAGAGCATGAAATGAAATACACTTCAATAAACTGATAAAACTTCAAGAATCTAAAACTGAAAGTAAAAAAAAAATATATACATTACATTTTCAGAAATGTAAAAAAACTACATCAACGTTTACTATACTTTCTATCAATAGTTTGGATAACATCTCGAAAATTCTACACTACTGAAGGCCATTGAAAATTGTCTTTAAAATAAAGTTATGCTGAAATAGTAAAATTAGGAAAGTTTAAAGACGCCAACGGGGTTGTATTTAAAGTCCGTTGATCTAAATATGTTTTAATGTCCTAAGGTGAGGAAAAATGCAGGTTGCCGGTTGCATCTAAGCTCTGAAGAGAAATTTTGAAACATAAATTTATTAAGGGAGGGTTTTTGAAAATTTCACCCTTTGAGGGACTGAAAAGGGATAAATGAGTAGCGCTGTACTTACGGCAGTTCACATTGTTTGTTAATTGTAATATTCATATCTTCAATAGTATAGCTAGGGACATAAAGAAGTATATTACTAACGAGAGGTGACATTATTTTTAAACGAGTACCAACGAGTTTTCGTAGTCTTTCAAGTCAAAATATCATTGCACCCGGGGTATACTCGTATACTGTATTTTTTGTCGTAGCCCCTATAAACTAGCTGTTTTTTGTCTTCATTTTCACTATTTTCAAAATGTGTGACATTAGACTTGTGTAATGTGTAGTAAACTTAACTTCTAATAGCAGTAGGTGAATTAGGTGTAGCCGGTAGCACTAATAATTTACTATTGAATTTTACTTTCTCGCACATCGGGGACAAAGAGGTGTGCGGGAAAGTAAAAAAGCCGACCCATTATATGTCCGTATACATGCACGGGGTTAAACAAAAAGTTTGTCACAACACTAATTTTAGTATTTTAATGTACATTCAACACAATCATTTTTAATATCTAGTATCATAGTTGAGTTACCTATATATATACATCTTTTTACATGTTAATATTATGTTTTTTAGTTCATATTTTGTTGGTAGGTTAAAGTTATACCCTATATAATTATGTCAACACATACATTAAAGGTGTGTGTGTGTATGTATTATATTCCATGTTTGACATTAAAGTGCTTTTTATATAGAATATCCTGTTCCTGCCTGCTATTAATGCGCACTTCAGGTGGTCTGATATAATTTGACCTTTATTGATGTGCCCTGCACCCACTCGCTAACTATCTATTTGTATGTTTATTATAATACAGTATGTATCTAAAATATTACATCCGTTTTACCTTTTTTTTCTATGTAACTTTGACAACTAAATTTGGCGTAATTTCATGAAAATTAAAATCCCGTCGATGCGTTCTGTGAACGTCGATGTCGAACCGAATCGAAAAAAGGGGTCATTTTTTATCCTTTGAGTGTCCTCAATAACATTTTTTACCATCATGCTTGTGTTAAACAGTTTCGAAAACGGAGGTGGGAGTTGGTCTTGCAGCGGTAAGAATACAGAATATTCGGTTTCGGTCGTAATTCACGTCTTATGAAAAGACAAGTACCTACGTAACTTCGCGACGGTACTGGTGCTATTATGCCATACTTATCATCACAACATCACAAAACTATGGGATTAGCATAAGTGTTTTTTCATCATAGCAATTTCCTTTTTAAATATTCAAAAGTTGTTTGAGATGTTCCGTACTGTTTTATAGTTGGTGTATACACTTATATTTGGTGTCGGTCGGATGGCGAAACCTGGAAGTCTGACCGAAATTTCTCGACGCTCCATAATCTCCTGAACATTTTGGTACATTTTTTGAAAATGTCTATATATATATATATATATATATATATATATATATATATATATATATATATATATATATATATATATATATATATATATATATTATACATGTTTGTATGTGTGTGTGTAAACAATAACTTTTCAAAAAGTTAATTTATTTTAACGAAATATGATCCACGTGTAGCAATCGGTTGACGCACAAAGTCTGTTTAAAATAGGTTTAAAATGGTTCGGACCATTTTTAGAATGGTTTTTAGGGGTTAAAATGTTTTTGTGTCCAAAAATACCGAAAAATTATCGTAATCGTTTCAAAATTAAAATTTAAATCTCAAGAAAAGATTAAAATGTGTTGCTAAAATTTTGATGAAATTGGCTTAACAGGACCGGACTTAATTTTATCAGAACACTAGTTTTCGGGTGCAAATTTGGTTACTGAAAGATGTATTTAATTTGGTGCAGATGTTGGATTGACAATTATACCGCAATTAAGAAAAACATTATTACTTTAAGAGATGTTAAATTTTTTATACAAATTTTTGTTAACATAATAAATCCACCTGTATTATCAAGTACCTATATTGTCGACAGGGTTTTGACACTACGACCGGAGTTTTTACAATATTATTAATAATAATAATAAATTATGGTGGGTGTTTCTTTTCAAACGACATGTTTTCTTCTTGTAAAACGTAGGTACATTAATAAGTAAATAAGTACGTTTTCTTTGATCATGTATTTATTACATTTTGATTTCGTTGTCATGCTATGCCACAATTATTTGATAACTTCGAATTGCGTTTAATTTACATTTTAAATAAAATAAACGATATCTAGAATCGCCATTTGAAAAGAGACTTGAGTCTTATCTTTCACTAAACAATGTGAAAATTGGGACAATACCCAATTGATAGGTCTTCAGAAAAAAGGAATAGCTGATTTTTTAAATTTCAAAATATTTATGAGACTATAAAGTTTAGAAAAAACTTGCAAAAATGAATAGAATAATAATATAAGCTGCTGTGAAATATATTATAATAAATTAAGAATAACGTTAAAACACATGTATCTTTTGTGCATACGACGATTTTTCCCAAAAACAATAGGGCTCTGCGTATTTACATGCAAACATTCTGCCAAAATTTGTTTTTCATTCGCTTAGCCGTTTGGCGTTTATTGTGCTCGTAGATTAACAGACAAACAAAAAGACAGACTAGGAGACTTTTTTAAAAATATGTGCTTTGGACTCGGAGGATCTTAATCTGAAAAAATATTGTAAAGTTTTGAAAAGAGAATTTTGACTTAAATAATTACTTCTCACTTCCGATATAAACTTTCCCTGCGTGAACACCCTGTATAAATAAATTTTTCGATTTTTGCTTCAACAGTCAGACAAAGAAATTATGAGCATACCGTACCTACTTCATATTTTTCATAATTTAAACAAAGAGAAACTTTAGTGTCCATTAACAATATCATTTCAACTTCACCGACATAAACTTCATCGTATCGTTTCTTCTTACACCCTGTTCAAGGAAGAACCGTGAAACTTTTAACTGTTTTAACCTTGTTTTATTGCCTAGAGTACATACTTGGGAATAAAATTCTCTACTTCACCGACATGCTTTATGTACATACCTATAATACGTTTTCCAAAAAAATAATTTAAATCAAAACCTGTCGTAGCGTTAAACAAATATTGTGATATTTTTTTACCTAGAACTCCGACATACCATTACTTGAGTTGTACATTGTGGGCCCACATTTAAAATAAACTGGACACTTTTGTACAAAATTTAATGGTAAATAGTGCGCTAAAATCTAGTGCATTTTACTCGCAGGGTTCGCGAAAAATTGAAGGTTTTACCCACCGGAGAGGTACAAACTTTTCGGATCTTTATTGTGTTCTTATCTAGAGGTGATAAATAAAATTTGTAAATTATGTGAAACTTAGTTAACATGAACTACTATTGTGTTGTCTCCATGCCTATAGAAAGAGTGACCGCAAGAATATTGTTTTTGTTTCCTTGTTTAGCCCGTTTGGAGTGACACAATTTTTGATGAGACATTAGATACGAGTAAATTGATCATTTTCACTGACTGAACTACGTGAAGTAATTTTGTTCCTCTACATCTCTGAAACATTTCGTGTACTCAATTGAGATTTTTTTTTGAAGTTAATGTCTCATCATAAGATATCATTTAGACTACAAATCACTCAAAAATGTGACTACGTTAATATAAAATCGTCTGTTTTTTAGTTCTAGACATTTTTTGAATCACCTAAAAGAAGATCGTTCTTGTACCTTTAACAAGGTTTTAACATATTGCCCACTGGTGATTGTTTATATGCCCACAAAATGAAGCTCCTCCTACTAGAAAACTTTTATGAGGAAGTAATTTTCATGCGACCTCTCGATTTAATCATTTCCTCATCTTGGTATTATTCACACATTTATTTATGGTATTATTAGTGTATTTGCCATATGGCAACATACACTATTGGCGTCGGTCGGATGGCGGGACCTAGGGATCGGACCAAAATTTCTCGACGTTTCATAACCTCCTAAACACATTGGCACCATTTTAAAAATGTTTATATATATATGTATATATATATATATATATGTGTACGCGCAATAACTTTCGAAAGAGTTAATTGATTTCAACGAAATTTGGACCACGTGTTGAAATCCATCACTGCAAGAAGCCTATTTAAAATGGGCCTAATCGGGTTATTTTAAGGGTAGTTTTTAGGGGTTGAAAAATGTTTTTGGGCCCCAAAATACCGAAAAAATTCTCCGAATCGTTTCAAAATTGAAATTTAACCCTTTGGTAGTAATTAAAAAGTGTCCCCAAAATTTTAATAAAATCGGCCCGACAGGACCGGATTTACAAATTTTATGAAAACACTAGTTTGCAGATAGTGACTTATTTATTGAAGGGTGTATTTAATTCAATGTAGACGTTAGATTGATAATAATATTACAATTAAGAAAAAAAATGTTATTTTAAGGGGTGTATTAAGGGGTTAAATTTTTTATTTTGCCCAAAGACAAACTTAATTTCACATAATAAAAGTATAAAACCACACGGCCCTATACAAGCAAATACACTATATTGTCGGCAGGGTTTTGGCACTGCGACCCGGGTTTTTATTATTTTTTTGTTCTTAGATAGATAAATATATTTCGTGACCAATTGGTATAAAAACGGCAGAAAGATACAAAAATCTTAATCATTTTACAAAGTACTTAATTAAAAAACCCCTGACATAAAAAAAATCTTGCATAATTCTGTAGCAAATTTTTACATTAGGCTAATTTAGGGTAGTCATAGTAAAAATGTTTATGAAAATAAATCTAATTATTGTTATCTTTTGTTTCAGTGAAAAAAGCTCGTTATGTTGGTGCACAAGGTAAGCTATTTTCATAAAAAAATATAATTTTGAACTATATTATAGATTTAATATAGCTTAGTTTGAAAAGTATCAGAATCACAATAATATTCGATGTTGCTAACGAATTTTACTCGACAACTGAAATTTTAATGCTAATCATTTTCTTCGGCACCATAAAAGATTTAATCCTATTATTCTCTCACGCATTTGTAGACACAAAAGACTTACAAACGACATTGTGATTGATACAAAATAAAGTTTATGAAAAGATTGTATTGAATGTAGAATACAGATGGTTATAAATGAGTGACTTTGAATCACAGTCATGTATGTCAAGCATATTCGATTTTGAAACAATACTGACTTTGGGTTTGTTTTTTTTCACATTTTTTTATTTTATGGCTAGCACTGAGTGTGAAATACTGAAACCAGAACAAATATTGTTATGAATTTTGCTCAATGTTAACTGGATGTGAAATCATGCTGTACAGTAAGAAAAAAATGTTTGACATGTCTAAACTTTTCAAATTAACAATTTCTTACAACTGGTTGGGGAAGTATCGCTCAATAAGTAATCTACAATTTAAACGTAGATATTTTATTCTTAAAAAGTAGAAGATTTTAATTCATGTAAATTTACATTTGTAAAAATGTAAGTTGCGTGGTTTTAAAAAGGATTTAAAAATATATTTTGTGTAATTGGAAAAGTTCTCAGTTTGGAATTTAAACGGTTCAAAAACGCCCAAAATATCACCAATTGTGGCATTCTGGCTTTATTACGTTAACTTCAATTTGTTTTTAGGCAAAATAAAAAATTTCACCCGTTAATACATCCTTTATAATAATATTTTTTTCTTAGTTGCAATATCATTGTTAATCCAACATCTGCACCAAATTAAATAAACCTTCATTTCCTCTCGGCCTGATATTATTAAAATTTTAGCAGCACATTTTAAAATAAAAAGTGTAGTCATATTATTGCTTTGTTTATCTATTAATGGTAACTAAAATTTTGATTAGATAGATAAAAAAAATTTCCAGCAATTTTTTTTAGAAAATATTTTTTTCTCGTAAAAAAATTGTTAACATTTTATTCATAATTTAACATTAATCTCAGATAAAATAGCAATTGCTTTACAAATTATAAAGTAAATAATGCATTAAAATATTATCTTGTTTTAAAATATCTTACGAAGGAAAACAAATATTCATCGTCAGAGGTCATATAATATTTAAATTGGCTTAGTCATCGAGTAACAAATCTAGCGGAGATAGGTTCCATTTTATATAAAACTACAAAATTATTTTAACGAAAACTAATACTTTCGTAGTCTACCATAATACGATCGCCTTTACCGCCTGGATTGGACATGGACGCTGGGTCAGCTCGAGCTGTTCTTACATTATTTTGTTCTTTCTATATTCTACAATATTTGTACGAGATGTACTAGAAAAAGCTGTGCTTTAAATAATTTATATACAGGGTGTATCACAGGCAACCGAACATAGGGAAAAGTACACCGTACAAATAAGTTAAGATCAGAGAATGCTTTGTCTTCTATTCAGAGGTCGTTACCATGGTGACCATGGTGTACGTATACAGTACCAAATGCATATTGCTGTTCATTTAACAGTTTAGTTATTGAAGTATAAATGCAAATAAAAATCTGGATGAACTTAAACGTTTCAGTGTGACTCCTGTAATGTTATACAAAGTGAGACAAACTTTTTATAACCGATTAAGCCACTACTTAATTCAAAATGGAGGTTTATTTGAATATTTGCTTTAATTTTTTATTTTAACTGTTTGTCTCGTTTAACTATTATTATTAAAATATAATGTAGCAAATAATTATTTTGCTCAATGTTCCGTTTATTCTAAAGTAATAATTTCAAACAAGCTGTTTGGAGAAAACTAGTGAAGCTGGGGTAACTTTTATGTGTCGAATTATGATATAGACATTTCAAATTTTTGAAAGAAACTTTTAAAGATCGTGTATTTCTGTTACATTGTGCCCAGTTGATAAGTGGTCATTATCTACTATAATCATTAATTAAATTAAATTTAACTTGTCTTGGAGGTAAAGGTAGGAATTTGATGTTTTATTTATTTATGACAATTGTCCGTATATAGCTAACATATTTCGTGGAATAAATTAAAATATATCTAGTGGTTTACTATATATTTTGAACGACTTCAACTATATTTTTGTCATATTAATTATTTACAAACCTCAATCTATTTAAAGTAACGTAAATTGATTTTATGTAAGGAAATGGCTGCATAACAGTTATGCATGTGTGTGTACCGTGTCTGTCTGTGGGATTTTCTTTCGTTCATAGTAACTTTTGCAGAAAAATACGGATTTTGTTTAATATTATTAACTTAGCGTCTGTGCAAAAATTATTTTCCAATAAACTAAGGACTAAATAAACAAACAAAATGAGTATATATCAAATCAATTTAGTCGACGTTTCAGCCAATATGTTAAGGCTGTCGGAACGCTCTGAATTTTGTTTGTGCTGAGACCCAGCGGTAAGGGGCGAGGTAGGCAAAAGACATATTGTGGGTGTGACCTTCTTTAGCTCTGTCTCGCTCAAACCATTCGCACGTTTCAATTTTTGGCTGGTGCCAACTACGAGGCTAAAAAATATTGTTGCAAGGGTGCCGCTGTCAACTGATTACTCTAAGTTTGGGAAATATTTTGAAGATTTAAAAAACTTTTCCGAAAAAGGAAGAGTCACTTTAGGTTTGTGATGGAACAGTTTTGTGAAATAAGTACGAATAAGGTCGTAGTGTGACATTGAAAACGTGTGTTTTTTTAGCACAATTAATGCCAACTTTTTTCTAGTAAATCGTACTTAAATTACAAAAGTAGTTCATTAGAGACCTAGATTAGTCCTTTATCTTCCTTATAGAGAAAGAATTTTTGCAGAATGTTGACGAATAAGTCTACAATCAGTTGACAGCCGAAGCTCTATTTTTGGACTTAAATTCAGAGCGTTCCGACAGCCTTAAGTTAATCCCGTGAAAAACATTTTATGTAAAATATATAGCCAAACCTCACGTTGATATCTCACTAAAAATATAAATGTTAAAAAATGGACCATGAGATGCTGAGTTTTTGCTTAGCAAGTTTTCACACACACTCCACAAGTTCCATTTATTTATATGTTGCTCGAGCAACCCTGCAGACAAGCACACCATATGCACACCTCGATGCGTGAAACCCAGCCTGCATACCAAATTTCAGGTTTCTAGGACTATACGGACCTATAAAAGTCTAAAACATGTTCGAATTTTTAGTGGACCACCTTTTATATTTAGGCTAGTTTGCTAAATGTTTACTACGGGGCTATGTCCAATGACCTTATAACGATGTTTGATCGAAGATACATTTTACACAGTATCATGTACCATACAAAAGTAACGTTTTTCAGGGGTAGAAGATAAAAAAAATGAAAATGTAAACATTTCCAAAAATGTTCAAAATAATGTAAAACGCCAATGATGTCCGATTAAAAAAAAACAGGTTTTATTGGAGTTGTACGCGATATAAACGAAAAACATCTTTTTCTTATTTTCCGCCCTCTGGGTCCGATTAGACTTTGAAAGGAATTGAATATTTTTTTTTGAAATAAAACTTTTTTTCTCACGGTAGGGTAAATTCGACTCATGAGATTGAAAGTGTTACGAAACGCTGCAAAGAAAAACTGTCCAGAGATCAAACCGTGAGGAACCCCGACGATCGCGATGCACGAACTATATAGAGTTAATACTGTTTGTGTGTGTGTGTGTGTGTGCGACTTCGTACGAGTGTTTGAAGTTTTACTTCTGTAGTGTGAAGTGTAAAATACACAGTCTCTCTTTTTCAAATCTGTATGAGTGATACAGAATTACAGACAAAACGTGTGCATGATACGTGCTTTGACTATATCTATAGTGCTTAAAAATAGAAGTCAACAACGGGCTGGCTATTTTTTACATTGTCTGTTATACATATGTGCTGTAGAGTAATACATATGTAACTAGAGTAGAATCGAAGGCCAGTTTTTTTTTTGATGAAAATGAACCTTCGTGTCGGTCAAAGCCGAAGATATTGTGTAATGCTAAAAAATCTAGAGAAAATACCTATTATTGTAAGCTGGACGCAATTGCGTTGAAGTTAAGCAGCATTTTCTTCATTTTTTGTTTTTATTTTAGTATGATTTGTTTGCAAAGTGGTGTGTGCGATTTAAATAAAGTAACACTCACTCGATTAAGTAAATTCATTATTTAGCTTTAGCAAAATCTTCGGACGATTTTGGTTGAAGCTAGTGCTTTGCCAAAGATTCATTTTTTGGTCGCAAGTAATCGAAGCCGAAGCGAGAGTTCGGTCGGACTCTACTTGTAACTTATTTAGTTCCTATAAAATAGTAAGTGGTGAAATTATATAATGGTTCACTATTCATCCGGCAAATGTGAATCATTCTTAACAGTTGTCATTAAATAGAAGGCGTTAGTGAAATTGATTATTGGAAATTCGCAGCTATACGATATCCCATTAATTATTGCTTAATAAAAGGGATCAGGGGATATGAATCGTCCTTTAGAAAACCCATTAAGCGGAATGTGTATGTGGTTTACCGCACTACACAATGTCTGAAGGATTCTATTTAAAATGCATTATAATACCAGTCGTATATAGTGTATTACGTTCAATGCTCCGTTGAATGTTCAGCTGTTCTCATTTGATTGTTATTTAATTGGGGTTGAAATATATTGAATAAGTTATTGATTGATTTTCAGATCTTTTTTTATATAATAAAATCGCATCTTAATTTTCACAAACTTCGTGACCTCTTTTGGAATGTGCATATATAGACTAATTAAAAAAAGTCTAAAAGGTAATTCTGGAACCAGAATTTCAATTTCTTGGAAATGAAAAACGCTTTACTAAAACACGTGTAGCCAGTCAGCGTCCATCAACTTATCTTATAGAGAGAAGGGAGCACCGATCATAACTGAATTTATATCATCCAAAGTTTTAAGTTGTTTGCAAACAAAATTACAATTTTCTTTTTTGAAGTAATATAGGACATCAACTGCTACAGCTTATTAGTTTTGCAAAGATACAACCAAGCTTTTTGCCTAACGCGTTTGATATTTATTAATACCAATATTAATGCGTTTTCTAGATATTTTCGGCAATATTTTCCGATTCTAGTAACTAGACTGTAATTTTTATATTTTTTGTGTTTGTTAAATCTCAATTATTATGTAATGTAAACATTGTCTCTATTATAGAATGAATGAACTTTTATAAGTTTTGGATTTTGTGTTCTTGATTTGAAATATGCTTTTTTAAGTTAACAACATCACTTTGCAATTCTTTTATTCTTTTTTATTAATCACAAAAATATGTACAACAAAACTTACGAACGCATTCTGTCACCATTTTAATTAGATTGTCGTTAAAATTGCTGAAATTTAAAAAAATACTTAAAACCTGATTTAGAGCAATCATCATGTTTACTATGACTTTATTTACGTAGAGCCTATAGGAGGCGTTTTTTAAAATTCGTTGAAACGCTATGTACAGTGTTAATCAAAATGGACTAAATAAATGCTGTGACTTGGTAAAATTACACGACTGTCATTGCTATCAAACTTGTTAGTGTTATTTCAAGTTTGAGTTCTGATTTACGATTCTGATATTGGTGTCGCTAGAATAGCGCCTTATTTTGCGCGTTTTCATTCTGTTTTATCCTATGGCTGCCAACTTTGGACGAAATCAAGTCATGCCGCTGATATTTATATTTTACAAAAAAAAGCTGTACAAGTGATTGATAAAGTAGTAATCCTCATTACAAATCAATTTAATAAAAGTTAAAAATAATGACTTTATATAGTCAATTCATATATCAGCAAACTACGTTCGTTTAGGAAAACATATATATCATATTTGTTCATAAATTCAAAGTTCAACGTGACCCAACTGTACCTATACTTACACGTTCCACTATATGTCTGTACATACGTCCTACATTCTTCTTGACGTTTAACTACGAGCTGTTGCTTCTATCTGACTGATTTGAGCTAACATTAAAAAGGTGATGCAAATAAGCATAAAAATTGAATTTTCGTACAGTTGCTAACATTGTAAATCTGTAACTACATCTTTAAACACACATAAACGACCTTTAATGCAGGGTTTTACATAAATCATTTGTGTTTTCAGCGTCCCAGTTCAATACTTACGTCACACTTAAATTGCAAAACGTTAAATCAACAACTGTCTGCGTGAAAGGAGCTACACCTTGCTGGGAACAAGACTTTCTTTTGTAAGTATTGCACTGATAATAATATTTATGTTATTTATTGTATTGTGGAATGCTACCTGTTAATAAAGCTAAGATTTTATTTTTTTAGCTATTAAAAAAAATGTTTAATACAATTTTTGGATATAGAACGGTACTTTTCGATTTACAGATTAATTGAAGATATTAATACATGTTAATCTTTGAGGTGAAATATTACACGTGAGATTGCCAGCACTTGGTAATTAATTATTATTGTTTGATAAACAGAGCTTTCAATTTTATTAGTACTAAATTTTCGCAGTAATAATTTTTTAATATTTTATTTTGAACTGACGCTAAATATTTCTAGACGCCATACTCAACTTGATCGGATAAAAAGAGTTTTAATGTTTTGAAAACTAAAATTATTTTAAAAACGGCATGATTTTGTTGCAAATCATTAATGATCGCCATTTTACTTCATTGTGTCTTGTAGGCTGACTCAACAAGATATTCATTGGATTACAGAGAAGTCGCGTTAATTCACTAGGGTACACGGTTGCTGGATTATCAATTTTGTCGGATTTTAGAGCACCGCTCTAAACTTGCAGTCTTTTTACTAGATTATAAAGTGTTCCGGCATATCTACGTCTTACTTTGATGTGTGTAGTAATTGTAGAAAAGAATGAGTATTAGAAGAATGAATAAAAAGTAAATAAATATTACAAAATCCGATCATGCCGTATTCCAAGAGGTTCCGGATTAAACATAGGCCGGATTAGTGCGACTTCACTGAACTTCATATTACAACAATATATTTATTGTTAATGTTTAATAATTATGTACCACAAAATATGAACACCTTGCATATTATAATACTTAAAAATTACAAAATACGTTTTTAGTGACGTAAAAATATAAGAATATAAGAAGTCCAGTGTTTTAATTTTAAAATTCTGAGTTTGGTAATACGTAGACCAGGCATCAGTCTGGGAACACATAATTTAACAGCATTAAGGGGGTTGAAATCATACTACGTTTTCATAGCTGTACCTCTCTTGGTAGTACATCAAACAAAAATATTAGAGGTAAATAACTAAGCAGATGTTTTTGAAATTAAAAGGATGAAAACAATTGTTCAGAAACGGTAGTTTATAGTTTGTTACTTTGTGCATTTTTGTAAGTTATATTTTATTTTACTATAATTTGATCTATATATTGAAAATTCATTAATAATATTAATAATATTATTGCTAACATTTTCTTCCAATTCGTACAATTTATCAGTGGTGGTTGATAATTTTTGGAAAAAATTATAAGAAATTTCATAATTTTCATTGTCAATTAATTTACTTCAGAATTAAATAAAATAACTAATAGACAAGATATACCATTTCAAGGTATATCTTGTCTATTAGTTAACTCTTGACTGGAACAATAATATTGGCGCCAAGAATATATAATTATTTCATTAGACTTAATTAAATATAGATTAAAGCAAATTGAAACATTAAATTCACATCGTGCGAGAGCTGGTTTTAGCTAGGTAACGCTAGACATGAACCCTCTCAGTAAGTAGTGAGAGTTATGAATGAATCAGATGAAATTTCCGTTTTTTATTATTAATTCGTCCGAAGTACAGATCACTGTATATCGTTAGGTGGTCTCAAGGCGGGAAATGTTAATTGTTATTGATGTAATTAACAACGCCTATGTATATCATATGGTAAATTTCTCATACGTTTATAGTCCGTAAGACTTTTCTACATGAGCAGTAGTAGCTATTACTATAATTGTTAGAAACATTTGTTGTAATGCTAAATTAGAAAAAATTATTTTTTATCCACTGTCACTGCCGGGACTCAAACCCGAATCTTTTCACTTTCGCGATGGAATGAGTTTTCAGTTACTCTATACGGTGCGTTAACTCAACAGTTAGTTCATCATAATAAAGCAAATTGCAACAGTAAATTCAGATCATGTGAGAGCTGATTTTAATTTTGATAATTTCCAAAATGTTATCACACTTAAAGACTTAAAAACTTAGCTGAAAATATGCGATTCTATATTAATACCTACAACACTACAAAATTTTATTTTTATTAGAATTTTTCTTAAAAGATACCAGTAAATTGAATCTCGAAGTCTGAACATTCTTAATTTTGTTTAATGCGAAATTTCTATTAAAAAATTGCTCCTTTACAGATACAGTAGGTTAACAGACATAATCTGATACCTTTATTAGTATAACGTGAAGATTTTAATATTTTTGAGGCGTCAACAAACCCATCCAGTATAATAAATTAAAGTTGGAATAATTTTCAGAATGAGTACCTATCAGAATTAAGTACAATCAATGAGCATGTACCTTTAATTCGGCACTCACGATCCAAGGCTGCAGTCGACTTTGTCAAATGCGATTGCAATACAATTTTGTTCGAAATCGGATGAGTTCACAACAAACTTGGGGTGCGAGTTCTGTTTTCAAATGAGAACGTGT
Source organism: Venustoraphidia nigricollis (assembly GCA_034508555.1). Lineage (NCBI taxonomy): Eukaryota > Metazoa > Arthropoda > Insecta > Raphidioptera > Raphidiidae > Venustoraphidia > Venustoraphidia nigricollis. Next base: position 14,678,280 of record JAVRKA010000003.1, on the reverse strand, counting down.
CGGACGAAAATAACTTTTCTTCATACCCGGTCGAAAGTACGTACTTGCGGCTTCGATCTTAAGGCAGAAAGCCTAACATTTATGCACTGCTTGGATTACTCGCACGCCATCCATAACAGCGGGCCGAAACAGTTTCCTCATGCACACTGGTACGAAAGTACGTACTTTCGACCGGGTATGAAGAAAAATAATATACACCCCACGAGCAGAAAGTTAAAATTCCAACACAGCGCGTTACATGATGCCATTGGCTTCGGCTCGGACATCGTGTGTCGCGCACTGCGGGTACTTCATTTTTCTGCCCTTGCGATTTAATACACTATTTTAGCGACTTTTACGTTTTGTGTAATCGGAAAAACATGAAAAAGGTGCAAGAAACGTACCAAAATCACGCGATCGAATCGAAAGTTACAACAAACGAACCAACCAAACACTGTTGTACTGATGCAGATTGATGTGTTTGTTCGCGGTCAAATAGCACCGACTTGGTTGAAAGGCGAACAAACGCAATCAAATTGCGTTCGATTTTGTCGTATCTAACAAAATCATACCAAGACGTTGGATCGTGAGTAGCAGGCATTTTATGAAAGTACGAAGCGAGAAGGAAACATAACCAAATTAATAGGATCAATATTTACCTAAGCCAATGAGGTATGGCCCGCTGGAGTTTTTTTTTCTTTTATGATAGTACATGCTTATATGTTATTCTTTTCAAATAAAACTTCTTGATTTACTGTTATTGTATACCTGAATATAAGAAAAATCTCGAGTCGTAGGGTAAAACCTTGCCGACAAATTATACTTGCCAATATACACACTGTAAAATTTAAACGTACCCATTTTATACTGTAATATATTATATGAGCTTACATTTTAGATTAACAGAAACATGAGTTTCAACCGATTACCTAAAATTCAACTGTTCAACTTGCGACCAGTCATTAAATTTTTTGAAAATTACAAAAAATAGAAAATTATTTTTAACACTTTCAGTTTTGGTACCTAATTTTTTTTTTAAGTCAGTTAAAAATAGAGGAGTCTATTTGTTGAGCCAAATAAAAATTTTGACTTCCTAATTATCTTAATACATCCCTAAAACGATTATACTGTCTCAATTTAAGTTTTATCAATATAACCAAAACAAAATTATCTACCCTACAAATCATCCGTATTCAACACCTGCCGCTATCTTACCTTTAACTAATGGTTATCGATCTAGTGCTCATGACTTTACAGTCGATGCACATCATTATACACCCTTTTGTTTTTTTTTTTCCTTTTTTCCTTTCCTTCTTTTATTTTCCTCCCTTTTCTGTTTGTATATCTGTATTACTTTTATTTTGTTTCTTTCTTTCTTAAATAATAAAAAAAAAAAAAAAAAAAAAAAAAAAATTATCTACATCGGTCTATAAGTAATTCACTATTTTCAAACTAGTGTTTTCACAATTAATTTGCCCGGTCTCCTGTAACAGATTTTGTTAAAATTTAAAGGGTACATTGTAAGTCTATTAAAAGATTAAATATTGATTTTGAAACAGTTTCGATAATTTCTTCGGTAATTTTAGGCAAGCTCTTTTTGCGCCCCTAATAAAACAATCCTTAAAATTTACTTTAATTATTGCTTTGCACCAACAGCGGCTACCTCTTTACCAAATTTAAAATACGACAACCATAATATAGCACTATATTAATAGCTTAGTTATTATATAAAGTACTGGAAGTACTTGGTTGAAAATTAAAGAAGTTGAGATCGAGATTTCGTTAAAAAACGTGCTTCACATTGTATTTTTAAGTAAATATAATTAAAATGTAGAGTAATTCTTTATTCCTTCACTTCTTATAAATTGCTATTTAGTATCATTTAAATTTAAATATTACAACGCTTTTACAACTTAATAAAGTGTTTTGCGTAATATATTGACCATCGTTAATGTAAATAAAATATAACTTACACAGCGAATTGATAATAATTAGTGTTATTCTATGTAGAAATTGAGTTTAAAATAATGCTTGCAAACATATTATACTAGAACGCACCTCAAAAATATATTATGCAACAGGATTGGCTTAAAGCATCTTAAAGCCTGTTTGACTAGTAGGAGATTTTTGCGCCTCATGTTTCATAGACAAATGAGCTCAAAACATTGAACGATTTCTGATATTGAATCAAGCCATTAAGTCAATCCTGACTGAAGTTAGTTCTATTATTATATTTATGTTAAAATGCGTGCAAAAGTTGCGAATTTTAACAATATAATGTTTTGTTAGTTGGATATATTTTAGTGATATAGATTTTTTTCAAGATATCGATATAATCCTATTAGACCAAGAGCCCTCAACAGGTAATGAGCAGTCATTTCAACAGCCGTGATAACGTTGGTATTGTCTTGAATACCCACTACTCCAAAATTTCAAAGGAGGTAAGAAAGAAGATGCAATTTATTTAGAGATACAGTTTTAAAATTTCGTGAGGTTAATTTTGAAAGTATTTTTATTCAGAAAAAATATTATTTCCCCTCTACTAATTAAAAAAAATCTTTTTAGATATTTTAGGTCTTGAAATTTTGACATAAATTCCACTTACTTTAGATGGAAAAAGTTGCAATCTGCGGCAAAAATCATCGCGTGATTTTTTTTGATAAATATTTTGGAATATGCCTGAAATGTCTCCATCGACATTCTGCCGACGATACAAGAAATTCAAGGTCAAAAATAAAAAAAATCGTATTTTGTAAATATCTCTCATTCTATAACTCTGAGGTCAATTTATATAATTACTAAAGTAGTAGACATCGACACTCTCTACATTCTACAAGAAAGACTATTTTTCACGTGCAACAAACCGTTTGGAAACGGATACACTACGAACTATAAAGTAGACGCTGTCTATTATCTTTGATTTTGAATATTTTGTAACAGTTGTAACGCTGGCACAATACCGATAGAGACTTTTCAGGTTTTGGTCAAAATGAATAATTTAAGCTATTTGTAAAAAAAAAATAACGCTGTGATTTTTTGCGAAGATAAAATTTGATGTAACTGGAGTAATAATATATTTGTAGAGTGAGAGGTCCAAAAAGACAGAACAAAAATCTGACACAAACTTTCTGCCAGAGCGAAAATTTTTTTACGTTTGTGCGAGAAAGACCGTTATATATCAGCGTGTGTATTAGAGAAAGAACGTATATGGAGGTGAAAGAAGTGAATATTTCTCCAACATTCAAAATCTCATTAGTCGTGCAGTTACCGTAGTGATACATTAATTTGAAGATTTCAACTTTGACTCACTATTCACTATTTGTCAAATTAATAGAACATAATATACGTTCTCTCTTTAATCCGCATGCTACTATATAACTGTCTTACTAGGATTTACGAGGAAACATTTTTTGCGCTGGGAGAAAGTTAGTGTCAGAATTTTGTTCTGGCAAAAGTATTTCTCATTCTACATACCTAGATATTATTCTTTTAAAATAACAAAAATGACTTTTTTAAAATAAATATGTACATTGTTCTGTTAACAATTAAAAGGGGAGGGGATGTGCTGGTCATATTTTTATGAATAAAAAATACTATCAAAACTAACCTCACGGAACTGTCGCTCTAAATAAATTGCATCCTTTTTCTTAATCCTCTTTGTAATTTTAGGATAGTATATCCCGGCCGCAGAATACTGCCAAAATCACTTCTGGTTGTTTAGCAGGTATTCCAAATTCAAAATCTTCATTTTCGCGACTGTTGAAATGGCTTTCTAACGGGTCATGACCGTTAATTAACACGCGCCCATAACGCACTGTAGCATTTTTTCAGTTCCGGACGATTGTTAACGAAAGAACTAAAGCCCGAATTTCGATTAGTAGCTTTCTTACATTATCGCAATGCATTGTGTGTATTTTTCGGAGACACGACATGAACTTTATCTTGTGGACGTTTTTATGTATTTCAGGACGCATTATAGAAGATTTTTCGCTCAATGTGATTCTCGGTATTTGAACCTAACTTACACATTATTTCCTTTTCCTTATAATCGATTTTTTTATTGATTATATTCAAAATCATTATTAAATAATTTCTCTCAAGCTCGTTGTTACTGTTCCATTAATTTGTCTTTTTTACAGATAAATTAAAATTATTGTAAAAAAAGTAAAATGTACATAAATACCCAACTTAAGTTGTACCGTCATTATTTGGAAATAAAAATAAATTTATCATATAAAGTTTTTCAAAGTAAATGAGATTAAATCGTAATACGGTCAAATACCATGGTAATCATGTGGTTATTTTTATATTTTTTTGTAGACTTTCAATTTTCATAAGTTAAATTTCCATATATTTTGTATTTAATGCACAACGGTCCACGGCAATGTGATTTCGAATCGTTTCGGACATCGAAAAAGATGTATACAAGTACTTCTGAATAAATTTAACTAATCCATAACTAAAAATTGTTTTCAGGTTAATTTTTAATTTTTATTTTACCCACATTGCAGAACTAAACATCAGATTAAATGAAAGTAATATTGATTATGACCAGTTAAATTTAAATTATCGAATTTAAACGCAAAAATTATATTATTAGTAACATTACCATTTACAGAGATTTTATTAGTAATAAACGAAACCGTGCTGTTTAGTTATTTTAGTAAAAATACTAATCTACTTAACTGCTGCAGGGGTGTATTCATAATATAAATTTCAAAACACGTCTAAAATGCAACAAAAAAAAAAACCGTCAAATACATGTCGAACACGTTTTAATCAGGGTTCCGTTAAAAAATGTATTTGATACGGTTCAGAGATTATACGTATTTCACAATTATTTTTCTTAATAAAAATAAAATTATATAATAATTATAATATATACTGGATCCGAAACCACATATATCACAAAAATAAAAAGTGTAAGCGTGTCAGTCTTTACGAATTTTCAAAATATAATGTTTCGTGTACATGAAACTATAAATTAAGAAAAATCGCACGTATTTAAGATAACTTGATGCTAAATTAACTTTTTGTACAATGTTTCGTCAATTTATTATGACTTAGTTAAGCACTGTAAAATACAAATAAAATTACAGAAAATAAGAATATTAAAGACCAAATAATAATATTTATAATCTAAAGATGCCAACATACCTAATCTCAGTGAAAAAACAACAAAGGTCAGAAACTCAATAATAAAGTATATACATAAATGCTTTATAATGATTTAAAATAATTTGCAGTAAATATGTAAAATAATTTTTTTAGTAAAATCATTAGATTTTTTTTTTAAATAATTTGTAATAAGTTTGCTGACATAGCTATATAGAAAACATGTGATTGTCTAAAATATTCTTGAGTTGTTTGAAGCATATGTTAATTTACTGAAAATTGTCTTTTCTAACGATTTTACTATAACAATTATTTTACATATTTACTATAATAAATCATTTTAAGTCATTATAAAGTCATTATGTGTGTACTCTATTACTGATTTTCTAGCCATGTATGTGTTTTACTGAAGTTAGTTATGTTGACATTTTTAGATTATAAATTTAATTATTTTGCGTTTAATAATTATATTTTCTGTAACTTTAACTGTATTTTACAGTACTTGACTAAGTCATAATAAATTGATGAAATGTTGTACGTTCAACTAATTTTAACCCCAAGTTATCTTTTGTACCTGCCATTTTTCTTAATTCAAGATAATGTCACAAATTCTTGTAATGTGCGGAGATGATATAAGACGTAATAAGAAATTAAAAAATTGCCTGTTTCAATTTTGTAGTTGACACAGGACGTGAGGATAAAAAACTGCTTGAATTTTTTTTATTGTTACCGTTAAAATGATTGAAACAAAGAAAATCTAACCTGTTCCTAAATCGAAATATTTCGTCTACATTTTTATTTAAAAAATAAGTCAAATACTTGTAAAAATAATAAAACTAAGGTGAACTTTTAAACAAAAAAAATTTAGTCATTGGTGCTGAACTAATAAATTATATTAAAAGTGTGTAACTCCAAACACCAACAATATTAATTAAAAGTTTCGATTCGAGTTTCGCTAACCAAGTTGTCGCCATTAAGAAAATGAGTGACGATGCTAGTTTTGATAGCGAAACATGATTTAAGGTTTAATTGTAATGTGTTGATATTTTGGATTTTTAATGCTTATTCTTTTCCTGTTATTTAAAAATTGCATCATGTGAAGTCCGACTATTAATGTCAAATTCTAATCTTGTTAGATTTCTGTAATGTCAAATTAGTTCCGTTATACTATAATAAACAATTTTTAGCAATTTCTATTAAAAGGCATTGATATATTTTGTATACAAAAATACGCTATCAAACACTTTGTATAAATACCAGAATATTCACCTTAGTGCGGAACTGATACTTTGAGCTTGTCCTCTAATTATAATAATGTACATAATTGTCATTTCTCATTAATCACTAATTACAGTGAACGAACAACGTAAATACGCATTATTCATTTAAAATTTAAAACAAATGAGTGAACTACTTTAATATAATAATAGTACTTTCCATAATAATATGTATTTGGAAAAGTTATTTAGAATCTTTTTATAGAGTTGTTAAGTAAAATATCTAGTTTAATATTTTTAGATATTTATGGTTATTAGGTCAGCAGTTACCGTCACGTATGTATAATAATAATATTCAAGCATGAAAGTATACTGGATAAAAATATGTGTAACATGGTTAAAACGCTGTACACATTTTTGGAGCAGTTCAGTACTTTAATTTTTGAAATTATTTCCCCAATCTACAACTTTTCAAACTGAGAAGAAACAGTCACTGGAACAGCGGTTCCCAATATGTCAATGGCTAAAAGTACATTCAAAACAGGGAGGGGGACATCGGTAATCACAGCGCTGGCATGACATATTCCATGAACTTTTGCCTGAATAGTCAACGTTTTTAAATGTTTGAGCAGGCACTAGCAGGTATTGCGTTGAAGACCATTGAACCAGCCTTTACATTGAAAATATATTCGAGTGTTTGTGAACGTTTGACGCGAAAAGAATGTCTGCTTTTAATAACAAGAAAGCTTCTCGCATTCAATACAGAAATGGAATTGTCACAGATCAAACATTTAATAGAGTTTCTGTTTGAAACTCTGTGCAGAAACCGCAAAAGAACCGTAATATCTTCGAAGTTACGTATCACCGGTGAGAAAGAGATCATAATTGTCTGATTGCTGATAAGGTTTTATCAGTTTTACTGATGAGAAACTGATCATAGCCAGTACAGAAACTGTGTTATACTTTCGCGACGCGCTCTACTTTACCATCGAAACAGACTGTAAGTTGTGAACTGTTAGTTTGTGTCGGGATAATTCAACAGAGCGGTTTTGGTTGGAGCATTGAAGCGAGGCAAGATTGCAAGCGGTCAATATTTAAACGGGCGACCGCCTACCAAACCGTCGTGTGGCTATCCGATGTAACATAACACTATACACACCGCAGTTGTTGAAACTTCATTAATATTTATACAAAAACTTAACGATAATAGCATGACAAAAACAATCTTCACTCTTCTCTTTAATGCTCTTGTTAAAATAATTTTATTGCAAGAATTTTACACATGTATATATCATTATTTCGTTTTTTTTTGTTTATGTGGAATACTCATGGGTAAAATTTATAGTAACTAACAAAAGGGTATTGTCTGATTTTGGTCCATATATTGCTCCGACAAACATGAATGAGAGTCGAAAGATCTTATCACAAATAACAACTTTTTTTGCACCAAAATTATTGTTCCTAGACCTTCATAAAATGTAATATCATCAATATTGATGTTAATAAATAAGTCAAACTCACAAAATAATGTTATACATACCTTAGATTATGATTTATTATCATCGACTAAATATGAAAATCATGTCCTGGGACGGTTTTTTTAAAATACCTCTACTTATATTATGCATCATACTACACCAGAAAGGCATTGAAATATTATTCGCTTATGGGTAGCATTTGGACTACATCCCTTAAATGAACAGGCTCCTCAAATGAGAGATTTCATTTCTTTGTTATTTTGAGCTGTACAGTTCTTATGGCCCTGTGCAATAAAACTGGAGCACAAGTAAAGATTTTGTTAATGGTACAAATATAAAAAACAATTTTTGGGCAGTATTCTGATGCTGACGGTTCGTTTGTAGTTGACTCTAATTAAATATATAGTGACATTACAATAGACTAATTCACTATTGAAGTGTTGTATTTAATAAGGTCAAAGTTATAAGAAATATAGTCTGTCAGTTTATGAAAATGGAAATTATAAGAACATTATTATTCTACAACAGTCGAGAATTTTCATTCCTCTTATATCCAGTGTTTGCCATTATTATGGTTCATACAATCACATAATATGCATATTGCACAAAAATACATAAAATACTTAGGTACTTTACATCAGAAGTAGTTATACACATTATTATACAAATATTAATTCTTACCAAAACCCCGTCATTAACATTATGTAGAAGGAATATCTTATTTTCAGCTCCTTAATAATTCAAAGTATTACCTGTAACATAAAAAAATAAGTTCCTGTTCGCACTTAAACCCTATTTATTGACTCAAGAAACTATAGCGAGTTTCTTGTTTTGTTGCCCAATTAAATAATAATTGATAACAAAGCAACCATAAGTAATAGAGTGGTCCTTAAAAATTAACTTAAAAAAGGAGTACCCAGTCATCTCGTTTTTTACCAAAAATATGGCTTCAGTTTTTTTTACGTTTTTAATTTGAGTTTTAGAGATCGCTACCACTTGTTAAAATTTCGAGACAAATATATACTAAGCTCTACATAAAACATGGATAAGTGATTACGTGTTGAATATTTCTCATGAATTATTTTTTTGTAGGCATTACAAGGTTTGAGTATTGAAGCCTCCCCTTTTACATCTCACTCTTCCCAATCAATCTCTTTCACATCCACTGTCTCTGAATAATGACTTTAAACCGAACTATTTATTAGGACAGTAAACTAATGGAAGATATTACGGGGCATAAATCGTTGATCGTCTGCCAATTTTAGTGTCAAGGCAGGACACACACCAGCTTCTAAAAGTCCTAAAACTTACTGACGGACAGTAGACGCATACACCAAAGCAATTAAATAAAATGCCTGTTATTCGACAAGACTATGATAAACACAGAATTCAAGTCTTTCGAGTTCAAAAAATAATTTTGACAAAAGTCTGTACGTCTGTTAGTCTATTTGCGTTTGTATGTGAACACGATACAAGTCAAATGGCTGAACGCATCGTAACCAAATTTTGGTAAGATGTTTGACATGTAAATATGAAGAGTCCTATTGTTTTTGAGAAAAATTTGTACAAGAGCAGAAGAGATGTCCACTATAATGTTATTTTTCTTGTTATGATGGTATATTTTTCATAACGGTTTATTTATTTTATATATTTTTTCCATGAAAGTTTTATTAAAAAATTTTATTCGTGACATTTTAGTTTCGGAAATATTTTGAAAATAAAAAAATCAGCTGTTCATTTGTTCTGAAGATCTGTCAAAAAGAAATTAGAGAGCTGCCAAGCATGCTTTAGTTAATTTTTATACATAATATGTGAAACCATATTATATAACCACGGAAACGAATAGTAATTATATATTATTTGTTACTAGCCATTACTCGCATCACCGCGCGTTAACATAAATTTTACTTTATTTGTTATAAATATGTCAAATGTCAATATTTTTGAGCTTGGGATGGTTCTGTCGCCCAATCAGCAAGAATTTTTAAACAAAATGGTAACAAGTGAAACACTTATAGAGAACTCCGTTGTCTGTTGTTGCCAAGTCTGTCTGTCACAGGTCTCTCCAACTCCTAAATGACTGATTTTAGAAACATGGGTAAACACTTAGATTATTTTATGAATTTGCAGAAAACTCAGAGAAAGTTTAACAAAAAAAATAAATAAATAAAGAAAAATTGAAGGCAATATAAATATTACAGGAAAACTATAATGTAGATAAAATTCTCATTATTTGTCGATCACTAGGATGGTGGAAGTGCCGTGTTTAGAACGGGTCGTTCAATATGAATGAGTGTGCCGCAAGTGAACCAATAATTTTGCAATAAATATATTTTCTGCGGATTAAGGTTTTTTTTTTTACACGTCAAATTTTCTTTTGGAAATGATGTGCAAAGCCCCTCGATCATGAAATACGTTAGACTTAGGTATATTATATATATTATTAAAAAAAATTTTAAAAAATTGTCGGTAAATTTAATTACTAGTTCATTTTAAACCAATGTTTCTTCGATCAGCCTTAAAAAAATATCTACTCAAATCGCTATCCGAAATATATTAAACTCACAATAGATTCGTTTCAAGTGATCCTTATTGCGAATATTTGGAATTTATAAATTAAATAGTTTTTTTTGGATGTAGTAAATCAGTTTCAATTCTTCTGTATCTAAAAATTGTATAGACACTTTAATAATATTTGATAAATTTACATAAAAACCACTTGAAAATTAAACTCTGATATAAGAATATATCCAAACACTGCCATATGCCCTGTCACTTTTATGTTTATTGTTTCAGAGCATATTATAATGATATTCACCTATGTTAAAATACAAATTTTTATTTTTAGTGTATTTGCCATATGGCAACATACACTATTGGCATCGGTCGGATGGCGGGACCTAGGGGTCGGACCAAAATTTCTCGACGTTTCATAACCTCCTAAACACTTTGGCACCATTTTTGAAAATGTTTATATATATATGTATATATATATATATATATTTATATATATATATATATATATATATATATATATATATATATATATATATATATATATATATAGGTATATATGTGTACGGGCAATAACTTTCGAAGGAGTCAATTCATTTTAACGAAATTTGGCACACATGTTGGAATCCATCACCGCACGAAGCCTATTTAAAATGGGCTTAATCGGGCCATTTTAAGGGTAGTTTTTAGGGGTTGAAAAATGTTTTTGGGCCCTAAAATACCGAAAAAATTCTCCGAATCGTTTCAAAATTGAAATTTAACCCTCTGGCAGTAATTAAAATGTGTCTCTAAAATTTTAATAAAATCGACCGTACAGGACCGGATTTAAAAATTTTAAGAAAGACTAGTTTGCAGATAGTGAATTATTTACTGAAAGGTGTATCTAACTTGGTATAGAGGTTCGATTGATAATAATATTGCAATTAAAAAAAAAAATGTTATTTTAAGGGGTGTATTAAGGAGTAAAATTTTTTATTTTGCCCAAAAACCAACTTAAGTTCGCATAATAAAGCCACACTGCCTGTATAAGCAAATACACTATATTGTCGGCAGGGTTTTGGCACTGCGACCCGGGTTTTTATTTTTTTACGTCGATATTTTCATACTTCTATACAAAGAGAAATTAGAAAATATTGATTTCCTGGTTTACTCGATGTTGTACTTACTTGCAAATACATATTTTCCAATGCTAGCACTTACAAGAAGTACGCATAAATCAAAATACATGAAATAGTACAATTACAATTCGGGTTGGTACAAACATTTCTTAATAAGATCAATTTTCAGGGCTGATTTACATTTTTTATTATTTTTTATATTTTTTATTTCAATTGGCAATTTATTGAACCAATTACATCCTTTACATGGTGATACTTTACTGTGATGATTAAATTATTTAATAAATCATATATTTATAAATTATTGGTAACAAAATATGAAATTGTTGATTCTGAACTTGTGAAGACCATGAATGTTACAAGTATGGAGGATAGAGATAAGGAGCACAATCTTTTATGGGTATTGAACTGAGAAAGTGGTCACCTAGAAGCATTAAATAATGGTTTAATAAGTGACCAGAATGGCGCTTGTAAACTAATAGGGTTTATTATTTATTTCAATATTTTAAGCTAAATTTTAATTTTAAATTATCGACCTTTGAAAAAAAATCCTAGTGTTTAAAGTGTATTTTTGTTTACAAGTCTGTTTTTAAATATGATTTTTTTAATTAAGTAAAGATAGTTTTTTATATTAAATTTATTTTTTAAATTTGTTTTATATCTGTTACATTTATGGCCATGATGTAACTAATATTTTAAAAGCGGCGACTTCAGAAGGCTGACGCCGCTTTCACACTATACGGTTTTGACCGTACGGCAAAAAACCGTACGAATTTTTGCCGTGACATTATAGTTTTCATATCGCACGGCTTTTTGCCGTGACCACTTCTAGGTATGTTTAGTTCGTTTTTTTAATCTTATGTGCGTGTTAATATGAATCGTAAACAAATTATTGCTTTGGCGAGAGGCGAGAGGAAGTACGACTATTTTACACACTCTTTGAAGATTCGAGAAACGACGAAAGTAAATTTTTTTTAACTATTTCCGAATGTCTGTTACCCCTTTTGACGAATTACATAGAAAACTTATGAATGTGTTACAGCGACAAAACACACAATTTCGAAATTTTTGTCCCATAATATAGGCCTTACTTCCACCAAGGTTATCAAAACTTCAGCATCAATCATCCATTTTTCAATAATTTCATTAAAATAGAATAAACACAAGTTAACAACAAAACAATAAAACGTAACTGTCGATGCCGTACGACTAAAAACCGTACAGTGTGAAAGCATGCGCTTAGTCACATAGGTTACTGAACAAAGGTTCCGCATGGTCGCTGTCTAGTTTAAAGACAAGATACGGCTGCTACACGGCACCGTAACGGCATTTTATCGTCGCCGTATAATGTGAAAGATCCCATGCTTTCCTTCATATCTACAGCCGTACGGTTTTTTGCCGTACGATCAAAACCGTATAGTGTGAAAGCGGCGTGACGTTTAATATTTTCCCACTCTAACAACTTTTGGCACTTTCCTTATACGATTGCCCTTTTGGAACAGTAGTGTCGCCTTAATACAATTCTATTCGAGGGACACATTTGTATACATTAAGATGGTTCTTCTTACTTTCGCACTCCATAATTACAAGGCAGCGGTATTTAAATTTTTTCATATAAAGTTCTGTAATATCATTACTATTGATAAATAAGTTTAATTATTGCAATGAACGTGTACGTACTAACTCGAAATGCAGCGCATTTGTTTACTTACAAATCAAGTAACAAATTATTATGACAGTACTCTCGATTTCGAAAAAAAATGTTTGTCTGAATACGAATTAATTCTAATTATTATTAATTCGCCTGTCCATTGAATTATGATCAATTTTTAACAAAGTTGCAGTAAACCAGGTTCAGTACAAATATTAGAAACAACTGGAAACCTACCTCGACTTTTTAGAAACAGTCTGTCATATTCTATAGTGTAAGAAAAATCCATACTTATTTCAACTGTTTCTAACTGACTAAAGATTCATATACAATAATATTGGCACACAGTTGCTGTTAAGGCCACAGCCGTTGGGTATCATTTAAATATATAATGAATATCCAGGAAGTAAATTTTTGTAAAACAGATAATTAATAAGAAAATCTTAAAAGCCATTTTTCATTATGAGGCAATTTTTCTTAAGCGAGATAATTTGTCAAATCTCGTAATATATTATCATCTTTTGCATAATTGTTTGAAATAAATTGTAATAGATCTGATTTAAAAAGAAACATTGAAATTTCATTGGTGTACAATGTACATTCCTCTAAATTTTATTAGCTATATTTTCTTTCGTAAGTATCTGTTAAGCTTTCGTTTGGTTGTAAATCATTAATTTATCTAGTGATCTTTTGAGCTTCAAAAACTAGAACTGGTCATGCTGCCAACCCAAAAAATAGTATCGTACATAAGTGTATTTTCAATCCTGTATTAAAATGATCCTGATTCAGTGGACATAGATTATAATACTATATATAGTTTAAGATTGGAAATTATTTTTTATGTTATTTGAAATGTTCTCAGCGAAACCAATGACCTGAATACTGGTCTTTTGATCGAAGTATGGAGCAAAGGAATGATATGGGACCGAGCTATGGGGTATCATTGGATCCCTTTACCGTCTGTTCAGTATTCAAACGAGGTAATTTCATTATTACACTAATTGTTTTTCAAATTTCGTGTTGGAACGGACTATATACAAGGTATAGGTACGTTGTTTATATTATACTAAAAAGGTCAGACGTGATTTTTTTAAAACTTGCATAGAAAAGTAGTATGTTCCGCAGATTTCAGCCGATTATTAAACTGTTGCCAATTTTCAAGGTTGCTGTCACAAACTGAATAAATAAGGATAAAACGTAATTAATGAAGAAGTTATTTATTCCTCCGATTCTTAAAAATTGCGAAAATCATGCCACAGTTTTAGCTGAGATTCTTAGTCGAAATAATCTGTGAGGCGAAGTGTACAATAAAGTGTTCTTTTATGTATCTTTTAGGAAGGCACCGGACAGTGGGTGTCCCTAGAGGCCGAGTTAGTGATGCGTGACGGTGAAGTAGTGGGGACCAAAAACCCAACGGGACACTCTCTGTTAGTCGACTGTCGATTTGAACTGCCATTCGGTAAGGACTTAAACTAAATATATATAACACATTCTATATATTATGTAGTATAAGTATCGTTATATCTTCAGTAGCTTAATATGGATAAGTTAGTACCTATACTGTGTTAGATAGAGCTTTCGCTTTAACAGTTTTATTGTAGATGTAATATTTATATTTTAATACAAGTATGTAGTTACATTATTATAAACAGTATAATTCAATGTTAGATAGTGCACTCTATTTTGAATTCAGTATCTATTAAGTAGAATATGATTATTTTGATTGCTTTTGATAGTTTTATTGTTGCGAAGTATCTGCCTAGCAGCCTACTTCTTTATTAAATGCTTTTTTTATTTTAAAAATATGTTTAATGTGGATTCTGAATTATACAATGTTTTCTTCCTTTCTCAAGGCATCTTCTATTTGATGTTATTTCATTCTACTATGTGAAAATTAAAAAAAAAAATCTTTTTCAAATACATAAAAGACACTTCTTTTTGAAGGTTCATTTTGTATAAAAGTTACCCATTATATCGACTGAATCATTTATTTTCAGGTCAGCTTAAGTTATACTTGTCGGAAATAAAAATCCCGAAAAGGAGAGAAAGCAAAAAGAAAGTCAACCTTTAATTTGTTTTTTTTTTTTGCGGTCACCAATTATGAGAGTTCTCTTTGATACTTTCTGCGATTCTCTGATCCAATTTTGATGATTTTTTAAAGGATTTGAGTTCTCTGGGTATAATTTTAAATCTCTTTGATACTTTCTGCGATTCTCAGATCCAATTTTGATGATTTTTTAAAGGATTTGAGTTCTCTGGGTATAATTTTAGATCTCTTTGATACGTTCTGCGATTCTTAGATCCAATTTTGAAGATTTTTTAAACGTTTTTTTCGGGATAATAATAGATCTTCACGTTTTAACACCCCAGAAATTATTTTAAAACCGTTTTTCGATTGATGTTTCTCTCTCTCTCTCTCTATATAGTTAATTTTTTCTCCTTTGATATCTTAAGAACGGAGCAATATATCAAGATCATGCGGTTTGTTTTATTGTTTTTGTTAGTATTTAACTTAGATCTGATACGTTCAAAAGATCATTAAATATTTAGAAAAAAAATTACTCAAAGTTAGTTATTAACCTAGGTAAGAAAAATATAAATGCGTTCTAGATGCTAAAATATGAATAAAATATTATTAATTTTTTCTAAAATGGTTTTTCTAAAATGGCTATCTAGTCAAATTTTTAATCTGAAATTGCAAGAACAAGGTTTATCGTCTACATATTTTACACATACGAAGTATGTGTATTCTTTTTTAGAAACATATTTTTGAATTCATCCTCTTTGATGTAGGTAAATATGTCTTCATTTGAAAGTATAGAATAAATACTGTATTTATTTATATACCGTGCCATATGAGGCCTGTCTGCTAGGTGTTTAATTTAAATTCATTAGTTCAAGAGGTTTTTATTTTCATAAAATGAATTTATAATATGCTGTACATTTTCTACAATAAACGTAAAATATCTACTGACATGAGTACCACATGAATCCACGTATATTATGTTATTGTAGATTGTGATATTTCAAAAAAAACAATAAAATACCAGCATTTTTCTCTTTGTGATAAAAAAATGGTTCAGTATGAACGTATCTGATGCCTCGAGATTTCCGTACGTCATTTCCAAATGAAAAATTGACATATAAAATAAAACACAAGCTTTATTTTTCCTTAAGATTTGGAAAAAGGTTTATTAAATCATTGGTACCTATATTTTTAAAAATTACCACTCAATGTTTATGTAAAAGTGTATATTTTTTCAAAATTATGATTTATTGGGTTTCACACAGGAGTATATAAAATTTGAACAGCTATTTTAATAAATCCGTAAGACAACAAAATAATATGAAGTACGCTCGTCTGCATACACAACGCCTTAAAATAAAGATGGGACTATAACGTATAATAATTTCATTAGACTTGTCTCCCTATTTCAACAAACACATAATAATTGATGTAATAATCTAAAGTTCGCATGACCTTTAATAGTTTTGGCAAAATCAACTCAAAAGAGAAATTAAGGCGAAGGACCAGGTGACAAATTTGCGAAAAATTGTCGAGGTTGGTCATTTAATCACTAACGTAATAAAAATCCCGCTTTTTACCTTTGCTGTTATTTTTTTTAGGTAATAAAACTTCCCTAAAATGTTTGTTGGGAAAAGTTTTTCACATATTTTCATGTAGGTGGCGAGTCATCGTCACAATGAAATATTCTTTTTAATTGTCGTATTTATTATGACTTTTTTCGAATTTTAAGTGAAAGAACGCATTTTTTTCAAGGCAAAGAGTATCCTACATTTTTTGCCTTGAAAAAATACGTTCTTTCACTTAAAATTCGAAAAAAACACGAGTTTTTTATTTTGTATGAATAACTCTACAAAATACAAGCTAGGTGGAAACAACCAAAGTTCAAAACATCATACAGATTTAGTGAAAATTATATCGAAGAGAAAAAATTCGTGTAGGAATCTCCTTTGTTTCCTTGTCTTTCCCCTATTTTTCCGAATTCGCCTAGCTAACTGATAAAAATATTTATATGTTCTAAAATTTTCTGTGATCATAGATCAGATATTTAAAATAAATAGTGACTTCACTTATTTTACATATTAATAGATACTGAGTTCACAAGAGTAACTAATAAATTGGAAGTAACAGTGTTCTTTTGTAAGTTGAGTAGGTACTATTACATTATTATTATATATGATTTAGAGTGCTTAGAGCTTTCTGTATCATCTCATGTCGTGTACAGTGTGGACAGAAACGTTAATATTATGTAATACACTTTTGAAAAATGTGCCCCTTAATGAAAAAGAATTCATTTAATGTAGTTTTTACCTAGTTCCAATTTATCCATCCAAACACATTAAAGTATATAATATGTATATCGAAATAGAATATTACACCGCAAGGGCAGGAATTTCAACTTTCTGGCCGTGTGGTGTATCCTATTTTTCTTTATACCCGGTCGAAATTAAGTACCTACGTTTCGTATCAGTGCGCACGAGAAAACTGTTTCGGCCCGCTGTTACAGATGGCGTGCGAGTATTTCCAGCAGTGCATAAATGTTAGGCTTTCTGCCCTAAAATTGAAGCCGAAAGTACGTACTGTCGATCGGGTATAAAAGAAATGTTTTATTTTTTTTGGTAATTCATATTTTCAATTCACGGATATTACTTATATCTTTTGATAAAAGTACTTGAAGTTACACTAAAATGACCCAAAGGATTTGGAATTTTATTGATATCATTAGTTTAAAATAAATGCTAAATAATACTAAATTATTGATTCCTTTTTACACCGTGTATTGTTACGAGCATAATATAAATGATTATTCATCTTTAAAGTTCAATTCCAGATATATGTTATAATAGAAAACAGTATTTATATAATTGTTTTTTGTAATGCCAAATTGCATATTATATCATAGTTTTACTATCATTTAAGCATATTGAGAGCTTGAAAAAGTCTTAATTAAAGAAAAGACGAAACGTTGCAATCAATGAGTGTTTAAATTGATTTATTTTCATTATTCCAATTACCCGTGATACTGTTTTATATTATAAATGATTATATTTACCAATAATTGAAATCAGTTTTCTTGAAGATCGGTGATACAAATTTATAAGAATATTCAATAGCTTTTCCCGATCCAATTAATATAATTAATTTAGAATTACAGTTTGTGCGACGTTTCAGAAAATTTTAAAATGATGTGTACAGCTTGGCCTTTGAATTAAGCTGTGTGGGTTCGAATCCCGCCTCCGCTCATGTATGTTTTGTGATGACTTTTAGTTTAATTTTATGGTGACCTTAGTTGTCAAGTGTCGATGACCTACAATAAAGTATACGTATAATTACCTTTACACGATGCATCAAATCAGATTTTCCAATTCGCATCTAGTCACCAGAGACCGAAACTTAAATTGATTTCGGTTTGCTTATAGGTTTTTAAGCGGACCTTAATAACGTTTTCGGTTAATGTTAGGACCTTATTTCGGTTTCGGTTACCTAAATGAGTAATTACGCAGCAATATTTAAATTTTGGTTTCGCTTTTATAAAATCTACATTTGCGGTTTTCGATTTCAGTTAAAATTTATCTGAAATTTCATTTCCGGTTAGTTGAAATGCGTAATTACCGTACAGTTTTCGGTTTCGGTTCCTGTTAGTCATATAGAGTAATAATAATAGCCCTATAACGGCCATTTTTGGCAATATAAAAAGTTTTTAAATCTAACAAAAATAGTTTCTATTAAAGACTGCCCAGACAAAATATCTTGGAAATAGCAAGAGTAGATCTCCTCTAGCTATTTGCAGATCAATGCATTCTTAACAGTGATGTCCATAATTATTGCACTAGAGACAGCTTAAATATTAGAACACCCAAACATAACTTGTCATTTTTTGAGCAAGGCCCTACATATTGGGGGAACAAGTTTTATAACAAATTGCCTTCTAATATTAAAGAAATTAAAAATACCAGTACTTTTTTAAAAACGTGCAAAGCCATGTTAAATAATAAGTGTTTAAATGACACAATCTGATTTTGTATGTACCTTTTCTCTCTTTTGACTTTTCAATATGTACTGTATACATCATTTGAATAAAATAAATTATTATTATTATTATTATAATGTATTTTGTTTTGGACAGTTCTTTCATAGAAATTTATTTTATAGATTTATTTTTATAGTTTTAAAAGTTTTGTATATTATTTTAAAAGTAAAAAACTCACAACAAATGAGATGGACAATACATTGTATTTTACCAGACCAGCACATAGGCGCTATGCGTGGTAACTGATATTGATCATAAATAGGCCAACATTATGTTTATCACTATGCATAAATATTCAATAACGGCTTTTACATTTCCGAAGAATTAGACGCAAAACTTTAAATAATTAGTTTGATAGACTATTTTATCTACTTAAAATATGTTTTGATGCTATTTATTGACAGTTCGTTTGATTTCTTTTAAAAGTAGATCCAACTGTATAGGTTCACATATACATATAGAGCATACGCACAATTATAAGAGACTATCACTGGCTCCACCGAATATTAGGTATCAGGCTAGTATTATCAAACATCGAATCTGCATCTAAACAATATTACAAAATATCCATGAGCACAGATAGAATTCTAACCCACGAGAGTCTGATTTACCCCAAGATGTTCTCTAATGCGTTTGTTAAGTACATAGCAAAAGACAAAATAAACCCTCTTCGTAAAATTATAGTCGCTGATTCAATCGTTAAGCTACCAAAACTTTTATAGGAAAATTACATTATTTAAAAAAATCTATTAAAAATAAATATAGATCGGTATATATTTTCTACATTTTGGGCACCAGTTTGCCGCTAGAGAAGTTCTTTATTGAAAATTCGGCACATTTTCGATGCGTACAGATTTGGTAATACATGCTATGAAAACAAACATGCATATGTGGGTTCACAGCTAATCCATGTCTGTACTCGTCTTAATGCGTCATAATATAGAGATCCTTTATTTGACAAAATAATGTCCATATTTTCTGTCCATACTGTACATGATAAATGTAAACGGTGGTCGCGCTGTCAGGTCGTTGCGACCCACCTTCGGGATGGCAGAGTTTGTTGGAAGAAGCTGGACTCACTAGCAGATCGTCTACGAGCCTTCGAGCTGGCGCTACGTGTCTAGGTAAATGAGATCAGACTCACCACCACAACACTCAAGCGCCAATGTACTATATCTCTATTAACAAAACACTATCAGTGTGCAGTGTCACTTTATTATTATTATATATTTACTATTATGTCTCTGTTGTAAATACAAAACGAATTTCAAATATGTCTATGTATTCTCTTACTCTACATCGCAATGGCGGGATTCGGTATTACAATTCTCAGATATTACAATTTCAGTTCATTTCTGAATTTCGTTATTAAGTGGACGCAATTGAGCACAGTAAAATAATATACGAGTATTATATTTAGGGGTTTGTTGTATAAATAGAAAAAATATTATAGTTCTGTAAAGTTTCCTATTTCTAAAAAAACTGAAAATCGGTGTCGAGACTTGAACCCGAAACTTCCAGTATCGCACCAGATGAGTTGTCTGGTAGGTATCTACGCATAAAAACAAAACTCTCTCGCATGTATTAATGCTCAAATAGATGTATGATAGGAAAGAAACTATTTACACTTGTTGGCACTGTAGTGTGGTATATTTCATCCAGTGCGATACAGACAGTTATAGGGTAAAATCCCAACATTGAATTTCAAATGTTGGCTCTTAACTAGGGTTTGCAATCCCGCATTCCGCATTACCGCATTACAGCGGTTTCCCGCATGCCAAGAGACCTGCGTAATTCCCACATGTGTGCTGTAAATCCCGCGCGGGAAATTTTTTGAACTTTTTTGCCTTTTTCAGGTACATACAGAAAATTCAATCTAATATGTTTGTCCACAATCCTGCGATTCTTCTTAATATTATAATAAGTAACTTTTATTTTCATGATTTGTGATTTTTTGTTTGTTTTTTTTTTAACACGAAGTTATATTTTAATTCTGATTTGTTAGATGTGTATTTATACGTACAACTTTAAAATTTAAATACACGATAAGTTCGTTAGTCGTTACGTATTTATAGTTGACTAAATAAATATTACCAATTAATAATTGTCGGTTGATCGATCTCTTTGACTTCTAGTGTCAGCAATTTTTTTTAAATTTCTTTAGAAGTTTATAAATTTACTAATCAGCAAGAAGTACGTTAGGTAAATAGAGACAATAATATCTATGGATAAGTAACAAAAGTCATATCATATGTTATTGATATGCTAATTTCTGTTAATTCTTAGATAATAGTTAATAAACATAGTTTTTAATGTGATTAAATATAAACATTCCACAATAATAGCATTATTTTCATATATAAATATATTTTTAAATCTCTCGCGGGAATTACAGCGGGATCCCGCTGTAAAGGCAAATTTACCGCAAATTTACAGCTGGAAAAAAAAGACTGCGGGATTGCAAACCCTACTCTTAACAACCTTTATAGAACCAATGAATTTTTGGCATTAAAAATTAGCAAAACTTTAATAGGAAATTATTATTTTTTAATTCAATTATATATTTCTGATGATTCATGTAAATAAATACACCGCCATTACGATATTTTCTCTATGAATTTTCATGCAATTTCTTTTGTACATGTACTAATTTTGATTGAACTGATTAAAATGTTTCACTAACAGCAAAACGACAACTCTACAACACTCTACCACACCGGTGCTACGCATTCTGCAACTATTGTAAATACTACACGACATTCTTATCATTATTATTTAATTGTATCTTTCTGTCTCTGTCAGTGGTGGCTTTTTGCTTTGGATAAAAGCAATGTTTCCTTTTTCTTCTTGTTTCGTTAAGGTGTTGCCTGGTCAAACAATTTTCAGCGGTAATTTCAAACATCACTAAATTGAAATTTTAATATCCGTTTTTATCAGAAATTATAGTGATTTATCGAAATGTGTGTATATTTTTTTAATAATCGCATTAATGTAAAAAAAAGAGATAGAAATAAGAATACTTATAGCGATTAAAATATACGTTTAAAAAAAACTGAATATTCAAATACGCTTGACTATGTTATTTATTTAGTAAATAATTTAATTGTTTACTACGCGGACGAAGTCGTGGGCAAACCGCTGGTAATGTTACCTCTATTTTGATAGACCTGGCGACACCATCACTATTTAAAAGTAGATATTAAATAAAACATCGCATTTAAATGTGCCGTACTATAATAACAGTGATGTTCCACTATAAAACACGGACACTGCTTAGTACTTGCTTCATTTTTTTTCTAGAAATATGTATGCCTGTCACATATTCCATACACCATACCATTTTTGGAGTCTTCTGATTTTTCTTGCAAGACAAACTGGGCTATGTTATTTTGGATTTTATTTTAGACATAATATTAATAGTGACCTTGCAATAGCTGTGGCTATAAAGGACCGATTCTGTGCCAATCTACAGTTCGAGAATTGGTTAGAAGTAATTCACTATCTGCTAACTAGTGCTTTTATAAAATTTGTAATCCCTGAAAACAACTCTTGAAATGGTTCGATTGCGTCAATTTTAAATAAGCTTCGTGCAGTGTATATAATTTTATTCATTGTTGAGGGTCTATAATCTACAATCTATCTATCTATATTTGGGGCACATGTGTTGATAAAATCCATTACTAATATTGAAATTTGAAAAACATTTATTGTTTTAAGGGACGATTTTTTTATTTTGCTTAAAAACGAACTTAAGTTTATGGAACGTATGTATTTTGTTGGGAGGATTTTGGCACTGAGACCCGAGTTTTTTATGATGGCTATTAAAATAAAATTAAGCCTTTTTTAGAAATATGCAATACACCTCTTAATGAACAATTTTTCTATGTATTTTGTTACATTTCTCTGGGATGCTCTTTATTTTCATTTTAGTATATTTTCCTGTAATTTTTTCTGTGGTTTTATAAATAGTGCGAGTAGAAATCAGTTTAACGTAAGCAACTTTTTGAGCACAGAATTTGATAGAGAAATATGGTCTTGTACAAGAGAATATTTCAACATTTATAGAGAGTTATTGAGAAAAATCATCGAAAAAATTAACAAAAAGATGCAAGGGAAATTCTGTCGTGCAATAAATAATAAAATAAATAACATAAGCCATTTGGACTTGCAACCACAGACATGCTTGACGTAAAACTTTTTCATAATCTCGTAGGTAATTTTTAGACCGATTAAATTTATAGTTTCATTTAATATATTTTTTATTTTAACTTCATTTTTAAAATTACTTCTGAAAAAAAGGTGTCATAAATCGACAATTCTCTCTTCCAGCGTCGATGACTTTTTTGTAACCAAAAGTCGTGTAATAAGTTTCGCTTATTTTACAAAATGTGTCTACAATTTTTAGGGATTGCTTTTAGTGAAGCTAATAAATATTAACTCTTATCATAATATGTACACAGTTAATAATAATTTTAACACAGCATATAAGCCACCACTGTTTTCCTTGTTCTATCTCTGTCACTGTTTAGTTTTTCCTTTTAATCAGAATGGTAATGAATTTTATGTTTTGTGTATATATTATTTATGTCGGTATATTTTTGAATTACGATTTGAAGTGTCTTGTTTTACTTTGCGAGACCTACAAATTTTTTATTTTAAATGAAAAACCTTGCATGTTACATAAAGGAGTTAAAAAATGGACATACTTTTCATGTTTTTAAAAAAGCTATAGTTTTATTGACTAGATAAAAGTTTATTAAAAACATTTTATGGATAATTTTTATGGGCTTTCAATGTGAAAAAAACCCGCAACTGAATTTTTTATTCCAGAATTTATTTTAATAAATAAAACTGTGTCAAAATTTGCATGAATTGTGTTTTTTTTTATAAACGATAGGGCTTTTGAAAGTCATCGTCTAAAATAATTTAATTAAATGTTAAAATATATTAAAGAAAGTAGAAATAATTGTTTTGTTATTGTTAAACATGGCAATTATATTATTATAATATGATGTTACATTTTCGTTAATTATAATGCAACAAATGTTTTATAGACAAGATTTTATTGAAGCATATCAAAGAGGAAAAATAATTTTTAATAATTTACGTTCATAATAATAAAAACTTAAGCTGTAAATATAGTTCATTAGACTCACACTCTTATAATTATGAACGTATAGGTATTATTAAAAATTTTTTTCTCCTTTTTAATTCATTTCAGTAAAATCTTGTCTTTCGTCACTCATCAATGCACAGCCGAAGATGCTGGACCTAGTGAATTGAAATTTTAGAACAAATTACACTATATTTTTGAACCTTTTTTTTCTAAAAGGATGAAAATGGTGGGTCGACGTATTTTAAATATTCCCGTCGAAAAGGTAAAAACGGAGTTGAAGACTCTCTTAAAGTCTCCATGTACTACTGAAACTGCAATTAGAAACGCGAAACTCTAGAAAAATACGCCACTTAAATAAAGGAGAAACATATAATATGTTCGATGACTTTTAGAATAACTACACAAATGAATAAATATAGAAGTGGTGGATTTTTGGAATCATAAATGCCTAGCCGAAACGGCTAAACTTAGGAACTTGAAATTTTAGAGATGAATCAAAATTTATATCTTCCATGATAATGAATGTTTTATAGGGTAGTGGGAAATTGTACATATGTAAATCAAATACTAAGTTTTACAAATTTGAAACATTTCGTCGATTATTTTTCTATTTCTTCAGGCAAGTTTGTAGTTTAGAATCTTTGTTGATATTTTTTCTAATTTATCTCGTCAAATTAGAAATTTAAAGAATGTGAAAGTTAAGAATTGCTTTGGCTGTTGTCACAAATTTTTATCAAATTCCAAAAATGAATTATTAGTTAACAAGCGGTAATGTCACGGACAGATTCACTATCAATATCAACGAACGAAGATTCTAAACAACAAACTTTTTTGAAGAAGTAGGAATATCATCTACAAAAGGTTGCAATTTTGTGAAACTTAATATTTGATTTACTTATTTTACACTATCTTGCCAATCATTTTAGAGATGTTTTCCACATAAAACTCAAGTGCCCGTTAAGAACTGATTAATGTAATCTGTTAAAAAAATTTCTCGCATAAAAAACTTAAGGTATTAAAATGTTATTTATATTACGACCTTTTTTAATGAAAACTAAAAATGTTACAAATAAAAAAGTAGCACATTTAAAAATTTTGACACCATTTTTGTTTTAGTTTTGTTTCTTATTAATTCAAAGACCTTTCCAAAGATTGTTAATGTATATATTATTACTAACATGCTCAATTATATGAATTTTTTGAATTAATTATTTTTCATTCTGGATGCATTTTCAAAAATGTTTACACCTCGGAATCATATTTAGCACATTCAAAAATATAAGTATATGGATTTTCGTTAATTTATTCGTAAAATGAAACGAGTAATTTTAAAAATTAAAACCCGTTAATGTGACAATATAGATTTTATAAAGGATATTGAAAAAAAATTGAGTAAATTCCTCCATTTTAACTCGGACCAGGAATTTTATTGCGTCGCTTACTGTACTGTAAGCACAATTACCTAGGCACATGTAGAAAGTCTCGAATATAATTAAAAAATATATATATATGCGTTCAAACGTACCTGATATAAAAAGACGCGCGTGAAATGACATACGTTTAAAAGCAGAATGTAAACATGCTTAGTGGACATGCGATATCATGTGTTAAACAATCATTAACAAGAAATATGAATAACCAAGGTGGCTCTCTGTACATTTGCATTAATGTTATAAATAGGTACATTGTTACAAAAAATGCAAATTATTGCCACTTGCTAATTAAAATACACTCAAATATTTGCATACATGAATTGCTTTCTTTTTGTATAACTTTTTAACAAAATCTAGACACAATGTGGACATAGAAATCAATATTTTACTGTATTTTTATATTTCTGGGGGACATTACCTAGACTTAGGAATACAACTCGATGATGATTTCAAATTTGATTGACTATAAATTCTTAATTTTTAAAGATATCGATATATAACAAGAATCACGATTTAGGGCGTTCTTTGCTTTATGAACACACTTAATTTCAATTTACAATTCGATAAAGAACATTGAAAAAGATATTACGTTTTACACAAGTGAGGAATGGACGAATGTTACTAATTTAGGTGAATTTAGGTCAAAATTGACTTTTCAAAATTCTACAATTTGTTTTCCGTTTAAAGTGCAGTGTGGTTGTTTTTAGCCAGGTTACTATTTTGTTGGCAGGATTTGGCTCTTCGAACAGAATTGCTTTTTCCAATGTTAAGACGACTACATATAATTTTTTGAAACGAAAATAACTCAATCAAATTACAATTTCGAAAATGAACAGGTATTATCGGACTTAATTGAATTATTAAACAATCACCGCCTTCATTACCGTGATGAACAA
The DNA here is from genome assembly GCA_034508555.1 of Venustoraphidia nigricollis. Lineage (NCBI taxonomy): Eukaryota > Metazoa > Arthropoda > Insecta > Raphidioptera > Raphidiidae > Venustoraphidia > Venustoraphidia nigricollis. Next base: position 14,651,707 of record JAVRKA010000003.1, on the reverse strand, counting down.
AAAAATAATAAAAAAAAATTCTCTCCAAATGCGGCTTGAAAATTTTTAATTGTACGTCCTAATGCATTAAAAATAGTTCTACCTTGTTACGTTATTAAAGCCTAATTGACCTATTTTCAACACAAAGTTTAGTAAAAATTCTTTGTTCTTTGATCACTTGTACCCAACAGTAATGTCACAAAAGAAGGTTTGATCAATGCACATTGCATGCTGAAATTTAGCTGTTCTGCATTTTAACAACATTGTTAATTGTTTGCTTGTTTACACGGTTTTTATACAAATTATCAAAATTTGATAATCAAAAGCCACCGTAGAATTATCATAATTTCAACCTGTTTTTTTTTTTTTGTGAATAACGGGGACCTGACGTTCTCGATAAGCCCATTCCAATCCTTTTTCAAAATTAATGCATATTTTTCATAATTACATTTAGTTCTTAGAAATATAACTAAAAAACCAAATTCAAAACGTCATCTAAAGACTACAAAAAATATTAGCTTCAGGCGTCAAGCATATTTTGCCGTTTACTTTTAATTAGCCTCAGTTGTAATTCGATACACAAAATAGCTTTTATTTATGATTTTTTTTGAAAATTTGTACGTGTTTCTCTGAAAACTGAGCGCAGCTTATAATAAACTACATATAATTTAAAAAATATGTCTTATGAAACATCTAAGGCCTAAGCTAAAGATTACAAAATGTATTCATTAATTTTGACAGGGAGTACCTATACTTTGACATTTGCGATTACTAAATGTTTTGGTCTGTTTGCTTAATGTCCGAAAAAGAATGTGGTAAATTTCTATAATGTGTTTTCAAGAACTTCAATACATTTAGGTTATGTATTTGCTGCACATTTTTATATTGCCTCATTTTTATATCTAATGTTTCATAATCTCCTTTATCCATTCACTTAATGAGAAATATTACGTTGTCTACACTATAACTCGGATATTATGAAATTTTAACATTCTCTTTTTATCTAAATAATAGTGATCATTAGGCAAATAATAACTCAAATTAGAGGATAGACAGATTTTTTCTCTGTGGTTAGTTTAGGACTTGGGTCATAATTAGTGTCTATGACCTAAGTCTTAAACTAACACCAAATATAATTTTAAGACCTTGAGTGTGTTGACTGCTTGAAATGTATAAAAGCATAATATTATTGTCAACTTCGAATAATAGTGCTAAGTAATAAAGTAAAATAAGACGAAATAGCGAGCTTATGGAATCATAAACACAAGGTTCTGATGTACAAATGAATGCTAAATTTTGTAGGTAATTTAAATTGAGGACCGGCAAGAATTCCTTAACATATTTTTTTTTAAATTTGATGTTACATTATTATGCTACAGCTCATTTTCTCAAACAGTGGAAAAACACTCAATTTGTGATTGACCGTTTTTCAGGGAAGAAGGGTTTTCAGTCCCATGTTTATGTTCTTTTATTGTTGTTTTATTTTAACCCCTCTAGAGTTTTGATGTCATTTTTTTGATCATTTTACACACTATGTTTAATTCGTAATTACTTACACTTTTCAAAATAAGTGCCAGGTACCCTGTATATTTTTCTGTAAAAAGTTTTGAATGCTCTGTTTGCTTGTTAACAGTTATCAATATAATTCAGTTCGTTTGTATGTTTCAGATCCGGAAAATACTGAAGCAGCTGATTTACAGCGGAAGTTGGAACTGCTGAATAATATAATGGACCAAGAAGCCAGAGCTGAACAAGCTCGAAGACAACTTCAGTATTTTGGGCACTGTATGTATTAAAAATTTAGATGAAACTAGTAACCTTGTTCAGAATCACTCATGGCTCATTTCTCTTTTGTCATAGCGAAGATACAATATTTATATGCCAAATCAACTAGGAAACAAAGCGTCAATAAAATACCAAATTATGCACACTTTTTACACTATCTCCTACAAAAAATCCGCTTTACATGCTATATTAATTCCAAAGTAAATCAACGTTTGCCTGTCAGTTTTTTTTAACCTGCCATTAAAAGTGGAGTTTGCTGTCAAAAATCTTGGAATTGAAGTGAAAACCAGCTATTTTATAGGAGATACGCTCAGAAAGAACTATATATATCTCGTTGCGTAATGGTATTACGACACTAGGTAAATAGTCTACTGTATAAGTGCGGGCATGCAAAGTGACCCATAACACACCAGTGCAGTAATTATAAATTCAATAGTAAATTACTATTAAAAGACCAGTATAGGATAATTTGTTTGAGTATTCAATTTTAGAAAAAAAATTAAAGTCAATTTGCTAAAAATGTAATGTCAAAAATTTTGAAAATTACTGAAAATGAAGAGAAAAACAGCTATTTTATAGGGAACACGTGCAAAAAATAGTATCTCTGACGCAATGATATTGACTTATGTGACTGTTAAAACTCTCTGATGTTCTTTTTTACTTATTGTCACTTACTTGTCGATAATATACGTTATTCCACCTGCCGTATAGTTTTGGTAATCATGATCATTTTTTCATTGGTTTAAAACTGTTGAACGTACCTGTGGCAAAAAATAAATAGATAATAAAATCTGCAGTAGTATTGTCGGAAATCTGCCATACATAAACACTAATTATGTGTTGCGGACAAAATAAATACTTGGGAATATCTGTAGAACATAATGCACAATGTCGTGATTACAAAAAAACTATTAAACACGTGTTTTCTAATGCACATGCAAAAGCACTGAAATATAAATTTGTCATTTCACAACTTTAATGATCGATGTTTTTTCTGGGGCGTAATTTTAAGTTTACATTACAACAGTACATGTTTTTTTTGTTTGATCTTTCAGTGAATTAATCAACTTTACTTTTTTGTTTCGTTAGTTCGTAAATTATTCAAAAATCAAATTACATTTTAATAACAAGGAAACATTTATATCGTATGTGTATGCACGTTGATTTTTACTTTTAAAGAATGTTACAAACATGTGAATTAATTATTTAGAATAATAATATTGAGGAAATTATATTTGAAATGTTATTAACTTAACAATGAAAATGAACAAAAAAATTAATTTAATTCACTAATTAGTGAATAACATAGTAATATCAGGCGATTTTATCGCCATGATTTGTTAAAAAAATTAGTTTTTCGTATTATGTGACCGGTGCAGAATGGAATTTTGGGTGAACCAGTTTTGCGTAGGCGCTTTAGGATCAACCAGTTTAGCCTAGGCCATAATGGTTGGTTCAAGTATATATTATATAAATAAAACTAGTTTGGCCTAGTCTATACAGTATAGATACCTAGTAGGGAAAAATGTATAGGTAAATTAAATAAAATACTTCATAAGAGAAAAAAATAATCACGATTTCTTCAAGTACGATATAGGTGCTTGGTCTGTATGATTGATAAATGATATCACGTTAAAACAAAACTAAATAGGCAAAACAGTGAAAATTAAGGACTGCAGCTACGAGACAATCAATTGGATCAGGGCAAGGTTTTATGAAATGAAGCTGCATCAAAAAAAGTTCAACAAACATATGTAGGTAAATGCAAAAGAGAAAATGCTTTGCAATTTCACCTTGCAAAAATAAATAACAATTCACTTCAATTTGACGATTTAAAACAGTTATTATTGGGAAATATATACTCGTTATTATTAACCTTTACAGTAAAAATTGCTAATCATATTGATAAGCAATATAATCAATAGCATAAGTAATTTTCACTATTGACTCTTTAATTTTGTTTTAACGAGATATTATTATCATCTATCAGTCATACGTACCAGGTACTTATGGCGTGCTTTAATAAATAGTGATCATTTTTTCTGTATTGCAGTATTTTATTCAGTTTACCTATACATTTTCCCCTACAAAGTGTTCTATATGGTATAGTCTATTAGGGACTAGAGTGAACGTACACCAACCAGTTTGACCTAGGCTAGACTCGTTGATCCTATCGCGCTTAATTTGGTAAGAGGACAGTGTGATCCAGTTGTTTGCGTGCTGGCTTCTTGAGCGAACTGTCGTTGGTACGAATCCCGCCTCTGCTCATAGAGTTAATGCAATGTCATATTTCTCTATCAAAGATAACACTAATCATGTTCAATTCAATGAAAATTTGGAGAAACATATTTAATAATAATTATGACTGTTTAGGTCTTTAGTGAGCGCCTATGTGAATAAATTATTAAGCAATATGAGGTTGATATGTTTCACCAGAGAAGAGTACTGAATTAATTTTACTATAAATCGAAACCTTAAGGACATTATTAAAATATTTTGAAGCTTATAAACCCGTTCTACCACCGTATGAACCCGTTCGTCCACCATTTTTCAAGATACTCATAATATTTTTGTTAGAAATAATCAAACTTTGGTATTTTAGACTTTCTGAAAATTAGCCTACTATTCAGTACCTTAATAAATAATTCGTCATACAAAACACATGTGCAAAATCTGAACTATAATTAGCACTAATAATAGAACTATAAAGAGGGATTGTGTCTGTTTTGCTATTCCGCTATAATTTTAAACTCCTAATACGTTTTCAATAAAATTTGGTACACGTATATAAGATTCAGCACCTCAAAAAATAGGCTATTTTACAATCAGATTCGCTCCCATTAAGGTACGGGTTCCATTCGAATAATATTTTTCATACAAAATCAACAAACATCGGAATTGATTTTCAGTAAAATTCAGTAAACGTGTTATGGTGCTCACATACTCGACGAGTAGAACTTGTACAATATATAGACAGTGGATTTAGATTCAGCATAGCAAAGTTGAAAAAAGTAGTCTAATTATTTTCTATTTAATGCTACCTAAACGTATTAAGTTTAGGTAGCATTAAATAGAAAGTAATTAGACTGCTTATTTAAATTCCGCTATGCTGAATCGAAATCTAGCTTAAAAAGTATGCTATTAGCATACTATTTAAGCTAGATTTCCTATCAAAACCGACATATATTTGAGCGAATCTTTACGAGAGCGAAGCCGAAAACAAACGCTATAATGAATAATACGCGAGCGAAGCTGCGGGCTAACGCTAGTCAAAAATAAAGTTAGAATTTGGTTTATAAATTGGCTTGGCGATAATCTATAAACGCATTTTTTATTTTACAATGTCTAATTTAATTAACAGTCGGGGACAATTGACAAGTTTAATTTTAATTCTAAAACCTCCTTTTAAGCACCAATGACAAAAAACGCCAATGAAGCGTTGAAACTAAGTTAATCGTTTTGACGTTTTCAGCTGGTTATTCGGAGGATAGCGACTACACGTCCGATCTGAATTACCCGGTTGGTCAGCATCCAAATTCCTCAGCATCTCAGTTTAGAAGTGCCGCACATCAAATGCATACGCCGAATCGGTCGCTCGAAACGTCGCGCGAGAACTCATACGAACGGGACGATCAACTGCAGTCGCACACGTCTTATCAACAACAGTCTTCGTACTCGCACCATCTCAGTCCTGGGCATGCGTATCATGGACATCGGCATGGCTCGCCTTCACAGGTATAATTTTTGGTTTATTGGCGCTAGTAGATTAATTTTTTTATGTTGTAAAATACCCGGGTATTTTACAACATAAAAGAATTCAAAGAACGACCGAAGGACTACTGTATTTTTCACCCTTTCTCAAACTTGAATTTCGAAACGAATTACGTACCAAATAATAAATTATCACAGATAAATATTTGGCGGCTAGAATAAATTGGTTGGTGGCTTAAGCCACCGGCTGTACGGGTATTTTTATTTCAATGTTTCTTCGGGAAAACTCGACAGCACATGCCGCCGTGCTAGCTCAGTTTGGTAAAGTTTCGTCTTAATAAGTAATTTATATTGAAAATCCATTTGATATCGAAGTAACAAGTCGAAATAATTAGTATTACAACCTTTATCCTTGGTATTACTGCAACTGATCAATACCCCTTCCTCCACTTAAGTAGTATATAGGAGAGAGAGAGAGAGAGAGAGAGAGGAGAGATACTGTTCACTGATAAACTGTGTACATAATTTAACTATACTGTTTTCAGAGATATTCCCCGCATGACGATTACGGTTACGGGGGCTCAATGAATGCTACGAACCATCAAGAGACTTACGTAAACCGTAAATATGTGGACGCAAATGAATCAGAACCTCTGTTCTACAACAGCCGGCCTTGGAATTATAAGGAAGAATATACGAGGTTTGCATTTAAGATGGTTTATACAAAACACCTTAATCGAAATAATATTCTCGTGAAATAAAACGCTTAAAAATGTATTTTGGGCAACTAGTGCGGCAAGTTGTCCATTGTCCACGAAAGTGAAGTTGCGCACACGAACGAAGTTTAAAAAAATTAGACGTAATCCTATCATTGTTAGTTACTGTATAACTGCTAGTTAATTGCTAATATACTAGCTTTAAATAATAATTATTATAGAAATATTAAGAATAGTAATTTTGCTGTATTTTGATCAAGGCATTCTATTATATTTTATTATTTTCAGTCAAGATAGTTCATGGTTTGGCAATAGTTATGCTGATCCTCTTCTACAACCGTCGGTGGATGGCGAAGTTGACTTTTATTCATCATCGGGACAACCACCTACAAGAAAAACTAAAGGTAAAAGTTTTAAATTTAAGAACGTGTTTCTACCATGTATTTATATCTAGGCAAATGATTTATTTTATTATTTCACATTTTACATGTATCAACAGTTAACCTTATCTTCGACTAATATTTAATGAATCGCTGAAAAATGGCGTAGAAATCTCAGAACGATATTTCTTTCTGTACGTTTTTACTCACTCTTTTCTAAAATTTATAGTATCCGACCGAAAGTTTCCGTTTCGGTCGAGTTTCGGCAAAAAAACGAGTTTCGATTTAGTTTCGGTTTCGGCGGCAAACCTGCCGAAACTACGACCGAAACCGAAACCGTATTTGGGAGTTCATGTTCGGGGCGTTAAATTTCATCCAAGCAAGTAAGCGACGAAGACATTTTGCCGCGTCCACGTGCCTAATCATGTGGTGACTGGCTTGTTTTTACAGTTCGTTTTGTTTGTTGTGAGTTTTCGTGTGATTTATTTTGAATTCGGCAAGTTTTATTACGTGATATAGCATAAGAGTTGGTAGTAAACATAAAAAATAATTCATTATAACAAACTAATACATTTAATTACAAATTAATACATATAAATACAGTTTCGGTTTTGGTTTCGGCCGAAACTGAAAATGTTGCCGACATTCGATCGTAAAAACCAGTTTCGGTCGGACACTAAAAATTTATATTTTAATAGCAATAATTTTAAATTAATTCAGTACTTTCACCAGTTCTGAGATTAGAATTTGAAAACTAAGAGGATTAAAATCATTTTTATATGACGTAATAATAGTTTCATTAACGTATATGCAGAATACCACTTAGAGTCATCACGAAATATCAGAAACTATAGAGCCTCAAATTTGACATTTTGACTGTAGGCTCTTTTTGTGACCGAAGCATCCATTAAAAGAGATTTTTTTAAATTCAACGTTTAAGAGCATCAAAACGGTGTATAGAGTTTTTTGACAAAATGTGCATATTATAACGAGAAATATCGAATTCAACATACTGTCTTTTCATTAAAAATAAGAAAATACGTGTTCGATATTTTTATCAACCCTTAAGGAGGTGAATATGAGAGTAATAAAAATAGTCTTTTTCCGAAACTGCTTGAGTAAAAAAACACTAAATTTAACTTGTTTTTTTTTTTTTAAATCGCAGAGATCGCTGTTCACCAAACTATTAAAATTCGTGTCCCAACGAGTCAAAACCTTCATAAACGATACGCTATTTATATACTACTACTTATATATCTGAAATTCCTTAAGCTAGAAATGTGAATCTCGGAAAAAAATCTGTGCTTAGAAAATAAAACATATTCGACGATCTTTTGAACAAGCTACCCGAACGGGGGGGAGGGGAGGGGGTTATATAAAAGAATTTAACGTGATCAAACATATCATCGACGGCAAACAGCTAGTTGTTGTATGCTACCTACTTATGGCTGTTATAATAATAACAATTGTCGAAACATAAAATTTAAAAAATCATAGTCTCTGGGATAAAATACTTTTTTCAATATAATTTTTGACTTAAATTTTTAAAAACACATCTAAAGTAGAAACTGGACTTTTTGCTAGAGAGAAAATATCAAATATTGCATTTATTTATTTATTTTTTACAATAGACGAACATCCTAAAATCAAGTGCCGACCTGACTTCTATATTGACAAATGAACCCAGCGAGGCATAAAACCGTAAGGTATTGGTGGATGTTGTTGTAATTGGAGCTAGAAACATAGTCAAAGGGAAGTAGTCTGCGAATCCTCCTATTTTTTCGATGTTTTCACGCTGTAGAAATTCTATAATTCGAGCTTCAAGGGAAATGATAAAAATTTTAAGATATAACTTCGAGTTAGGGTGTCAAACAGGCAATAAACTTTGACTTAAAGAGACTGTAAAGTGTACACGTCACATAATTCGAGATATAGAATTTGCAAGACTGAAACTTTGAGAACCTACAGTATGTATTCACAGCTAAATCATATTTAGTTCAAATTACAGAGCCTTTGTGTCTCGGCGAAAGGGAATGGCTAGTTACTTTGAGTTAACAAGGATTTTGACTTATCATTTTTAAAGAACCAGAATAATATTTTGGTTTTATATTTTTTAATATTTTCGTCTCATTTTTACTTTGGATATTTTTGGTATGTAATAATTGGTTTCAAATATAATACAAATAGCCTTGTTACTAGGGGTGGTTGCTACAAGAAGGAGAAGTTTGGAGCGACAAACTACGCTGTACGATGACCAATTCTATTCGGTTGACAATGGCTTCTGTGACAACGGCGTTGATTCTAGTTACAGTCAGCATTGCACTCAACCGTTGAGGTAAATTAGAACATTTATTAGTCGAATTTATCGTTTGTAAATATTTTCAGGGCATCAACAATGTGTCACTGTGGTACATATATATATATATATATATATATATATATATATATATATATATATACATATATACATATACATATATATATATATATATATATATATATATATATATATATATATAATATATATATATATATATATATAGAGCACAATTATAGAATAGAATAGAATTTATTTCTTTCAACAAAATACATAAAAGAAAATATATATACAGTATCGTATAACAAAACAAAAAATGATTGAAAGATATAGGCTTCTTCTAAGGTTAGACCTGGATTGAAGGAGCCATTATCAAAATTGTGGACAAAAAACAAACTTAATAATAGTAATAATTATTTTGGACAATATATTAATTAATGACGGAAGATATACAATATGTTTCGCAAATAAAAAACTAAAGTAATTACTGCATCAATGTGCTATATGAAAAAATTTCTCTGCATTTTCTTGGGTCATTAGCCATTGCCTTAACATTGATAAGAATGAGTATTTGAATTTGCAGTTCTGTATGTGCACAGGTAATAAATTATAAAAATGAGGAGCCAGGAAGAGGTAATATCTTGTGAAAAGTGTCATAGTAGGTCTTGGCACATACATATTAATATTAATAATAATAATAATAATATTAATTATGAATTTTCGATAGAAAAAGCAAATGTTAAATTATCAAGTTTTTCTGGACGATCTTAGCATAAAATTTGTGTTTCCAAACTTCCAATAGCACGGGAAAAGTTTGTTTTAAGTTAAATATTAAACCTGCAAAAGTTTGATTGTATTTTGAGAATATTAATTGAGGCGTTGAGAATTATAGTGGCCTAACCCACAAAATTTCAATATTTTCTTATGTCCATAAAGTAGGTAATCGGTTATTATCGAAAGTTTCGGTAGAAGAACGACCTAACCGCAGTTTAATCTACGAAACGGCTCTTAAACTGCGGTTAGGTCGTTTTTCAACCGAAACTTTCGATAATAACCGATAACTTTATGGACATAAGAAAATATTGAAATTTTGTGGGTTAGGCCACTATAATTCTCAACGCCTCGATTTAGGTTATCAACAAATTTAAATCTCACAAAACCAACAGTGACATTAATAAAATTTTTATGTTTTTGTTTCAACTTTATACTTATTTCTCTCATTTTGGATTAAGATATTTAAGAAAATAATCATTTTTGGCTGGTACTTTGTTATAATAAAAATTCTCAAAATTAGGTCCTTATGAATCCTTTGAGAAAAATATAGAGTACTAACTAAAATAACAAAGCTGTGTGCATTAGGAACATCTCATTGTATCGACTACAATATCCCTAAAAAGTTTCAATTTCTAGAACTCAAAAGGTATGCAGCGACTACATTTTTTTTCCTTTTTGAAACTATACATTTGTAAATTTATGTATTTAAATTTATTAATCCTTTTTTCTTTCTTTCAAATATCCTGTCAGACCGCAACCAGCATTACATGTTTATTACTAACTGCGATCTGACAGAGATATCGTTGATAATTATTATATAATTTTATCATAATAGGACGATGCGAACTTTCTCATCTATAAATACAGCTCAAGAGCCATTTCTCGGTGAGAAATTAGCCGTTTGCATTCCAATCAATTCCTTTTATTTCTGTTGTTATTTTGATTTAAATATATTTTGTTCGTTAAAACGTTTCTGCTTTTTTTTATTGGAAATTATTAGAGTAAAATCTCCAAAATAAAAGATCTAACCAGTTTCACTGGTATTGTTAACAGTGTATGTGTGTTTCTTGGCGAAATTTAAACTTTGTTATACCACCTTTTTATTATCAGAAACCACACTACGTTACAGGTAAATCAGCGAAATTTCCGAAAAGTTTTCCCGTTAAAATCCTGTGTAATTTTACAAGTATTATACAGTGTAATCTTAATATAACGAATCTCAATATAACGATTTCCTCGATTTAACGAATTTTTCTAAATCCCTTAGAGCTGCCCGTAAGAGCTAATGCAAAATATACCTCTACATTACGAATACTTTTTGTCAAAAACCTCTTGATAATGAATTTTTTAGTCATTGCAGAATATAAATAGAAAGTATAATTACTTAACGATTTTTGTCAACTTATAACCTTTACATAACGTATCCTACCAATCAATCACACACAATTCCACAATAACAACAACAATTCATGTCTCGACAGATTCAGACACGTTACATTTATCGTAGACAGTCAGTTGTTTGATGTAAAGTAATGTATATACTGTCACTGTTGTTAGTAAATTTAAAGTTGCAATGGCTGAGAAAGGAAAATCCATCACGGAATTGGATTGCTCTTTGGATATGATAACTAACACCGGTGGTAAGCAGACCACAATTTATGACTTTTTTTTTAATCAAGACAAACAGAATGAAGACTAAGCTACCGTAACCACATTATTGATTTTTCAATACATTTTAATTTGTGATTTAATTCTTCCATTTTTGTGACATAACTGTATAAAATGTTTTTGTATAAAAAAATACAGTGTTTTCATTAAAATGTGTTTTTATTTATTAGTGGAAATCGTTCGCTATAACAGGGTAGGCAGATTAGTACGTAATGTTGAGGGTAATAAATAAGTTTTCTTACTTTGATAAAACGAATCTTAGACCAACCTAACCTCTATATAACAAACTTGAATATAGCGAATTACTTGATATAACGAATATTTTCTAATTCCCTTCAGATTCGTTATATCGAGGTTGTACTGTAATTGTAATTATTTTACACTAACTTTATATTTTCAGAAATCAATCGTTTGATCCAACACAAAGTTACGATTTTGACGCGTCGTCAACATCATATCCTTATCAGGACGAACAATATGGTCCAGAGGAAGAGGACAGGCAGTGGGATTCTGGAGGAGTAAATAGTTATTATCTGCAGACCAACTCCACCGCTCCCATACCTGTCAAGCATTCCACAGGTGAGCTTCAAGTTCATCCAGTAATGTGATCTGGGAAATCTTAGGATATTTTATTATAAAAAAAGATTCTATATCGTAAATCTCAACTCTCAATATTGTTCACGTCCATTATAATTAATAAGTTTTTTTTTATTTTTTTACAGGAAATTGAACAAATTCAAATATAGTTAAGCTAATTTAAAAATTGCGACGTTTCATTAAGAATTAACGAAACGTCACAATTTTTAAATTAGTTTAACTATATTTGAATTTGCCCAATTTCTTGTTAAAAAATAAAAAAAACTTATTGATCTCAATATTTGAGGGGATTAAAGGGTTGGAACTTTCTAAGAAGTATTACAATTAGATAAACTGAAATGGGAGAAAAATTTTACAGTATTACTCTACTGTTAAATTTTTGCACTTTAGCTTGTAAATACAATATGCAGCTTCTGGAAGAAAACAATAAAACGTCATTATTCATTCAAACGTTTTCTATACAGTGCCATTATATTTGAAGCATCACAGTGTTCTTGTCGGTATTAATTTTTTATATTTTGAAAATTTCCAATCGCTATATAGTCAAGGACTATTGGGTACGCCGTATGCACCTTCGTGAAGATGACAAATAATCTTTTTTCTAATTTGTATATAATTTAATACCACTTTCAAAATGGCCTCGTTTTAAAAGAAAATAAAGAAAAATGAATGAACAAAGGAAATTACGCGGAAAATTGTTGTGGGTGGCCCTCTTACTAACATACAAAAAGTCCCATCCTTCTCTAACTCTGCTTAATTTATTATGGGAGTGTATTTTTGCCGAAAAATTTGACAACTATTCATTTTAGAGCAAAAAAGGTAATTAGGAATCTTAAAGCTGATAAAATTGTGAACAGAGTGACATATTAAAAAAATCTCTAATGGTTACTGACCCATAAAAATCACCTCGCAGCGTCGCATTGGAAACACATGGCTAACACCTAATGTCTTTTTTATTATTTTCTATGCTTGCAAAAAATTGTCCAAAGTAGGTTCCCAACTAACATTCCCGTCCAGGCTCGGACTAGGCCGGAAGGGCACGGGTGGCTCCCCACAAGCCCGGGGCCCGAGACTGGATAATGGTAGATGGGATATTTTTCTATTTCATTTCTCTCTAATGTTTTGTAGCAAGCTTTGTTACAATAACCGTCTCTCTCTATAATGTAATATTTTCTAAATTGTTTTTTCTTAGCTACCAGGAAAATTGACGGTTGTTATAAATAACATTATTAAAATTTAATCTTATGATTACATTGGAGAAAACAATTCATTACGAATTATATATAATTCAATTTTGTATTTTTCTTTTATTTTATATAAGTGCTTATTTAAGTTCTTACAGTATGAACGAACTATCTGATCTAGTTTACATTTAGGTCGCAAGAGCTGGGACCTACCCTGCATGGGCCCCCTATCCTACCTACCGCCTGGCTTGCGGCAAGCCCCGCAAACCTATAACCGTTACAGCGTTTTCGGCACGGGTTAATTTTAATCATTCGAGCTGAAATTATCAGAGAATCATTTTTTCATTGTAAAGAACCAATTTAAAGGTTAGAATGTGACAATTTCCAACTTGTCAAAATAAGGGCCAGTCTATTAGACTAGCCTCTATTTGTATAAGCCATTTTTTTACAAATTTTTTGAGTTGCTACCTCCTGAAATGGTTCTATATATTGAAAAAATAATTAGCTTAAAATTTCAACTCAATTTATACAGCTTAACCCGTGCCGAAAACGCAGAGAGCTTTGAAAATACGTTACGTAGAAAGCAAATTCCGAAACTACTTAACTTTGTGCTTAGGGTATAAAAAATTAACTTTTCCTATGGATCTGGACAAATCAATTCTCCTCTTAAACACATCTTAAGACTTCTTTAAGGTAGAAATTGGTTGGTGTTAAGTCATAGACAAAGTTACGAAACGTAATGCTCCATGGGGGTCCCGCGCAGGCTGGGACCCGGCTGGCAATCGCCACCTTGACAGTCCGACGCTGTTCCCGTCCGTAAATGTTCTGCTAACTTGAATATTTTGTGGTAGATCGTCGCCACTATAAGTGCCTTAGACTATATCCCGTAACCGATATTTTTTAACTCAGTTCTTTGTCGCTCGATTGAATTTTTTTTTAATGGTAGCTTGTTTTATGCTCTTTAAGTATATTTTGTTATTGCCACATTTTACCCGTTTTTTTTTTAATTTATATATTGCTGTTATTTCCCCATAAAATATAGATCTTTCACTTGAACATTAAATAAAAAAAGTTCAAATTTGGTCAAAACCACTGGTTAGAAATTCAGTAATATTCTTAGTTTTTTTTTAGATCTTGCGGGAAATATGTTAGATAACATGAAAACTGATAATCATAGAGAAAATTAAACAATCTACCATTTGAAAAAAGAAATGAAATTGGATGGTAACAAATCTAATTTAAATTTTAAAGTAAATAGAAGTTACGAAACACACATGGCCGCCGCTTTGAAAAAGGGAATGACACCAAGGCAGTTTGGTATTTGCACATACGTATTTAGAAATAAAAAAAAAATTGCCTTGCTTTCTTCACGAAGGAGCACACGGAAGTTAATTTTTTAACCTTGGCATCAGACTAATTCAAGATTAAGATTAGTATTTTGCAATAAAAAATTACATAAAACCCAACTGGCGGTTAAAAATTCAAATATTATTGTTTAATGTCGTGGTTTGTTTCGCTTTGAATAAATTGTGCTGCTAAGTGCCATTTTGAGGTCAAATTTAAGTTTATTAGTGTATTTGCCATAAGGCAACATACACTATTGGCGTTGGTCGGATGGCGGGACCTAGGGGTCGGACCAAAATTTCTCTACGTTTCATAACCTCCTAAACACTTTGGCACCATTTTTGAAAATGTTTATATATATATATGTATATATATATATATATATATATATATATATATATATATATATATATATATATATATATGTATATATATATATATATATATATATATATATATATATATATATATATATATATATATATATGTATATATATATATATATATGTGCGGGCAATAACTTTCGAAAGAGTTAATTGATTTTAATGAAATTTGGTCCACGTGTTGAAATCCATCACCACAAGAAGCCTATTTAAAATGGGCGTAATTGGGGCATTTTAAGGGTAGTTTTTAGGGGTTGAAAAATGTTTTTGGGCCCCAAAATACCGAAAAAATTCTCAGAATCGTTTCAAAATTGACATTTAACCCTTTAGTTGAAATTTAAATAAAATCGGCCCGACAGGACCGGACTTACAAATTTTATGAAAACACTAGTTTACAAATAGTGAATTATGTACTGAAAGTTCTATATAATTTGGTATAGAGGTTCGATTTATAATAATATTGCAATTAAGAAAAAAAATGATATTTTAAGGGGTGTATTAAGGAGTAAAATTTTTTATTTTGCCCAAAAACCAACTTAAGCTCGCAAAATAAAGCCACACTGCCTGTATAAGCAAATACACTATATTGTCGGCAGGGTTTTGGCACTGCGACCCGGGTTTTTTTGAGTTTTAATGTTTATTTTATTGAAAAAGTGAAAAAAACATGTGTTTCCGTGTACTGAACTGTGTGGGTGTAAGATATTTATAAAACTTTGAAAACAATTATTTTAAAATATCTTGTTTGTTAAGGAAATACATAAAATGATTTTTTTTCACAAAGCTTTTTCCACCTTTTTTCAATAATATCGGCAATAAAACTAGCTTAATTTCACTTGAAAATGACATTCAGTAGCTCAATTTATGTGTACAACCAATTCCGACAATAAAAAACAAAATTGGAAGTTTGGGTACAATCCCAGTTTTAGTGATTTCCGATTGCAAAATGCTAATTTTACGCTCGAACTTGTAGTTAACACTTAAATATTTTGCCGCTGTCTCGAATTTAGAATACTCTTGGGTACACTTTTGAAGTGGCTTTGAAATGTTACGCTTCTATACAAAAGAAAACAGTTATTTTGATAAGCAGTAAAAAACAATTGATTTTTTATCAGGTAAAGCATTGCCAGCGATACCAACTGTTAACCATGAAAACCGCGTCAACTCACGGCGATCCCACGTTTTGCCGCAAATACCTACAATAAAAACTAACGGCAAATCGGCATACGAATATTCACCACGTCTAAATCGCAGCTTCGACGACGATACTTATTTTCCGAGCGACTATCCGCCTCGTCGACGTAAGAAATTACCGCAGGCGCAACGTAGATCGAGCAGTCGGCAAAGTTCGGCCGAAGATTATGGTAACGATGACTATTGTCCTACGCCGGAATCGACATCGCATCGCGGCGCCAGCCTTCCTCCTACACCGACGGCAACACCAAAGATTATGGCACGTATAGCTAGTTATGGCAAACCGACTGTCAGCTTGCCACCAACGCCCGGCCGACAATTGCCGCAGCCGAATCTAAATCACCGCAGTGCCAATAAACGTCGCAATAGTGTTATCAAACGTACGGCTTCGGCCGAAGAGTACACGAACGACGCGAATGAAATGGACAATTACAACAATTACTTATATACGCGTCCCGGTGCTATCAGTGCTAGAGACACCTACAATGAGGACTATAACTATGCATATCAAAGTATTGACAATTTACAACAATCGGACTTGACGCAACAGCAAGTAGTGCCGACATCAACAATGGTCGTGAGTAGTGTTAGTTTAAGGACTAGTAATAATAGTGTTACCATGACTACATCGCGTATTTTGCCCCAACAAGACACTTCATTGTTAACTCTCAATAACAAACAACAACAGCAGCAACTTTCCGGTGACGAGTATTATTATAGTGCTCAGGATGAATATTCGATGATGATGGATGACGATTCATCATTCTATGATACATCATCCTACCAACAGACGCGCAAGAATAAATTGGCTGGGAAATATCAAGACGATCAATTTCAACATCAAAATACAGATAGTTTGGAATCTAGGGATGATGACATGAAAGATTCATTTGAGACTGCCGTGTCGTCAATCAGCAGCTCATTCCAGCAAAGACAGGAGAGTTATTATTCCGGCTATTCAACGGCCGGTGATACCATATCGACAAATGCAACGCCAGCATACGGACCGTCTTCAATCACCAGTCCTCAGAAATCAATGAGCACCTCCATAACGACAGCATCAGCGACACAACAGCAGCAACCAATTGGGGACCAACAAACTAAAACGTCAGCAATATTCGAACCTCCTAGTTTTATGAAAGGACTTGTATCGACAATTAAAGAAGCAATACCTGTTAATATTGTTAATAGTTTAGATCTAAATTCGCAACAAAAGCAACAAAAACAACAGCAGCAGCCATTCCAACAACAAATACAGCCAACTGCAATTACGAACCAGCAGCAGCAAGAACCAGCATATAATATACGACAGCCATCAAGGACTTGTTTTGTGAAACAAGATTCAATAATTGAGAGAAACGGTTACTTAACCAAGCAACAAGAATCAATAGATAACAGTTACTATCCGGACGATACGTTTGATCGTTTTAACCAGCACCCGTCGATTGAAGAAGAAGAATATTATGAAGAGAATGATATGCCTATCGATCAACAAAACGAACTACTGGACAATAGGCAATATTTAAACCAACAAGCTTCAATAGATAGTCTTGCTGATGAGATGACGTTAGTGAATGGTGCTGAAGAGTACGGAAGTAAGACTTTGAGTCACGAATCACCGGATTCTGTGATTCACATAGACAGATTCAAACCGTCGATCGTAGACGAAGACGATACGACAGTGGATGTTCCTCAAGCGCGTGAGAATAGTTTAGTAGAACCGTATTATCCACCGTCACAATCAAGACGAACTTCGGCCGCCGTTGAGTCGTATAATACATCGTCGCCGCCGCGAAATGAAATGTATCCCGCGGTACCGTCGACCGGGTCGCGGAAACCATCCGTCGAATCGTATATACAATCACCACCGCGCAAACTGTCCACCGAGCCTTACCAACCAGTCGTGCCTGCGCCCTCCGGGGCCGTCGGGATCATGTTATCCCAACAACAACATCAGCAGCAGCAGCTCGAACACACGTCGACGCCGCCCATTCAGCAACAAGCGAGCGTCGACAACGAGGGAGTTATCGGAACGCCAACTGCTAGCATAGACCAGCCACCTTCCGACAAGGAGGCGAAGAGTGTGTCGTTTGAAGAAGAGGATGAAGCGGCTGTCAATTCCAAACCGTCGGAACCGAGAAGAGAGGTGACGGCCAAACAGAGATGGCACTGGGCTTACAACAAGATAATCATGCAACTCAATGTAAGTCCCATATTAAATCAATATTTTGTATTTTTCTCAACCACAATGAATTCTTGTTTATATATATATAGGTATGTATTTTGAAGCCCATGACAAGAAATATCTATTTATAATTTAAAAGTTAGTTAAAAGCTATATGGTCTACGACCATATAAAAATTAAAAAGCCTCGATTAGGATGCTGCTACTGATTTTCAGATTCTAAATGTACAGCAAAATGTCTAATGGATTAGTTAGGCCTCTCTTCAAAGACTTAGTCGTTCAAGAGCACGCATGCATAATAACAGATAATTGTAATAACATAAAAAGTTTGAAGTTTACTTTGTTTTAGAAATCAATAGTTTTTTCCTACGTATATAGGTATTGGTATTTTATTAAACACATTTTATGAGATATTATTAAAAGTGTGGGCACGTTCCAATTGTTCATGTAAGGGTACTATAAACAATAAAAAAATCAATGTCATTTAAATCAAAGTGAAAACGTGATAACTGGTTCTAGACTATTCATTTAATTAAATAAATACAAATTTAAGACTTGAAAACAGTCGAAATATTTGGGATATCATATAGTTGTTTGCAAAAATTGCGTAAGTTTATTAGTGTATTTGCCATATGGCAACATACACTATTGGCGTCGGTCGGATGGCGGGACCTAGGGGTCGGACCAAAATTTCTCGACGTTTCATAACCTCCTAAACACTTTGGCATCATTTTTAAAAATGTTTGTATATATATGTATATATATATATATATATATATATATATATATTTGTATACGTATATATATATATATATATATGTGTACGCGCAATAACTTTCGAAAGAGTTATTTGATTTCAACGAAATTTGGCCCACGTGTTGAAATCCATCACCGCAAGAAGCCTATTTAAAATGGGCCTAATCAGGCTATTTTAAGGGTAGTTTTTAGGGGTTGAAAAATGTTTTTGAGCCCCAAAATACCGAAAAAATTCTCCGAATCGTTTCAAAATTGAAATTTAACCCTCTGGTAGTAATTAAAAAGTGTCCCCAAAATTTTAATAAAATCGGCCCGACAGGACCGGATTTACAAATTTTATGAAAACACTAGTTTGCAGATAGTGACTTATTTATTGAAGGGTGTATTTAATAATAATATTACAATTAAGAAAAAAAATATTATTTTAAGGGGTGTATTAAGGGGTTAAATTTTTTATTTTGCCCAAAAACAAACTTAATTTCACATAATAAAAGTATAAAACCACACGGCCCTATACAAGCAAATACACTATATTGTCGGCAGGGTTTTGGCACTGCGACCCGGGTTTTTATTTTTTGTTTTTTTATCAATTATACTAGTTTTACTTCTGTTATGTGTAGTGTAAAATACACAGTCTTTTTTTTAAGTGTTGAGGGATGCCTACTGAGTATTTGTAAGTAAGTAAGTAAGTAAGTAATTTATTTAGTCATGTTTCGATACAATGGTATCAATATGACGAGTCACAAGTTTACAATAAACATTTAAGTCATAATACATATAAAAAATTACAATTTAAATTCATCACTATTACAAAGTACACTTGAGCCACGAAGTACATGTCAGTTTTTCAGCTAAAAAAGTAAAAGAAATACATTAAAATTTGGTAGATAAAAACTCGTCAACGCTATAGAAGCATTGATCTAATAAAAAAGATTTTAATTTATTTTTAAAATTTGCTAGGTTTTTAGCATCTTTGATTAAAATCGGTAATTTATTGAAAATATCACCGCACACATGTTTGGGGCTTTTTTTGAATAGACTAAGCCTATGCTTATCTGTGTGTATACTGTCCTTACATCTGGTGTTACGATGGTGAATATCAGAATTTTTTTCAAACAGCAGTATGTTTTTATGAGCATACAAAGCTGCCTCAAAAATATAAATGCTCGGAAACGATAGAATCCGTTGATTTATAAATGTCGGTCTGCAAGACTCTAGGGTTTAAATCAAAAATCAATCTAATGATCCTTTTCTGGCAAACAAATAGCCTGCGCCAGTCAACCGATTGACCCCAAATAACGACATTATAATTGATAACGGAATAAACAAGTGCATAATATATTTGTAATAGTAGACATATATCGGCAGACGATTTAAGAACCCTGATGGCATAATAAGCACTATTTAATTTTTTACATACTAACTCAAACTGGCCAAGCGTTGGCGTGGCCGAAGGGTTGTAGAAGGACGTGATAACTTTCGCACAGTTATTTTTGTAGAAAATTCGCTAGTTTTGTTATAATGTACTATCTATATTATGGCGCATTATTGACGTCGGACGAATGGCGGGAATGCAGTGGGGGGATCAGACCAAAAATTATCGACATTTCATACTCTCCTAAATAATTTTGTAGCGATGCATAGCTCCGTTATATATTATTCAATTTCATAAAATAAAATAATAATGGAAATAATTCTATAAACATTACAAAAAGCTCCTAATTTTAATTATTTTCAGCATCAACTTTAAAGTTAAACGACACTTGAGTGCTTTTTAAATGTTACCATATGTATATTCATTTTAATTTTATTTGATAGAAATTTGTTTCTGAATACAACGTTATTTGATAACTTTATTTTGGTGGAATATTCGTTCGAAAAAATTATCACTTGGGTAAACATTTTATTTATTTTTTCGAACGAATATTACATCAAAGTTGATGACAAATACCACCGATTTTTAGCTGATCGCCTTAAAATTGCTATACAAAATGCGGATGTAATTTTCAAAACCGTATTTTTCTGTTATTTTAAAGAGAAATTAAAATTAAACCCACAGAGTATTTACTCTGGATATTTAGAACAAAAACCGTTAAAGCAAATATACAAATACAGTTATTAACAAAATCCAATACCAACTTTGGTTCTACAATAGCAATTAAACCGATCATTGTGTTTCATTATTCAAATTTTCGTTGGTCTGTTCTTAATAATTATTATCATCTAAAATTTATTTAATGTTTTTAAAATCGACGAAACAAGCACAATATTCTCGAAAAAGTTTTATCATTATACGCAGTTTTCTGACGTCATACCGTAATGAAACAAAGGGAAAACACAATGGAAAATTTTGTTTGAGAAAATCGATCCATCAACCGAATTAACAAATAACAAACCAACAGATAGACATAAGATTTTTAAAAACTGCTAAAATGTCTTCTCTATTACATAAATACCCCAAAATGTTCGATATTTTGTTGAAATATCAAAATAGCGGAATTGACTACAATCATTTTATTTATATATTGTCAAGATGTATAAGAATTAATCGGATTTTAAAGGCGAGGCATTGCCTTAATGTGGTCCCCCAAGCAAAGCGACAGCTATGATATGGGTTTTGTTTACATTGAAAATGTACGTTCACACTTTGTTTAAGGTTATGCGGGCTACAAGTACGTATGTAAATTTTTTTTTGTCATAATACACATTTTTACGCAATTTCAATGTCATTTAGGAAATGTAATTTCAGTTATTGATTTATAAAATGTATCAGTGACTTATTTTCCTGTTGTTGAGATACTACATTAAAAGCTATGTCGTTTAGGTATTTTGAAGTGTTAGTTTCAGACTACTAACTACTGCCATATGGTTGTAATTTCTTAGCATTTTTCAGTAACTAAACTTATTCGGTCTATAAAAAAAAACTGAATATTTGGTGATTTTCATTAAAAAAAATCTTTACTTAGAGCCAGCGCACATATACTCTTAGTATATCACGATTATGCCATTAAGTAGTTTGATTGTTAGATACAGTTACTAACAGCGTAAGACGGCGGTAATGCTCTCTGTTCTCGAAATACACAGCTGATGTGTCACGAACGCGCGATTGTCGAAAACACTGCGAATGGGAAACAATCACATCGATCGTAAGATCGAGCACATGCTAGCTGTTTCCAAATTGTACGACCGAATGAGAAATTTCGAGTAACTGAATAATCATCATAAAAGGGTACAGGTGTGCGCTGGCCCTTAGAAAATTAATGTAACGAACTACACTTAAACCTTTTTAAAAATGTAAATTTTTCTCCCTGAATTATAATACGACTCGATTTCAAACAGTTTCGACTTATATTTGTCGATTTTATTTTTCCTATCGATCAGCCGACGAAAGCATTGTTTTCTTCGAGTATTTTGTTTAGTTACCCCGACGATTGAGAACAGTATTGCTACTCAGTCAATTGATTATTAGAACACGCACTCCTAATTATGTACATTTTTTTGTTTTAAGTACATCATATTAGAATTAGATATTATTAATTATTAACGCTAGAATAATAATTAACATTGATTGTCTTGTACAAGCAGAGTTGCTATTGTGGATAGGTATTGACATGCAGGGTAGGAAAGGTAGTATTTATATAACAGGAACACAGAAGTCCAGTCGACGATGGTGGTCGGTCAGAGCCGCTTTGACCAAATTAATAACGGTGTTGTAATTTCCTCCTCTCTAACGCAAACCTCTGCAGTGGCGAATCGTTTTTGACGGCTTAGTTCTTGTTTATTTTTTGTTGTATTTTTTTTAATTATTACTAAATAAGATATTACAGACAAATTAGTTAGCGTTTATATGCTATAATAATTATTAAATTTGTAAAAGAAACAAAGACGCCTTAACTAATTTAATAATTTGCAAAATTCAATTTAGAAGAAATGACCGTTTATTTAATATTGGGCAAAGCTTCACGATCAATAAATGGAAGATGAGCTGGAAGAAAGTCATCTTTCACGTTAACGAATTTATTTCATTATAGATATTTCAATAAAGCAGCATTTCTAAATCATTTTTATATCCTTTAAATCTCATTAAAGAAACATACTTTTTTAAACGGCAAATTGAACAGCCCGTGTATAAAAACAAACTTGGAATTGTATTCCTTAATACAAGGTATTACAAATACTCGGTCGATAGGTTAAGATAGAGTTAAGAGGCAAACATTTTTGAACACAATGTATAAATAAGTACAGTGCGTATGCACAAGCAGTTCGTGAGACCTGATATTGCACATTCTATAGCGACATATACATAAGTAGATTAACACCCTCCGGCCGTCACAGCGGGTAGGTAAAAGCATAGTCAAGTGAAACCCAATGTCCGCAACTTACAGAAATTACATCGAGAAATCGGAAGCTTGCTTGCCGGCGACCCGCCGACTTATCACTAGAATAATACAGTGGCTCGAACAAAATACCCAACCGTTTATTCTATGTGGACTACAGAATGGCTATTCTAAAAGGTACAAAGATGTCCCAAAGTAGATATTAGATAAGTGACAGTTTCTGTCCAAAAAATACTGGCAGAACACCATAAGACGATAATTTATTGTTCCTGTCACCACATACTATTTTTATCGAATTTTCCGTATTTTTTTTCGCATTTTTATTAAGCTACATTGCTTAAAAAAAACTCGTCTCTATATAAATTCAAAATTTAAACCCTGTCTCAGATTGATTATTATAACTTTACAGTAGTTTTTGGTGCAAGCCCAGACAAGCGTGGCAATGAGCGTTGTGAACGCCTAGTTGAACCAAACTCAGTTATCAATGTTATTTTTTTTAAATACAATTCGCGAATATTTCACCGTTTTGAATTTACTTAGATTAATAGATCGTTAACCTTTTCACAGTTACACACGTATATATTCGGTCTCCCATTGTAACTTGTATGTGTTACAGACGAGTATATCCGTTGCAAAAATTTAGAGAAGAAATTACCATAAATTAAAAAATTTCTAATTTTTTCATAATTTGTATTAAAATACATTGTTATTTTTCGAAATTAATTCAATTTAAATAGAAAGTTTGATTTAGTTAATTGAAAATGATTATAATGTGCCGCCTCTCAATTTTTCGACCAATAAGTAAGCAGAACAATTTCAGATTTGGTAACACAGTAAAAGCGATTTTGTTTGAACTGTATAACAGCGAAAAGGTTAAAAAAAATAAATAAAAGTAGTCATTAAATACATTTCTCATGGTTTTAAAAATCGTCTAGACTAATATTACCTCTATGAAAATACAACATTTGCCATTTGTAGATGTTTTATTGGAAAGACAACAAAATCATTATATTAGATTTGAAAGATCAGAAAATAAAAGGGTAAATAGTATGCTAATACAGTAAAGCTTCACAAACTCGACCATATATGGGGTCGCGTATCGTCCCGTGTTTGAAAGTTGTCGGAGTTTGTGAGTAAGTGTGTTTTAAATACAGTCAAAATCGTTTACGACAACATCGTTTAGAACAACATACCGGTTGTATTGACCAAAATCATAGGTCCCGGCTGAATGCTATATAAGCGCCTTATAAAAAATACTGCTTTTTATGACATACCTCATTAAGCGACTACATTGTCTTCCGAGAATTATATCTGTTAGAACGATAACCGCCTTATAAAAAATACTGCTTTTTATGACATACCTCTAAGCGACTACATTGTCTTCGGAAAATTATATCTGTTAGAACGACTGGCTGTATTGCAAACAATTTGAATATAGGTAACAGTATTCACATCTGATTGATATGTATATTGCAATAAAGATTACAAAAAATAATGTTTGAACTAAATATAATTTACGTGCATATATCCTTATTGTATGTAGCATATCAACATCATAACCTCACATTATGTGACGTTTAATCCGAAAATTGTTTTGATATCTGAAGATAGATAATATGATATTTAATATGTATTTTCATTTCTGAATTTACATGAAATACATATGTATTATGAGTACATACCGTTTGTACGTTAAATTACAGAAATTATTACCTCGAAAACATCACCAATAATTGTTACGACTATCGGTTTTTGCGACCAAATATGAGTAAACCTTTCGATGTCGTTATAACAGATTTTGACTGTATTTGGTTTGTTCTTTGCCATATGACACATACACTAGGGTGCCTCTTATATGGGTAAAACATTTTTTTTAAATATCATGAGGAACCGTCTGATTCGGTTCTTCTACCTAACACATTTTTACCGTATTTTTTTACAATGTTTGATTAATTAAGGGTCGCTACCAGCGTTTAAAATTCTAAAAAACAATTGAAAATATTTTTTTCACGTTCTTGACACATTTAATAATTAGCTACCTAATTAAATATAAACTAAATATAAAAGTAACAAAAATAATATTTCTGAAAATAATTGGCAAATTTTTATGACAATAGCTGACTTAAAAATTAGGATAGAAGCGTTGATTTTTGGTATAATCTACAATATGGATATTGCGCCAGTTTTTTTAACAAATAAAAGTAAACACTGCTGTTATTCTTCTTTCTGGTGACTTATTTGTTGTAATCCTCAATCAAAGTCACATGTCACTCAACAATGTCATTTACAACCCCCAACGAATGTATTATATCCCCGCCAGTTTTATATTCTTCGTCATCTTGCCAAACCTCAGAATCTTTCTTATCGATCAAATACAAAATTCTAAAATGCTTCTGGACACAAAATCTTTGGTATTTTTCAGGTATGTCGTTGGATTCGGTCCTTACAGCTATTTAGTGCTCTTATCATTGCTTTCTTATTTTAGTTCGTTGTCGAAAAACGCAATTTCCAAAGTTCTTTAAATAGCAATGATACTAATGATCCAAGAATTTTTCTGTTGAAGCTTTGGACATGGGTTGCATATCATTTTTAGGTACAGAACATTTGGCAGTGGCATGAAACCAATTTTTCACGGAAATTGTGACTGTAAAAATACAGATATCTATTGTTGTTTCTTCTCTTAACGTCTTGCATTAATTTCTGAACAGGAATTTTTTCAAAAAATATACTCGTATGTATTGTTTTTGCCATCCATCGATCACAATGCAGTCCAGGTGGTCATGGCGCTTTAAATAATATTCGTTTCTCAGAAACTCCTTCAGAGAAAACATCTTATAATCATCTGGAGGTTTATTAATTGAGCTAATTCCGAATGTGTACCCATACGGGTTTCTGGAGTGTTCGGATTAGCGTGTGTTCGAGTTTGTGAAACTGTACTGTCTAAAGAAATACAAACCACCACATAAAACGGCTCTGCTTATACAGCCTCTATTCAACAGGTACTAATAATTATTGCCTACCTGTATGCCACTGACTGAAGTATTAACACATATTACACTTATATGAGCACACATACGCTGACAAGTGGTACATGTATTGCGTACACATGGTCACTAACATGCTGTGCTTAAAGGCTGCCCCACACACTCTATTTTTCCTCTTGCAGCCTCTTCCACTATCTTCAATGCACGAAACAAAATAGAAACATCACGATACATCACAAATTAGAAAATAGCTACATTCAAAACTTTGACAGTACAACTATTGTGATATTTTAACCAGGTTTTAGAATACTGAAATGTTTGAGAAGTCCAATGAATAAATAGAGATTTGAAAGTCAACGTTTTTTTAACGAGATCATATTTATCTAATAATATTTATGTTAAATACTCTCTCAAGTTTAAAATATGGGGAATATTTAAGATGGTTAAAAAATGGTTTGTTTTCACATGGATAGTTTGCATGCACGAATTTCAGCTCATTTCTGTTCCGAAATCCGGGCATTAATATTATTTAATTACGATATATTTTCATTAATCGAACTGAACTAGTTTGCATGAATAAATCATAGAGCAGTTCAGAACTAACTGATTTTAATAAAAAAAACAAAACATATTCGACTTTGAATTTGTCTTCGAAACCCGAATTTCGCACTACAAAAGTGAGAAACTGCTACTTAGTTGCTTGTGAGGTTGTAGGGTGTTTCTTAGTACGTCTACTGATAAAAAGTATATAATCAGTGAAGAAACATTGGTGGGGATGTATAAAGCTGACATTAGGTCTGTGTTAGTGTGCTGGTCGGGGGTTCATATCCGATCATTGCGGAGGAAGGACATAAGCACCACATATGTATACATAATATTACACAAACTTTATATTTCAATCCAATGTCGCCGTGTCTCTTGTCTCCACGACACGTTCTTTTGTCATTTAGTCGTGTTGTCATTTGTTTATACTGGAAATAATCGTGCTTCATTTGTCTCTCAAACTATAAGTGAAACGGCCAGTACTATTTATTAAATGTGAATTATTAATGATGAAGAAGGATGCCAATATATTATATTTAATGTTAGTGTGAAAAACGTATCATATCATTCATTTGTTTTTCTATGAGGTGTTTAATTGTTTGATCGTGCTCGCTTTAAGTAAACATGCAAGTTATTAGTGCTGCAATGTATTTGAAATTAAACTAGGTCATTTTGATAACTTCTTACATTTGATTATTATTATGTTAAAAATGGACGGGTTTAGGTAATGTCTAATGAATATTTATTTTGAATTGTATTTTAAATATGTACATGCAGTTAATTTACTCATGAACTAATTTTTTTTTTATAAAGTCAAAACTATTGTGATCATATCATCTGATAGTGAATAATAATGATTTGGTTTTATTGTATGAATTTAAGATTATAACAATATACAAAATATTTATTTTTTTTATTTATACCGATATCAAAAAAGTGGATCCAAACTTGATAGTTTATTCTGTTTAAACTTAAACATTTTCATGTTGAATACTACGTACATATATACCCTTTAACATTAATAGACATTAATAAAAATAACTATGTTTGTTAATCTGCGACTAAATTTAAGAATAAAACAAAGAAAATTTTCTAACATGTACCGTTTCCCTGTTATGACTAGTAAGAATAATGGGAAAATAACTCTAAATCATAGTTTAGCTGAGATGATCGCCTATGGGGAGTATAGGGCAGCATCTCAGCTAAACCTAACGTAATCGAAAAACTATATCCATTGTTTTTAAATAAAACAGTAGGGCAGAGTGCATGGTATATGACAGGGACGACATTTCTAGACCATCTGTATAATCTAAGTTTATGCACTTCCACAGCGTTCCTGTTATGGTGCACGGATATGTACGCGACACGCGTATACCTAAACGAATTATATGTTCGGTAAAATGATGGATCTGCGGTTTCTGTAATTAAGAAATGATAACACGTTCTCTTATTTTAAATAAGTAGTATACTCGTACATAGTCAATTTGCCATTCAACTGTGCATTTTTTTATAGACAACGGTTTTTGTTTAAATCTGTACAGGGGGAGCTTAAAACTGAGTTTTCAGAACGGGGAGTGCCTTTATTTGATCGTCACCTTAATATTTTTTTTGCTGTATCTCTGTACCCGTAGATTTCACAAAAATTTGTATGATAATAAAATTCTCTACAGCTTTTATTAAGAACTTTCAGACATAGCATTAATAATATCAACTTAATTAGAAAATTTAATCTATTACTTTTTTCGAAAATGCGTTTTAATACTAAAAATATTTGCTACTTTATCATTTCATATTAAATGTGGTATTTATATTAAATGTAGTCTTTGAATAGTTGGTTTGCCATACAAAGAAAACCGCATCAAAATCAGTTCCACTATATATGGAAGATCTGTGATACCACAGATACAGCAAAAAAAAAAACTATACTTACACATTTTTTTTCAAGATGATTGTTAAATCGGGGGAAACCCCCGTCACGAAAACTCACTGCTGAACTATACCGTTGACCCTTCTTAGAATCTCAAACAATAAATCGTTGCCTACCCAAAATGCATGGCTGACATTTTTGTCGCCCATTTGACTGCACCAGAGGTAGCTATTTAAGTGCAATTTATAAGTATAGATAGATAGAAAACTTTATTATATAGACTTTATTTCTTTTTCGTCCTTGGTAATTAATATAAAAATTATTTGTCGGGAAAAAGGACTTTTAAATAAACACTTAATTTTTTTATTTACAGCGACGTTTCGTTCCTTGTTTGGAACTTTATCAAGCTTTAATAACTGTAATTAAATTTTCAAAAATACAATTTATAAATTTAATTACAGTTATTAAAGCTTGATAAAGTTCCAAACAAGGAACGAAACGTCGCTGTAAATAAAAAAATTAAGTGTTTATTTAAAAGTCCTTTTTCCCGACAAATAATTTTTTTATTATATAGAGTTCACAAGTTTACATACCTGTTAAGAAACTACATCCTACAATGCACAGATGTTAAACACGATAGATCTTAAGTCGCTTGCAACAGCATTTTCAAAAATTTGAGACCAGCTTCGTTGGAGATGTAAATTTGCCAAATTATATAGTAAATACGATTTTACAACAAATAAAAACGGTTTTTCGTTTTTTTTCCAATTTAAGTAGTTAATTTAATATATATTGAATATATTGTCATTTTAGTTTAACTTTAGGGCAGTATTGGTGGAAGTGAACATATTTATTCAAATAAGTCAGAAACAACTTTTATATTTTAGCCATCATAAGATATTATAAAATAATAATGGTATAATAAAAAACCGGTCAAGTGCGAGTCGAACTCGCGAGAAGAGGGTTCCGTACTATTCCGTTTTCCGTGGGTACTTTAAGACTTAAGGTTTTCGTTTCAATTTTCCTGTAAACTATGGGTGAGACCCGACATTCCCCATTTTTTTCAAAATTTTAGGCGCAGTAGTTTCGCAGGTAGGGAGGGGATGGTCATTGTTCAAATATTTTCTTAAATAACTTTAAAACTATTTATTTTAAAATTATAAAAAAATATATATTTCAGACCCTTACCACAAACTCTTTCATTTGATATGTCACACGGTACAGTTTGCAAAACTTTTTTTTTAATTTCCTAATTTTTCCTCAAAAATTACCCCCATGTGCAAAATTTATTTTTTTACAATGATTTGGGTCACCGACTTACCTATGTGTACCAAATTTCAACTCAATCGGTCCAGTAGGAGATAAGGGGGGGTAAATGATAAATTTTTATCTATTTTCCTAAATAACTTGAAAACTATTTTTTTTTTTAATTATAAAAATATATATATTTGAGATCCTTACGGCAAGCCCTTTCATTTGATTTCAGTTTGCCAAACTTTTTTTTCTAATTTTTTAATTTACCCCAAAAATTACCCCCATGTTCAAAATTCATTTATTTACGTTACACGTCCGTCTTATGGTCACCGATTTACATATGTGTACCAAATTTCAGCTCAATCGGTCCAGTAGTTCGGCTCAAATTGGCTTTGACAGTGGGACGGACAGACACACGAGTGATCCTATAAGGGTTCCGTTTGTTCCTTTTGAGGTACGGAACCTTAAAAAAAATGAAGTAAAATAGAAAGAAATTTTTTATTAGATACTTAAAAGAATGCTCACTGATTTTTTTCTCTCATATCTTTCTTTTTTAAATAATGCGATCTTTTATAAACCCACTAATTTTACTGTCTATAAAACGTTTTAATTTTCCAGTTTTATTTTGATGTTTCTATTATTTATTATTTGATTTTTTTTATTTAAAATAGTAGTATGAACAAAATAATGCCGTGTTTTTCATTCATTTTAATCTATCATCAGAATTCTTCGCCAAGGTTAAAATCTCCTTTATCACGTTCTACTTAAATTATGACACTTTAGGGAATTAAATTTATTCGGTTATTACAAGAGTGGCAAATTCAGATGTGAGTTTATAACTGAACAAGTAAACTTATTTTAAAAGTTTTATACAAGTGCAGCACAACTCAATAAAACTGTCAAAAATTTTAATGAAATGTTTTCACAACAAAATTCAATGTAAAACTGCCATTGAAAGAAAAATGTGCTTAAAATGTCGGTTGCATATTTTTCAAATATTTTTCTGCATATAGCGGGGCAGATAAGCAAACTGATTGTGCACTTTATGAGAAAAGCATAAAATTTGGCATAGAGGTATCTCTTTATAATTTTAAAAGATATAGATATACACGTATGATTTAGCCTCTGAAGATAATGATGGTGGAAAAACTACCCTCATATATTTGTTTCTGCAAAAATCCTAAGGACTATTAGATATACAAAAAAAGTTTCAAACAGAAATTATTCAGTTAATATATTTTAAAAATTTGGTTTTTACACATTTTCGGGTATATGAAAAGGTATAGCCAGAAAAAAACCAGAAAATCCAGTGCTTTTATCGCCTTGGAAAAAAGCCTTATTTATCATTTTCCTTATCGAATTGTAAATTGAAATTACGTGTGTTTATATAGTAAAGAATGACCTAAGCCGTGTTTCTTGTCCTATATCGATATTTGTAAAAACTGAGAAGCTATAGACCCTCACAGTTAAAATCATCATAATAGAACTTTACAAGAAGCATTGATTTCCCATAGAAAACAAAAATGATCTAAAAGGGTGCCAAGTTTTCACACACGAGCCATTATTTTCAATATAAAACTTGAAAACTTGCCAAGTGAAAACTTCTTGTCAAATGTCAATTTTTTGTTTTGTACCGAGCTTGGCTCCTTTATTTCTTACTAGGCGTTACCCGCATCATCAAATGCGTTAAAAGAAACTTTATTTAATTTGTTATTAAATATTATGTCAAATGTTTGTAGATAGTGGATAATTGGACATAAATAAAAGAAAATTCTAATTTCTTTTTTTTAAATTTGCGACGTTTCGTAGGTTATTTTCCTACTTCTTCAGGCAATCTTTAATGAAAATAAGATACAATTAGTATTTATAATTAGGTTTTTAATTTACAATATATAATAAAATTTATCAAGCTACTTACTTTATATTTTAGAATCTTTGTTGATATATTTTCATTGATATTATCTTGTCATTTATTTAAAAATATATAAACATTAGCAATTTACTATGGTTTTGGTATTATAGGTTCTATATATCTCAAAGATTCTAATATTATATTAGGTTATTATTATATTAATTTAGTCTATTATTTTTAATATGTTCTAGTAAATTACTGTATATTTCTTTTATTTATGTCCAATTATCCACTATCTACAAACATATAATATCATGGACGATAACAACTTGAATATATTATGTCAAATGTCTGTATTTTTGCAGTTGGACTTCAATTAACTGTATTTTTTTATTATGTAAGATAATAAATTCACTTGCAAATGTTTTGATATAATTTTGTTGCACCTTGTACATATAAATTTCGAGTAGTGAAGAATTAGTTGCATTAATACAGATAATAATTACTGTTCTCTTGTGATTAGCCTTTTGATGGGCTGTATTTAATTTATAGCATTTATGTTAATTATCAAATTGTTTAGGTTTCAACACAGGTATTCATTATTATTATGTCATCATAATTCCCTTACGGCTCCTTTAGGTACAGCGATTATGTAAAGTGTAAACCAATCTGTAGGTCATATATACATATAACAGCAAAGAAGTAATAAATATAATTATTGTTGTCAATCTAAGCCGGTGTTGAATAAGTAAAAGACCGCCCACATAAACATTTATTGAGATCTCCTAAAGTCAATTAATAAGTAAACATTTTACTGAATTATTATTAAAAATGCAATTTAATAAAGCATATTATACCTATAGTTGTTAAAAAAATACAGTTCCCTATATCTGCGGCTCGCAAATTTAGAATATATTTCTTAAATGACCCTTCGAAAAATTTCGCATCTCCTGGCTGCATGTTATGAAATAAGATCAAAACAAACGTTTTTTTTGTGAAAGGTTAACATTTCAATTATGCGTGTTACAACAATTAGACTAATCATTCATGTCTATAGATTTATTTGTTTTTGAAACTTGAAACGAACTGGAAAATTCTGAAGTCTGATTTCCTTTAATTTGAACTTCACTTCGTATAAAAAAACCATTATGTTTTTTATGTTGGATGATAAATATCTTAGTTTTCTAATATCTGAGTCAATAAATTTCTCTTCAGAATGATCCACAAAAGTCATATGACACTACTCAAAATGAAAATTTGTTTATTATCACGACAATATTATTCCAAGTAGTATTATAGTTGAAAGACGTTAGCATAAAAGAGCGAGTATATTAAGCTAAGTAAGTAACTAAATGCGCGTCCGAAATAATATAATTGGAATCGTACCCGAATGGAACGGTGAAAGACACCCAGATTCAAATCCTAACTAAGGGTTTGCTTAGGTATTTTGGACTCCTTTCCTTTTTGCTTTATTTTTTATTGTTTTTTTCAAATTGCGATTTTTTTATGACAAGTAATTGAAAACACGGAGAAATTTGTTTTAAGTCTTGTTTTGGTAATTCGTAATCTTATCAATTTTCGTTCGAAGTACTTACTAACTGCTATTATCTTGAATTTTTCACATTTCTAAAACGTACGACTAGAAAATTATAAAGGGAGAAAGGATATTGTAAGCGACTTTAAAGGCTCATCACGCGAACTATGCCACTAAATATTATGAAATTATGTAACTAGGTATATATACAAACAAATAACACGTACTATAATATTTATCACTAGCCGGTACCTATGTACCGCATGCATTAACAGAAATTTTATATTATTTACTATAATATGTCAAAATGCCAATATTTTTGAAATTGAAATGGTCCTGTCGCCAAATTGGGTCTTTGAATGAAATTTTTTTATACATTAACGGAGAAATCACATGCAAGTAAAATACTTTTATTATTTTTTTTCTTCAATTATATAATTATAAGCTCAAAGAGTCATACAAAATATACACCGATTATTATGTAAGATTTTGCGCCTTGTAATTCTTGAATTATTTATATTTTCTAAAATTTTCTATACGTACGTTTGCTCGTC
Source organism: Venustoraphidia nigricollis (assembly GCA_034508555.1). Taxonomy (NCBI): domain Eukaryota; kingdom Metazoa; phylum Arthropoda; class Insecta; order Raphidioptera; family Raphidiidae; genus Venustoraphidia; species Venustoraphidia nigricollis. Next base: position 14,617,813 of record JAVRKA010000003.1, on the reverse strand, counting down.
CTCTTTCTGTTGTTAATATTTGACGTGTTTTCCTAATCACCAGATAGTTGGGTGTCTTCTAGTTTAAATATTATTATATTACGTATCTACAGCTAAAAGCTCGATCGATGATCTGAAGAGTCTTCACTTTCGGTCTTCGGTAATTGTAAATAATGTATGCACGGCTGCTTAAGGGTTAAGAGACATTAAAACTAGTGACACATTAAATGTGTAAACGACTTTAGTTAAGTACATAGCCACATAATATTATAAATGTATCGCAACGGAAGGAAATGCGATACAGGCATGTACCTAACCCCGTTTTAATACGAGTAGTTTGTTGATTAGTTCGATAGCTAGTTGTCGGTTGGTTAGTGTTACAAATAGCTTGTCAAGTGCACCAACTTATCGAGTTGTGGTCTTTAGATGGTCAACATTTGTTCCACAGTTTCTAAACACATGTAATTTAATTATTATCGGTGTTTTTATTGAAATAATTAAGTACATAAAATTGTTAACGTAGTTAAGATACTTCTCATGTGTTATAGAACATAAAAATAATTGAAAAAACGATCAGTGGTTTTAAATACAGGGTGCGGCAGAGAGGACGGACGGTTTTAAAAAAATCATAAAATAGTTAATTTTTACTCAAAAACAAATTTATTGATGGAATCAGGTTCGCAAGGAAATAGCATTTGAGACAGTCAAGTGTGGAAAATCACATCAAGCATGTGGTGGCCGAAATCGTTGATGCAGTGCTGGAGGCGTTCTTGGAAGTTCGCGTAGACTCTCTCCAACATCGCTCTCTCAACTTGGGCGACTTCCACGCGAATTGCGTCCTTCAATTCGTCCAGAGTTCGGGGCTTGTTCTCGTATACTGTAGCCTTGAGGTGTCCCCATAAGAAAGCCAGAGCATCAATGGACGTTATTCGGCCTCTCTTCCCTGGTCGCCTTATTTCCAGGTTTGGCGATGTTCATTGGCCTCCTCGGTCCCCAGATTTATCCATATGCGATTTTTTCTTATGGGGACACCTCAAGGCTACAGTATACGAGATCAAGCCCAGAACTCTGGACGAATTGAAGGACGCAATTCGCGTGGAAGTCGCCCAAGTTGAGAGAGCGATGTTGGAGAGAGTCTACGCGAACTTCCAAGAACGCCTCCAGCACTGCATCAACGATTTCGGCTACCACGTGCCTGATGTGATTTTCCACACTTGACTGTCTCAAATGCTATTTCCTTGCGAACCTGATTCCATCAATAAATTTATTTTTGAGTAAAAATTAACTATTTTATGATTTTTTTAAAACCGTCCGTCCTCTCTGCCGCATCCTGTAGTAACATGTCTGCAAGTTTATCTATACACCAATTTCGTGCTCCAAAATAATTACTGTAAGAATTTTAGTGATCGCTTCAAATTATTACATAAGACGAAAATTTTAAGACGTTTTATAGTGGGTTTATGCATTTTTGCATTCTTAGTTTTGCGTAATTACAGTTTTTTGGATCATTTTATATGAATATGGATTGTAAATACATGATAACGATAATAATAATTCATACTTAATTAATGTTATTAATAAATACCCTGTCGATAACCAATAATATCCTGTTATGATAACAGTGAAAACGCTATCAGTGAAAACAAATGATAGTATAGTACCTTCAACTGTGCAGTTCATTTAATAAGTGATCGCCGTTGAAAACAACCATAAAACAAAAACAATGAGTGCAAAATCTGTGGACCGTCAAACAGACTGGACAGTGTTATTTCCACTAAAAGCCGGTTTGCTATCATTAAATTCGTCAAATTTGGCACGTTCAACTGAACTGCGGAAACCAAATGGATCAAAGAACGATGGAAGTTCCAATCCTCGTTTACAAATCCGTCGCGGATCGAGCATGTCCGAATTGGACAAATTACAAGCGACTGGCGGTAATGATTTGTCCCGTTCGACAGTAGGAACTAACAGATTATATAGTAGTCAAACGAGTAAAGGTTTTGATTCGCTTCCTCAAAGTCCGGCATTGTCAAGAAGTTTATTGGCTAAAACCGGAAGTAGTAGTGTAAGGGGAAGTATTGGCGATTTGATGAACCAGAAAAAATTTGGCGGAAGTTCAATAAGCGTTAGAAGTGATACGAGGATTGCAATAATCCTTCCACTGTCAACGGTGACCAAGAGCAATCCACCAAGTCCACCTATGGAGGAGGTTTCTATACCGGTTGCGTCAACGAGTCATTGTGGCGACAAATCACCTTTGAACGAATGGAACGACGCTGGTTTCTTCAATAGTTCCTCACCGCTTACAGCAGCTCAGAGGACTCAGAAGTTGTCAAGACTCATCAAGCAGCAAAGAAGTTCAGTTACTGCACAGACCTGTATCATTGTAAGTAATTATTTTTACACTGTCTATAAGCTGAATAGTTTTTCAAATTGAAAACAAACATATGTATTCTGTCGCTCTAAAAATTATTTCAAATAGTGTCGGACTCTGCTATCGGCGATGCGTTACATCTTCGCTTATAATGAAAAATAATTCTGCACAACGACGCGACATTTGTGGGATTTCTGTAAATATTATTATTTTAATAAATACTAATTTGAGGCATGAAAACATCTCATCCTTTTTTTGTGTGGACTTTTCATAAAAAATGTGTCATTTTTTATTTTCAAACTCTATATATCCAGATTCATATAAGTTTCTACGAAACAGACCAACTCTAGATTATGTCTGACACAGAAGTCTTTAGTATTAAAAAAAATATCAGAATTATTTTAAAATTAAAATTTAGAGGCGTTTCTAATATTTTAAAAAAATTGGCGTTCACACAATTTACGAAAACGCTTATTCGCGGATAGTGAATTATAGATACACTGATATAATTTGGTACAAATGTCTATATATATATGAATAATATAACAACCAAAATGATGGACCAATCCGGACCTAACGATAAAGAATACGATTTTGATTAAATTCGCCAGTTTTTCATTGAATGAGGCGCTAAAATGCATTTTTTTAACCAAAACTTGAAAAATTATTTTTAAAAAAACTACAGGGGACCTAACAAAAAAATTGTAGCACCTTAAAGGACCTAATAGAGACCTATCGATTAAGGTCATTTCCACTCAAAAATTCTCTTGATGAGGTGCTAAATTTGCATAGGTGGTAGAAATGTATATTCAATTTATTGTGCGTCGCGTCGTTACAACAATCGTTGGTAAACATGATATACGTCGTGCTGGTCAGTTCGTTGTTGGGCGACATAATAAAAATTGTCGTCGTTTTTTCATAAAAATGTCTCGTAAAATGCACAACCCAAAGACGAAATTACTGTGAATTTATTATAAAAATGTACATAAAATTGAAGGAAAAATTTTCATTATAATTGAAAAGAGCATTTTTAAACGCTGCGACAAAATACAAGGAAGATTATTAATATCTACATCAATATTGAACTTCTTCTAGTACATATTATATAATACATTGCAGATAAAAATGTTCAAGTGCTATTATTTTTATTTTGTTAGATGCTTATAGGCCAAGAGCCCGTGAGTGCCAAACCTTCGTTATTTTATAAAAGCTGAAAGTTTCTCAGCGCGTGCTTCCAACACAGGTAGGAACGATGGGTGATTATGTACTTTGGGTCATCGTAGTATTGGCAGGTAACAGGTAGCAAACTTCTATAAAATACCAACTTAATTTCGTCAAATTATAAAGCGTAAGTTTTTATATTTTTCTTCGGAATAATATTAGTAATCACGTCGTCAATTACCAGACACTTAATATCATGGTAACCCCTTCCCAGACATCCTTAAACTTCAATTAATTGTAACTTTACTTACGTTATAGTATAAAAGCTGAATTTTATACAGATTACTTGGGGAACTATTAGAAAATGTTTCCCCAGTAGCCAGACAATTTCGACAGTTCTAACCCCTAACCAGACAAACACATAAGGTAACTGTAGGTGCGAGCGCGAGTAGATGCGAGTGAGATACTGATGACTGATAACGAAGCTCTGGCACTCACGGTCTCTTGCTTTGTTAGGCCTACATTATATGTCTCATACAATTTCGTGCATCGTGGATAGCATACGCACATATATGACAGAAAAAAGTACATATACATAGAATCTGAGAAAAATATTGTCGTAATAAAAATATACAGGATATATTAATTAAATACATATAACCGTTCTAAAGTAGTATTTTTGAGACTTTTACCGTCGCTATATATAGGGAAGCTATTGTAATGGATTTTTTCATACGAAATTAATTTTTATTACAATGAAGCGTTCTTTTTCTTATTTGAATTTTTCGTAAACACAATATATTTTTTTAGATACGTATTCTGTAGCTGATATATTTTTTCAGGATAGCCAGTAAAATTTGTGATTGTAGACATACCTAAAGACTACGTTCAATATTTTATATATTATTACATTACTAGCGGACCCGTGCGAATACTTCGCACCGTTAGTGATCAGTTACGTTATATAATAGGCTGGAAATAAATTTTATTCTATATTCTATTCAAAGACTTTAGCGCCACTATACATCATATTATTATGTTTATTTGTTTGTTCGTTTTCGATGCGATTCTATACCGTTCATCCCATTACAATGAAGCGCCTCCAAAAGTTTTTGAGCCACAAAAATCTCATTCTTATTAAATTAATGTTTGTTTGCGTCACTACTCTTGGAGCTGTCGCTAGGTTAGACTGTTATACTGTGGAGCCAAAGGCTCTACTACTGTCGTCGCTGCCGAGAGGACTATGAAACATTGTTTCGTTCCAATCGCGTGCGGACCCATGGGTAGTGGCTAGTAATTTATAAAAGCTACGCTGCCTTTTGGAAAAGTTTGGTTTCTAACTATAACTGATGAATTATTTTGGATACTTTTCTCTTTTTCTACATTCTGTATCGTACAGATAGTGCAACTTTTGTTGTAATTTATCTAGGCTTAACTTCATTAACGTGGTAAATGGATTAGTGTAGCAAAAGAGAAGAAGCTCATCAATTCGACTGTAGTTCACTAGAACTTCCTCAGTCAACAATGTCTGTCTAGTTTTCCTTAAATCAGTCGATATACTAGGGTTTCTCAAATTATGTGTGTTTTAAAATTCTTCACTTAGAATGAAGTTTCGTCCAAAAAACATTGAATTCTTCTCAAGATACAACTACTAATTGTGTCTTAAGAAAAGTTCAATCTTTTTTAAATTTTTTTCAAAGGACGGCTAATAGTCCGTCTCCATAAATCTCTCTCTATATTAAGTTTTCTCAAGTAATGTAGGTGCTTAGATTATTCATTCAAATTGAAATTTATTAATTCGACTATACATGTTATTTATTTAGCTTAATAGTGTTAAACAGGCTATTTCTAAATTTATTTAATTTTGATTGCTCGAACGGAGCCACCTTTTTTCAGAGATAAAAAAAAACCCTTTCTAAAATTTGCGCAAAATTTTCCTAGCAAAATTAGTGACCTTCGTTTGATATTTTAAAAAATACATTTTATACTTTTATTTCACATTTTATGTCATTGTATTCAATTCATTTAAAATATGCCAAGAACAAAAGAAGATATATTTAATACGGGATTTATATCGAACTTATACTAATTAATTGGTTCTGTCTATACGGAACAAAAAAGAGGAAACTTTTTTTATGAAGGTATCATACCGTGATTATAAATATACATACTGTAAAGTTAATTTATCTTGAATTACGCAGTTTTTGAATTGGGTAAAACTTTTAAGCAGCTTTCGCAACTCAAACCCGCTACAAGTTTGACAGCAATGTCTTGATCGACCCAACCTCTAATTGGTTCTTATTGCCGAGGGACTTGCATATAGCCAACTTGTGTCTTGACTGTCCTATGCTTGAAAACCTTCATTTATTCAACTCAGCTAATCGAACTTACACAGGCTTTGAATAAAAACATGTAAGTAAATAATTTGATACATATTTGAAGTGTTTCATACGGTGCATTAAAAGAGTAGGTATATTTGAGTCTATATACCTGTTAAATGTTTAAATAAGTTAGTAATAATCAACGATAAATAATCTTAAAAAATTGTTATGTTAAGGGGTGCACTTAGACGTTAATTTTTTTATTTTGTCGCCAAAAAATCAACTTTACAGCATGAAGCCACAATGCCTGTATCTAAGTAAATATATAAAAATAACGATACTAAAAATATTAAATCAATGATGATGCACAAATTTTAATTGAATATTTTTCGCATTAAAATTAAAAATATTTACACGCATTTCTTTAAAAATCGTTATCCATAGGTATTAACAGGACAATGATTATTCAATATTTCTATTTCATATTTTCCTCTAAAAAAGTGGATCGTTAGTTATGAAAATGTAAAATTCTAAGTAGCTATTTAGTATAGCAATTGGACATTTGAACTATTATAAACATTTTTATTTAGAATTTATGTTGTTATTTAGTCATAGTTAATAAAAATGTCTAATATCTTAAATAATATTAAAAAACGAAAAGAAATAACTACCAGTAAAGTAATCAAAATGTATAAAACTTTATACATTTGGATAAATTAGCTATCGAGGGGTAACTTTCATATCTTATTCTGAGGAAGATTTAGGGTGCAAATCAGATAGATTCTAATTTGGATTAAAAGCAAGTTAAATTCAAAACCGTCATGACATAACGTATACTTAATAATAATAATAATCATAAGTCGCGGGTAATAAACTGTACATTCGATCGAACAAGTGAAGTGAGTGAATAACGTAATCATTTATTATTAATACGAGCGAACTAACGAATTATAAATATGAGACAAGGAGTGGGTGCAACCGGGCGGGAATACCGCAAGTTAAATATTGGGAATTCCCTTTGAACTGTATTCGGTTGCCATCCTTATAGAGAATGTTTTATGTTCACACATCATTTCGAATTGTAGACGCTTGAGAACTGAGGACAGTTCTCAATAATCTACAATTTATAAAGTAGGTAAGCCAGCGGAAATTTACCGAATAGACAGAATTTTATCTTTGTCGTATATTTGATTCAAATTTTGCCGGGTTGGATGTTCGAACAATTGTCATATTGATATACATTCCTTTAGTGCTCGTAGAATTGGCACTTCCTTTTACTCCGTTCTTCTTAAAATTAGGACGTTTATATATTAGCGTTATTTCTTTCTCTTAATGAAGCGCTTCTCACCTTACGCAACATTTTTAGGTTTGCGTTCTCTCTCTCTCGGGATCGGACTTATCAAGGTCGGTAAATTAGAAACTTTGTAGATTGAGTTGTCGCGCTTGAGTCCATTATTGCACGTTGATTAATGTAAGAGGAGCAATGGAAGAAAAGCTTTCCGGTCATATCTTATGTATTATTACTGTTTAAGATTAGCGGCTAGCCTCTAAGATGTAATATTGATCCTGTATAATCAATACTTGGTATACTCTAAAACGGACTATCAATATACAGGATGTCTCAACCGACGTTGGCTAACATGGGTAACTTTGTTATTAGTGGAGATAGAAAGTCGGTTAAATGGGCAAAGTAGTGCAGAAAATTGGGCTCATTAACGTCCCGTCGAAAAAACAATTGAATTTTGACACCCTATGAATTTATTCAGAAAATAGTGAAAATTGCCATTTATGAAAACTGGCCATAACTTTTTTATTTATGAAGATATTTGAAAATTTCATGGACCATTTTGTGATAACTTTTTAAGGTCTTTTCAGTGGCGTAGGTTTAATTTTTTTATTTCCACTACATAATGAGATATTGACAAGAACTTTGGTTTTTCTTATGGACGGCATTTTTGATTTTCAAATATTCAAATTCTGATTATTTTTCTGAATAATTTGATATAGCATATCCTATATCTTAACCAATCAGAAGCTACAAAACTGACCAAAATAGCTTTTTGACGTTATCCATACCGATCAGAGTGTGCCGTGTAAAACAAAATTTGTTGAAACAAATACATATCGACAGGTTAACAATCTGTCGAGCGATCGCTACAGTTTTGCTAATTCATTTTGTTTGATTCACTCTCTAAGATGGCTCAAGTATTCTCAAATTTGGAGAAACAGGCTATTTTTGCGCATACATTCAGCGTAACAAAAATACCACGTGGGCTCAAGCAGAATACTTGAACCTTTATTCAGAAAGGCGACAGCCTTATTCAATAACTTTTAGGAACTTAAATAGAAATTTAAAGCTATACGGTTCATTTTCAAAGAAAAAGGACAACATTCAACACTGTGAAGAAGAATTAGTTTTAGCAAACTTTAAAATTAATGGAGAAAAGTGTATAGTCGCGATAGTTGAGTTATTCGATTTCGATCAGGATACTTAATTTTTTGTTTTTTACAGCTATTTCATATTTTGCATGATATTTTTTTTTTCAATTTTTATATTCTCTTTATTTCATATCAATTTCATACAGTCAAATTTTGTCGACAATTTCGGAGTTCGTTTCTTGCAGAGGCACAGTTCCAGGCAGGGAAGAGTTTTTTGCATTGTTAAAATTGAAGATATCGACTTCAGTTTTAACAATGAATACTCAAATCATATTTCATGCTTGTAACTATGCAGTTTCCCTTTTTCACTCCCTTAATGGTTGATAAAAAAACGATTGTATTTTCAATGAAGAGTTCTTATGTCGAATTTACTAATTTCAATTTAACGATTCGATAGATACGAACATTTTGTCAAAAAATGTACACTCCTTTTTGTCCATCTTAGAGGTTGAATTTTGAAAAATCACTTCTTAGTTGATTCTTACGTCACAAAAGGAACCTACTGTCCAAATTTCAAGTTTCTAACTTCAGCAGTTTAATCTGTGCGTTGATGAAATCGGTCAGTTTTTAGTTCTCTTTTTATTATATTAGTATAGATATATAAACACAGATAAAGATTTAATGATATTTAAAAGCTAAATACGTCACGTTCAATTATTATTTAAATATTTTAATCTACGTTTGGTAGTTTATTTAGCATACCATACTATTAAAAAACAGCATTGAAACAATGTATACCTACATAAGACGTGGTCCTACGGAAAACTGAATCCAAATATTTTTTCCCTTATTCAAGAAATATCGCCTATTTATAAACTAGTACTAAATTAATTAAAATTTTATCCTTTAAAACTTTTATTTTTTGACTGACAACTAAACTTCAGATATTCACCGTTGAAAGTTACTACTTTTTCGCTTAAAGCAATATTCTGTTACATATAGCATATTTATTACTTCCAATCGCTTTCTAGTGCGTGTTTCATTGTATATATAATACGCTTTATAGAAGAGGATTTATTATGAACATCACTTAGAATCTGGTAAAAAAAACGACAAATTACTTCCATTTTATATATTGATATGCAGAAAATGATTTAATATGTATTTTGTTCATATTTTTGAAAATATTATTAGGTATAGATATCACTGTCACTATTGTTGTTTATAAATTAAATACTATAACATTGTAAGGGCAGAAAGTTGAAATTCCTGCACTGCACGTAACATGATGTTCAAGGCGAAATGTATTTTACTCATATTTTTGAAAATATTATTAGATAAAAATATCACCGTCACTAGCGTTGTTTATAAATGAAATAGTATATTATATCGTAAGAACAGAAAGTTGAAATTCCTGCACTGCGCGTACATGGTGTCCAAGGCGAAGCCAAGGACATCATATGTCGTGCAGTGCAGCAATTACAACTTTCTGGCCATATAGTGTATACTATTTTTCTTCATACCATGTCGAAAGTACGTACTTCGTATCAATGAGAAAACTGTTTCGCTTCGCCGTTACAGTGCTTTAAAATCGAAGCAGAAAGTACGTACCTACTTTCGGCATGGTATGAAGAAAATATAATTTCCACGTATTTTATTGTTTCGCTAATTTTGAGGGTTAGACAATCGATAGAACATATCGTTTCCTCACCCCCAACCGCCCTCATCTCTTTGTTATTTTAAGTAGAAACCTGTATTTTTTCCGACTGATCCAGAAAAATAATCTCATTGGTTCAGAAATATTTCAGGTTAAAGCTAGAGAAATTACTATAAAGTGAATTTAATTTATATTGCGTGAGCTATTTCTGAAGTGTTTATACGGTAACTTCTCCTACTTTGACTTCAGATAATTGAAAACCAATTAGTATAGCTCAGTACTTTATTATAAAAACAATTAATAAAATTGTCCTCTCTCTGAATCCATAGGAAAAAATACAATACGTTACTTAAAAAAATAAAGTCGTGTGTGCTACGGGACGACTCAACGATTCAATACCTCATATGTATGTCAAGTCTTATCCCCCTTTTGAATATCCAACCCTTAAAAGTTTCCAATTTCTAACTCAAAAAACAAAATAATTAAATGAGGGATTTATTCGCGTGGACACCCGGTATAAACTTTTTAGGAATTTTCAAAAAACTATACGAATGAAATTCTTCGCACACAATTGCAATAATCGCTATTTTTCCATCCGATGTAGATAAATCGTTGCAAAAAACCACACACAAAAAAAAAAAAAACTACAATAAAACTTTTAAAGTTGTTACACAAAAAACAAATATACACAAAACTATACTTCGCTTGCGATTCGGAAAGTTTAAAGTGCATTTAACACATAAGTAGTTTATTTGAATTTAACACTTTAGTTGCAGAGTAAACCACAAGTCCTTTTACTGATTCACATGTACAAAGCATATAAATTAAAAACCCGGGTCGCAGTGCCAAAACCCTGCCGACAATATAGTGTATTTGCTTGTATAGGGCCGTGTGGTTTTATACTGTTATTATGTGAAATTAAGTTTGTTTTTGGGCATAATAAAAAATTTAACCCCTTAATACACCCCTTAAAATAACATTTTTTTCTTAATTGTAATATTATTATCAATCTAACGTCTACACCGAATTAAATACACCCTTCAATAAAATAAATGTCACTATCTGCAAATTAGTGTTTTCAAAAAATTTGTAAGTCCGGTCCTGTTGGGACGATTTTATTAAAATTTTAGGGGCACTTTTTAATTGCTATTAAAAGGTTAAATTTCAATTTTGAAACGATTCTGAGATTTTTTTCGGTATTTTGGAGCCCAAAAACTTTTTTCAACCCCTAAAATTCATCCTTAATGTGATCCGATTGGGCCCATTTTAAATAGGCTTCGTGCGATAATGGATTCCAACATGTGTGCCAAATTTCGTCAAAATTAATTAAGTCCTTCGAAAGTTATAGCCCGCACACATATATATATACCTATATATATATATATATATATATATATATATATAAATATATATATATATATATATATATACATATATATATAAACATTTTTAAAAATGGTGCCAAAGTGTTTAGGAGGTTATGAAACGTCGAGAAATTTTGGTCCGACCCCTAGGTCCCGCCATCCGACCGACGCCAATAGTGTATGTTGCCATATGGCAAATACACTAATAACATGAATTTGTAGTTACGGATTTGTACAATTTGAAATTGTTGAAATTATCTTACATATATTACGTTAAACAACAATCGTGATTTCTTTGTCAATATACATATTCTGTGGACCATCACCCGACCAGTTTTTCAACAGAACGATGTACAATAATCCAGTGTAGTTGAAAATTTCGTTGTATTCAGACTTTAGAAGTACTCTGGTTCTGATTTGATCAATATTTATTGTAATAAAATTAAAAACATAGATTTTTGGCCTTATAGATACATGTCAATACTGTTAACATTCATTTATGTGAAAAAAAATTAATAACTTTAAATAATTTTGTTTTGTTTATTTTACGAAACGACCATTTATTATTAGTGTATTTGCCATATGGCAACATACACTATTGGCGTTGGTCGGATGGCGGGACCTAGGGGTCGGACCAAAATTTCTCGACGTTTCATAACCTCCTAAACACTTTGGCACCATTTTTAAAAATGTTTATATATATATGTATATATATATATATATATATATTTATATATATATATAGGTATATATATATGTGTGCGGGCTATAACTTTCGAAGAAGTTAATTAATTTTGACGAAATTTGGCACACATGTTGGAATCTATTACCGCACGAAGCCTATTTAAAATGAGCCCAATCGGATCATTTTAAGGGTGAATTTTAGGGGTTGAAAAAAGTTTTTGGGCCCCAAAATACCGAAAAAAATCTCAGAATCGTTTTAAAATTGAAATTTAACCCTTTAATAGCAATTAAAAAGTGCCTCTAAAATTTTAGTAAAATCGGCCCAACAGGACCGGACTTACACATTTTTTGAAAACACTAATTTGCAGATAGTGACTTATTTATTGAAGGGTGTATTTAATTCGGTGTAGACGTTAGATTGATAATAATATTACAATTAAGAAAAAAAAATGTTGTTTTAAGGGGTGTATTAAGGGGTTGAATTTTTTATTTTGCCCAAAAACAAACTTAATTTCACATAATAAAAGTATAAAACCACACGGCCCTATACAAGCAAATACACTATATTGTCGGCAGGGTTTTGGCACTGCGACCCGGGTTTTTTTTATTAATTATCATCTTGCAAGTATTTGTAAATAGAATATAGACAGAAGCTAATAAAAAAGATAGAGAAAAACTTTACTAATATAACAAAACTTGTTGCTACGTCATAAATTTAAGTTGCATTAAACAGGTTTTTTTGACATAATATACAATATAACATTATTGGGAGTAGAATTGCGACACGAAAATAAATGGAGAAAGACCAGTTGCTGATTTGATAATATGTATATTTTTTCATCTCATGCTTTTTATTGTAATAAAAAAAATACAAATCAAACTTGTTAATTTGTTTCGGACAAATCAAGGTCTAAGCCAAATCTAGAATTGACTAGTCAGTCTAAAGTGAATATTTTAGTTTCTAACTTTAACCAATTTTGTTAGTCCCTCCTAACATTGCCTAAAGTCCAAGACATAAAACTATTTCGGCTTTATTCACACTTTGACCAGTTCATCCTAGAGGAGCTCTTAGGCACAAAATTGCGTATATGTTATAGTCTAATAACATATATTCGCAATTTTGTGCATATTTTGTCGAAATCATTCTGGCAAATTCCATTAAAAATTTTCATATTAAAAAAACTCCGTTCGCAGTGCCAAAACTCTGCTGAGAGGTGTATTTGCGTTTTCATTATATGTACCTAAATTTGTTTTTAGACAAAATAAAAAATGTAACCCCTTAGTACACTCCTTAAAATAATATGTTTTTCTTAAATGCAATATTTTTGTCAATCCAGCATCTGCACCAACTCTTTAATAAGTAAATCCGTAATGATTTTTTTAAGGTATGTCTACTCTGTGATATAAAAACATTATTACAAAAAAAAATAAATAAATTTAATAAAAATAATATGTATCCGAAAAAGTTTTCATACAATTTCGAAGTTTCGTCTTGTCATGCCGATATTATTAAGATCTTAGTAAGACAATTTGTCTTTCACTAAAAGGTTATATTCTAATTTTGATACGATTCTAAGAATTTTTTCGGCATTTTTGGGCCCAAAAACATTTTTCAACGCCCCAAAAACCAGCCTTAAATTAGCCCGATCAACCGACGTTAATAGTGTATGTGCCATAATGTGGAAAATTACACTAAAAACACTACCTAATAATCAAACTATATGTAATGTATAGGAAAAACGTTAGACAACAGAATATTGTACCTAGTTTTCGACGCGCAGTGCTCTAGTGAAAACGATGTTCTATAAATATTATTTACGATACAGAAATTGTAGACGTATTTGCGGGATATCTAACTCAGTCAAAAAAATTGAAAAATCTTGAAGCGGCCACCCTAGCATGTTTAAGGTGAAAAAGTAAGACTTCTGAAAAAATCATTTCTTAGGATGACAGCTTCCATGTTCAATATTCAATTTAATTAAATAAAAAGGATCAGGTGAAAAGACCAATTTTTAGGTACGTTTTTATTCGATATACGACGTTCCGTCGGTATTATTCCGACTTCTTCAGGTATCTCGAAAATTCTGTTAAAACATGTCTGCGTCAACTTATTAACTAATATGAAATTTATAAAAAAATATAAATTTCATATTAGTTAATCAGTTGACGCTAATAATTTTTGGACTATTATTGTACTTCATTATTTTATTGTAAAAAATATTGGTATGACTTATGTTTTAACAGAAGAAGTCGGAATAATACTGACGAAACGTCGTATATCGAATAAAAACGTATTTAAAATTGGTCTTTTCACCTGATCCTCTTTATTTAATTTATTTCAAGACCTGATTTTTCCTAATATGAATTCAATTTAATATTTACGGTGTGAGTCATACACTTAGACTTCACAATGAAATATTAACAGCACACTTTTTTATGTGATCGGAGTGGTTTTATTGCTTTGCCGTTACATTCAGCCAACCGTGCTATAACGATGACTAACTTCTAAAATTTTGGTACCTTACTACAGCACCGTATGTTTTGCATTTGTACTGGCCAGTAGAGCCAATACTGTAGATGATGGCATAGAAAGAGGGGGCAGATTCCCAGCCGTTACGCATTTTCTTTTCATCAAGCCAACGTTTCACTATGCAAATGGCGGAATAAGTGGTGTCGCATGTTATAAAGTTTCACTTCACAAATTATTTTGGAATATGGACGTCGTGCATCTCTTCACACCCATATTTTTTCATAAGTGTGTGTATTAAACTCTTTGCAATGCTATTTTTTATATAACAAATTTCGCCACAGGGACATATATTTCAACTGTCTTATAAAAATTTAAATACTTCAGAGCAGTGTATAACGTAAACTGTCTTCATAGCCAGGTGCGAAAATATTTTTAAAACAAAAAGCGTGATAAAATTATTTCGGGTGAAAAATAGAACATTTTTTCTGACATTTTTTTTATTACGTTTTCAAGAGATGGAACAAATATTTCTCATTAACATTATACATAGAGGTATAACACAAGCCGTACGGTGTGTACATTTCATAAATTGTACACTTAATTTAAAATTTCATGTTTCAAAAGTTTTTGTAATGCAATGAGGAATATTTCAAATAGGTATTTAGCAGCCTTCTGGCAAAATTATTCTATATACAAACATGTTGTATATAAAGTATTTTCTATACATTTGAAATATTTTATAATATTTTGCAATTTAAAATTGACATAATTGAGAGCTAATATTTTAAACTTCCGTTTTTACTAGGCCAGTCATCAGAAGCAAAAACATTATTGAATTTCGCCCTCAAGATGTTAATGTCAGTTCTGACAGACATTTTATCTACACTTGTCCCTATACCTATTGTGAATTCTGATTTTCATCAAAATCAAGTCAACCATCTTTCAGTGAGTCTTTAAACAATAGGTATTCTTTCGGTTAGACTCTCAAGGCATCAGATAAAAAATACTACAAGTCCACAAAAATTTAAATTACAGACATAGGTCCCGTTATTTCATGTTAGTATTGACGACAGCTTCCTAGTTCTGCGCTGCGCTGGGTTACTAACTTTATTTAGTTCGACATAATTTCAAAGTAGACCTTGAACTGTTTTTATTGATGATAAAACGACGGGTTGTTTTACATCTTGTCGATTATCATCTTGTCTACTTTTTAGACACATTTATGGTATGAACCTTGTCAAAAAAAGGTAACATGAACAATGAACATTGTTATATGCAATCATAAATCCACTATATGTATATTGTTATAGAAGGGCTGATGCTGTAAAAAATGAGTATTTGCGACGAAGAGCTGTATAAAAATTTGGCCGTAAACGTGCGTAAATATTTTTGTGCCAAAACAGCAAAGTGGTATGCTTGTATCAAATCTTCGATCTTCTTAGTGTGTTTGCCATATACCATTGGCGTCGGTCGCCTGATGGGACCTAGGGGTCGAACTAAAATTTCTCGACATCTTACATCACTCTCAACTACTTAGCACAATCTTATTATATTTTTTATTAAAATTCAAAGTTTTATAACTAACAAGTCGCTATTCGCACGCGATTGAGATGATATAATGTCAAATAGTTTCATGGGGATTTAATTTTTAAGTCTTATATATTATTTTAAACTTATTAAAAATTTGGGGAACCTTGCAGCGACACCTTATAACCCTATAACAAGTTTTCACGGTCAAGCTGGACGAATGTCCTGATTGGCTATAGAAACTATGCTTTTCTTTTGAAGTTATTTTTATTACATGTTAAATCGACTTAATTGCACACTCACTTCGCTCGTTCACTCGGATTTATAATTAATTAATTGATACGTTACCCGCTCGCTTTACTATAACAACATATTTTATTATGTATATGTTACGCTATATGTGAATTACTGGCAATTATTCATAATCATCCTTAATACCGGTAAATATGAAAAATAAATGAAAATTTATGAAATTAATCGGTTTGTTTACATAATTCCCAACTCGTAATGGCAAATGTGATAAATATCATGACCAGTAGAATACAGGACAATTTTTTGAGGATATTTTTTCGATGAACACTATGTCGTGAAAGGCTGCGAAGAACAATATTTTATAATTTAGATTTGAAAAGTTAATAAATGATTATTTTAAGTCACATGGATGTAGCCTAAAAAAATTTGAATAAGGGAGTGACTAGTGTTGTCAAATGAAAGACAAATTTATTTTGAATTTATACAAAACAGTTACATGTAAAAACAAACTAATCCCACATTCTTAAGATTTTTTTTTTCAAATAACGTTAAATGCTACAACTACAAATGACTAAATATTTTGTTTACTTTCTTAGGACTACTACTGAAATTACGTGGTTGTTACGTGTTGATAGAAGCCAGCAGCTGCGCAAACTGAATGCATTTACCATTATGAGTTGGAAATCATGTAAACAAACCGGATAATTTGATAATTTTTCAATTATTTATTACATTTACCAAATTTAATGATGGTTATGTATAATAACCTGCAATTGTATATATTATCATCGTATTAGTCACCTTTACCGTAGTATGTATAAAATGTATGTTATTTTGATAGTTTAATGCAATACCTTCTTTTCCAAAATACATACATATGCCATACGTAAACTGTACCAAACCGTTATTTAGAATAATTTTATCAACGATATAAATGGATAAATGAGAATTAGACAATAATTTGACAGTTCAATGCAATAATTTGTTCTCCAAAATTCATTAATATGTTATGCGTAAACCGTGCCAAAACGTCAACTATGAACAACTTTATCAATGACAAGTGAATAAAATAGGATTTGACAATAAACTGTTTTATGTTTCATTTTTGGTAAACTGTTATTATACAAGGATCGGCAACTCGTATCACCTTTTTTTAAAGATCTGCTGTAAGGATATGAAGTAACAAACAGAAACTTTAAATCAATGACACTTTTATAATATACAATTATTTTTTTTAAATATTATTTCACTTTTGAGTGATTGCCTCCAACCTCTTTCTGTATATAATGCTGTAACGGGTTCCAATATTTTCTTCGAAAAAATGTAGTACAATGATATCACACTGACTTTGCGATCATACAGCGATTTATGACGGAGATTTTGTAGATCTTCCACAGCTCAATAACAGCAGTTTTGCATTCAGCAAGAAATTTATATGATTTCTTTTTGAGTTCTTTACTACAAAAACACGTTGATTGTTCGCAAGTATAATTGCATATTTTATAGGTATGTTCGTGCAAGATACGAGGATTAATTCATGCGCTAGTAATTCTATTTTTTGACTGGTTCAAGAATCACAACGCATTGAAATGGTTTTATAGATCTATATAGTTTGTCAACTGTCCAACAGAAAGAGAGTAACTGTTTTGCAATGACTTAGAGATAGTTTTTTTTTGCTTTGTGGCACACCGACGGGCTAACAGAATCAAGAACAAAAGCAGAACAATCATCCATTTTTGTTTCTTACGCTACGCGCAAGTTTCAGATTAGCGGTTCGACTAAAATTCTCGGCTTGAATCGACCGTTCAAGAATCGACTTACGTACCGTCGAATGTTATGCTGAAACAGCCAGACTCATAGTGCCAATTTTTGTTAATAGCTTTGTTGGAACGGTATTTTCATTCCTGGCGGTTCACAAGCTGCTTTGATGATGTGTTGGAACATAACTAATTTTAACGTAACCTGCCAGTGTATTTGCTAAAAACAAAATCTTGTGTTTATAGCAGCCTGTACTAGTTGCCGGAGCTTGTTTAAATATTTATACTTCATATAATGCAATAAAAAGTTGTGCAAAAATCCGGCTTAATTCAAGTATCTTCAGCAATTTGGATTTTAGTAGAATTTTTCACCAATTTATGAATACGACGTACCTATTTATCAGAAGCGTAGCGTGCCTTGGCGGGGCCCCATATAAACATTTGTTTGGGGGCCCTTAGGAAGGGTAAAGATTTCTCACAAAAGAAAAAAAAATGTTTGCATAAAATTAAAAGAAATATTTATTCATCATAATTATCTATCTGTCACTTTTCCCAAAATTTTTACAAACAATTCAAATTGAATATACACTCTCCTTGCCTTTTTTCGGCAAACTGATTTATTAAATCATTTATAGCTGATGATAGCTAGCTATCTTTAGGGGAAATCCCGCAGTCCGCGATAACCGATGTAGGGTGTTGCCAACTTTTGAACGCACGCTTTACGCGGGAAAAAAAGAAATTGCTTTTTTTGACTTTTGTCATTTCTGAAATAAAAAAAAAATGGGAAGTTTTTATAAATTTTTGCTTACGCACGTTGGGGGCCCCCGTGGCCCGGGGGCCCTGTATAATTGATACGGCATATACGGCGGTAGCTACGCCCCTGCTATTTATATTTAATTGGACTTCGAAAATGGTTAACCTTTATATTTTTATGTCAATTTTACATGTTTAAGGCAGTAAATTGTCAGTCTAAATGCATTCTCAAAAATTATGAGTTGTACCATTTTCATTTTATTTGTATTTAAAATGGGAATTGTTAATACATTTCATTTCACGACACTTACGCTGTAGGAAGCCATCAATGTGTGTAATCGAATATCCAGGCGTTCCACTGAATGTTTTATCAGGCCACTTTGCCTTGCAGCCACAAATGTTTACGTACGTGTGTTTGGGTCACATAGCATGCCTGAAAAAAAGGAAATGATGACAGAGAAAGATGGTAAATATATAAAGTACAGACAGGATTATAACAGCCAATGAAATCTTGTCCTTTCTTACATTTTATCAACTGAACACAAAACAGTGTGCATTTAAGTTTAAATGCAGTAATTCCAAATACATGAATTTATATCAAACAGATTGTGAATGGTCAATCTTGCAGATTAATTATTGGTTTTGTACACAGAAGGGCTCATAAAAAAACAATCGAACATTTCGCAAACGATAAACACTATAAAATAATTTTTTACAAAAGTTGTCAATTAGTAGTCGTTAATTTCTAAATATATACAGACGTTAACAAAATACAAATAAGTTTGCATAATAAAACCACATTGCATGTACGAGCAAACACATTATTTTGTCGTTAAGATTTGGACCTGCAACCTGAGTTGTAAAAAAAACTGTAGCTAATCGATAATGAAACGTATTTTGAGAAACTCTGGTACAATAGTAGGAACACACAAAGTTCCTAATAACAACAGCTTATAGAAGCGGCGTACATCGGTCCAGTAGCCTTGATATGACCTCGTTTTGTATGAGAACGGCTATCCATCGTGTATTGTGTTATTCGACGTGATCACAGGCCATCTTCTTATTCTACGACCTCTCACTTAAGACACATTTACAATCGAACTGTGTTGGCGCGTCTTCCCTCATATCTCGTGGCGCTACACTTTTATAAATCCGCACGTTACGGTTCATCAAATGACTCAGTCGAACGACAGCCAGACTATAAATTATGATGAAATCCCATCAGTCATATTATCTTCCATTTGCACTTGAAATATTATGAGTCATTTTAAGATTTTACCTAGAAAATAAAAAGAAACTGAATGACTGAAAATCGAAAATTTTGGTTTTCAGTTAGAAGTGGGAAAAACGCAAAATTTTAATGAATTTTTTCACCTTGCCAACGTCATTTAGAACAATTTCTCTGCAGTAATTTTGAATAGTTTGACTCCAGAGTAGGTATCCTGATCCAATATACTTTCAATTATTTTATGAAAGAACGAGTCACGTTGGCTGGTTCTGTAAACAAAAATACAATTGAACTACAAACCGAACTGGGCTATTTTAAATAAATTTTAAATTGTTCAAACAACCGTCCGGTTCAGTAGAACCGGACGGTAATAGTATATACATTACGTTGTAGTAACAACGTAATGTAGGTATAATATATAATGCATACATAGTACATACGCATATAATAGTGAATATAAATTACATTTTGGAAATTATAAATAATTAAAAATCGTTAAGGGCCGACAATTTTTATTAGAGCTCAGAAACTGTCAGGTGCACTTTTCATATCGGTTATTTTCTAGTTGCAGACTTGAGACTAGTATTAGTTTAAAAGCATTTTGTTATTTCACAGAATTAGTTTTGATAATAGCTATATGTTAGTGATCCCCGGGGATGGGAACTTTATCCAGACAATAAAAAAATTTTTGCAGTCAAATTATTTTTTTCAACAGTATATTTTAGTAATATAAGACAGGGAACGTTTTGGTATGCGTATATATAGAGAACCAAATTTTAAAACCCGCAAATAAGACATATTCATCTAAAATTATGTTGCGAAAAAAAGATTTTTTTGTAGCTTACAATGTTTAAGCACAAAATATGTATTCCATTCAGACTATGTTTGACTAAACTGAAAAATATTTGGTTTATTATTTCTTATACTAGCGATGCTCAACATTTTTGCTTCAAAGATGATTAGTCCTTTAAAGCAAAAAAAATATATATGTTTAAATTTATGAATCAAGGAGAGGAAATTTGATATCTTATGTAATAAATTTCAACATTGAAATTGTTAATATGGGAAGTTTCATGACACTATGGCTAAAATATTACACAATAAATTAAATCAAAAATGTGTTAAAGGTACGGATCTTCCGCGCTGGTTTTTTCGTTGAACTGCATCAGCGGATGATATGATATGATATTTATTTAATCAATTGAGACATTACATCTATTTGACACGTCAACCAGAAATACAAAAATGAGATTATAGAGTTATCGGGAACATAAATATTCATCAACAGAATAAAAGGCCCGTTCTAATAAGAAGTTTTTAATATTTGTCTTGAAAATTGAGCAAGTATTATTTTTTAGCCTTTCAGGCAATTTGTTGTAAATGTAGGCTGAAAAATTTTCTGGGCAATACTTATAAATGTCTATTTTGGCCAACGGTAGTTTTATTGCTTTTTTATTGCGAGTATCATGACCATGTCCATCCTCTGCTAACCTTATTTCCATGGGCGAAGAGCAATAAACAAAAGAGAAAAATGCATGGTGTCATAATCTTTTCTCGATGAAAGATGTTCCTTTTCAAAAATGTAAGACTCTGTAGCGCCATTGTGTAATCACCACAAAAGTAGATAACGTAGAATAGTTATTTTTGAAATCTAAAATTGAAAAGAAAAGAATAATAATTTTAAACGGCGACCGTGGGTTTCAAATCAGACGCTTTTAGTTATTACAAGTAGGAGCAAACTGAATAGATAACTTTGCTGTGACACTGATGATTGTACTTGTGGAACTAATAACATAGTTATTAGGTCAGAAGGAGCTTTAGCTAGTCTCTCGATATACTTGTATGGAGCCCATAGACACAGCTATATTTTAATGTATGTGCCTGGATAAAGCTGGCTTAGTCCCACGGTTCAGAACAACAGAGTAACGTCGTCTGCTTACGGACTCGTGCAGGGTTGACCACATGTACCGTTAACATATGATTTGCAAAACGGTAAATAAAATTAATAAAACGAAAATAAACGATAATGGATATGCAGTAGACTCGCAATAGTTGTAGGGCTTTAAGAATAATCAACTCTCTCTTAGTTATTAATACGCTGATGCTTGATTCACTATACAATGATGCTTGATGTACAATATTTGATATATAATATATGTACCTACTACTAGTTTAAGAGATAAAGGTATATTACAGGTTCATATTTCTTAATCCGAAATAAAACAGACGTTTGTATATACCTACTCATTAAAATCACCAAGTAATTTACCATTCCAACTCCACAACTGAAGAATGGTACTAATTTAGGGCAAAAGTCACACTTCACAACTTCACTATATTTTTCCTACTTGAGATCCCCGCATAAAGTATGTTCGTTTGTTGGTCTGTCAGCATTATTTTAATTGCCAACACTACACAAATCATATTTTTAGAAGAAAAATGCATTTACTATACGACCACGATCATTCGATTTGATATATTCTCTATATTATCATACACCGTTTCCACTCAGGGGCCACCACTAATCTAAAGCTCGGCTCGTCTAGCGACGATATATTATTTGGTATAATGTCGTTCTGAACCACCGTTTATGTGACACAAGTTTAACTTAACTGAAGCAGGGGTCTTATCGTTCTATATAGATTAATGTAAAGAAAAACACTTCCGATCGGAAAATTAAACGTTCTCTCTATTTTATCGTTTTGTCAATAAGAAAACTGGACACTACGGTCTGCTAAGGATGGTCGATATTTAAAAGAAAATATCAAAAAAATTATTATAATATTCATACCTTACTATACCGAGTTACCTACTGTGATATTGCTACAATAATGAGAAAATTTGGATATTTTTTCTAAATTAAAAGAAAAGAAAAACAAAAATTGTAAATTCTTTTCAGGTTTTATTAAATTAAAATTTGTTCGTCTCTCTGAAAAATGCACAGCACATAAACTTTAATTTCCAGTTCACGATTCTATATACTCGTATATAATGTACAGATGTTTACTTAAAAACTTCGTTATTTTTTGTTCAATTTCAATAAACAAAATCTCAAAGGTCATTCTAGAAATACTACAAACTTTACTAATTTAAATTTTTTCCTACATGAAGTCAACTTCTTTTTCTCTATAATATAGAGTGTGTTTGATTTAAACTGGCATAATATTTGATTTGCATTGTATTCAAGCTGAGAAAATAGTAAGCTAACTTAGATCTCCATTTGATTTACTTTGACGTCCAAAATAGTAGGTCAACCATGAAATCTACTCAAAAGCATAGAAAAAAACTCTTTTCAAATATATTTTTCTGTTAAGAAAAATAATGATGGCACGTTTTTTACGGGTTGAGTCTACTATATGATATAACTCGAAATCAAATCCAATCAAATGGAGATATTTGCCATTATTTTATCATGTAAAATCAAACATATTGTATAAATCGAAACATAGATATCTGAAGGTATCCGATAGGTATCAGGACAGGTATATAAAATAATTATTATCTTTTAAAAAGTACTATATATCGTAATTCAATTTATTCATATTTTTATCGATATATTGGACGAAGAGCCCAGCCCTATTTTCTGAAACTACGTACAAAACAGAGTGTCTTTTATACACGTATAGAACATGCATAATATGCAACAGGATGTTACAAATTAACATTTAATATTTTTCGATTTTCTATTCTAATTTCCTTTTAATTTCATAAGCAAAACATGAATTACGAAAATGCGTTGAGGCGTAAATTGTCCGTTTATCCTGTCAGAAAATTGTTTCAAAAAACCTTACGCGTACAAACACAAGCGAATCAAACATATCCTAGTTTAGTGTATAAAAGTATTGCAGCCACTGTCATAAGCTATAATACAATCAAGATTACCTGTGTGATGTGTCAACATAACTTCGTCTTATAAATAACTAAGTCTATCATCGTTTGGGTTTTTTTTATTGACTTTTTCCCAATAAATAATAATGTCTTATTTATTAATTGTATTCTTTTTTTTTAACTTTAAGACAGCAGGTTATCTGGAACGCTTTTTTTATTTCTGTTGTCTCATGAATGTACAAAATTGTATGTTGAGTTAATAAATTTTATTTTATTTTATGTTTCAAAAAATGTTGAGAAACCTATTTTTTTTTAAATACGGCATCTGTCAATAGCCAGTAAGAGCGGAGTTAAACCCTACTGCAGCTGCCGATAAATGCTCTCACACGCACTCATTCTTACTCATAACGCTTCTCACTTCGCAGACATAAAATTTGCTTTTCTTTATACCCAGTCGAAAGTACGTACTTTTGGCTTCGATTTTAAGGCAGAAATTACTCGCACGCCATCAGTAACAGCGAGCCGAAGCACACTGATACGAAAGTACGTACTTTCGACCGGGTATAAAGAAAAATAGTATACACCATACGACCCGAAATCTTACTTCTTTTAAATATCTACTACATTACGTAAAAAAAAACCCGGGTCGCAGTGCCAAAACCCTGCCGACAATATAGTGTATTTGCTGATACAGGCAGTGTGGCTTTATTATGCCAACTTAAGTTGGTTTTTGGGTAAAAAAAAATTTTACTCCTTAATACAGCCCTTAAAATAACATTTTTTTTCTTAATTGCAATATTATTATCAATCGAACCTCTATACCAAATTATACGCAACTTTCAGTAAATAATTCACTATCTGCAAACTAGTGTTTTCATAAAATTTGTAAGTCCGGTCCTGTCGGGCCGATTTTATTAAAATTTTAGGGACACTTTTTAATTACTACCGGATTGTTAAATTTCAATTTTGAAACGATTCGGAGAAGTTTTTCGGTATTTTGGGCCCCAAAAACATTTTTCAACCCCTAAAAACTACCCTTAAAATGGCCCGATTGGGCCCACTTTAAATAGGCTTCGTGCGGTGATGGATTCCAACATGTGTGCCAAATTTCGTTAAAATAAATTGACTTTTTCGAAAGTTATAGCCCGCACACATATATACCTATATATATATATATATATATATATATATATATATATATATATATATATATATATAGGTATATATGTGTGCGGGCTATAACTTTCAAAAAAGTTAATTTATTTTAACGAAATTTATACGAATTTAACGAAATATATATATATATATAAACATTTTTTAAAATGGTGGCAACGTGTTTAGGAGGTTATGAAACGTCGAGAAATTATGGTTCGACCCCTAGGTCCCGCCATCCGACCGACGCCAATAGTGTATGTTGCCATATGGCAAATACACTAATAAAAAGCAGCGGAATGATTGGCGACTACTGTTGTCGCAACACCCCTAATCATCATCGTTTCTCTAAGTTTGCTATACTATGTAACGCTACAATAGTTCCCACTGTTTTATGGGCAATTTGTTCTTTATACATATTTTCATTGTTGATCTAGCTTCTTCTGCAAAAATATATGCTTTTGTATTCCAAAGTTTCCATTAACCTATTTACTTTTCAGTTAAAATGAAAAAAAAACTCATAAATTCTCTAAAAATCAAAGTCTGTCGAGTTGTTACTCGAATTATTGCTCAAGTTTACAGTAGATACATAAAACCGGTGCGTTTCAGAGTAAATTTTTTTACATATTCTTAATCTGTTAGGCTTCAGAATAACTGAGGTCACAAGGGTTTTTCGGAAAAATATTTTATGTATTTTATCGGTCGACGTTAAATATAAAGATACGAGTATGATCATATAAATATCGTAGTTATTCGATTTAATATATGCAAGAAGAAGAAAAATATATTTTTAAGATAAATATTCACTGAGCAAAAAAAATGACCACAATGCATTTTGACACATGCGAGAAGATCACTAAACTAAATCCATGTCGTTTTTTAATAAAAAAATTATGTAAATTATATTAGATATGAAAAAAAAATTAGAGTCCAGTCCAATAATCGAAATAAAATACTAATAAATATTCTATATATATTAAAAAATCTTTTGTTATCTTCCCATTACAAAAACTGTTTTAGCTTTTAAACATTTATTGCTGCAAGAAAACTTTTCTTTATCTGCCTGTTTAAACAAAATTACTAACACTTACTCTCACTTACTGCTATCCTGATTAAGATTGCTCTATCACTTTGTATCATTGCAATGTACTATCAATTGCCATTTTGTTCTTTTCTTCTATTCATCCTTTCGAGATCATTATCAGAGACCTAAAATCGCGCATTAACCTTATTTTGAAGTACAATGAAGTATTTTCTTGTAGCTATTGCAACGTTAGAGCTATCATTTTTATTGTGAATGAACTTCCTGACACAGTTTAATACGAGCGTCGCGACATCGAACGGTCGGCGGCAATTGGATTGAAGATGACGACGGCGCCATCCGATCTGAGGGTCTGGACCCGTCGCAGTCGCACGGTGCTTGCATACTTAACGAGCTTATACTTATCTCTATATCAACACGAATGATGATAACGGCCAATTTCTATACAACATGGCTGAAAAATAATAGCCATTCTATATTCAAAAAAATAACGATAATAAAAAACCTAAATTTTTCACGTTTTCAAATTTTAGTATGAATATTAGGGTGGTCATTAACAGGGATATTGTCAAATTTTTATGTTCCCAGGGGGTCAACGTTTCTAAATTAATTAAAATATATCTCTAAAAATTTGGGCTCTTAATATTAACTCTAAGATAGTCCGCATTCCAACCCAAGTTTCTTATGGAAAATAACATGTGGAAAACTCCTTTTGTTCTTCCAATTTTAAAAACTTGGGACAAATAAATCTACAAAAATGAGACATACCTATTTTTGTAGAGAATTTAACGCTCTACAAAAAAGGTATCTTGTGATTTTTCGCTAAAACTGGTTTAAAAGTTTTCCGATGAGTTTAAACTTTAACCTCGGATAACTTTTGAACCAGTAAACTTGGCGACAAATCACGAGATACCTTTTTTATAGAGCGTTAAATTTTTGTAGATTCATTTTCCCCCAAATTTTAAAATTTGGAAGAAAAGGAGTTTTCCACATGTTATTTTCCATAAGAAACTTTGGTTGGAATGAGGACTATCGGGTTAATATTAAGAGTTCAAATTTTTAGAGATTTTTTTTATCAATTTGGAAACGTTTGACCCCCTGGGAGCATAAAAATTCGACAATACTCTTGTTAAGGACCACCCTAATGAACATGCATCAGGTTGTAACAAATTTAAATTTTCCATCATAATCGCCAATCGTGCACGGTTTGTCCCAAATTTTCAGCTAAAAACTTACGTTTTGAAGAGCATTAATGACAAGCCTCACGAAAAAAATATTAATATTTTATGATCACAGAATTTCTTTATATTCTATTCCGTGTCTAAATTTGAAATGATTTTTTTACTGACCGCTCTTTTAGGTATTGAAATTATCTGAAATATCTAATCGTTAAGCAAGCCTTAGTAACACATTATAGTTCATCATTTTACGTGCCAAATCATCGATACTTATAGCTCGATCTGTTATTAGTAGCTATTAAGTTTAGCGTATCCAAACAATATAATGCAGTACACCGAGGACAGTTTGACATATAAATTAATAAATTGTAATGATCGTCAAGTTTTTCCAGTAAGAGTACTGCAATAAAATACGTTTAATCCAGTGCACGTTATAACAGTTTCATAAAAGCAGATAAATTGTTACAGCATCAATCTGCCACACCGTTTAAAATTCACTTGTTGATTTGTAGTTCAATACGCCGAAATACACATGGCCTTTACTGTGCGTTGATTTTAAAACATACGCTATTCAATAAGCGCGACAGGTATTGGGAGGAGCATCGATGGCTTTCATGGCTTGCTTGTTTTCACTGCTTCGCCATTTACATATCGCTTTACAGATTCAGACATTTATAGTATCAATTAACTCGACTCTAAGACTTGCTATCGGGAATCATACTATAATATAATATATAGTAATGTGTATACAGTGTGTACCCCATGACGTAATGATATTTTGGTAATATTTGCTTCCGGTTAAAGATTATTGTTATTTTTTTTTTTTGTGAACAGGTTCTAAACATTCTTAGTAATTATTTGGTAGATTTATTTTTAAAAATTAGAAAGATCAACTTCAAAAAATAAAATTAAAACTACATTTTGTGTGTAGTTGTTTTAATTAAGACAATCAATATGCTATGATATGATATGATATGATATGATATAATTTTATTTTTGTGGCCAAAAAACATTGGATACAAAAACTCAGAATAAACATATGAAGTAACACATTAAAATAAATCATTAAAACTATAAGGCACAGATTGTGTGAGATGTTTTTTCAAGCTTTTTTTAAAATTCGACAACTTGTATGATTTATTGTCATCTGGCAAATTTGAAAAAATCTTGTAACCTACGTATATAGGACTTTTTTAAAAAAAAGCGGTATTGCACTTAATGCAAATGTCTTTATTAGGTCTTGTGTTGTGAATGTTTGGTTTATCGTTTATTGCACTGAAATAATTTAGCCTATGCATCAGAGTAAGCAATTCAAGAGTGTAAACCCCGTAATATGTTAATATTTTGTTTTTTTTTAAATATCATACGACATGATTCTGTACTTTTTTTGTTAAAAATTATTCTCAAAATTTTCTTTTGTATTTTAAATAATCTGTCTCGCTCTACGGAAGTGCCCCATACAACAATGGCGGAACTCACACAGGAAGCGACAAAAGCATGATAGAAATTTAATAACGTGTTTTGATCATAGATTTTTTTCATTTGTCGTATTTGGTAACAACAGAAATTCAATTTCTTACAGATATTATTAATTTGTAGAGTTCATTTAAAATTTTCATCTATTAGAACACCTAGAAATTTTGTAAATCAAAATTACAAAGTTTTCAGGTTAAAATCCCATAGTAATCATTTTAATTTTTCTTTTTTTCTTTTTTCTTATGACGTTAGCAATCAAGCGTTTATAATGTATAATATAATCACTGATGTCTCATATAGGCATTCCACGCGTTACAGACGTCTCATTCACACGCACATTTTTAGAGTTGAATTCTTTTGACGTGACCAAGGAATGATTATATTAAAAAGTTATAGGCGCATCGTAAAGTACATAAAATGTTAAATGGACTTCAAAATGCAGGCAGAGTGATATCGAAGCGAATACTGAGAACGTGAGGTTACTTCAAAAAGAGCATAATAGACTAAATTTCTGCAATGCTATTACGGAACGCAAATTCCAAATTCTGCGAAAGTTAGAGAGAAAAAGCGAATCAATAAATAAACATCAAAAGAAAAGCTATTTACATTTGTGTAAACGAATTTTGAAAATTCATCACAAGTCGTTCCCTGTTAAACTGCACGTTACTTGGCAAGTGTATCAATTTATGTTAACATATTAAACACATAACGGAAAGTTGTAGGCCTGCAGGCCAACCGGTTTTCATATTTTTTGTTACCTTTTATTGAGCGAGAAGCTTGAATTTTTTACAGGATTCTGAGGTCATAGACCTTAGTATTTGATATTAATTTTAACTTGATAACTTCAGAAAAAGAATGTTGAAGGACAAGACAGGCAGATATACAGAGAGATAAAAAAACAGACAGACGGACGGACAACAAAACATTTTTTTATTCTGAGGTACGGAGCCCTAAAAACATACTCATGTATGACCGTGTGTAAACTGAGAAGGATTTTTCTGAACAAAAACTACTCATGTTTGTATCTGTAGTTCGGACGGATTACGGATGACCTTTGCCCATTAGTCGGATGTAATAAGCTATATTATTATTAGTGTATTTGCCATAGGCAACATACACTATTGGCGTTGGTCGGATGGCGGGACCTAGAGGTCGGACCAAAATTTCTCGACGTTTCATAACCCCCTAAACACTTTGGCACCATTTTTAAAAATGTTTATATATATATATATATATATATATATATATATATATATATATATATATATATATATATGTGTACGCGCAATAACTTTCGAAAGAGTTAATTGATTTCAACGAAATTTGGCCCACGTGTTGAAATCCATCACCGCAAGAAGCCTATTTAAAATGGGCCTAATCGGGCTATTTTAAGGGTAGTTTTTAGGAGTTAAAAAATGTTTTTGGGCCCCAAAATACCGAAAAAATTCTCCGAATCGTTTCAAAATTGAAATTTAACCCTTTGATAGTAATTAAAAAGTGTCCCCACAATTTAAATAAAATCGGCCCGACAGGACCGGATTTACAAATTTTATGAAAACACTAGTTTGCAGATAGTGATTTATTTATTGAAGGGTGTATTTAATTCAGTGTAGACGTTAGATTGATAATAATATTACAATTAAGAAAAAAATGTTATTTTAAGGGGTGTATTAAGGGGTTAAATTTTTTATTTTGCCCAAAAACAAACTTAATTTCACATAATAAAAGTATAAAACCACACGGCCCTATACAAGCAAATACACTATATTTCCGGCAGGGTTTTGGCACTGCGACCCGGGTTTTTTTATTATTATTATAATCGGAAAATGTTAGGTATAAATTAAAAGATCAGAAATTCCATTTAATAAAACCGTGATGTAAAAAAAACACATTTTTAAATTTTTATAATCGTGTTGTTGTAAATGTAAATTAAAACCGATCGTAGACTATGATCTGTTTTAATTTACTACTGGCAAATTTTTGTAAACGAAATACTTACGATCATCTATGACTCATAGATGAACTTAGGCATTTGGTTTACGAGAATCCGCCAGTAGAATTTTTACAATGTAAACCATGTCATGTTCATCCTGGAAATACATACAGTAGAAACGATGCACTTGTGTTTGTCAACAAATATAAAATAAAATGTGTGCCAATGAAATTACAAAGCCAAAGTTACCGTCATCGTCCAAAAACAAATACACTGTTGAAATTAAAGTAAACACAATTTGACTATACAGAATTTATACGTAATGCAGCCACTTTACACAGTGTCCTAACCGCGGGAGATCCGGATAACACAGTGTGTTCTTCGACAGCAACTCCCATTTCGTGCTGGATACTGAACTGTGCTTATTTTGGAGTCCATTTTAATGCACGCCAAAACTATCCTTATATTATAAAATATGCGGCTGAACGAATCTCCTGCGAGTTTCCCAACGACCTTCCTACCATTTTTGAAGATACAGAATATTTTCTAATTAGACAATTCCATTCTTGTAATGAATGTAAATGAATAGGTATGGATGTAGCTCTAAAAATGCATAAAAACTAAAAAGACATTACGTCGAAACGTTACCCAGCTTGAAAAACAATTTTTGAAATTTATTCCAATTTTTCCTTACAAACATTATATTGAAATAGTGGACTTTCAGCCTAAAGATGTAAGCCTCACGTAAATATATTTAAAAAAAATTAAAAGATTCAGTATTAATTTAAAAACCGATGTGAAAACATGACTAAAATTCGCATCAAAACGTCATTTGCATGACCTGAAATAATATTGTACTGAATTTTCATGTTACCACAGAAATAAAGGAGTTTAACAAATAGTGAGAATTTTTTGTGTCACTACTCTATAAATCAGTACCGTAATGGACAACTCACAGACCAGACCGCTAAACCTTAGAGGACTGAAATTTTGACAGTGAATTTTCATCTCTATTTATGCACAGATAAGACAGCTAGACCTAAAATATCTCGAGATTGTGTAAATTTACAGATTAGGTTGACCATTTACTATTCATTGGTTTTCGCCCACTTTAAGTATGGTATGATCCCATTCACAGTAACTGCTTGACCATTCTCATTTTCAAAGAAGTACGGACCGATGATTCCTTGGCTCCAAAGAGCCCACTAAACAGTAACTTTTTCACTATGTAATAAAACACATAAGTACTTGAACTTATCGTGGCGCTGCGTACAAATAACCAATGACTAACGAAAACGTGTATAACCAATTTTTTGGTGACACCCAAAGAAAATCTATCCGTTCTGATAGTTTCATATCTATAGCGCACCGAAATAAGACGTAAATAAAATGTTTTAAAATTCTTTTTCCCAGGATAGAAGGCTAAATAAAAACAATTGTTCTTATCAGGTTTTTATTTTTGAAATATGACAATTACGATTTGGAAATATTGACTTTATTAGGATTAAGGTATGAAAGTAAATGTAAATTGCGTAGTTGGAAAAAAAATAAGAATGTCAAAATATGTATTAATTTTTATTTTTGATGCCATAGGTTTCTGAGGATGGTTGTAAAGTGCAGCCGAAACGTTAGACCAAAAATAAAAACCTGATAAGAACAATTGTTTTTATTTAGCCTTCTATCCTAGGAAAAAGAATTTTAAAATATATTATAAAGGAAGGTGAAGAAAAATACTGTAAATAAAATGTGCAATGTGCACAATTTAATAAAGAAATCAGTTAAAAATCTATTAGCAGGTTTCAAGTCATTGTGTCGTTTTGCGAAATTGCTCAAAATATTACGTTTGTGGATTCACTATAATTTAATAATTTACAACATATAAACTATAAAGCGCTCATTTAACAGTGCCAAATAATGTCATTCGACATTTAAAGAAAAACTAGCAATTGCATGTCTGAGGCGTCTGGGTTGGTTTTATGTTTTGGCACCGGGCCAAACCTAACACCGCATATAAACAGCCTACCACGTTATTGTTGAGCGCGGTTTGTAATTTATAAAGCGTTGCACAAAAGAAAGCTGAATTCATTTTTTACAGTGCTTTGTACAAAAAGAAATTTGTCTGCATATTAGGAACTTACTGATGTGATCAATATGTTTTTTTTTCTGCACAATCTGTAAATTGAAGAATCTTCATACATATATACAAGTTTATTTTTTCTTTCCCATTGAAACAATTTTAGGTCGCATAACCAGACTTTAAATAATAATTAATTAAAAAAAGAAACTACCTTATTTTTTATATCGGTTAAAGACAAAAAAAACGTTTATGTTCAGATAAATTACGTAATTTAAAAGACGTTTTTTAACGATGGGCTGTAGTTTTTTTGAATTTGAGAAAATATATAACTTGTCATAAGTTTTGATTTGGTTTTATTTTTTTGTAACTCTCGTGACCCATCTTTGAACCATTTCTATACCTGTCCGGTTATCTTTGAAGACGTAAAGACGCATGTAATTCCGTTTATAATACAATATATTAATATTTTTGCTATAATATTAGTTAAAATTTAACAAGTTAAAAATGGAAAAATTATCATTATTTACACGTGGTGAACGCGCTCCGGTGTTTGGTCGTGCAAGCACCTGTATATAAAATTTAGAAAAATAAAATCGGTATAAAAAATAAGCTTTTATTAAAATTACTAATAAGAAAACACGGTGCACACAAGAGACACACGATCGAAGTGAAACTCCTTATAATAATAATAATAATTTATAGTGTTGATTCTTTTTACACGATTTTATGTAACGTACATAATTTTTATTTTTATTTTTGAGAAAACAGGGTTTGGTATAAAACGATACGACATTTAGGGACAGAAATGTCAATCATAAAGACATTACTTTGACAGCATCAAAAACCATATTCCCTTTTTAACCCCTTATAGTTTGAATTTCGCAAAATCCCTTCTTAGTGAGCGCTCGCGTCACAAAATGAATATCTTGTCCAAATTTCAAGTTTCCATTGCCGGCGGTTTAGCCTGGGCGTTGATTATGTCAAAAACCCCGGAACTTCTATTTGACCACTTTAGGGATAGAAGTTTGAAAGACTTCAAACCTATATGTTTTCTTTAAACCATTTAAATTGATTCGACAGTTTTTACGTCATCATGCATGCAGAAACAAGCAAAAATTCCAAAAAATGGTTTTAATGCATCCTATCACTTATCCTTCTTACCCCAGTATTTTTTTGCAAATATTTTCAATGTACAGTTACGCTAAGTTTGCAATTTTATTATATGTATAGGTTTGTTCTGTGACGCATGCTCTATACTCTTTGTGACATAAACAATGTTTTTATGAAAACTTCTTTGAAGACCGTCTTTCATCTACAGCCGTGATTAATTAGTCTTTTTGTGTTACACTAATGAGATGTTAGTAATTTTTTTTGTTCATAGCGCATTTTCATTTTATTGTATATATTAAATTTTTTATCTTTTAGGTTGTATAGGAATGAATTAACTGAACATTTAAAATAAATTAATCAATGAATGCTATATTATTTCATTAATAAACAACAGTCTGTAAAAATATATTATATTTTTATAAATATCAGCTTTCAAAGTTCTATTAGAATCTGACCTGTACGTCCCACCTAGTAATCGCTCGCAACTGAAAATTTTCTTTGTCTATTTTCTTATAAAAATTATGGAAATTTTATTATTTTTTTTCTATTTTTATGCAGTAAAACGGAAATAAAACACCCCTTTAAGGAATTCCCTAAAATCTTAAGTTTAAAATTTGACTTCGATCCGGTGAATGGTGGTGGTCTCTTTACTCTTGAACCACATCAAACTTTCATTTCTCTCCGATATACCATATTTTAGACATTACAGTTTAAAGCATAAACAAACTTTTATCAAGAATATTTTATTCTAACAAATTAATAATAAACGAAACTTTAAAAATATGCATCTTTTGTAATGCTGTATGAACTTTTATGATACGTGATTGTCAATATTTCTAAAGTCTGAGCAACATTGGCACAGATAAATATCAAATCTTCCAAACCCACGCCAGACGCTAGGTATCTCAGTATTGCAGAAAGTCTCTGACGTGCAGGGATTGCTTGACGCATTACAGTGTCTTGTTTTCCTATTTGGGATTTAATTTGCTCCAAAAAAGGTTCAAAGGCTTCTTGATTCATTCAGAGAAAATTTTCGTAATCTTCCGGCTCTATATCTTCGAGAAAGTTCAGCAAATGTACGTGACTAAAACATTTTCGCAGCTTACACCATTCATTTGATTATAGCGTCTACATCTTTTCTTCTTTGGATTGTTGAGTTTGCACGCGGCCACCAAAGGAAGAAATCCTATATTTGAATTACAACTCATTTCTAAACACACAAGTGAACTTTCTAGAAAAAAAAAAACAATTCACACTCCGGATTCCTGTACCAAACGGGTATTGATTGCGATGTTGACAGGATATTATTGAAGCATATTTGTGACGCTCTTCAATCTTCAATATATTCAATATTATTGCCAATATTATTGATCGCTAAGAGCTTGCGATAGATGATAACCTTTGCGTTTTCAAAACCCTCAACAAAGATATGAATATGTACGTTCTATTGACTGTAATTGTTATCAGAAGCGCCTAGTAGATAAAACTACCTACTAATCTGGTCATTTAGTTTTGTTTTTGTTACAGAAGACTGTTGTACATGTGCTTAGTTGACATTTCTATTTATTCTCTACTTTTTCACAGTTTGTAATAGCGATGGAATTTCTTTGATTCAAACAATTACGTGGCAGTCCTGCATGCTAGCTTCTTTGTAGGGTCACTAAAGAGAGAAAAAGCAAAATTGTATGTTTCTTTATATTTTTAATAAAACTGAATAGTATTATTTATATCAGGATTATAAAGGTTAATTTAGCAGAAATGAAAATTGTACACATAAAAAAGATGACTAATTATTATTTAGGTATTGCTCTGAAAATTAACGTAAGATCTTACAGTGGTTGTACTTAGTTGTTTTCTTTTTAATTTAAAACATTTTTATAGGAATATAAAATTAAATAATAGATTAGATATATTATGTATACTCGTATTATGTCGCAGGAAAAAAGATATTCCCGGCAAATGGTTTTTATCTAGGCGAATGTTATCTTCTCTGACAAACGTTTTTTTTTTTTTGCTAACAGACGGCAAATGTTTTTGGACTGGGATTATAGTTTTTGCTTGCATATTTTTTAGACAAACGAAATAACATTATTTCTTTAAAAAAAGCTCTAGTTAATTAAATGATTATTCTGCTTAAGCAAAAAGAAATCTATAATTAACAAAACCCTCTCCCAGTTAGGAGCCACCAATGTATTAATATGAACATGGAGGTGGAGGAACCAATCGGATTGTGTTTTATCAAAATATGAGTGAAGTTTGAGATCAGTGTCGTATTATGAATAAATTAACTTCGTTATTACGATTGGAACCTACCTCATTAATAATGTAGTTTATGCAAATAATGTATTCAAATAAATACTCTCTGTTAATTTTAACAACTTATTTAAAACACGTCCATTTTTGGAAATAAAAATGTTCAAAGTACAGCATTGTTTCAATAACAAACTTTATTTTGAATATTATATTTTGATACGCCACTGACTCACGTGTTTGTCACTTATATTCTCTTTTCGTAAGGAGTAGAGACTCAAGGTCAATTGAGAAAGGATTATATATGTCGTAGAAGAATAAAAAAAAACGGATTTTCGCGAAAATGTTAGGATGTTTCCAAAAAACCGGATTCCAATTACCCGGTTTCTTGCAATCTTTCTAGGATTTTCGCAAAGATCCTATTTCTTAATTATCCTACGACCTGTACATTAATTATAATCTAATGTTGAACACAACCTAAAGTACAAATACAAAATGGCAAATAATATAAAAAAAATTAATAAAAAAACTGTTTGTTATTCAAAGAAGTGGCATTTTAAATTCTTGAGGAATTTCATCATAATTAAAAATAAATGATGAGGAGGACGTTAGGTCACTCTTCGAAATATTTACTTACATAGGCATAAAATTTATGAAAAATCTAACGAGCAAAACGACAGACGCTAAATATGCTAGGTTTATAACTATCGCGGTTATTTGCCTAATAACGATTACGACAAATGTAATTTTCCTTAGTAACTTTTAAAGTAGAAATCATATCATAAAGTTCTTTGTCCAGGAAAATAGCATTAGCCGAGGCAAAAACCAGTTTTAAATAACAATGTGTCCTGCGGCATAATTGTATATAACATATTTTGTTTATTTGTTGATATGTGTCAACTTAGATTACGCAGTCGAAAACGACGAAACAAAAAAAAAAACCCGGGTCGCAGTGCCAAAACCCTGCCGACAATATAGTGTATTTGCTTGTATAGGGTCGTGAGGTTTTATACTTTTGTTATGTGAAATTAAGTTCGTTTTTGGGCAAAATAAAAAATTTGACCCCTTAATACACCCCTTAAAATAATATTTTTTTTCTTAATTGTAATATTATTATCAATCTAAACTCTACACCGAATTAAATACACCCTTCAATAAATAAGTCACTATCTGCAAATTAGTGTTTTCAAAAATTGTGTAAGTCCGGTCCTGTTAAGCCGATTTTATTAAAATTTTAGGGGCACTTTTTAATTGCTACTAACGGGTTAAATGTCAATTTTGAAAAGATTCTGAGAATTTTTTCGGTATTTTGGGGCACAAAAACATTTTTCAACCCCTAAAAACTACCCTTAAAATGGCCCGATTACGCCCATTTTAAATAGGCTTCTTGCGGTGATGGATTTCAACACGTGGGCCGAATTTCGTTGAAATCAATTAACTCTTTCGAAAGTTATTGCGCGTACACATATATATATATACGTATATAAATATATACATGTATATATATATATATATTTTTTTTTTTATATATATATATATATATATATATATATATATATATATATATATATATATATATATATATAAACATTTTTAAAAATGGTGCCAAAGTGTTTAGAAGGTTATGAAACGTCGAGAAATTTTGGTCCGACCCCTAGGTCCCGCAATCCGACCGACGCCAATAGTGTATGTTGCCATATGGCAAATACACTAAATTATGTGCATAATTTTGTTTTATTTGATATGATAGCAACTTTTAATAATTATTCATTTTATTTTACCGAAAATCTTACATGAGTCATTTTGTGATGTGAACATAGATTTACTAAACATTGTAATTAATTGGTCGGATGTATGACAACCAACCTAACCATTAACTGAACAGCATGGATAAATCGTAAATGAATGGAGCTATAGTGACTGCGTGAAAACGTATAATTATTTTAATTGTAAGATAACTAATTAATTGGACTCTACTGTGAACGTGAATAGATTTAGATTGTTCATGCTGTTTTTCGAAGGTTAATTTGCATTAGTTGTCACGCCATTGTCTTATATTCAAAAATCTTTTGTCTGACATTCAAGTGATGAGACAATTGTACTAATACTAGGAAAAAAAAATTACATAATTTCATTTCGTTTAAATATTTACTCTTTGATTTTTATTGAATTAAATATATGTATTGTTAAATATCCAAATTTTATTGAAGTTATGGTTAACTAGTTAAAGTTTTGCCCGAAGAAGTTAAAACAAATTAACGAAACGTCGCAAATTTTTTAATTTAGTTTATCTATATTAAAATTCAATTGTCCAATTTCCCGTGAAAAAATAAAAAACTTATTAATTATAATGGACGTGAACAATATTGAGAATTGTACTAATGTTAGCAAACAATCTTGATTACTCTTTTGCCATTGCGAATCCACAAGTGGTGTTAATTTAGGTCAAAATTCATATTTTATAATTTTACAATACTTTCTCCACATGAGGTCCCCTGAATGTAAAAAATATATTTTTACAAAAAGGATGTGCATCTGTTTGTTAACACGATACCAAAGGGCTGAGCGAATGGAATTTTGATACAACACAATGTTTGCAGCTGGAATGGTCCCGTCGTTCAATTGACTGGAGCTGTTTTATATAGATTAAAGGTTGATGATTAAGTATCTGTCAATAAAAATCATTTTCTATTAGAAACATTTTTACTTTAATGACAATATTTCAATTGACTATAAGGTAGGCAACGCAATGGACGTCGCCGTATGGCATGTTAGCCTGCTTGTAGTTCAGTGTGACATGGCACCAAGACAGAAACAAGGACAAATGCAGATTCAATAAAAACCATCTAAAAAGTTTTAATGGGGACGAATTTTATTCGATTTTGAAAACGCATATCCCCAATATATTTAATGTACAAGCAAGTTTATAAATTGAATTAATGTAAAAAAAACATACTGCAGTGTATTTATCAAAAAAATCTTCTTGTATAAAAGATTGAGCAAACGGTCCAAACACTTTTTCTTCTGTATGTATGTGTCGTTTGAACCCGAAATCATTTAAAACGCGATCTAACTAATCAAAACTAGTTGTAAGATTGACCTTTCGTCAATTTCAATTTTAACTAGTCAAAACTAGTGTTCAAAAAGTAAATTCAATTAATTAA
Source organism: Venustoraphidia nigricollis (assembly GCA_034508555.1). Taxonomy (NCBI): domain Eukaryota; kingdom Metazoa; phylum Arthropoda; class Insecta; order Raphidioptera; family Raphidiidae; genus Venustoraphidia; species Venustoraphidia nigricollis. The sequence continues at coordinate 14,578,697 of JAVRKA010000003.1, read as the reverse complement.
ACAATTTTGACTTCTACTAGATCGTAATAAGTGGAGTGTAAAACAAGAGTTTAGGGATCAAACACACTGTTTCTAAATTAGCCACCACCACCCTCACCCCGGGGGTGGGGTTAGCTAGGGTAGTAATATATAGATCTATTACTTTGCAATGCAGTGAGTTGAACATTGATAGTTGAAAATCTTGTCGAAATTGTAAAAAACAAGATTTATTTTTTTTAGAAAACATAATTTTTTTAATATCTATATTGCTATCTATAATATGGTGGAATTACGGATATATATGGTGAAATGACGGGTATGTATGGTGGGATGACGGGTATATGCGGTGGAAACACGTGTTGCATGTGCAATGTATTATGATGTAAAAAAATTACAACTATATATTGAAGAATGTATTACGGTTTTAACATAGGGAACGTTTTTTTTTTTGTAGTAATTATAAAAATTTTGACAAATTATAATTTTTGTGAGTTAAAAAAAATATTTCAAAAACGTTGATTGGAGATTGATGTACAAACTCTCAGCCTAAAAATGTTCAGCGCTTATATTTTACTGTTACTTTGTTTTTTAAAATGTTGATGATGTATTTATGTCCTTTGTTTGTATAATAAACGTTATTATGTCCGCGTTACTACTTTCACATATTGTTGGAATCAAAGCAAATATAAGTTTGTAGCCTTTGACAGTAAGTTCTTAAGTTTTTCTGACTGTTTCATAAACTAAAATATTTTTCATGTGTGAATTCCCACGTATTGACTGCAATCTGCGATATGCCGGCAAATAAGGCAGTATAGAGAGTAAATTGAGTCTAGCAGCTTTCTTGGCGCCTTTAAAATATCTACTTGGAGTTTAGTAGCATACCACCGCATACTGTGTTAGTGGCTTTGCAATGGTGCTTCGTTTATTACTGCATTCTTATGATTCAGTCACGAGTATGATATTTACCATTTTCAAAAAAAAAAAAAAATAAACACATAACTCCGTGAAAGAATGATTTGCGTTGTCCTTTTTTATCAAATAAGATTAATGGCCAATGGCGATCTAACTTCTCAGTGGATGATTTTATGTAATGTACTTATACAGAAATACTTGCTAATCACCCTTATTATCGTTCTCGGTAGATATAGTTATATGCAAAAGGTACTTTTGCCGGTACTTTTAACAGACTTCAAAAAAGAGGAGGTTCTAGATTCGACCCGTGTGTATGTATTTTCGAGAATCTTCACGCATAAGTGTATGTTTGCAAAAATCTAGAAAACAGAAAAGGCCATTATCAATCTAAAAACTTATAATATTTCGAACAGAATAATGTATTAAAAAATCTGATTCATTGAGCGCGAAAAAATCACTTCACTATATTGTGACCTTGGAAATCCAAAATGGAAAAAACATATTTTTATGCTTTTTGTCCTAGCAGAAGGGGGGAAATTTAGTGTGTTTATTTCAGATCTTAACTAAATCACGTTTAGGTTTTCTCTAATTACTTTCGAATTAGGCTTGTTTTACTACCTAATCACTGACCTACTTTGAACTTACCTATATTTACGTTTCTAGTGTCGAAATATTCTTTTAGAGATTCAATTTCTTTGCATTGATTTGTGTATCAGCATGTATACATACGTTTCTAGATAATATTCGTAACAGAAAAGGTAATTTGACCCCATTTAAAATCGGTTACAAATTGTTGTCATCCGAATAACATATAGAGTAAAAAGCATATTTTATTGATTTTCATAACAAAATAAGTTTATTTTCTCTAATAAAACGTGAAAAATTATAATTTTTTTTAAACACGTGATTGGAAACATTCTGCGATATTATTCGCTTTTTGCGTCATTATTCCATATATTTATATTATAATGTTTTTCGTTTTTGTGTTTTTTAAAAATTAACGTATCGGTGGTTAGTCATATCTATGCATCGTTGAATAATTTATATTATATTTGAAAAGTATAGTTCTTTTCAAACCGTGCTGTAACGTCCTATTCCTTTCTCATCCAAAATTAGCTTTAAGTTGACAGTTTTATTATTTGTGAATAATTGTGTATTGGATTTTTACTCCGAGTAATACAGTATTTTAATTTTCTTTTAACAGCAACCGAAAATATTTAATAAACAGATTTCACAAAAATGCAAAAATGTTACATAAAAGAAACATTTAGAATTTGTCTATTTTTACGAAAATAAAAATTGTTAACCAAAATTCTAAACATCAGTTTACCTACTAGGATTTTTTTAGACATTTTTCAAAGTAAGGTAATTTAATTTGTTACCTCCCGTCTCGAAAACTCAGTTTTAACTTACCATGGACCTTTCTTAGAATCCTAAACAAAAAATCTGCTAAACCAAAATGCACAGATGATAGCACTATAATAACTCTCGTTTTAGCATGTCACCTACTCAGCCAACACCAATAGTGTACGTGCCATATACTGTGTACTTGATTACGCAAATAGCTAAGAAAACGAATTCAGGAAAAGCGGTGTCTTTTTATAGTCTTCAGTTTATAGGGTTTTTTGTGCCTTTTCTTAAATTGAACAGAAAACCAGCTGCTTTATAAAATGCATCAGTTGTCTTACAAATCAGCAAGTGGACTGCTCCGAACTAAATCAGAGCAGTGGATAGTTCGCCAGTAAGATCTTTCTCTATACGGAGTGCTATGTTGACTAACTTTACATTCCAGTACTTTTTTCTACAGAATTCGGTTGTAAGTTCCGGCATTCCGGACGTAGTTCCGATACTGAGAATGATCTACAAAAATATTTCATGTCAGTTGAACATTATTTTAAATAGAAAATATTTTTGTTTACATAGAATCAGATATTTGCAAACAGACAACAAAATAGACATTCCCAATTAATAATAATTGGGAACATTTCGAATATAAAACTTAAAAAAAAGTTGAGTACATATTTTACGTACTCTTTAGACACTAGGGAGATCATCAATTATTGATAAGCAATCTAAATCAAGGGCCACTTTTTGGTCGAAAAATTTGTTTTTTCATTTATTGCGGTATTAATTTATTTGAGAGTTGAATTGGCATATATTAAAAAAAAATCGAAATTTCGGAACTGTGAAATCTCGACATACCTATTCTGATTCGCTGTTTTTCTATATAGTATATATCAATGTTTAGAGTTTTTACACTCTACAATTAATATAGCACTAGTTTCAAGAATTTCTGACAGTTACGACTGGAAATCGCACTCCTCCAGTATTTTTTGTCCTCGTGTTTCTTATCCGCGTTATTATTAATATTATTGTCATGTGAAAAACAAATGTTTGCCTATTTACATTTAACAGACGATGACTATATAGTTTTTCATTATTCTAATGACTTACGTTGTAGATATATGAAAATAATATATGTGTTAACAATATATTTGAAACATGTAGTCCTCTATTTTCACGATCAATTTTCAAGGAACTAATTAACAGCGATAAGTGAGGTATTACTGTAAAATGAAAATAGCAGACTGTTGCTAACAACCAGTTTATGTCAAAAAACGGTAAGAGTTTGAATTGTTACAACAAAAAGATTATTTCGCACATGTTCCCTGTACATTCAGTATTTGGACATTTTCCATTCGAGCACTGTTTTGCTGTCCGTCGTCTGGCTGTGCTGCCGGATCTGTGATGAGAACATCGCGCCTTGCAATAAATCCTGCTCGCGTCAGTCCCATCTATGTACGTACTATACGTAATACGTCTACAATCTGCATGGATATATATATGCGATACAACGGTTCATACAACGTCCTCTACTCGATTGCTTCACTCTAAACAAGAGCCTGTGCCCTGCACTGTACCGAGATGTGCAGTATTGTCCCATTTTCACACATTCTTTGTGACAACTTTTCACTCGTCGGAACACTTCTAATGCAATCAACATGATTAAAAAAAGCGATGTTGTCACCCTCGGATAAATACAGTTCAAATAATTTTTTTAGCTCGAGATTGCTTTTTTTATTAGAAGTTAAATTTATAACTTTTGTTTATTTTATCACATATTTAATTCCAGTGATAAGGCAGTAATATTTTTTTCAATATTTATTATTTTGTTAATGTAATATACTCCATCAGTATGGACAAGTCAAAAATTAAATAAAATCACAGGTATTTTTTTAGAAAAAATTTGATATTTTTGATATCAAATTTAACTCGTAGATAATGTCGACGGAGCAACGTTGATTTTAACTGATTGACTGTAAATTACAAACGCTCGCCAACTAACGTCAACATGATATCAAAACAAAAATTATTACATAAAAGATGCATAAGAAACTAGATAAATATAAACAATTTTAACGATTGTAAAGGAACAAATTGAAAACAAAATAAAACCATATAAACTGGCCAAATTCAAACACATTGACACTGCTATGCGGAGTTTCACAAAGCATTGTCAAAAAATTTGATCTGGCAATGACCTTAGAGTGTGACCACAATATTTCTCCATAAGAAAAGCATTGTAGAATTTCAAATCGAACGATTGAAACGATATTTTTTCTAAACTGTGTATCTGTCGTAGGATAATTAAAAAAATCGGATTTTTGCGAAAATCCTAGGACGTTTCCAAAAAACGGGACTCTAAGTACTCGAGTTTTTGCAATCTTCCTAGGATTTTCGGGAAAATCCTGATTTTTTAATTATCCTGCGACATATACACGTATACAACATAATTTTTTATACAGTTCCACACGAAAACAACTTTTTTCTACGTACTTTTATGAAAATTTAGATTGAAAAGAGATTTTTTCCCGTGTTGACTATCATATTTTGTTTATGTATGAGAACAGTCTAATGTTCTACATGACAGTTTCACAACGACAGTAGAGTTTCTTTATGTATAAAAACTGAAAAAAAATTATTACAATCCAAGGTCACTGTCAAATCAAATATTTTGACAATGCTTCTTACAACCCAGCTTTTGTATAATTTCCTAAAAACTTGGAGCCCGATCTGCCGCCATATTTCCCTAAGCTGAACACAAAATATGTGAATTTGACACGTCTCCAAAGAGTAGTTTTTCGCGCACCATTAAGAATGAGTTATTGATGAAGGGATTGCGCAGGATAAAAAGCATGGCTCAACTGTAGGTTTGTACATTTGAATGCTTACGCTATTGGCGCCTAAAAATCATATTTTTTTACAATTGAAAAACTGTAACAGCATGAGAATTTATATATTATTTGGCGAGCTCTCATTTTTTTTTGTTCTTTTGCGAATGTGTATACACGTGACATAATGCCGAGAATTTGACATTAAACGCATTATTATTAATTATAAATTTATGAAATTTTGAGGATTTTATATTAGCTCGAAATTATCACAAAAATATTGACAATTTTATTTGTTTATTTTTAAAATTGTTCCAAAATCTTCATAGTGACTTATAATGCCTTTCTTATTCAGTAGGTCAATTGTTAGAGTATTTTATAAAAATTTCACGATAAAATAAAAAAAAAAACTCGGTTTGCAGTGCCAAATCTAATCATGAAACTTCAAACTGAGTGTTTAGGCTAATTGTGTTTTCCAGAATTAAACGCGAAGCGCCGCCACAAAGCAGTCTTTTCAGGCAGGTAAAGAAATTTAAAAAAAGTTCACGAAACGTCAACATTACTGGAAGTGCCTAGGCATTTCATAAAATCACCAATTTCACTATAAGACTACGACATATAGTATAGTGTTGGGTAACTCAGATCTGAACAGGTTCAAAGAGCCGACTCCGACAGAAGATCCGTGAGAGCCGACACACTTTTTTTTGAGCCGACGGATCAACGGATTCGCATAACTCAGTGAAACACTTAACACACAGAAGCACATTTTACACTTACGTATCAGTTCTTGCTTTGATGCATCTGTCAGCTCAAATGACTCATGCATCACATGTTTGGCTATGCATTCTTGATTCTATACAGGTCGTGATATGATTGACTGAACTAGGTAACTCAGTGGCAGACTGCAGTAACTTATTCAGAACTCGGCTCTTTTTGAACCGGTTCAGTGAGCCGGCTCACATACGGGATCCAGATGCAAAGATGCAGATCACTAAAAAGACCCGTTTTTCCCATCTCTAATATAGTATATGGCCCCTATATTCCGCTATCCAACCGACACTAACACACTACACATTCTTCTCGAGGTGCAGTTTACATTTTAATTTCACTTAGCTATTAGGTGATCTCACCACACCGCTAATATATTCTAAACAAGAGTAATGTTTGTGGCTAAATCCCAGCATTCTAAGTGAAACCGGTGCATGCTAGTACTACAGTAGTATTGCAATCAGCTACATTTTCCTACTTGATATACAGCAGATCTTCTCTGGTTTGTTCACTCTTAACCTTAAAACTTAACTATAGTCGATTTTTCAATTTTTATTAGTGTATTTGCCATATGGCAACATACACTATTGGCGTTGGTCGGATGGCGGGACCTAGGGGTCGGACCAAAATTTCTCGACGTTTCATAACCTCCTAAACACTTTGGAACCATTTTTAAAAATGTTTATCTATATATGTATATATACATATATATATATATATATATATATATATATATATATATATATATATATATATATATATATATATATATGTGTGTGTGTACGGGCAATAACTTTCGAAAGAGTTAATTGATTTTAACGAAATTTGGCCCACGTATTGAAATCCATCCTTTCCAGAAGCCTATTTAAAATGGGCGTAATCGGGCCATTTTAAGGGTAGTTTTTAGGGATTGAAAAATGTTTTTGGGCCCTAAAATACCGAAAAAATTCTCAGAATGGTTTCAAAATTGACATTTAACCCGTTAGTAGCAATTAATAAATGTCCCTAAAATTTTAATAAAATTGGCCCAACAGGACCGGACTTGCAAATTTTTTGAAAACACTAATTTGTAGATAGTGACTTATTTATTGAAGGGTGTATTTAATTCGGTGTAGACATTAGATTGATAATAATATTGCAATTAAGAAAAAAAACGTTATTTTAAGGGGTGTATAAAGGAGTCAAATTTTTAATTTTGCCCAAAAACCAACTTAAGTTCGCATAATAAAGCCATACTGCCTGTATAAGCAAATACACTATATTGTCGGCAGGGTTTTGGCACTGCGACCCGGGGTTTTTTAGACTTCCAAACGCAAAAAATAGAAGCCTACAGTTCCCACAGTGCGGTATATCTCTCCGTTCTGTCTTCTAAACTGCATGTGCTACAATAATTAAATTGACATAATATGTCATGTAAATTGATGACCGAATCCCACATAGATATAATTTTTCAGGAACTTCAGTAGGTATATCAAAAAGGGAGCAAAAACTAACCATTAGCAATGGAATAAATATTCCTTTGTTTAGTGCAAAATGGGGACGTGGGATGCTTACGAATAGGTCAAATTGGGTACAATATTGTGTCCTCCAGTTGTATGTGGAAACTAACTCCCAAAACATGAAATTATTTACAAATTGTCGACATATGAGTGTCATCAAACTCGGTTTAGTGATTTTTTAGATGAAGGCGTCAGAATATTTAATGTGCTAAGCGGCATTTCCTTATCAAAAATTACAGTTTTTTTAGTTATTGATTGTTAATTATTCATATTATTTATTCTTCTATTGAACTAATATACTTTCTATAGCAAAATCAAATAGATTTATTTGTGACATCTATCCATTAATGTAAGGAAACGTATATACTTCAAGTTTTCCAGTGCCAATGGAATGAAAATTACATTTACCTATATATTTTTGTAAACTTTTGTGTAAAGATATCGTTGTATCCTTCTATCAGAACATTTAAAAAAATTTTCTATGTTTGCGCTGTCAATAATATTATAACGGGACGTATAAAGTTGGAGTTTATTCCCAGCGTAAATGAAATGTGTGTGCGTTCTGTACGGTATTAACGGCCGTTATTATTCACGGGACGTCGCCCCAGTACTTGTGAACGCTCTATGTGTGTAATAAACTTTCTAGCTTTTATTTCACTTACATATGACATCACTCATTAGGTACGGAACTTTCGTGAACACAATTGGATCAACAAATTTACAAGACGCAACGATACTAATAACGCTATTCTGTATGCTCAATGTTAAAATTAATATCGCTGTTAAGTTTCGGTCTCAATTTAACTTATGTAATGTGAATTGTATTAGGAATTGATGAGATATTCTTAATTTAAAACCAATTTTTCTTATTATTTATAACTGACGCTATCTAGTGGCAGCGTATAAGTATGCATAAGTATGTATTTCTGGGTATCGGCTAATGGGTGAAAAATGTATTGAATTTAGTAATAAAAATATCGCACACATTTGGAATCCTATTGAAATATGCACCATATGCAGTGTGAAAGAAATTGAAAATATTATCCATTTCATGTTTAAACGCCCTCTTTATAATTCAATAAGATCGTTTTATTTGGCAAAATATATTAGTTATAACCGAAAAGAAGAGATACAAAATTTAATAAATCTATTAATCAAATTGGATGACCAAAAATTAAAAGATATGTATTGCTATGTTACCAATCCTCTGAAAATCAGAAGCTTTATAATTAACAAGTAAAATTACAGGCATTAAACAATTTAATTAGTGTTTGCAATATTACACAGCGCAAGTTAATATGTTAAATTTTATGTACATTCATTTTTTTAATTTTTTGTAACTTTAAATTCAAACATTATGTAACACCATCTCACCTGTAATAAGCTATGCTTGAAATATAGTATTTTTATTATTATTATTGTTAATATTCATGGGTATTTGGATTGATCAATCCAAATACCCATGAATATTAACAGTCATTTAGTAATATGGATATGAATAGAGTAAATTATTGTTATTATTATTTATTTATTTCTGGGTATCTGTAAGTTCAGAAGAATTGTAACTTTTTAATAATTCGAATAAAGTTGATTTTGTCCATAGTTCCTTAATGTGCCATTTGAATAAAGATACTAATTTTTCAACTTCGAATGCATTTGTGATACCTTTTCCTTATATGGCATCTGAGACAGACCAATTTCAAGCACCGTATTGGGGAAATGTATGACAATTTTTTTAAATGGCTCCTTTTCTATTCATAATATTAAAAACAAAATTATTCTTAATCCAAAAGTATATAAAATTTTCACATGAATCGAGCCTATCTTATTTATTTATTAACTATAATCGAACCCCACAAATATAGTTAAAAAAATACCTAAACATTTCTAGGAAAAATAAAAACTAAATGTTTCAGTAGAGAAATGTCTACTCTGTAATTTCGTGCCTGAAAGTTTTTTCGCCCAACTAACCGTCTATGAGATACTTGCGACTATAGAACACGCATTTTTTGCAATCCTTTAAAAAAATACCCTTCACATTGAGCATCCGTTGTAGGCCTAGCTTAAGGCTAACTGAATTAAGAATAGGCTATTTTTATCTTAAATTTATTGACACATATTTTTACCTATGTTCTTTTTTATCATCGGATTAACCATTCGAAAATCAGACGGGAAAACAGAGTTCTCTTTGGGGATGATTATCGGTAAAGAGGGAGTGTATAGATGACATAGGGGACTGCATATAACATTTGCACTAAGTTGGATAAATAAATTGTTTATTTCTGTATTTTAATATTTAGACAAAAAATCCAAAACTGAGATCTAAAATGCAGGACGTCGACGTTAAAATTATCAAGAATCTCAATGTGTTGTTCTCTGTGGTCTGTAGAAATACTGAAAAGAAATCCGGCTTTAAATATATTTTTTTGAGAAAAATAACTTAGATACGTGGGCCACAAGGGCATTACTGGTGATTACCTATTACTTAAAAAAAGTCTTGTTAAAATAGTTAGTTTAATATTGACTACATTTGGTTTTAGGCGTAGGTATGTATGTATATTTTTCTTATCTCCCTATAAAACAACAGTTTTTCATGCCTGTATAGCGATAGTAAAATAACCCGTTTAACACTCGTTCTATGGACGAAATTAAATAAATGCTATCTTGCCAATGCAATCTGACAGTAATTTTCAAAAGCGACCTATCAGTTACCATTTATCACTATGAGAGGAATAAACAAAATCGACTGTATAGGATCGGATATTCAAATTTTACAAAAATTTCATTTGCATGAAATGTTGAAGAAGATTTCACTTATCAACTCTGAGAAAATTTAAATAATTTAAAAGGTGAAATAAAAGTTTTAAAATTTGTTAATCTTCAACCGCATTAATTAATAGTATTTTTTACATTGCGATCCGTGTTTTTTTTTATAAACTTCTATTAAGATTCACTTATCTGTAGTCTCGAAGAGTGAAATTTAATAATGTATTTTTGACCTAATTCTAACTGAAACATCGCAGTTACAGGTGGTTCCGGTAACAATACGATATTATGTTATTTTGGCTATAAAAAATAACTAGTTAAAAAAATTAAAACAATAGCACGTTGTGGAAGAATATGTGTTGGTGGTGTGAGAACTTGTCACCAGTCGTTTGTACAGACTTTTTTTTTAAATGAATAAAATTTAAAAAATTAAGTTGGTAGAAAAAGATTTTATTTGAATGTGCTTGAAAGAAAAAAAATACTATTTAAGTTCATTTATTATAAAAATGGGATACTGACTAATAAAATAATATAATGTTTCCGACCCACACTTTTCTAATTATGAACGTAAATTAAACATTTATTGTTTATTTTTAATACGTATACTAATAATAAAAGGTGGTTTTATAAAAAAATACTTTTTTTTTATTTTTCATTTGAGATGTATTTATTGTTTTTACAGAGGTAATAAAAATATTTTTAAGTTGAACTAAGGTAAAAGTACCAGTATTCGTCAGTTTAAGGGAAACCGCAACTTTATATTTGTTGCATCACATGTATTTTTGCGTGTCAAAATTTCAAAAACTTGGGTTTATTGTCGTTGAAATTTGTATTTTATGTTAAATACAAATTTATTGCACTAAATTGCTTCAAAAATAAAACAATAAAGAAAATACCAAAATACTGCCGTTTGGCCTAGTAATCGTCACATCCAAATTACACCTACACCAGTCTTCGTCATAGAAGTGCTCGAATATCCGTCAGTTGAGAAGGGTTTGCTAAAAACATGCTGATTACTTAATATATGAATTAAAAATCTTAATCTTTATTTTTTTAAGTACAAGATAAGTATAAAAATTGTTTGCACTCATAATATACATTAGCACATACATCAGTTACCCAGCATTTGCAGGATAAGCACTGTATCATATCTTGTTCAATTTCGCCTTCACAAATCTTGCTTACGAAATCAGGACATAGCGTTTTAAGAATGCCTTATACCTATGGCGACCAGGTCTACCATTTATAAATGTATCTTGTTTTCTCAATTGCTTTGATAATATCTCGAAGTTGCTCTTTTCTTATTGGATGCTAGATGGAGAATTCACCTTTCCAGGAACATTTCTTCTTCGCTTGATAAAATTGAAGGTGGTCCCATTTTTATACTGACCGGTGTTTTTGCCTTATCCGATAATGTCATTCTTGGTAGTTTGTTAGTCTTTGCGGCTCATTAAACTAACATATCTTTTGCTACAACCAAAAGAGCTGTACGCATATCATCTTCAGAATATTTTAATCATTTTGCTACCATTTCCAGACATACTACATTATGAATGGCTTACAAAAACACTTGAAATGCTATGACGAATATAGGGACTAATATGTGACGAATATGTTAGTCCCTATATTCGTCATAGCATTTCAGGTTCGTTTGCTTAATAAGCCATTCATAAAGTAGTATGACGATTACTGATCCTCGTAAAGTTTGAAATTTAATAATGAAGATAGTGTATTAGTATCTATAGTTATTGTGTTGAAAATAAGAAATATGCGAGATTAAACTTAAAATGCATTTGTCCCAGTAATCGTCGGTGGTGACGGTAATTGGTTCGTGACGGCGTTTATGATGTACCAGTGTCCGTCATAGTAAAATTATTATGTTCTTGAATTACCATCCTCAAAATTGTATTAAAAATAGGCTCATCAATGTCCTAATAACACAATTAATCTATAACACTTTTAATATATGGTGTATGCGAAGTATATTGTCGAGAACAAAGTAAGCCCTTACCTTAACCAAACCACTACGTAATGGCGTCAAATCGTATCTTTCGACAACACTGATTTTTGAACAATTTTAAAACTATACTGCTGCTAACAATATAGTAACCATTTTAAATAAACAAAATGTTAAGATTTTGAAATTCAAACCTAAATAATGCGTTAAGCGCTAGTTATCCTCAGATGCTTAATATTAGGCAAAATTGTCGTTTTGTGACGATCACTGGGTCACTGACGGAGATTGGTACTTTTACCTTAAGCCCTTATATAGAGCGTCCTATAATCTACGGTCTTACTAATAAGTTAACATGTTGCGATTTAATTTCAATTTGTTTTAATACCTTCTCTGCATATTTCTCATGTTAATTCATTTTCAAGCATAAATATTATAACACCTATTATAACATTTGAAAAAGATTTTCTGTTTATTGAACATGCTCTAACCGAAAAGTAAATCAATATAAGAAAACCTTAAAGTTTTTACGACAGTTATATTGATACAAAATATTATAAATTCAGAATTATCTTATGGCTAGTGTTCCAGTTCTAGGTCACATAGTAATAAAATTGCAAATGACACCTAATATTTTATAACAGGAAAATGCAAGACGCTAGACAGTTACAAATGTATATTATGGTTGTAATAAATTTAGGATTGGATTATGTCAAATTATTAGCTATTAACTGTATAACGTAATTTGTACTTCAATTTCAATATCATTATTCACTTTTTTCACTGTTGTCGACACCTTTTCTGTACTTATTTATTATAGTACAAAATGACTAAAAACTAAAAATGTAAAATTACTGTGCATTGCATACTGTTACTCTCACTTCAAAATAACTTGTTTGCTGCTTTTACTACATGGGCAGTTAATTTTTTAATTTTTAATACTACTATTTTCTTAGTTACACAAAAAAAAGTCTAGGTTATCTTTTAATGATCAAAATAAAAATAAATAAAATAAAGTGAATATGCCGTGGGTTTCGGCTACTAATAAATATTATAATAATAATAATAATAATTTTTATTTTTGTTACCAAACAGGTATAAAACAAGTCAACATAATATAAATATACAAATTCATTAAACATTAAAAAATTCAACTATGGTGTTGAAAGTATTGATCACTAAATATTTTTTTAGTTTTTGTTTAAACAGTTTGTTATTTAGAGACCTAATCTCTGGAGGAACTGCATTATAGATTTTAATTAATTGTATGTACATATTTTTTCTAACTACAGGGTGTTTTATATTTGGTATGTGAAGATCCATCCTCAAAACAAAAGAGCAGTTGATTTTGAAATTCAAAATACATACGAAATTACAAAGTTTAGATAATAAAAATACTTACGAGAATTTTACCGAAGTAGAAAAAGAAAGTTAATACACGTATGTCTCTTCTGCACATGCGCCTATTTTTTTCAAAAATAATAGGATTATTTCTACTTCGATGTCAAACATTCAATCAAAGTTTTGTTTCGATTCGCTTAGCCGTTTGATCGATTGTCATTTCAGATCTATCGGGGAGCCAGTAGCAACTCCGACTTGAGTGATTTTTTTTAAATGGCATAAAGGTAAAACATAAAAACCTTTAACGCTTCCCCCCTAAATTTTCTATAGATCCCTAACGAACTCTTTTTCTTTGGGTTAGGATTTAGGGCGTTCAAATTTAGAAGGGAGGAATCGTCAATTTTTAAACTATAAAGGTTTAAATATCTTGAATTTATAACATTTAAAAAATATTCAAACCAGAGTAATTGCTAGTAATTCCCAAAAAGTGCCCCTCTTTTGTCCATCGGAACTCCACCAGATATAATTGACATTTTCCAAAATTATGTTTTTCACATCCTGCCAACCTAAAATGGTATTATTAACTTGTGAAAAGTGATTTTTGACCTAAAAATTGTCCATTTGTGGAATTGGAATAGTAAAAAGATATTTGAGCTATTTCCGGTGGTAAAAATAATCAAAGCGATCTTAAAAACTTGTGATTTTTTGTTAAAAGTAAAAAAATAAACAGCTACTTTTCGTTCGTTCAATTGCTAACTGATGCAAAATATTTCTACTGTATTTTTATTCCTTACATGTGTTGCTGTTATAAGAGTTTTATAGCAACTAACTTTCTATTTCCTATTCTATGAGATCTGTTTTATTACAAAAAATATTATAAATTATAAATTAAAATTAAAAAACAGCGTTTTTCTTATAAGTTTTTAATTATAAGAGATTATCCTAATTCTAAATTAATTGAACAAAAACTGTTCCTATTTTTTTAATAATAAATTTGAAAAATTTCCTTAAAATAAATAGAATTTCATAAATATCAAGCTACTTTCCACTTATACATAAACTATTATTGAAAAATCGCAAATGTTATTTTAATTTATACAAAAATTCAGTTATAAAAGTGTTACACCTACTTATAATTCTAGTTTCCCAAGTTTGTTTTCACGAACTGTGATTATTATTTGTATTTATATTGTCATTGGTGCTTCATTACAAAGTTTTCTATTGTTGTACAACTAATTGAACAATGAACATTCATCCGACGCTGTTACAGACGATGGGTAAATACCTAGTCTGTACTGCCGATTTTACCTTTTTAATGACTAGAAAGGCTTTTTTGCTGCCTAACTGGCTATCCCTTGTTTTTGTGACTACGGATTTTATCTCGCAGGGAGAGTTAGTTGTTTCTTCTGGTATAGTATAAAACTTTACCAGTAGCATTTCGAATTGAAACGACATGATATAACATTTAGTTCGCAAATAATTATACGCCAGATATCACATTTTCTTGATCTCGAAATGTACCTAATTAGGTACTTCCTTGATTTAGATTTATGTTGATATTCATTTTTTCATTGAAAAAATAATAATAAGATATAATGCGGAGGTAAAGTGACACAAGTGCCAATAACTGTCTATTGTAAAAAAATAAAATAATAATGACAACGATCGCCGACCGTTCTACCTTGCCGCCAATTTAATCAGTGTTCTACAGCCGGTTTTTAGAGTAAATGGTATACGTACCTTGCGACAAGTTCGTTACATTTTCAATCTCATGAGTCAGTTTTATCCTACCGTGCCAAAAGAAGTTTTACAACAAAAAAATATTTTTTATTCTATTTATTTTTCCAAGAAAGTTGTGTTAGATAACTTTTTGTATAGTTTTTAGTTTCGGAAATATTCTGAAAATAAACAAAATGAACAGTTCTTTTGTTCTAAAGACCTGTCAAAAAGAAACTAGTTAGGTAGCTTTGATTAATTTTTACATGTGAAACTATATTACTCATATGTAATCATGAGAACAAATAGCAAATATCATATTTTTTATTAGCAGTTACCCGCGTCACCGCGCGCGTATAAAGAATTTTATCTTATTTATTGTAATAAGACCGTCAAATGTAATTAATTTTAAAGTTGGAATCGTCCTGTTGTCCAATTAGCTAGAATTTTTTTTAAGTTGTAATGAAAGAAATTTACATTTCAATACTAAGCTGTGATAAAAATTGCGTTATTTTACCGGTTGATTTGACACTGCGACCAATGTTTTCTTCTTACTTGAAAACTGCACACTTTTTTTCTGTAATCAGTTTTATATTTGATAATTCTTTTAATTTTTGTTTAACAAATACCACCATCTACTTAAAAATACCTATTGAATTATGTTTCCAAAACATGTCCAGTTTTATAAAAAATTTTAAGGCCAAATTTAATATCTCAGAATTGTTTTGTCATATTTAATACTTAAAAGTTCTTCAGGGCGAGTTTTCAAACTTTTGGGAAGGCTACGTTAACCACAAAACCGGATCGTGGTATAGGAATGATATATAATAATTTATATTAAATTTTAACTTTTCATTCGCAGTAAAGTAGTATTTATGCATGTTTATAAAAAAATTGTAATGCTGAAAATGAAAAAAATAAATGTATTTTTATAGTATTGTTACACTTTTAATTTATGTATTTGACATTGTTTTTTTCTGTTTCAGGTAAGTTTATTATCTATTTTCGATTATTGGTGAGTTTTTAAATTTTATTTTATAATTATATTAAAACTATGTTTTCTCGTACAGTATCTGTTATAGTATAAATAACGCTATAATATTGTGTTAATACGTATATTTTATTTTATAGCTTTACCATTTTTTAAAAAATACATCAGAAATGTTTTATAATTTATATATAAACTCTATACTAGTATTCAGTCCTTTATACAAAACAAAATAACTTCATTATAATTTGTTTAACCGACGCCAAGTTTAATATTTGAAGGAGATTTTTGTGGGAATGACATTCGATTTTTTGTGGGTAAAATAATTATTTTTAGCTTAGCAAAGTTTAATTGGAAACAATTTCTATTAAATTTTAAATGCAATTTATGCTTAAGATACGGAAAAATTAATATTGTACTCACTAGTTTAAGCATGAATTCATTAGTATAAATATACATATACTAAAAAAAATTATTTTAGTTTTTACAAAAACGTCCTTTGTGATATTAACGCTGGATGGCGTGTGACATCCACCTGGATTATTTTAATTACATATAAATAGATGCGCAGGAACCGGGAGAATTGAAAAATCAAAAAAAATATTATGCGGAGCACAATTTTTTTTAAATGTAAAATTTTAATCAAAAAAGTAGAGGTATTTTTTTTTTTTTTTAATTTGGATGACCCAAATTGAAGGAGCGTAATGGAATTATTACTTGAATTTTCAGTTCAAAATGAAGCATTTGCACGAATCTTTAAACTGCAAAAAATTTGAAAAAGTTAGCCATGTCAATGTGTACCAATTTTGCTGTTTTTTTGTAAATTCTCAATTCATACTAAGCATGGAATGTATTCCAAATCAATAATTTACATGTAAATTTTCTGCATATTCATGCAGCTATGTTCAATAAAGAATAAATTTCATAAAAATTATGCATATGGAAATTTTGTGTGAAATTTTATCATATCATGTAAGATTAATATAACATAAATCGTTGTCAATAAATAAAATTTATGGTGCAGTTCGCAAAAATTGTCATTTTTTGATTTTGTGAACTATTTGTTTCTTTACAAAAAGAACATAACAAATAAAACCAATTGACTGAATTCTCTATCTACATTTTACTTAAATGTGTAAATTTACTTCTAGACTGAAGCGACAATTCTAATTTGGTTTTTCATTTAAAATTATTTTTCCTGCGCAAACATTTTGTAATCCCAAATTAGGATTTCTAAATAGTTTCACAGAAATGATACAATAAAAGGGGGGGAACCGGAAAATGTAAATTTTTCAGAATAGTCGAATCAAATTATTTAGTTCAAGCATCAACTATGTAGTATATTTCTATTTTATTATCAAACTCAACGTTTTTATAATAATTGGGGTGCAAATTAATTCTTTGTTTATTTGTTTAAATCTATATTGACGTTTAATCCAATAATTAAAATAAAAATATTTAAACTGTGCCAAAATTTGCCAACTGCGTTCTATTAAAGGCGATAGGAACATTTTTTGATTAGTATGAAGCTATATTTTATATACTTTTTACATTTCAATGTACAGAATTCTAGAAACACTAATACTGGAGACATGTTTTTCTTCATCTATAAACATTTTCCAGTATATTGCAAGTTTTAGTTACTAATTTAACTTAAAAATGCCTCTATTGCAAATTTAAAAAAATCGCTATAGATACGTACTTTCAATTCAGTACTATAAACTTAAAATATACGTAGTTTACGTGAAATGTAAGTAATATTTACTCATTTGGTATACCGGTCTACTTAGGTCACTCATAAAGCTGCACATTATTAAAAACGTTTTCTGTGTTTTGTTCATTTGAAATGTAGTATCATTACTATTTATACAATCATTTTCAAAATATGAGTTATTTAAAGATCATCACACATAAAAGTGTGAAGAATTTTAAAAAATTCCTGTAAATTAAGGCTCATTGCAGATAGTTCCTGAGATCATCGGTTCCTGAGGATATCATACTGTGTAACGATCATACTTGCGTATTCAGAGACTCAAGTAACAAAAATTGTTTTAGATCATTCGTCGCCGTAAAAAGTGACACGATTATACATTTTTTGTTAACTATTTTATTTGACAAATACTAAAATTTAAATTTTTTTCGGGTTTAATTCCAATATTTTTAACTTATCCTCCAAGATCGTTATTGCACAAATAGATTTTGCACGACTAAAATATAAAATATTGAAAATTTAATATGAAAATAAATATTTGACGTTTATTTTTATAAACATAAGTTCAAACTATTCAAGTACTAAATTTGAAAACAAAAAAATATTAACTAAACTAGCTGGCAATTTTCTAATAATTAACTGAGACAATGACAGTTCACTGCCATACCACAATGCAGTCATGTGTAGTCTTTTGCACGTAATTATTTAATTAGATTATTACGTCACCAGACTTGCATATAAAATAACAACTCAACCACCTGACGCCTGAAGTAAAGCTCTATTGAGCGCTCTAAAACAAACGCTTTTGTACGTCTACACGAGCTCTTTTTGTTTTTTTATTTGCCCAGAAACAAATTTCATATCTGATAATTTTTTTTTTGCAACATTAATTACGCCTGAATTTCACAAAATATAATATATTTTCTCTTTTTAACCCTTCACTAGGCATCTGGATCACTTTCGAAATTATTTTTCGTAAAAATATTTCGTGCCTAATGAATTTTTAAGGGTCCAAATAAAATGCTAAAATGGAAAATTTTCGTGGATATTCTTACTTATGTAGAGTCTCTGAACAAGTCTCATTAAGTACATTAAAAACATTTTTTTAGTCTAAAATGGTGACCTAGAGACACCGCATCGAAGTCAATTAGGTGTTTCTCAAACACATTTGGAAATTATTCTGAATCTATGAGTTTTTGTGGATTATTTAAAATATCGTGCCAACTGGCATTTTTAGAAGACAAGAACAAAATTTGCATCAGGCTTGTTTTGTGTGTCAAAACTAGATAAAAAATCGATAATTTCTGTATTATTTTTTAACACAATAGGACGTGGTAATACGCTTTTTTTATATACTGTTTCCATGATTCCTGTATAGAAGAGCACATTTAGAGAACCTCAAGTTTTTGTTTCCAAATGTCTTGTGGTATTTGCCAGATCCCAATATAAATGAAAATACTTGTACCCGCAAAGAGCTGTAGGCATATGTTAAAGTTAAAATGGATTAAACAAAGTATCGCAATTGTCCACCATGTTGAGGTCTATGATTCAATTAAAATATATAAAAGTTTTCGTAACTAAGGAAAAAATAATACCAAATTCAAAAATAAATATCAATAATCATTTTCATATTCAAAAATACATAAATTACCAAAACTATACAAATCTATTAAATTGGGTAAATGTTATTGTAACGTTAAGTTGTGATTTATTGATATACAACCGAAAGTAAATGTTACTGGGAACATACATGTAAGACTTAAAATCATGTTTATCAGTCAGACATGTTGGGGCGGTTTCATAGTTATCTCTAGCCAGCACATGGGTATAATGGATTGCGGTACTTTGGCAATCCAGTAACTTTAGTATTTATTGCATTAAATTTCTCTCTCTCTCTCTCCTGCGTGTCTCTCTGTTGTTTAACTACGCAGAGAATATTAACGTTCATATCGAAAATGTAATCAGAAGATTATTTTTTTTCAGAATGTTATTAATAACTACTTCCAGTTTTCCTTTATAGCTAAGGAAAAATAATTTAGACAATAGTATCTATAGGATATACGGTGAATGTTGGCAAATACATCAATAATAATCCGTTTGACGCCCATTTGTCGACATTAAAGCCATATAATAGACACCACCATTACCCAGAGCTTAGATAATAACGATGTTTACAATTGCCGGTCTCATTCGAGATACTAGTTATATATTCAATTTAATTTTATGATTATATACATGTTGATAACGTTTTCATTTATCTAAGTTAGTACTCCGCTGCTATCAGACTTCACTGTAGTCTGACATAACAAGTTAGCATCAGCAGAAGATATTTTCTTTACAAAATATTAAATATTAGTAGAAATAACAACATTAAGAGCACTGTGATTAGCACAAAAATAAAAGTATAGAAACTTCTTATCACAACAATTTTATTAATAGATTTACATTTCGAGACCTAAGCTCCCATCTTCAGCAATACACTATACACAGTAGAAAGTTCAAAATTCCGAGCAATAGGCTGATTGGACCATTCCAACACTAAAAATGTTGACATTTAATGTAAGAGGCATCTAAAATTAATAAAATTAAATGACTATTGACAGACAATTGAAAATTTAATAGTGAACGACATTTCAGTCCGAATTTAGATCTTCTTCAGGTTCTAAAAAATATTTGTATAAATTAAAAATATGAAAAATAAATATAGAAAAAATAATTTTGAAATTGTTGTTTAAACAAAAAGACTGCAAAAATATTTCTCCGGTCTAATTTGTAAAATGTTCATATTCAGTATTGATCACACTGGAGTTGGTCATATGGACTTCAAAGATCGCACTTGTAAAGTACCAATAAGTGACCCACATTACAATTTGTTTCAAATATCGTACCAAAATCTACTTAGCTATTTGACCACAATCGTACTGACTGACGAAATAGATTAACAAACTTTTTGTAAAAATACGTTGTTTGAAGTCCGGTGATCTCTTGTAGGTAAAATATTGTGAAAAGTAAATTTTGGCCTAAATTAGTACAATTCACCACTTGTGGAGTTGGAATGGAAAATATTATATATTGCTAATATGATTCAACACAGATATTATGTGGAATATGGAACTAATATATTATGGCGATGAGCCAAACTTCTCCTAGATCCGTAAACTATTATGTGTTATATTTTGTTTGCAGCGTACTAGAAACTGACATGTTAACAGAATGCTAATGTGCGCAAAACAATCTTATTGGCCAAAATGAGATTTGTATCTAGAATCTAGCGATTTCCAAACGATGCTCTATTGATTTATGCATCTATTCACGTATTTATAGTTTAATTTTCAGTCTCTAATGTTTAACAACATAAATAGACTTTCGGTTGATGATAAACTTATTATTCATAGACTGATTTTAAGACCAATTAATAGTAAATATGCTGTGCCTGTATGGAACTTTACGTAAAAGTCAAATATTGCACTATTCAAGTGGTGCTAAACAAGACACGCCTCTCCCTATTCCTCTCCCAACGATACTTAAAACTTAATTTACAATAGAAAAATAGTTCGTAAATTAATATACAATTTCTTTAACAAATGTCAAGTAAATTTCAAAATATTTCGTTTTTGCTTTGTTTTCTAATTAAATTAAAAGTTTAAACAGATTATGATGACAAAAAAAAATCAATCCAACATTGCAGTGGAATTGTGGCTTTAAGGGGAATATAGTAAAAATTGCTATTTTTTTAAATTATTAGACGATAATAATTCTATTATTGAAATTATTAAAAGAAAAAATGTTTTATATTTATGACCCATTCCTGTATGTATTGTAAGGAATCTTTACAGTACGATAAAGCAATATTTCACCCAGTTCCTTCAATTTTTTTGCTGTATCTAAACGCTATTAATTCCACGGGGGAATATAGGTTTACCATGCGACGCGACGTATTGTCGCCTACTTTATATGTTAAAATATGCTCTGAATTGACAGTTCAGTTTGTAGACCGTTGTTGCCTTGAAAATAAAAAACAGTTTGATTTCGAGTAAGAATTTATTTTACAAATAGTACATTCACGAGACATTATACGTATATATTTATCACAATAACTGTTCTGAAATAACTAAGATCACTTAACAGTCTGTATTTCTGTAATATACTAGTTTTAGTACAGCACGGTATAGAATAATCGAAACTTTTAAAAACGCTAGAATAAATTAAGGCAAACGTACTACATTAGGTCTGTACTAAACCAATCTAGTATAGTGTACAGGCCTTGATTTATATATATATATTTTTACCCGACTGCCAAGAAAGATTTTCTTTGCGCGTATCTATATTTGTAATATTCTTTATTACCTCGTAGTATCATCCAAACGGCTGGATGGATTTCTAAAATTAAGCTATCGTCGGGTTTGTCTCGACAACCCAAGTGTCCTAGGATAGGTGACGTAAAAAAATCTTAATGGCGGATTTTAGGTGCCGTAATGTGTGATTCGAAATTTTTTGTTCTCCTAATGAATCCAATAGGGTATCAAAATGAAGAATATTAAAAGGTGATTACAAAAATATATACAACTTAGTTGTAGTTTTTCGTTTATTTACTTAAATTTATTTAAGTCAGTAACAGATGCAAATTGTTTTCCGGAGATATTAATCAACCAAAACTAAAAGATCCAACACTAAAAAGATGTCAATAAAATAGTTCATTGATAAAATCAAAAAACCCAACTGCGTAAAAAGAGAACAGAAAAGATACAAAAAAGATCAAATGATAATATGCAGTCGGAGACATACATGTAGTAACTGAAAAAATAAAATGAACAGAAATATCTGATGCATCCGACTGTATATTATTATTTGATCTTGATTTTATCTTTTCTGCTCTCTTTTTACGCAGTCGGGTTTTTTGATTTTTAGTGTATTTGCCATAGGCAACATACACTCTTGGCGTTGGTCGGATGGCGGGACCTAGGGGTCGGACCAAAATTTCTCGACGTTTCATAACCTTTTAAACACATTGGCACCATTTTTAAAAATGTTTATATATATATATATATATATATATATATATTTATATATATATATATTTATATATATATATATATATATATATATATATATATATATATATATATATGTGTGTGTGTGTGTGTGTGTGTGTGTGTGTGTGCGCGCTATAACTCAGTATATGGTTTTCCATGCATCTCCAGAGAATAAGAATATTAATCTGGCCTTGATATCTAATAATATTCCAGTAGATAAAGTACATTCCTTTAACTTTTTAGGTGTTACTATTTCTGATACTCTAAACTGGACCCAGCATATTTTTAATTTAAGCTCTAAAGTGGCTAGTTCTTTGTTTGCTCTACGGAAAATACATCATAATTGCTATGATCTTAATTTAGACCTTACTGTTTATTACGCTTATTTTTACCAGCACGTAAAGTATGGAATTATGTTTTGGGGCTGTAGCACCTCCGGACTTAATAAAATTTTTGTGCTTCAAAAAAAAGCTGTCAGAATTATATTTAATCTTGGCTTTCCAGATAGCTGTAAGGAGTATTTTAAACAACATAATATTTTAACTGTTCCGTCTATTTACATCTATTTTTCATTATGCTACATACATAAACATAAAACTAAATTTTCTTTGGCTAGTTCCAAACATAATTATCAAACCCGTCATAATAATAAATTTATTTTACCTAAGTGTAACTTATCCTTATTTTATAATAGTCCTGAATTTGCGGCGTTGAGAATGTACAACACATTACCAGAGCTCGTAACTGCAATGCCTTTTTTTAAATTTAAATCGGAAATAAAGAAACGTTTATGTTCACTTTGTTTATATTCAGTTTCTGATTTCACATTTTAAATTTTAATATTATATTGACAATGTCAGATGAATTGTATTTTCTTTGTGACAATAAATTAAGTAAGTAAGTAAGTAAGTAAGTAAAGAGTTAATTGATTTTTACGAAATTTTGCCCACATGTTGGAATCCACCACCGCAAGAACCCTATTTAAAATGGACCCAATCGGACCATTTTAAGGGTAGTTTTTGGGGGTTGAAAAAAGTTTTTGGGCCCAAAAATGCCTAAAAAATTCTCAGAATCATTTCAAAATTGAAATTTAATCCTTTAATAGCAATTAAAAAGTGCTCCTAAAATTTTAATAAAATCGGCCCGACAGGACCGGATTTACAAATTTTATGAAAACACTAGTTTGCAGATAGTGAATTATTTGCTGAAAGGTGTATATAATTTAATTTAGAGGTTCGATTGATAATAATATTGCAACTGAGAAAAAAATGTTCTTTTAAGGGGTGTATTAAGGAGTGAAATTTTTTATTTTGCCCAAAAAACCAACTTCGCATAATAAAGCCACACAGCCTATATTAGTAAATACACTATATTGTCGGCGGGGTTTTGGCACTGCGACCCGGGTTTTTTTTAATTTACTATTTTTTTTTTAAGTTCTATTTTAAAATTTATACCCATAACCATCAACGTATCCTGTATATGAGCGTGTATAAAAGAGAGCAGATACAATGCAGAGGTCGATGACCAACCATCAACACTATAATCGAAACGTCCGACAGTCTGTAAGCTAGCGACGCGTTCAGCGCATCCGGAATCATGTCCGAACTTAACAATGGACGCACGCATTTCATAATAGGCCGCGCTAATGGAAGGTCGCTGCGTATAGAAAAACCTCGCTACTGTTAATGAAAGTGAAACCGGTATTGTGGATTCACTTTTTAAGGGAATGCCTTAATATCCAACCTGACAGAACAATTTAGCTTTTGCTTCTGTAATTTCTTATGTATACAAAAAAAAAATGAACATTAATAACTTCTGTCTGTTGTAGGTATATAAAATAATAGCTAAAAAAATTCTTGTCTACTAATTTTCGAATGTCATTATTTTAAGTTAAAATAGGCTTTCGAATTTCTACAGGGTGTACTATATTTTATCAAAGACAAAAAGCTCATATTAAAATATGGACTAAAATGCACCTTTAGGAAAGCATAAAACCTTAAAGAAGTTTAGATGAAACTGTTTTTTTTCTCTATTATTTGAAGCACCATAAAATATAAATTTCTGAAAGTTAACATAATTTTTTATGCTGAATAAGATACGCTATTTCATTTTCGGTTATTAAAACAAAAGCGTCTTTTTCAGGGAAGATCAGGGGCGTTTTGCCTTGTGATGTTATCGCTCAATTTTTATTTCCATTTTTACCATAAAATTAGAGTTTTTGAGTAAATCGAGTTTTAACGTTTGCAAGATAACGTGTTAATTTTTGAAAATAGGTAATGAAATAACAACAGTAAGTGTAATTGAAAGTAAGTAGTTTAATTTACTGTAAAAATGAAGGTAGAAAAAGATTTATTAGTAAAAAAAACTTTTTATACACAAACTTTTATTGAAATGTTCTGAAAAGGAAAAAATAATTTTTAAAATTTAAAAAACTGTGACAGTTTAACAGTCACAACCCACGCTTTTATAATTCTGATCCTAAATTATTACAAAATATTTTTTCCTTTTCAGTACATTTCAATAAAAGCTTAACTTCAGAAAACTTTTTTTATTTTATTCTTTTTAGTCTTTCGAAATTTTTACTATTAAAACATTAATTTATTAATATTAATTGATTGTTTAATTCTAAAAACGATTAAATCATGTATTCTCATCGGGAATACGTATATACGTAGAAAATTTCAAATCGATCGGATATGTGCCGTCCGTCAAACTCTTTTATTTAATACCTATGTCAAGAGAGCTGTGAATAAAGAGGTAAACCGCCATCTTGGGGCGTCCACTATATTGAATTTATGCATTGTCGTCGGACTTATACATGTTTATATGTGCTTTTTGACATACTTTGATGGATACTACACACTGTAGAAATTTCGAATAGGTGTCGCTCCACACTCTACAGTATCTATCTATGAAAATTAGTAGGCACTCCCATCATGGTTTGTAATTGGACTTTAAGCCTGTATGCAAAAATGAGTAAATAAGTCTATATAATACTCGTACGTGTTCCATCTTAGCCGTCATTATTATACACGTACGTTTCGTCATTGTTTGTTTCTAAAGCAAAATATTAACACATTTCAATGAAAACCTATATTTTAATCATCAATTAAATATCCTGTATATAAAATTCTCTACGCCAAATAATAGATCCAATCACTTGCAGATAAATCAATCCTAGTTCACATTAGAGAGATAAAGTATTTTATGAAATCAGGCTTAAGAAAAGAATTCGACCATAGGTCATTAATAATTGACGAACATTGACAGCGATAAATCTAGAAATAACATACTGGAACAAATCTTTTACCAGTCTTTTTCCAAATAACCTGACATTAAGACCATACGTTTGCGTATGTGTATGTGTTAGTAAGAAAAATACACTGCTTGATAGAGTATAGTTTCTCTGAAAATAAAATCAAATCTAAAATGTAGATAACGGAAATACTTAAGAGAACCGGAAGTCAAAGAAAGCCAGTGTTGAATGAGAATAGAACTATAGTACCTATTGCAAAATAAAACGGTCATTTGTAATTTTTAACACCTCAGTGAAAACATGGAACTACCGGTAGTCGGACTGAAAAATGACATTCGTTTGTGCTGAAATATTTTCTTTCTGAGAATATCGTGAAAGTCAATAAACGAATGTAATTTATTAATGTATATCTTAAATCAAAATTACTTCAAAAAATTAACTTTCAAAATTTTTTTACCTTCTTCAAAAAACTCAATAAAAAGTGGACAATAATGAAATTTTGTGGCCGGAGCCAATCTAATTACTAAAAAAAAAATGGTTGTGAATTCTGTTTATTTTTAATTACTAAAACTTTTTATCCACTTTTATTAAATTGGCTCAAACCTCAAAATATCATTATTTTCCGGTTTTTTGTGACTTTTTTGAAGGAGGTTAATATTTCTTTTAGGAAATTTTTTTTATTTTTCACTTTTTAGTGAATTTGATTTCGCGAATTTTTTGTACAAGTTCTCGTAATTGCTTTGTTTATAAATTACAAAATCTCAACACAACTGGCTGAGATATCGTGGAACATACATAAGAAACTACTGAATCGATTTAAGCAAAATTTATGTGGCATCATCCTGAAGGTACACCTTTTTAAATAGAAAAAGAATCATCGAAATCCGTTAAAAAATGCTGGAGATATGAGATTACCATATATATATAAAAAAAAATGTTTTTTTAAAGTCATTTAGAAATAGGTGCGCCAATGTTAAGAAAAAAAACCCGGGTCGCAGTGCCAAAACCCTGCCGACAATATAGTGTATTTGCTAATACAGGCAGGGTGGCTTTATTATGCGAACTTAAGTTGGTTTTTGGGCAAAATAAAAAAATTAACCCCTTAATACACCCCTTAAAATATATTTTTTTCTTAATTTCAATATTATTAACAATCTAACGTGTGTACCAAATTAAATACACCGTTCAGTAAATAGGTCACTATCTACAAATTGGTGTTTTCATAAAAATTGTAAATCCGGTCCTGTCGGGCCGATTTTATTAAAATTTTAGGGATACTTTTTAATTACTATTGGAGGGTTAAATGTCAATTTTGAAACGATTCTGAGAACTTTTTCGGTATTTTGGGGCCCAAAAACGTTTTTCAACCCCAAAAAACTACCCTTAAAATGGCCCAATTACGCCCATTTTAAATAGGCTTCTTGCGGTGATGGATATATATATATAAATATATATATATATATATATAAATATATATATATATATATATATATAAATATATATATACATATATATATAAACATTTTTAAAAATGGTGCCAAAGTGTTTAGGAGGTTATGAAACGTCGAGAAATTTTGGTCCGACCCCTAGGTTCCGCCATCCAACCGACGCCAATAGTGTATGTTGCCATATGGCAAATACACTAACTATATGGTAGCAATCCGATACCATTTTGAACAAAATGTTGGTTAAAAATAGATGATTGCTAAGTGAGATTTGTTACCGACGGACGGATCTGTTTCGTTACAAATGAGTATTTTATTTTAAACTACTACAACTAAGTACGTATTTGGTTTTGTCTGTAGTTACTAATTTAGCCTGTGGTAGTTTATGGCTTGAAATAAGTCATGCGCGCATCCTTCAAAATATTTTAAATTGGCAACTAAAAATATAAACAAAGCAAAACATAATATGCCCGGTTTAAATACTTTTCTGATTTTTACGCTTAGTCTTTTTTTCATACATAAGTATTTTCTACAAAGTGTTTTTCTCAGAATCATTTATCCATTGACACGTTACATTATCTTTTCTGCTGGTGCAATAGACTGATTACTTATTCATTTGTTTTCAATAAAGGGAGGACTGCCGATGATATTAACTTAAAGAAAGACAGAAATAGAGGATAAATCTTTAGATAAATAATTCAGTGACACTCGTTTGTTATTTTCAGTTCTTCAGTAGTGATTCGTCGATTCTAATAACAGAGAAGTAAGCTAAGTACGCATGAAAGAGAACATTTGGTAGTTTTCTCAGGATAGATTTGCTGCTAAATTAACTGTGAAGACGTGAAGTTGTTAAAGGAAGAAAGTTTATAAAATGAAAAATGGAATTTATATCACTGTTTACCATTCTATACTTTTGACTTTAATAGTTCAACATCTGCGATTGTATACTGAAAGGTTTTTTTATTATAAGCCTGTTAATATGGGGTGTTAGTAAGCATTTTATGGCAAACGTAGTTAAACTACAATTACAGAAAATATTTATTTTGTTGTTCGGAAAATCAAATGTTTTTATAATATTTATCTTTTAATTTGCGTTAAAAAATATTTTTTTTCATAATTAAGCTTATATTACGTCGCTTCAATGCACAAAAACACTGTTTTAAGACCGGTTTAGTTTGCCCTCACTCGATTGTTTTTAATCAAATTTATGAAAAGGAATCTAGTTAGAATAGAACTGAAAGTTATAGTCTATTGTCTTCCAAACAGACGTAAAACCAACTTAGTAAATAATTGTATTAGTATTGCTATTCTGTATGATAAATATTAAAATTGGTTAATCATAATTGACTATTACATAAGCTAATTGAGACGAACGTTAACAACACTGTTTGTACATTTTTAACATAGCACAATAGCATAATAACTAATGTGGCTAGTACATAAAAAAATTCTCACATAAGAAGTTTAACTTCTTTAGTTTTTAAAATTATAATTACGGCAAAATTATTACACATTTTAAGAGGACACTTTGATGTTTATGTCATGTGAAAATTCTTATATGAACAGATCGTCACATTCGTACCATAGTTTTATTTACATACTATAATCTACAGAAAAACATTTTTAATATAAATTACCTGTAGTATATCAACATCATAACCTCACATTACGTGACGTTTCAACATATACTTGTATTAAAAAAATGTTTAATCCGAAAATTGTTCTATTATCTGAAAATAGAGAATATGATATGTAATATTTCCCTTTCAGAATTTACATAAACCATATGGGTTCCTACCGTTTGTACGTCAAATTACAGAAGTTATTTGTACTTCAATTGTTAGTAGTTTTAAACGTCAGATTTAAGCCGTTCATCCTTGTCTTAATAATTTGCAACACACTATTAACTCCTGTTCTTGTCAGTTTCATGTAATTTAATTTGTTTCATTCTACTTCCCCTCGATTTCTTATTTCTTTCAAATAGATACGTCGCTAAAGAAGTTTAACTTCAAAAATAGTGAGTGAGAAATCTAAAATTCCGATTGCCGATTTATATTTTACGAAAATTAAAAAAAAACAAGGAAATAGTAACAGTATTAAAATGGTTTATCCAAAGAGACCGTAATTATTATGGTAATATTGGTTTGTCTGCTCTCCTGTTAATTTCTGTCTTGCGTAGTTACTAGTCGCTTATCTCACTAGTTTGTGTATAGCGATTGACATATATCCTTAAGGCATGAAATAACCACTCATAAAAATATAGTTTGCGAACATGTCTTTGATGTTGCGAAACAAGAAAAGAAGACAGTATAAGCGTTTTAATCACTGTTTATCATGCTTTGAAAATGTAAATTTTACGTCAAAAACAAAAAAGGAAAGCACGTAGAATTTAATAATAGTGGTTCGTTGCTTGTTTAAAGATTATAAAGCTGAGTGTATTCGTTTGTACAAAATTGTTATTTTTTTAATCGCTTTAATTCAGTATGCTTTTTTCTATTTACAAAACCGAAATATTTTCGGATTGTTTTTTTATAAATTTGTTTGTCAGTATAACTGTTCATATAAAACGACAGTCTCGTATTTTGTGCATAGAAAAATCGGTTTACAAAAAACTCGAATATAAAGTATTACACACACAGTCAACGGTGCAATAGAACTGTGCTTCGCTTATACAAAAAAAAAAGGAAAGATTCTGTTCTTTAAAAAGAACGCAATTTTAAATTGATTTGAGTTAATATAACTCCTAAAATTGTAATTAAAAATCGCGAACAGCAGTTGTCGGTTGGTTTGTACGTCCGAGCTGTACAGGTCCAAATTCCTTACGGATTGCACTAGAATTTTTTCGTATTGTTTACTGTCAAGATAGGACCTTATAGAAATTCATTTAAATACGTTCAGTAGTTTATTGCTGTAAGCAATTTTATTATTTTATGACAGCACTATTGGATGCCACAGTAACTAACAGTTAAGTTTACATATACTAGCAATAATAATATAATTTCCATACCTAGTTATAGATTAGCAGTATCAGATAAATATCTAAGCGCGACGAGGTGGTACAACAAACTACCGGACTCTTGGTAGTGACACCTTCAAAAAGACTCTAAAAAATATCCTCATAAAAGAGTGTTTATACAACCCCAATGATTTTTTTAAAATTGATTTTAAAAAATATGTTTTATAACATTTTTATGTGTATCTTGACGCTATTTAAACTGTTATACAGTATGTAAATAAAGAACTATATTATTATTATTATTATTATACAAAAAAAATAGTTCTATTTCAGTCAGGTCGATGGTCAGGTTGCTATCGCGTCTGCTTCATATACAGATGTTTGCTGGTTTGATTCCGGTCAGCACAATTAATTGTATCTATTTTTTAAAGTGTATTTGCTCTATGCGACATATACTATTGCTGTCGTTCGGATGGTGGGACCACAATTTTCGACCGATTAAAATACCTGAATATTACGGAAATATATTCACTCGCTTGCGTCAATAGAATAAAATTTAGATAATTATACATTTTGAAACTAGTATCAACATGTGCCTAGCATAATGAGCACAATGAAAATTGGGAACTTACTGTTTAGACAAGAATTTAATAAACATAATGAAAACTTAATCTCGGTTAAAATCTTAAACATAGTTTAGTTCCGATTATATTTATGCTAAAGTAAGGAGCCGCTAGTCACCGTTGCCAGCTTCCCAAAAGCTGTTCTGTCTTGTGGTGTGATGTGGTTGAATTTAAAAAAATCCTCTAGAAAACACATAAGAGAATTTAATTGAAAATTGAGATTAATTTCGTTTTTGTTTGCTAGTTTGATATCTTGAATTAATAAATACTTTCATAAATAGACTATAATAAATAATTAATAATAAATTATTACTAATTATGTCCATAAGTTAGTTGTAGGACGGGCTTTTTTAAAAAGCGAAAAAAAATCTTTTCATGTCGCTTATTATAGAGCAGATAATTGTTATCATACAACT
The DNA here is from genome assembly GCA_034508555.1 of Venustoraphidia nigricollis. Classification (NCBI taxonomy): domain Eukaryota; kingdom Metazoa; phylum Arthropoda; class Insecta; order Raphidioptera; family Raphidiidae; genus Venustoraphidia; species Venustoraphidia nigricollis. Next base: position 14,547,162 of record JAVRKA010000003.1, on the reverse strand, counting down.
GTAGAATAAACAGAACTCAGTATAGAATCATTTGAATACAGAAAACGTAATATAGTAGTTATAAAAAAATTAACGCGCATTACTAGTTTTAAAATTGCAGAAAAACTGAAACAATTTTTTCTAAATATTTATTGTAACAAGTTCTGTTTTAATTATTGTACTTATTTTAACAAAACGTGGAAAGGCAGACTCCCAAAAAAAGAACAAAAGTATAAACAAAAACAGCATTGTAATAAAGTTTTCTATATCTCGAAACTTTTCTTTTTTCCTTTATACATTAAAAATTCCTATAAAAAGGGAAATTTGCTTCTAGTTGGCAACACTGTCGGCCGTCAGTTTTAAATTTGAACGTCGACATACGATACGTTGAAATCACCCACTTAATCTAGATAAAGACAACACGACCATTGTCTGGTTGTGACTTAACCCACAACTCACGATGCGAAGTGCGCATAAATATTTGACAACGAATTGCCGCTTTTGTCGAACAAAGAGGAACTGAGTGTCGGATCGTCGTGAATTGAACAATTGCAGAAGAGAGTAAGAATCGTCAGGAAAGTAGCAAAAGAGAAAGACGGATGATGTTTGTAAAATCAATATTCCGCGGGAGGGTTGGTTCTCTCTGCCAGTGTATACAAGTGGTAGATATAAAGCCCTTCTTATACTAGAACATACGGGGCACGCATTCACTGTTGGAATTTTCCACGGTGAAAACAACTCACGTGATCAGTTTTTTTTTCAAGACTATCTATAGCTATTAATCTTTCAGAAGAATAGATTAATTTATAGATTATAGATATAATGAAACAAAATTTAAAACCAAAATAATACATAAATAAACACAATGATATTATTTTTATATAGAATATGAATTTCTATATAAATAAAAGCAATAAATAAAACCCGGGTCGCAGTGCCAAAACCCTGCCGACAATATAGTGTATTTGCTTATACAGGCAGTGTGGCTTTATTTTGCGAGCTTAAGTTGGTTTTTGGGCTAAATAAAAAATTTTACTCCTTAATACACCCCTTAAAATAACATTTTTTTTCTTATTTGCAATATTATTATAAATCGAACCTCTATACCAAATTATATACAACTTTCAGTAAATAATTCACAATTTGTAAACTAGTGTTTTCATAAAATTTGTAAGTCCGGTCCTGTCGGGCCGATTTTATTTAAATTTTAGGGACACCTTTTAATTACTACTAAAGGGTTAAATGTCAATTTTGAAACGATTCTGAGAATTTTTTCGGTATTTTGGGGCCCAAAAACATTTTTCAACCCCTAAAAACTACCCTTAAAATGCCCCGATTACGCCCATTTTAAATAGGCGTCTTGCGGTGATGGATTTCAACACGTGGACCAAATTTCGTTAAAATCAATTAACTCTTTCGAAAGTTATTGCCCGCACACATATATATATATATATACGTATATAAATATATATATATATATATATATATATATATATATATATATATATATATATATATATATATATATATATATATATACATATATATATAAACATTTTCAAAAATGGTGCCAAAGTGTTTAGGAGGTTATGAAACGTCGAGAAATTTTGGTCCGACCCCTAGGTCCCGCCATCCGACCAACGCCAATAGTGTATGTTGCCTTATGGCAAATACACTAAAAAGCGAGTGTATATAGGCGCTTTGGCCTACGCTATTCGTGTTTGAAAAGGTAAAAAATATATAAAATTAGATAAACCCGTCTAGACTGGTTTCTTCTAAAAACTGAAACAGCAGATCATATAGGTTTCGTGGTGACGACTAGTAAATCTTTTACATGATTTTAAGGCTGTCGGAACGCTCTGAATTTTGTTTGTGCTGAGACCCAGCAGTAAGAGGCGAGGTAGGCAAAAGACATATTGTGGGTGTGACCTTCTTTAGCTCTGTCTCGCTCAAATCGTCCCCACGTTTCAATTTTTTCAATTTTTAAAAAATGTTGTTGCAAGGGTGCCGCTGTCAATTGATTTCTCTAAGTTTGGGAAATATTTTGAAGATTTAAAAAACTTTTCCGAAAAAGGAAAAATCATTTTAGGTTTGTAATGAAACAGTTTTGTAAAATAAGTACGAATAAGGTCATAGTGTGACATTGAAAACGTGTGTTTTTTTAGCACAATTAATGCCAACTTTTTTCTAGTAAATCGTACATAAATTGCAAAAGTAGTCCATTAGAGACCTAGATTCGTCCTTTATCTTCCTTATAGAGAAAGAATTTTTGCAGAATGTTGACAAGTCTACAATCAGTTGACAGCTGAAGCTCTATTTTTGGATTAAATTCAGAGCGCTCCGACAGCCTTAAGTGTAGTAAGTGAGTGGAATGGAGAGAGCCTTCCTTCTACCATGTGGTGATAAACACTTTTTTTTTAATATTTCTTTGTTTTTCATTTCCATATTTAACAAGCATTACGCATAAAGTTTTAATTTGGGTCAAAACAAAGTGAGAATAAAAATATTTAGGTATTTTAATGGACCATAGTAGTCATGTATTAGGATTTCCGACAAGACGCAGCAGTCAGAAATTCTGTTACACTTTACGAACATCTGTCGTTAATATAAAAATGATTTTTCGAGAAAAAGGAGTTTTTTATAAGTAAACACTTAATTTTTTATTATCAGCGACGTTTCGTTCCTTGTTTGAACATCAACTGTAAAAACATTTTTTAAAAAAACGAAATTATTATAAACTTAATTGTTAAGTTCAAATTTATATTCACATGTTTATATTAACTTTTATATCTACTTAATCTAAACATTTAATAGTTATTAAAGCTTGATAAAGTTCCAAACAAGGAACGAAACGTCGCTGATAATAAAAAATTAAGTGTTTACTTATAAAAAAAGTCCTTTTTCCCGAAAAATCATTTTTATATTAATTACCAAGGACAAAAAAGAAATAAAGTCAATCTGTCGTTAATGTCTCTTGAATACAGTCCTAACGACATACCACTGGGCCATTTGAAACTGTTTATTCAAAATGTTTTCAGTTAAACAGCTAAATTAAACTAGAAGTTGCAAAATATATTACCTTACCAATTGAAAGTGAAAGATTCATTTCCTTGTGGATTAAATTTCAATAGATGGTTCAGTAGAAGTAGATGTTTGGCTTTATTCCAAACCACACAGAAACTAAAACTAATAAATGCTAATGTCGTTCATATGTCTAGAATTTCCGCTATATTTTGTATTTTCTTTCATTTCGATTCTACAAATAAAATAGCTGTAAACAGATTTTGTTATAAAATAAAATATGTTCTTAGCATAAGAATGAAATATTTCTAATATTGGAATTGTGTCAAAATCGTTCTTATTTTTTTATTATTATGCAATGATGTATTTATTTTTACAATTAACAGACAACTAAAATAGGGCAAATGTCAATAAAGAAGTATTAAATCATTAATTAAAAACACTCGAAATTATTGCATGTAATATAATATGGTGGAAGTAACGTTTTAGTGGTGGAGGAAACCGTATACATAGATTGTAGATGATAGACGCTCGACAACTGTCCGCGTACAAAGAGATACTTTTTCTTATTTGTGTGCTTCCGAAAACTTTGTCTAAAAATGCCAAAACAATTATAAATACATTTAAAATCTGTATTCTTTAAGATACCTACTGATTTTGAAATAACATTTAGTCCAAATAGCAAAAGTATTACAGTTCACGATCAATAAATGTATATCCATATATAAATTATCGCATTGATAAAAAAAAAGTATTTTATTCGTGCAATGTCAATCCTATCAAAACATAAATGTGAAAAAAAGGGCCAAGTTAGATACAAAGAACAAATGGCTTTTCCGAAAAAAAGAAATGACATCTAAGTAGGTATGCCATATTTTCATTTGACAAGTTTTTATAAATGACTTGTGTATGTAAACTTGCCAAGTGAAAACTTAAGATTTTCTTAGATCTCATTTCTTTTTTTCAGCAAAGCCACTTATTCTTGATACCGAACGTGATCCTTTTTTCACATTTATGTTTTTGGTGGGATTTAAATACTTTTGTAAAGTTATATTTTTATTTATTCTACTTAAATATTATTTAGATACATCATAATATTATAGTTATATATCCTTCAATATATTCATTCATTGTCACACGTCATATCTCAGCGCCGACTCGATGCGAGTAGTATTCCGACAACTGGTAGATGCATTCGGGATCTATGCTCCTTCCAGACACGACTAGACGCTTGTAAATTATGCAGAAGGTTACTTTGACCGGCTCCAAGCAAAATTTTCAAGCCTGAAACTGCATGTTTTTACTCCCACCACTGACGTCACACGTGACCTTACTAGCAAACGACCGCGAACCGCCTAGGCCAGCAGAGCCACTAACCTCCAGCCTGAAAGCCATCAGCCCTTAGCTGTCAGCCCCTAACTCTAACCCTTAACCTTCAACTCTAGCTCCAACCTCTACTTTCAACTCCTAGCCTTCAACAATAGGATTTTAGGCCTGAAAATTTTGCTTGAAGGTGAAAATTGCAGAACTGGCCTAAATAATTAATCCACAGTCAGTGATTGTCCAACATTGTGATTTTTGAACACTCTTACTTCGGAAACTATTCCACCTAAGCATATGAAATTAGGAATACTGTTTTTTAAGATAACGTTAACCCTCTATAACTTAACTAGCCTCGAAGATGGCTCATGGAATTACGTGTAGCAAAGTGCTATGAAAAACTTGACCGGCGCACTTCGTGTGCTATGATTAATGTATAAACCCAATATTTTTAAAGGGATACCAGTAAAGCTAATTAAGAAGACAGTTTCATTTATTATTATAAACGCCATACATCTTTTTTCATTTACTGTGTTTATAACATTAAAAATATTCCGCGTTAAAAAAAGTTCTTTAGATCAGAATGATGAATTGAAGTCTTCAAATTTAATTTCCTTAGCTATCTGACGTTACTTAACGCTTTTCACCTATGTATACAAAATCGGGGGACTGTTGGTCTCCAACTAATTTATGAATTCATGCATGATGTAGTCATGTAAATCTACTAATTCATCGGTGTCTTTAGACGCAATCACTTGTTTGATGTGTCACGTCCTTTAGCCAAGAAGGAGACCTGCGCCGCGCACGACATCACGACGCACAAACGGTAACGTTTCAACTGTTATCCGTCGTCGCACGTCGCGCTCGTGTCGCTATCTGCTCCAACTAACAGTGAACTAACTCTCAGTAGCCCGGTACTCGTCCGTTGCCCAATAACTACCACCAGCTTCAACGATAACACAATATAACAACTTAGAAATAAAACACTCTTCTTCTCTCCAACAAATCAAAACAGAATACATAGTCAGTATTATTATTATTGTGATCAATTACCTGTATAATATATCAATCAACATTAACACTATTCTTTCTCTTCGCTTCCTTTCTCTGACCAACCATTTGCTTATACTCTATCTCTTACAACTGAACAATAAATGAAACAATATTAAAAACACGTTACAGTTATTATTTTGTGTGACAGATTCACATTCAGAGCACCAACGACACCAGACATGATGTCCAAATGTTTTGACGGACTGTGAATCTAACACGTTCTCTTCACATCAATAAAAAACGTGTTTTATTTTGACAGATTATATAAAATATGTCAAATTATTTGTCGCTTTTTGCGTGAATAAAGTTCGATCAGACATGTGTCTACATAAACCGTTGTGTGTAACTTTGTAGTGTAGTGTGTCTACGTGCATATTGAATATTGTTTTTTTTTTTTGTTTTTTTTTCTGAAAATTGAAGACAAATGTTATCTGTGATAGTTTTGTTTGAGTAACAAGTCTTAATAATTTTTGGAACTGCAGTAATGCGTTTGAAAAATATTGTGAATAAATTAATTTGTGTTTGTTTAAATTTTCAGGATTTTTTTTGCACAGGAAAATGCAATTTATTGTACAAATCAATATAAGTGTGTGTCATTAATATGAATATAATCTTAAACCTAAATAAAATATAACTGATTGTTGTTTATCAGTGAATTTGACTGAACTTTGATGTAAAATAATTAATAACCGTCGAATTGAATTAAAGTTTTTAATAACGAATTAATGTGCAATTGTAACAAAACTATGCTAATTTAAAAGTTACATGTTTTGGTGTTTTGATGTTTGTTAAGGGTGTCTCATATTTCCGGTGTTTTTAATATAAACTTTTATTATGACGCGAAACATATCAGACTGATTGAAAAGTCAATATTCTTAAAAAATAATGTAAATTAATCCGTTAATCTTGACTTTGTGATTATGTGCGTCGCTTTTTAATAAAACAATTTATTGTCAGGTTGTTCATAAATATGTTTTAAATTTGAAATATTCTTTCGCATGTATAAACAAAATATAATGCAATGTTAATTTTTATTATGGTTGCATTATAACGGTTATAAATATTTGTTGAATTATTTATGAGAATACATAATTATATGATACTAAAAATGATAAAAATAAATGTTTTATTTTAATTTTTAAACACTGATATATACTGACAATATCCAGCTGTTTGGATGCAAATTGTTTAGTTAAAAATGTGAACCACTTGGTCATAAAGTTGTCATTATCACACACCATTAATTGTCCGGTTCCATAATAATATATTTGAATAGATTTAATATTTAAATTACAAACATGATTATTATATTTATCTTCTGGGGCACATTGCTTACAAAACTCATTGGGCAACTCTCTAATATGAATTAAAAAATAAAAAAAAAGATGGAAACAATTTCATTGTTTATATATTTCAGAATAAATATTGAGTAGGTAATGATATTTCCTTGTAACTGCAGTATATTAAGCACACAGTATGTCTGCAAGGAATAAATACCATAATAAACTAATGTATTACTTAAAACTCTGAAAAAGTCTAATAATCTAACGAAGCAATATATGCATATCTTATTTTATGTGACAGTATATCGTCTACCAGTTTTAAAAGCGTGATTGAAATTAATTAGCAAGGGTTTATTTTGAAAACTATCGGTATGAAAGAAATTCTCAAAGTTAAAATTAATATACCTACTGATTAAAAACACACTGTATATTATAAGAACTATGTAATTTATTCGAAAATATATTGCAAGCAAAATAATAAATCATTAACATTATAACTATTTCTCTTGCGCACATGAAATCATGCGTTATATAACGGTTTTAAAATTATGATACAAATGCATATTAAAGATTATGAGGAAAAAATACGTACATTTCGTGTTATTTGATTTATTTGTTTTATTTTCGTGCTGCTGTTATATTAATGTTCACATTTTAGGTAATAATTAACGTATTGCGATTATACTCAGAGTTCTACGTAAGTTGATTTTATACAATATTCAAAAACAAAATTGAACGACTTTCATTTTAGTATAAATATAGCAAATTTAATAAGTGTGGTTGGCATATTAGTGTAGCGTAGATAATTCAGTAAAATATATACTGACAAGTGTTTAGCAAAAGTATAGACTGTTCGTACATTTGTAACAAATGGGTCAGTGATTCTGCTGAGTAGGATGTACATGCGCATTACAAAACAGATAGATGACCCATACATTTCACAAGGCTAGCATTAGATATACTTTTGTATAATATAATAATGCAATAGTCTCAAAAATGTTAACACTTTTTTACACTGGAGCACTTTTTACATTAAAACAGATTTAATCAAAATCTTTACAAATATGTGATATTCCTTTTTTAGACGACGCTTTTTGCATCTGGTCGGTTAGTACCTACACAGCAAACCGGAGGTCTTTGTTTATTTTTGTTACTAAAATACGAATTGTCTTGTTTTGTGCAATGCTAGAGTCGAACCAAATATATTCAGTGCGCATACTATTTAAAGTTTGTGTTTGAACATTTGGAAATCTTGATGCGAAATCCAATTAAGAATGTTCCTACTGCATTTTAGCAGGTCGCGTATGTTAATTTGTGTATATTCTTTAGTCGAAAAATTCAACTGAAATTTCCAATAATTTACTGCTGACCTATCATCCACAATTTAATATAGTTTGATATCGCTTTACGTCATTTGAATTAAATTAAAAAAATATTTTTTACTTTTGTTCATCAGTATGTCTTAATTTAATTCAAGCTAGTGGATTGATATGTTTCAAAACAATAGGAAAATGTTTTAATATAATCGTATTTATTTATTTATTTGATTATTGATGAAAATAAGTGTTAGTCAAATACTTATGAAAACACAATTTGTATAGAAATGCGTGTTCTTCTTTAAACATTATAAGATTGTCCTATTTTGAGTATTGGGAAATCGGAAACGCCTCCTATTATAACAACTTTGAAGGGGACTATTATAAAAGCGATATAATATAATTCAATGAAATTGGTGCCATTTATGTCGAACAATTTTTTTAAATAGAATACGAGAAAGTCTTTGATATAGAAAAGAAGTTTATGTGAGAAGGAAAAAGAGAATTGTCAAAAGCTATAAGTTAAAGCTTTTCTTGTATAGATTTTTTGATTTTTGTTTTAATACAGAAAACCCTAAATCAGAATTAAATTCTAATTAGACTGTAATCTATCTTTTTTTCGGTAAATGGCACTGGTATCATAAAGGTGCGTCTACCGCTATGAAAATGTGTTTTTAATGACGTTTATGCTAAAATCGTTTAAACAAGGAATAAATGTGGACATTTTTGACTTGCTGTTTCTGTTATATTACTAGCTTGTTTATTACAAAAGAAATAATGTAGGTTTCTAGGTCAGCTTAAAAACGTGATGGCGATAATTTCTCCATATTTACGTGAATTTTAATAAAATTAGCATTTTACATTTACTTTGTAAATACATTTAATTTATCTATTCGTCTGTTTCGAATTTTAGGGAAAAAATCGGAAATCTTATAAAATTACTTTGTTGTTCGTTTGTCTATCAAAACTCTTTTTTTCAGAAACGACTAAAGGTATCAAGTTACAATTATTATCAGTTACTAAGGTCAACAACTTCACCATCGTGTAAAAAATTCAATCTTCTAACTTAGTGTATTTAGTAGATACGGTCTGTCAAAACACGTTTCGATACAGATTCACTCATCAAAACTTAAAGTACTTCCCGTGACCTAGAATCTCAAAATCTGACATGACGGTATTTCAACTATCGATGCGAAAAGAAATGAGAAAATATCAATTTGTAACTTCACATTAGGTACCTACTAAATAATTTCTACTTGACTTGAAAATTTATGTTAAAATTCGAAACTATTTTAAATAACGACATATTTCCTTTATCATAGAATAATATAATATGTCATATAATAATTTGTTTTATATCTATAAAAGCAGTAAACCGTAGGTAAGTTGGTTGGGAACCGGTGCTTTAATCATATATAACAATTAAAATAACCGTCAATTAATTTTATCGGTGTATTCACATATTCGCTTAATTACCATAATGTCTATTTAACATAACATTTATTTTCATTTAAAAATCACAATGTGTCAAAACTTCAAAAATAAATAAAAGCCTAATTAACATATTGCCATACGTAAACTAACGCAATAGAATAATCCGTGTTTATTGAGATTTAGAAATGAAATAAAAGTGAACAATATTTGTTTTAGCTAGTTAATTTAGTGAACTGCCAATGACAAATAGTAAAAATAACTTTTTTCTTATGTCTAGTTTTATATTATCACTATTAACATTCTGCTTATAAACAAATAAATTACGTTGTTCTATAACTATCCAAAAGCGTTTATAAGCACATTTGAAAACGTATATAGATCATTAAAAACTCATTTGGCTTACAAATCTTTATAATACACACACGATAAGATGTACTCGTAAGAGAAAGCTATAAAAAAAATAAAAAACGCAATGCCTTTGTCGTGTCTATTTAGTGTTGATCACTTATGTGTTTTTTCTAATCAACTGTCATATTATATTTAAATCAGATGTGTAATTAGCTTTTAATATAATATAATAATTCTGTGAACGGTAGATATTTCTCTCTTCCTGCTTTTATGATAGAGTATTTTAACGTAACAGAACTTATTCCACTTACTCTTCAATATTTAGGTATATCAGGTTCAGGGTAGTGAGACGTTGCGACTATTTTTTATCAATTTGTGACAATTGCTGATCGATAAAAAAATTTCTACCATTTATAAGTAAGGCTATATTATAAAATAGTTTCTAAAATATTATATAATTTTTTTTTTTTTTTTTTTTTTGAGTTGATATCGTCCATTATGTTAATATATATTTATGGTTAGCGGGTACAAAGATTCTAAACTATAAAATTGCTTGAAAAAGTAGGAAAAACTGCCTACGAAACGTCGCAAAATTTATAAAACTTAGGATTTTTATTTATTTATGTCCAAGTACCCGCTAACCATAAATATATATTATATAATGTTTGTATGGTGTAAATATGATTTTTTATGACACTCAAAAATTGATATAGATAAGGTTATTTAAATCAGAAATGACAGTACAAACCGACGTGATCTATTTATTAGCGACACAATAGCCAATAATCTGTCAAACACTATATACACACTTTTAATTATATTTTAACAATGTTCTCTGAAACCAGAATATTGTCACGCGTCCAACACTATAGTTATACGAGGGTTCATCTATTTATGTTACATAGTAGGCGACTAATGCTGGGTTGCAGAACGCATTGTCAAAAAATTTGATTTGATACTTATCTTAGACTGTAATCATGATTTGCATTTATATATGCAGGAACAGTCTTGTGCCGCCAAACGTTTTATTATCTAGAGCATTAGACTGTACTTACAGAAAAAAAATATGGATTTACTCAGACAATGGTCAGCTTTCATGCTAAATTTGGTCAAAATGCCTAAAAAAATCGATAAATTATTTTTTTTGCAAGCTCAGTTTAAAATTCTTCAATGCTTTCCTTATGAAGAAATGCGCATGGTCACAATATGAGGTAATTATTAAACTGTTTTTTCTGATATACTTACTTCTATAATTTCAGTAACTTTGACAGGTTATTTACACTTGTGTCATATATATCAGAAACAATTCGGTTTGCTTAGGTTCGATACATTATAAATCAGACATTCAATCAGATTTGTTTGGACAAGTCGATTCAATCACAGAAGTTTGTATCGCACCATTTATGTACCTAATTTAATTAAATCTTTCAGCTCCAAGCCGAACTGATTCCAAAGAGTGCGTTTAGCAAGCTACTTTTTTATCCCACAAAAATAGTTCCGTACATTATAAGTACTCAAAAACTATTTTTATTGTATGAAATTTTGTTTCATGTAAGCTGATAAACAAATAAGTTTAGACGAAGTCTTGATGATATTTGAAATAAGTATTTAGTGATTAAATATGATTGTTTTCGACTTTTTTCCAACAAGTGTCCTAACTATGTAGCGATTCCCAATGGACGCGCTGTGTAGTACGGTGTTATATCTATCAATAATAATGTGTACTTGAAGTGGGAACCGGTAATACTGTTGTTGAACATCACTCATTACTTGCAAGCCAATTAAAATTTTTCACATGGACATGTCGGCGCACAGGTCAGAAATACAACGCTAGATCAAACAATAATTAACGTTTTTACACCTGGAGTATCGGGACAATTAAAGACGTCGTAGGCATTACTCATAAATGTTACCAAATGTCAGAAGTGGACACGAATTCAAGCAAAAATAAAAATTTATACATTTGTTGTTTTGACGTATGAATGACTATACCTATTAGGTTTACACCTATAGCATTTTTGAATATAAATAAATAATATCTCTAAAATTGCACCATCCAAACATTTTTAAATAAGATTCATGAAGTTTTAACGTCTCATTTTCAATATTAATTAATAACAAATTGTTAATTATAAAATATTCCAATACAGACTCTCTTTAAACTGAAATCAAATCTTGCAAAATAATGTTCTAAGATTTACATCAGTGAAACAGTGTTTCTTTTTGCTCTGATAATTCTGTATTTAAGAAGAAATAAAGTACATATCCTCATTATGGTAATGAGTCTTTTTGTTTTTATATCAAAGAAAGGAAGTTACATACAAAAAGGCGAAGAACTTTTTAACATTAAATCATTATTTTTCTTATCTAAAATGACAAGGTTAACGGCAATCTGCTTTGTCATATTTGTCAATTTAAATAATTAAATGAATTTTTTTAACATTCGTGGCCTGATTTATACTGTACACCCACATAAAGTCTCTACCGAAAAGAACAGACTAAAAATATATAAAATGTTTGATGTCTTTTTTTATCAGTGTACATAAAACCGTCACGAAAATTTACAGCAAATGTTAGATTTCTAAGAGCTTCAGAATGAAGAGAATAGTCACCTCAAATGGTCTATTAAATGTTTATCTCTAAAGGCCAGTTATAAACACAGCCTACCATAAGCATAAATTACCAACTGTTAAATACTCCTACAATATTCACACATTTTTAGAGTAACTTAATCTGTACATGGTGCAAATGGCTACGCTGTAAGTAAGGGACCAATAAACTACTTTCTCTTGCAATTACATGTTAGATATAATAATAGGTAAATAAATAATAAATTTTATATAACAGTTCAAACAATTTAATTGTGTAGGTATACAAGATTCCGACACAAAGTAGTTAACGATCATTTTCGCCGAAAACCAGACTAAAAAGTGACGTCACTCTGAGTGATACGTTTTAAATTGGAGTATAATGCCAATGAAGACAAAACAGTTTGCGTTGCCATTTATTTTCGTTTCACAGTGATACAAACTAGTTTTTTGTGTAGAAATGCTACTTAAAGTTTAAAATAACAAAGACGTCTGTGTAATTTTTGATTTTAAGTAACATCTCTGCATAGAAGTAGTTTGCAATAGCTTGATTAATTGAACATTTCGGTTACATTCCTATAGAAACTTAGCATTAATGGACACAGTACGTTACGATAGGCCCAAATGTTCGGAATTAAATTTTAATACGTTTTGCCTGCGCTTAATACTGACTTATATATTATAACCATTCGTAAAAGAGACATTTTCAACTTAAATTAATTAAATAATAAGTATTTTATATTTAATTTATATTAAGGCGCAGCTATTGGTGCAATTGATCGTTGAATAATATATAAATATATAAAAACTATATAAATAAATATACATAAGAGCTTGTGAAATTCTGATTTATGCTAACACGAAGTGAGAAGAGCACTATATTTTCTTTCCGCAAGATAAGAGCTACGGGATGGTTCTATCTTCGGGGTACCAGTAGTGGTTCACTTGTAGGAAATTATCAGTTCCAGAGCATTAATACATAAGAGACTGCTTGTAATAGTTCCCGAGGGCAGATTTCACTTCGCCTAGTCGTGGTTGCTTTCAAGATTTTACGATAACAACGCTCACGCCATATTTATATTGAACTATTTATACAATGTGTAATGAAAAGTCTATCTATATACCTATATTTAAATTTATTCCACGCAGCTCAGCTTGTAATGTATATTAAATTCGGTCAGAAATCGTGTATGTGTAAAAAATTTTTTTAATTACTTTGAATAATTGAGCGAGATGAACTAAAGGATAAAAGAAAATATTTACCCAAATAGCTATTACCAGACTATTGTTTTAAATAAAAGAAGTATTTTTTTAATAACCACAATGTGCAATAAATTCAGATTTACTAGAATAATTTACCAATTTAGACTGCAGCCTATTTAGGAAACGAGGCACTAAATATATTTTCATTGTGGTTAATTAATAGAAAAAAATTGATCTTAAGTAAAATCTTTAACGAAAATGAATATTTTTTTTATCACTGACAAACTCTAAGTAAAGAACATTGGTTAAAAACGACTGGTGTATATTATTTTGTAATAAGATAGGTCTGACAGATATGTTTCTAGTTTTTCTTAACAAAAAACCTAATACCCTTTTTTCGCGTTTTCCGAGCATCTTTCGTCTACAGCTTTTCATTATTATGTAAATAGGCAACTTATCTGTAAAACATCTTGTATCACCAGGACGCATGTTCTATAGACATGTCGCAAATGACGTCGCCATTATAGACATGTGTGTGCGACTCACAGGGTGTAAGAAAAGTAAATACAAATTTAGTGATTTTTAGATGTAAAATTTTAATTTTTTAGATTCATTTTTGCATTTATATATTTTAGTTACTGATCATGGTCGCTGAGACCAAAACGATCATTGAAATTAAAGATTTTTTTCTTAATTAAATATTTTGAGTTGAAGATCCAATTCTATTTCTAATCAAAACAGAGTATTTTTGTGTTTTTTTTAGTACAATTATAGGGAATTGTTTTAGTGGTTCTCACACAAAAATCTCTGGCGTGTACTTATGTTTAGGTAAAAAAATAAGTAAAACAAATACAGGATTTATCGGGGATTTAGGTTACTTGCTTTTCAGGAACTTAGATTGTGGCGGCACCATGAGCCCTTTGAGACTTAAATAGTCTATCTCGATACGATTATCATCATTATCATCAGACAATTATAACTTGAAACGAGAATGTTTTTGCTTATTCGAGTTAGGAGAGAGTAAAATACATTTTGAAAAATAAAAAAAGTCTTGTCAAAAAACGCTGCCTGCTTTCATGGTATTATATTGCGTCACAATCGAAGACTACATTATTTGTGAAAATTATGTCATTAAATTTTTTCCGTTATACATATATAATAATCAATGTTTCGAACATTTAACGAGATTTAACCGTGCTATTTACTGAATTTAAAACAAGAAAACTTAGTTCTGCAAGGTGTGTAATAAAAAACCCCGAGTCGCAGTGCCAAAACCCTGCCGACAATATAGTGTATTTGCTTGTATAGGGCCGTGTGGTTTTATACTTTTATTATGTGAAATTAAGTTTGTTTTTGGGCAAAATAAAAAATTTAACCCCTTAATACACCCCTTAAAATAACATTTTTTTTCTTAATTGTAATATTATTATCTATCTAACGTCTACACCGAATTAAATACACCCTTGAATAAATAAGTCACTTTCTACAAATTAGTGTTTTCAAAAAATTTGTAAGTCCGGTCCTGTCAGGCCGATTTTATTAAAATTTTAGGAGCACTTTTTAATTGCTATTAAAGGGTTAAATTTCAATTTTGAAACGATTCTGAGAATTTTTTAGGTATTTTTGGGCACAAAAACTTTTTTCAACCCCTAAAAACTACCCTTAAAATGGCCCGATTAGGCCCATTTTAAATAGGGTTCTTGCGGTAGTGGATTCCAACATGTGGGCAAAATTTCGTAAAAATCAATTAACTCTTTCGAAAGTTATAGCGCGCACACACATATATATATATATATATATATATATATATATATATATATATAAATATATATATATATATATATACATATATATATAAACATTTTTAAAAATGGTGCCAAAGTGTTTAGGAGGTTATGAAACGTCGAGAAATTTTGGTCCGACCCCTAGGTCCCGCCATCCGACCGACGCCAATAGTGTATGTTGCCATATGGCAAATACACTAAAAATGCATTTCATAATATTTGTCGTGAAAACTTCCTGTATCAGCCTGTTTGTGTTATATCTGCTACAGACTGTATCGATATGCAGTTGAGTGAAATTTAACCATGAAAGCATGCTAAGGTAATTTAGCGGCAAGCCTGAACCTTTTGAGTAGTATAGAAGAAATTAGTGTCAATGAAACCTTTGAAACGTGCATGTTAAATAATAGTCACCTGTGAATGCAAATATGTAGCAGTATTAAAATTAATAAAAAGAAAATTACTTCATATACACAAAAAATAGAACAGAATAGAGTAAACTCCCAGTTGAGGAATTTCGACCAATATTCATGTATTTTATTCCATAAGTTTTGCTCTTCTATTTAGACGAAACCTGGTTTAGATGTCTTTCGTTTCAATTTAGCCTACTTTAAATATCAGTTCTACTAGTATAGGTAGTTTCAAAGCAATTGCAGTTACATTTTTACCAAGTCCATCTAGGAATTCAAGGTATTTTCCCGCATTTTTGAGTTCCAGTATTTCATCATGTATAGGTGTTGCAAAATTTCTCAGTTTACTTCTTTGTTGATTTCGGCATTTTGATAAAAATAATTTAGTCGCTCCGTCTCATAATTACAAAGGTATAAACAACATACTTGCAGATTGTATATCTGCTGTCGTGCTGAATTATAATACAGCGAGTTGCAACATTGCGTTTAAAATAAGAGTCAGCGAGTTTTAAGTCACACGGACCGTAATATTCTTTTACACGAGATTTACTACATATATAGAGATTTACTACATATATAATTTTGCACGTACTCCCGATAAAATACCTGTATTTCACTTATTTTTCGAAAAATTTGACAGTTCCCTTTTGAAAAATAGTCACTTTTAATAATATGTTATAAAAAAAAAAAACAATTGACAAATAGATAGTGAATACTAAGTAATTGGTATAGCGCAACCAGTTTTGTTTTTCTTTATCGCGTTAGTGCATAATGGGTCACGTTTGTATACATGCATGTAAAGCAACTATTTTATAAGAGGTAGTGTAATTTTTTTAAAATAAATTGTTTAAGCTAGGATAATTTGTTTCAGAGTAAAATGACTCATGCAGAAGTAAATTTTAAATACGTAATATATTTCATAAATAATAAAGGTTTAAACAAAACTGCATAAAATACTCTACTGAAGCTGCGATTCCGTGTTTTTTTTCTCTTTACTAAATAAATAAGCTAGACTTTACGTACAGTTGAAACAGACTACTGTATAAAATTAAATAAACATGCAAATTATTCCAAGACTTAGGAGTCTTGTTTGAGTTTCATATTGAAAGATCACTTTGAATACGAAAGCCATCAGGATTTTATTAACTCCAATGACTGAATTTAAATTCCAAGATATTTCAAAATATTCTGTACTTAAATTAGTTACAGATCATACAAAATACAATGTAATGAAAATATTATTTTCCTTTTTAAATTTTAGGAGATATCGATTACAAGTGGTGGTATTTTCGTGCGCGTGCAATTTTGTGTGCAAGTTTTCCCGTGTGATAACCAAAATTAATTTTTAATGAAATTTCTCAGAATTCATGGCAGTCGCTTTCACATTTATTCCTTTGTGAGAAATCTCGTTTTCGTAAATTTTACGTTTCCTGTTTATATATCAGTAAATGTTAATATCCTAATAAAAATGGGAGAATGTTTTCTTTAAATTAAGCTGTGAACTGAATACCCAAATAATTATAATTTTGTACAGTGGTAAGAACAAAAATTATAAAAATTGGTTTCCAATACTTATATGTCTATTATTTAAAAAGCGTTTTTATATTTTTAAAATTTATTACTGAAAGTTTGCATCAACAGCTGCGTTTAAAAATTTAAAACCTATTAAATCCAATTATTTTTTCTACTAAAAATTTATAAATTTAATATCATCGATTATAGTTTAACTAATTTAATAATTTTTTTGGTGCAAAAGTCATTCAATATGTATTGAACATATTTTTACAACAGATGGAACAATATGTCTCTGATTGCTACATTTTACCAATGTTAAAAGCAAATTATGTATCAAACCTTACAAATAATTTTATAAAAAAAAATCCTTCAAATAGCTATTTTCTCTTTAAGCAAATTTTAGATAAATTATTTCGATGGTTAGCAACTAAATTAACCGTGAGTGGAAAAACTAAACAAATAAATTGTTTCCATGCAGTACTTAGTATTTAAAATTTCAGCCGTAGTCAAAGTCAAACTGATATTATTTTTATCAGAGGCGAAGAGAAATTGCCAGGGTACCCGAAAATTCCCGTTGGACTACCCATCATTCTTTTTTAAGGAACGCCACTCGCCAGGTATCGAAAAACTTTGGTGGTCCGCCTAGCTACCTTCCTTTGCTCTTTATTATTTGTTTTTCATTTGTGCTGACTACCTCTAGTTTATTAATATACATACATTCCTATTTGAAAATGCATAGTTACTGTTTTATAATTTTTTCTGCTAACGAATCCCACCCGTCTTATGGATGTTTTTTTTTTCAAATAAGATAGAATTTTAATGGATCTGAACGGTCTCAGAACGCTTTGAAATTGCGTGTCAATGTTTCAAAAAATTCCTCTATCCCAATGCTATTTTATGTACCCCATCCGTTCCAGTATCTGATTTACACTATTTTTGAATTGATACGATATGAAGTATTTCAATTTAATAATAATCTTTATCATTTATATTAAGAATGTGTGTAACTTAAATATTATGTTGTTTTATTTTAGGAATACAAATAATAAATTTTCTTAAATGTTTGGTGTGATAAAATTAGAAATAAATAAATTAGTTAATATAATATAAATCCGATAATTGTGTCAGTGTGTGTTTATAACGCCTGGACATATTATGTGTAATTTGTCACAGCTATTTGCAATTTGTGGTTTTCTATTAGATAATATAAAGTATTATGCAAAATAAAGGTTTGTGTACCGATGTGTAAGTTAAGGTGTTCTATTAAAGTGTTCAACACAGGTTGTTCAACGGTGGCTGCAATAGCGAGGTCAGTTGATTTTTTTCGATCAATTTTTAAAGTTACTTATTGTAATAAGTGGCGTACGTTGTCGAATACTAATTTTTCAATTATAATATTTAACTAATGATATGTTAGCGTATCTTTAGTAAATTGACTTTCAACTGCTAATTGTGGAGTAAGTTTATTACGGCTTACAAAAAAAAAGTGTTTTTATATTATCTTTGGAATACGCGCAGAATCGAATTTAGTAAAAAGTACGGACAGATTGACAATATGGTAGTGTAAATTTTTGCATAAAAATATAAAAGCATTTTTTGTTAACGAGAGGATTTGCGTTACTCTTAAAAGTTCATTACCTGAAATTAGCAAAAACCAAAATCAAATATTGCTAATTTGTTCAGTTTATAATACGTACGCCACTGCTTACGATCACACAACGCAACAAGCTTTTTAACACAAGGTAAATTTTAGTTTTTTTAAATGGAGATACAACAATTTCGTTTCAAGTAAAATATAAATTTTAAATCAATACACGAAAAAAATTTAATACTATCTAAAGACGTTATAAAAATTAGTTGAAATGCTCTGTTGCGAATTTATTCCGGTTACATCTCTATTTCATTTGTACAATAGAATTTTATAAAATATCTAAATACATATAATTTGTCATATGTAATTTTATGCCTTACGATTTTTTTAAATCTTGCTCATTTGTCGAATAAATTTTGATAAATTTTTAACAGAAAATACGCTTTTCTGTCGTTATTAGGATCTAGTATAAATTCAAACATAATAATAAATTATTGCTTGTAAAAATAAATTGAAATTTTAAATGCCGATCAATTTAGTACGGAAGGAATGAAAGTTTACTATAATATAAATACGCCATATTATAATAAAACGTTATATAAACAACGATGGTTATATTATCTTGACTAAAACTTGGTATTTATTTTGTTTTTTAAAACCTATGTTTACATATTAAAAAACTACTTTTTACTCAATGCGTTTTTTTCCCACCATATGGTGTAAGTACCGGGTATTCTAAAATTTAAATTCGAATGAGTATTTGTATATTTTTTTAATAGAATTTCAATACAACAGATACTTATCTCTTTTGAAATTAATCTTGTTCTCTAATGATATTTTAATCCTTGCTAAATTAACTATTATCCGGTTTGCATATCTCGTAAATTAAAAAATAAATTCGTTGTTTAAATGCACATAATTACGCCGCAGTATTGTGTGCCTTACTTGAATTTTATGAATATTATTTTTTGGTCTTTTGTTCTTCAACTTTGTTCTGAATATTCTTTTGTTGAAACATTCTAAATAAACAGTGCCAGCCAGAAATAGTGTATCATGTAGAAAAAATATCTACTTTATTTCGCTGGTTAGTTCCACTTCATAAAAATTCCTAAAAACGAAAAATAGCGTATTTTTTTATTTTTAATTTGACGATATGTGAAAGCTGGATTTCTGTGAAAATTTCGAAATATGTATTGAGAAAAAGTGTTTAGAAAAAAATGCCATATTTTTAAAATTGATAGTAATTTTATTCAGTTTTTTACATTTGGTAGGTTGAAAGAAATAGAAACTCTAAATCTGATATATTAATTATCAATAAAAAAAAATTGTTTAGCAGTGTCAAAACATAAACAATCAAAGAGAACACTCTCATGTTGCACACTTTCTGACTAGACTGTATAAAACAGGGCAAAATCGTTCATGTCAAACTTTGATAAAATAAGATAGATTGTGGATTATAAATGCGTAGAAGTGGAAGTTGTACAGAAAAACTATGTTAAAAACGTTTATTGACTTAAAGAAATATTGTTTCTGTCGACCAAATGTTTTTCGAGTAGAATCGATTTAATATTCTGCAATGCTTTTCTTATGGAAGTCATCATCTAAGATTTTTCTCACACTATATTTTCTAACAATGTTTTTCTCTGCAATCAAAAAAGACACCACGATCGATCGCGCACCCCGAGACACATTCAGACTACTTGAGGGTCGTGGACGAAAAGACAAGTGAAATTAATTCCTTGGCGTGCATTTAAAATCTACATAAACTCTAAATTATTCAACTACTAAAGGTGCTGCAGCATTTTTATGAATTCATAAAAATGCATCTTGGTGACTCATTTTTTTTTTCAACTGGTCGTTGTGTAGTAGAAATGCACACTGGTGTATATTTGACAATGTTGTCTTTTATTATAGTCCACGATCTTGGAAACCCTCCGAGAGATTAATAATTTTGAAATTCTGTATAGAGAATTTATGTAAAGATTAAACATTCATACACATTGTTACACAAAACAGAAAAGCATCTATTTGCAAAAAAAAAAAACTCGGGTCGCAGTGCCAAAACCCTGCCGATAATATAGTGTATTTGCTTGTATAGGGCCGTGTGGTTTTATACTTTTATTATGTGAAATAAAGTTTGTTTTTTGGCAAAATAAAAAATGTAACCCCTTAATACACCCCCTAAAATAATATTTTTTTTCTTAATTGTAATATTATTATCAATCTAACGTCTACACCGAATTAAATACACCCTTTAATAAATAAGTCACTATCTGCAAATTAGTGTTTTCAAAAAATTTGTAAGTCCGGTCCTGTTGAGCCGATTTTATTAAAATTCTAGGGGCACTTTTTAATTGCTACTAACGGGTTAAATGTCAATTTTGAAACGATTCTGAGAATTTTTTCGGTATTTTGGGGCCCAAAAACATTTTTCAACCCCTAAAAACTACCCTTAAAATGGCCCGATTACGCCCATTTTAAATAGGCTTCTTGCGGTGATAGATTTCAACACGTGGCCCAAATTTCATTAAAATCAATTAACTCTTTCGAAAGTTATTGCCCGCACACATATATATATACGTATATAAATATATATATATATATATATATATATATATATATATATATATATATATATATATATATATATATATATATATATATATATAATATAAATATATATATATATATATACATATATATATAAACATTTTTAAAAATGGTGCCAATGTGTTTAGGAGGTTATGAAACGTCGAGAAATTTTGGTCCGACCCCTAGGTCCCGCCATCCGACCGACGCCAATAGTGTATGTTGCCATATGGCAAATACACTAAAAAACAAACAGTAACAGTCTTTTCTTAAAGTTGGTTAATATGGAAATGAAGGTTGGACCTTGTGGGCACAGATACGAAAATAGAAACAAAATTGTTTTATGTAATAGTCGAAAATTTATCCATCCTCGTCGTTGTCATTGACTTGAAAAACCCCAGGTAAAATATTATCATAATACTGTTGTATTTTTGCCTATATTTTTTTATGAACTATCTATTATTATGCAGTTAAAGCTTTAGATGGTTTAGTTTCAAACAAGTTACATTCATATTAGAAGAAACGTTTAAAATTAAATTATGCACAATTATATTTACAAAATCGAATGAAAAACGATCACATTAACTTTTAACTTCCTAAAATATTATTTTTATTAGTAAAATGTTCGTAAGACTAAAGTAATAAACAGTACGATAGATTTGGTCACTGTAGAGTAACTGATAACTTATTCCGCCGCGATTGTTTGAAAATAATTTTTCCTAATTAATAGACTTATAAACAGAAAATTTGAAAATAACGCGCTAATACTTTTATGTTGACAAATAATTAATTATTGCTTAGCATTTTTTTGAACTGTAAGAGAAACTCGTACAAAATTAATCTGCACCTTTTTCGTTACAAAAGATTGACTGTTATTCCACAAATCGTGACCTAATTTATAATTCCCTTTGGAATAATGCTACCTTATGATAATTTAGCTGAAGTACCTATATTTGGAGAAAGTTTTGTCAGAGTTCATATCTCATTCCCTAAGGTAATATGCTCAAGAAGTTACAACAACTATCTTAATAAGTATGTCAACAAGAAATAACAAAATTTTCAGAACCATTACGGCAATGAAAATGTTAAAATGAGTTTATAAATATAACTTTACTTCTATTATGGTTGTAATACGATGCACGAAAAATAAATACTAAAAATTTAGCAATGAGTTTGGAATGCAGAGAAAACATCTTGGATTTGATTCCCAAATTTATCCACACGTACATTTTTAAAACGTGTTAAATACAAAGTAAACT
Source organism: Venustoraphidia nigricollis (assembly GCA_034508555.1). Taxonomy (NCBI): domain Eukaryota; kingdom Metazoa; phylum Arthropoda; class Insecta; order Raphidioptera; family Raphidiidae; genus Venustoraphidia; species Venustoraphidia nigricollis. Next base: position 14,524,472 of record JAVRKA010000003.1, on the reverse strand, counting down.
ATCCCTTGACAACCGCGGAGAATCGTTCCTGGAAAACACCACCGTTAGTAAATGTGGATTTGGCGAGAATAAGATACCAAAAAAGGCAAAAAAAAAGTTTTAAAAATGTACGAAACAAATAAATAATATGAATTTACTTAGAGACCTTTGGCCATTAACTGTTATTAATATTTTTGAAGTAAAACTGCAAAATTAAAAATATTTGCCTGTGACTGAAAACCTCAATATTCAAAAGTGGTTACTATCATTATTTGGGGATACAATGCCGTGGGGTAAATTTTTAGTCGGTCACACATATTGAAAAAAAATGCATCCATTACTGCAAACTCTCTGCAAGTCTAAGAAAGATATTTTAAATTTGTACAGAAAAGGCGAAAGGCAAAGAAGGAAATAATGTTTGTCAGAAATTGTCAAAAAAATAAAATGTGGCACTGTAAAAACGCATAACTTTAAAACCGGAAGATTTCGATTTTTTTGTAATACGTTTTAATACTATTTTAATAGTGGTACAACTGTAATTTTACAACTGATTGAAGTAAAAATTACAGTTGTGGGACTATTAAAGTGGTAACTTTTTAAAACGTATTTCAAAAACATCGAAATCTTCTATTCTTAAATGATTTTTGAATATAACTGTGTATAAAATTGGTTGATAATATTCGACAAATTCATGGAAAGCCTAGATATTTCATTAAAATCAAATTCTTGCTTTAACTTTTGGATTTTGTTTTAACATTCTAAAATTATCAAAACGTGCCACTGGTCTTTGAGCCATTAAACGAAGCCGTGAAATCTATATCCTCACAGTATTATGAATCGATGACGTTGCCATTGTCTACATATATATATTTATGTTGGGCTTCTGATACGACCTTCAGCAATCAATTAAATAGAGATATTCATATAGTTGGAAATAAATGACATCCTAAGTAAATTAAAACATTTAGTAAAAAAACTAATGGAAATCGCTAGAAATTGCTTTAACCATCATAAGATAATTCATAATATATCGTAATCTCATAAACGTTCATAGTTAAAATTATTGGAAAAAGCAAGTGTGCAACTCGGAAGATTTTTTCGAAATAAATCTCTCTATTAACAGAAGCAATATGTAAAGAGTGTTCCTAATTCTATATATATTTTATTGAAAAATTAATGTATATTTACGTTCACGGCTCTTAAACAAAATTTAAAACAAAAAGAATTTGGTTCAAAATACGTACACGAAAGACTAGTTTTTGTCGACAAAACGTTCGAAAGTAATTTAAATATTTTTGTTATAAAATAGATTTTATTTTACTCGTAGATGAAAAATTTGCTGAACTGGCAACGCTGCACAAGGTGTTTATACTTAGTCAGGGCTGGTTAAAGCAATCACAACCGACAAATGAGCAAAAAGAATGAAATAAGGAAACGAGATATTGTATAAGTGAGATAGAGAAGTGACAAATGAGTTGATCGCGGGTAAAGAACGCACTTAATTCATATACTATGTTGGGGTAAGTAAGAGGTAACTATTATAATATAACTATAGAGCTTACTTTACCTGACAAAATATACAGGCTTGTTCAAAACATAGAATATTATTTAAATGTACTCGAAAATAAAAAAATCACTTAAAAACGTCCTGATCTCAGTTTTTCGATTATATAACCAATCTTCGTTGTGTTCTGTGATATTTAAAAAAATCTTATCTTATTTCTACTTGCATTATGAAGGAATATAACGCTCAGAATCGAAAATCCTCTGCGTTTTTCAAATAATTATTTGCTTGTCATTATGTGCTACTAATTTATGTATTGTCATATGTACCAATAAATTAGATTTAATGAGGTCATTACACTAATACTACCAAGCAATCGATCTTTTTTGCACTACAGTCCTCGGCCAAATGCCAAAAATGGCTGATATTTTGTGATAAATTAGAAATAGAATATGGTTCACAATAAAGAAAATTAAATTAGCAGTAATGTTATATTATGGTACTGAATATGTTATCATATTAATATTAGGGAATAATGACAGCAGAAATACAATACTATCAGATAAAAGTATCATGGATCAACTCCAGGCATGTATGTGTCTTACTAACCGACACTCTTCTTTCAAGCGTGATTTTTTATTTGAAAGTTCGGTGATCTGCATATTTTGAACCAGTCTGTATGTAAAAGTGACGGTGCGTGTATGTCCCGCGTCACTACTGATTGCGTGTGATTGCTCAGGTGAAGTGGATACACACACACTTGCCTGTGCAGTAGCGCACGCCAACAACAACGAGGTGTACACAATAATGGAGTTATTAACCTAATTACATATATTTAAACCAGGTCCGTGTCACTGTATAATAATCTATATTAGTAGAAAACAAACCCATCTTTTTTAAATTTATTTTTCAAATAGTCTTTGTTATTCTTAAAAACACGCAAAATACTACACATTTATTATAGGGTCAACTTAATTCGAATCAGCTTGGTTACTCACAAAAAAATGGTGTACTTTTTAATCCTGTAGGACATTATGTCACGGTTACAAATTCTGCAATATATTTTTCAGAAAAATAATTATCTTAAAATTTATACTGTGTAAAAAAATTTAAAAATGACGGCAATTAGGAAAGTAAATTAAACAAAAAATATGAAAATCCGATGTCATGTGAACATATTATTTTAAACTTTAATATACTGAACAATTATTGAATCTTCACGATGTTTTATTTCTTGACAACCATGCAAGCTTTATGTACAGCGTCGATATAAATGTGTCATACATTGATTTTTCCCATTGGGATTTGATTTAAAACGATACGTCATCTGCTGACAAAAATGTAAACCGTGAATTGAAAAATTTGTTTCATAATTCATAATTACTTTATCACACTTTTGTCATAATATATTTTATTAATAATATATATTTTTCACTTTAAGAACCTGAAAAAGACCTAAATCCGAGCTGAAACGTTCTTCAATTAAATGTCAATATAGTTTATTAATTCTAGCTGTTAATACTAGCTGTTAGTATACAATATAATTAAAAAATGGCGCTCATATCTCAAACCCCATAACAGTGTCTTAATTTGAATAGAAAAAAAGCCTCCTTAGAGACGCCACTGCACTTGTATATTTGTATTATTACATACGTCCTTCACCTACCAGCATTATATTTTATGGTATATCGCACAGTTTAATATATTGAGTGTTTGTTCTATGGAGTATTGACATAATTCTTCTTTTTTTTGGTTTTATGAAAGGCAATTATGAACCTTTCAAAGTATTATTACTACTAAACTGTAAGTTAAACTAATAGGTAACAAATATGTTAAAATATCAGTTGATTTATTATTTTATAATATAGTATTCATAAACTGGAAACTGTATTTTTTTAATATGAATTATAGCGTTTTTCTTTTTTTTGAAAATATACATATTTTAAGTGAAAAAAACCATAACTTTTTACAGCTATTATGGAATTGAATTGTTACAAAACTAAGGAGTTCTCTTTTTTGCGTGGATTTGATTTCGAGAATTTTTTGTATCGTGCAGTGTGTATAGTTCTGAACGTATATTTTTCTTCTTTTACTTTTAAAAATCGTTTTCAATTGATTTTTTTGTAAGTCAGTGAGCTCAATTAGGCCTACAAATAAAATTAAGAAAAACATTCGATATCAAACACGGAAATTTTTAAAAAATCAATCCAAATCTTCCTATTGTAGGGTAATTTAACGTTTTTATGTCGGATACGGTAACAACTACGCATATTTGAATGATTTTTTATATCATAAATACAATCCCAAAATATTTATCAAAATTATTTACTAGGTCGGTGGCAGTGAAATGTGGCTTACAAAATACAACTTAAGGCTGTCGGAACGCTCCGAATTTTGTTTATGCTGAGACCCAGCGGTAAGGGGCGAGGTAGGCAAAAGACCTATTGTGGGTGTGGCCTTCTTTAGCTCTGTCTCGTGCAAATCATCCGCACGTTTCAATTTTTGGCTGCTGCCAACTACGAGGCTAAAAAATTTTATTGCAAGGGTGCCGCTGTCAACTGATTATTCTAATTTTTGGAAATATTTTGAAGATTTAAAAAACTTTTCCGAAAAAGGAAGAGTCACTTTAGGTTTGTGATGGAACAGTTTTGTGAAATAAGTACGAATAAGGTCATAGTGTGACACTGAAAATGTGTGTTTTTTAGCACAATTAATGCCAAATTTTTTCTAGTAAATTGTACATAAATTACAAAATTAGTCCATTAGAGACCTAGATTTGTCCTTTATCTTCCTTATAGAGAAAGAATTTTTGCAGAATGTTAACGAATAAGTCTACAATCAGTTGACAGCCGAAGCTCTATTTTTGGCTTAAATTCAAAGCGTTCCGACAGCCTTAAATCGTTCATTGTCTAGCGTATAGCATGCTTTGTACTGAATGTTATAAAAGTTTATAATAATTTAATGATTTAAAATTTTAGTTTATCCAAGTGCTGACAGTTGTCAGTATTAAGATCATGGGTTGATTTGTTTCAAACTTTTATTTTTTCATTCTTTGTAAAATGTCTGTAACGTGTCCGATTTTATTTACACTCGGTATGTTACATACATACAGATTTATCGTATTTCAAGTTGATTTATTACCCTGTATGATATGTGTGTACAGTAGGCATTACCCCGCAGCCCCTGCCATTTTACGTGTACCCACCTCGCTTCAAGTTAAATAATATTTTTGAAAGTGTTTGGATAGGGTTATTAAATAATTTTCGTGTAATATTTTTTGCACTTTTATGATATAAATTAAAAACTGCTTTTCTGAATTCTATTAAAGTTGCAGCTAAATATTTTATTTTGTATTTCTGGTTTATAATAAATTTTATTCAAAATAACTATTGGCTATTGAAATGATAACTTTTGTATCAATATTATTTTAACATAAAATATTTAAAGTGTTTTATTCTGGTTAGCATTACTAACAAGTGACTTCAGCAACAAAAATACTCCATTGCATTGCCTTTGTCACTCTTCAGTGAGCCACTTTTTCTGGATTTTCCGGAAACAAATCAACACTGGCATATTGTAGGGTTACTATTGGTATATAGATTTATGAAAGCAATGTAGAATCGTTGTCTCGAGAAAATTGCAAATTTAGATTTTCGTGCATCAGGACACTAGCCTTATTTGGAAGCGTAGAGAAAAAATTAGAAAAAAGCACCTTATAAATGTTCGTTTCTTTAAACGGTGTAGTAGCCAGACCTCCGCTCTTATGAATGAACGGACATCACAATCTCACTCTTTTGGTATGCGGGGACCAGGAAAAGTCTAAGCCCGTCGAAATATCGAATCTATTTTTGTCGTGATAACTATGACATTCTTCAGTTCTATCGAGAGTACAAATTAAATGTTACTTATGAAATATATGGTTATGTACAATATATAGAGCAAATAGACCTAGAATTGTTTCCATTTTAATCTGATGGTATTTAAAAAATGAAAGAAATTGCAACTTGAACAATCACTTCGTAATTCATTTTTCACGAGTTCGTTTTCAATTTAATCAATGATCAACTCACTGATCTCTATACTAGCTGGATTCACGGTCCTTCTGGATATTTAATATAATTTCACTCAATAGATTTAAATGAGTAATTGCTAGGATTATCGTCACACATACTCTCTTTTTACGTCCCATGACTGCGCAATCTTTACTGATAATGTAATGTCACAAATATCGGTATGCGATCAATCAAAGTAGTTTAGGGTCTTCCTACGGAAATGTGCAGATCAATTAATAATGGCCTGCTTCTTTGGTGTCGGGTTCTTCGCACGAGCAAAATCAGAGACGAGAGCAAGACAGCAATAACGAAGACCACACCTAAAGTATGCCTCGCGTATTATACCTAACCGTTTACTGTTTCCCCACAGGGGAAACTGTTTGTCAACGTTCCAATACTGTTAGTATAGTATTTAATACCTTTTACCCTACTGCCAGACTATGCTCCTCGCACTGCTCCTCGCTCTGCTAATCGCGCTGTCGCGATGTTGCCGTAAGCGGCCAGACACTGCTGTACTCGCGACGCTCCGCACTCGGCTTTCGCCTTTCGGCAATGGAGGTCGATACTGTGGCAGCAACAAATCAATAAATTTTAATGTCTTTTCATTAGACCATTCATCGTCGGCCGGCGGCATGACTGATAACAAAATCGACACGTGATTTCAGCCTTTCACTTTACACCGTTCCAGAACTAATTTGTTGTTTACACTTAGGCCGCTTGATGCGTACTGAGTGGCGCGGGAGTATATGGCCGGCTTACTCGTGCTCTTATTGTCGGTCCTTTGACTCGCACACAAAAAACCGACAATCGAGGGAGCACTGGGCATGACGAGGAGCATGACGTGCAGCATGACGAGTAACGCGGCCATACAACGTCTCTGCCTCCTTTCCTCGCTACTCCCCATGCCACTCGTCGAGTGTGTGTGGCTGAGGCTTTACACCTTTTCAGGGAAATGAACGAGCTTTCAGTTCAACACAATTGCGTCTCATAGAAACATCAATTCAGTTAGTGGAAAGACTGGAAACGTTAGAAACAAATCTATTTCTTATAAATAAGTTTTTTTGCTTTCACAGGTTTCTAGATATAAACTTCGGCGCTTAAAAATAACTTTATAGTTTATAAAACTTTTATACTGAAGAAGCGTGAAACCATTAAAAGTAAATGTATTGAATTTTTTAAACTAAATTGTATTTGTGTTATAGATGACTTTTGTAATTTTACATTTAAAATAAAAATGTTATTTTATGTTTAATACAAAATCTCACCCAACTCAGTTAAATTTAAAATACAATTAGCGGTATATCATTAGAATTAGTAAAATAGAAAAGAATACAGGTTATACTAGGTACGTGTTACGATTAATAGTCATTGTGCTCAGTAAATACAAGCTTACCTTGTATAGAACGCTATAAGAGTATATCTTTACTAAGTCTAGTATTTCCAAAAATCAATTAGCAATACGGTATGGTGAAATATTTAATTTTCGTACAAAAATAATATTGAGATCAACAAAATGAATCTTATTATATTATTACTTTCGTACGAGGAAAAAGTGCCGTCACCCTTTATAGCACATAAGAGTTGGTATTTCGTTTATTGAAACAAATATTACCTACAAAAACTTTTTGCGACTGGAACGAAATTAAATTTCCGAATTGTTAAGAAGAAATAAACGTAGACGGAAGTTTCAAATCGTTTATATATTTTTCGTGCAGACCTTTTTACGCTAAGAAGACAAATAAATGCATTACGCAGAAATATTTTTTTTTATAATGCTTAACAAAACTGAAACAGTTACGAGAAATAAAAATCTGTCGCGATTAAAAAGACAAAAAAATCTAAATATTCAGTTTTGAAAAAAGTTTATATTTTTTGTAAATTGTCTTGTACATTTCGTACTAATAAAGGTGAAAATAAAACACCAGGCAAACGTCAAAGTGCTACATACACCGAAGGTTCACACATTGTTTCAAAAATGAAACTTGGCGCAAAAAATAATTCTATAAAAAAGTATAATCCACAGGAAAACACATTGTAAAGTAAAAGGAAGTGTTCGTTTACAGCATACTACAGGAGATCGTTCATGTTGAACGAGATATTCATGAACGATACGATGCTTCCACCATCATAGTGACGACTTATTTTCGGCTAAAACAAAAAAGTTTGCTAATTTTTTGTGGTTTTTACTAGTTTCTTCATATATATCTTTTTTTTCAAAATTTTATTCCTGTCTCTTTTCGACATAAGAGGTGCAAGTTTTTTTTAGCATATTTTTATAAAACAACCTACAAAAAACTCGTCAGAGAATATGAAAATATGTATTTTGTATCTTCATGTGAATTATTTACAATGATATACCAAATGTTAAATAAATTTGAAAAAATGTTCTTTTTGGTATGAATAATCGTTTCGTACAGCATTTTTCCTGGAAGAATGTTCTGGACTATGTCATAATATAATTTAATTATAAATCGTGCATCCTTACTTTCAGTTTCAAAATTCATAATTCATTAAATTATTTCAACACAGTTCACTATTACATTTCAATCAAATAAGATTATTAAATAAAAATTCTGACAAGAATCGCTGGAAATATAATAAAATGTTTAATAATATAATTTTCTGTAATATTATAATTACGTTTATCAATATAATTGTACGTAATTTATTTATAAATACAATATTCTAATTAATCAATTGTTAATTTCAATTAAACCAATATAAAAGAAAATCCACTACGTTGCATTCCTAAAAATGTAAGTAGGAAACAAGAGGAAAGTTTTAAATGACAAGTTTAACTTTTATTGTTCATTTTGTCATAATATACATTTTATACTATATTTTTAAACAATTATAATGACAATTTGAAATTTTTTTAAGACAAAATTTATTTAATGTTTATGGTTAATGATCTGTTTCATCTACTAAACCTTTCATATGCTTTCGTTAAAACAACAATTATATTTGTCGATTTTTCCCAACCAAATGCACTTATATTTTCATGTTGTTCCAATATATAAATTAGCTACACTAAAGTATATTACAGAAAGTAGTAATTAATATTATAAAATCTACAGGAAAGTTTCCAGTAAGTAAATAACACGCAACAATTACTGTAATTATAGAACTTGATGTTCAAAACAAACGGCGATCTACAAAACAAACGACAGTCTGCTTATTACTTGAATACCTGTTATTACTTCCTGTTACTGATTTAAATAATGAGCACTGAATGCTTGAATACTAAAGAATATAGCTTCAGCTATTGAGCGTCTATCCAAGGACGAATATGCTTTACATTGTTCCATTGCTTCGCCACTTCCTGAAGCAAACGGTACTATAATGCTAACTCACACTTTACTATTTCACAACCGGAGTATAGCTTTCATCGTAATTTTTCGTTGTAATGAAAAGAGAAGGCACTATTGATCACCTTGCTGTTACATGATCGTGGCAAACAATGAGAAATATAAAAATCAAAAAAATTAACTAGTTGAAGTTTAGACTCGACTTTGATAGTTTTGCCAGTGAATCGGGACCTTAATGGCCATAGTACTATTCTTACTAACCTTTGACTTCACCATAGTCAGATAAAAATATCAAGCTAAGTTTCCTTTTTGTCACTGTACTACCCTACATTGACAACATAAAAAAACTGTTTTCAATTGCAATTTTCTGATCAGAACGAAAGATTTGGATTTGGCATTTTATTTGCAATTTTTTTTCTCTATTACTAGTATATCAATTGATTCAGAGCTTTATAAATAATTGATACGCTGCCTAGCGTTAAAAAAATAAAAAAAAATGAGATCGGTTTGCTCTTCTAGATAGCGTGTTCTATACATGTTATCACTGTTATGAGTGATCATTGTTTTTTGTGTGGTAAGCACGCTACTCTGCTGTTTTCAGTATAAAAACAAGGAGTCGTGGTGAAAAAAACAGTAAGCAACCGCATTTATGAGTTTTTAATTACTATGTTATTCTGACGGCTGTGTATTAACTGTATCTGAGTGTAGATACTTCAGTATTAATAATATTTTTAAATTAACAAAAAATCTTCAGTCTTCACTGAAATTCTAGAAATTACAAAATACGTTCAGTTGTTGATATAATAATTTTATTGTTATTATTATTTTTAATAAAGAACTTCAATTGCGTTAAAGAATATTAATCAAAATACCAGGCGTATTCATTTGTAAATTTAATTTTCCTCCTTCGTCTTTAAGTTTAATGATTGTGTTTGCTACTCAGCTTTGGTCGTGAAAAAGTTCTTTTATTTATAAATTGTAATACCGTCTCTGGAACTGCAAACGAAGGGTGGTGAGCGAAGGCGACACAAGGCATGAGTTGACCTATTTTATCCCTTATTATATTGTGTTTTCATTGGATAACGGATCTATATGCATGTTACGTTTTAATGAACGTGCACAACACAATACACTGAGGAACTAAAAATACTTAATTAATACAACAGCTGTATCCAAAATTGAATAACAAAAAGAATTTGTTCATTGCAATGTCAATTTGCAACCGACACAATTTTTATTACACACCCTCCTCTACTCTGGGTACCTACAGGTGATATATTAATTATTTTTATTTATTTATTTTTTTACCACTCCAACTTCACAAATGGGGATGGTACTTACTAATTTAGATTGAAATTAACTTTTCAAAATTTTACAGCATTTTTTCGTTTTAAGGTTTCCGGAATCCAAAAAAACATATTTTTCAAAAATGTCTAACAGACTGTGATCAAACGGCTGAGCGGACCAAAACCAAATTTTGATAGACCATTTGACATCAAAATGAAGCCCAAAACAGAGGAAGTTCAATGTCCGAATTTTTTTAATTACGTTAAATCATAACTGGCTATTGATTCAAATTTTAAAAACTCTTTATTAAAAATTTTAATTTTAAAAATTCGAAAGAATATTTTTTCACATGTATGGTGTTAGGAAAATGTTAAAGGTGATTAAAAATTGTCAAAACAATTGTCAGCCATGTTTGAAACTATATTTGACTTTGTCGGTTCCATTATATTGAAATATAATTAAATTATGGTTAATATTTAATTATTTGAATATTACAAAATTAAAAAACCCGGGTCGCAGTGCCAAAACCCTGCCGACAATATAGTGTATTTGCTTATACAGGCAGTGTGGCTTTATTTTGCAAGCTTAAGTTGGTTTTTGGGCAAAATAAAAAATTTTACTCCTTAATACACCCCTTAAAATAACATTTTTTTTCTTAATTGCAATATTATTATAAATCGAACCTCTATACCAAATTATTTACAACTTTCAGTAAATAATTCACTATTTGTAAACTAGTGTTTTCATAAAATTTGTAAGTCCGGTCCTTTAGGGCCGATTTTATTAAAATTTTAGGGACACCTTTTAATTACTACTAAAGGGTTAAATGTCAATTTTGAAACGATTCTGAGAATTTTTTCGGGTTTTTGGGGCCCAAAAACATTTTTCAACCCCTAAAAACTACCCTTAAATTGCCCCGATTACGCCCATTTTAAATAGGCTTCTTGCGGTGATGGATTTCAACACGTAGACCAAATTTCGTTAAAATCAATTAACTCTTTCGAAAGTTATTGCCCGCACATATATATATATATATATATATATATATACGTATATAAATATATATATATATATATATATATAAACATTTTCAAAAATAGTGCCAAAGTGTTTAGGAGGCTATGAAACGTCGAGAAATTTTGGTCCGACCCCTAGGTCCCGCCATCCGACCAACGCCAATAGTGTATGTTGCCTTATGGCAAATACACTAATAAGAAATACGGTCGCTGATGGCCTCAGATGTTGAGCATCTATAAACTACAAGAAGTAGGGTAGTGAGCGAAGAACCTTAACTGCATCCAAAGTATGAAAAAAAACGTGTCAGTCTAGGTATGTGTTTGTTTTGTCACAAACTGTACTGTTGTCACACGTATGAGTAATTAATTATTAATGGTGAGTTTAATTTTTGTGAAGAAAAAGTAAAAAACAAAGAAACATTGTTTTTATGTTCAGCTTTAATGCGTCATTTTTAATGACTCCGTAGATTAAAAAATAATATACTGAATTGTCCTGCAAATGTTCATAATTTCAAAATAATCATTTTAAATTTTATGGTAATACTGCGTTTGTCAAAATTTGCATTTTAAATCTCTCTCATATTTAATTTCAGGAGGTTTGTATTCAAACTGCAACATAAATTAGGCAAAGAAGAGTGATTTTTTGTCTTAATGTAGTCGAAATTATTGTTAAACTCGGCGTGCAGACTCCCGATTTTTTAAAAGATATTTGCTTACATAATTTAATACATGGTGCTACTCTGTATGATGATTCTAAACGACGAAAACAAATATTCTGTGTAAACAAGAAGAAAAAAAAATGCTGCATAAAAGACACACCAAACTGATAAATTGCAAAAAAGCATAATCTTATCAATTATACTTAACTTCGCTCACTTAGTGCACTGATACTATTCAATTTCGACAGAAAATATAGAAGACATATTTTGTAGAAAATTAAATTTTATTTTCATAATAGCATCTTATGGCGTAATAAGCGCTCGAAACAACATATTTCTAAGAAAATGTTTTTCGTGCGATTATTCCAAAAAGGTGGCCCCGCCGGTTGCAATCATATTTTGTATTTTTTCTCATTTCATTCAGAGCACTGAAATCCACAAATTTGCAAAGTTTCCACACTTCAGCACTTATTGGGTGAGAATCTACTGTATAAGCAATTGAACTATTATATAATTTAAATTATGGTGCTATTCTGTAGGGTCAATGCAAGAATTTGTCACTTTCTAACAAATTTAACATGACAAAAGTTCAAATGAGAGAAATTTAACAGCCCTGTTAATTTTAACATAAAATAGCATCACATATTATTTCTAAAATATTTTGTTTTACTCTTTTACAAATTCTTATTAAATTCTTTTTAAATTCAAAAGATTTGACAAATAAAGTCGAGTTCAAAGATTTCTTGTTGAACATAAAAATAGAAGTAATTTAGCGTGTTTATGTATAAAAAACATACTTCGTTCCATTATGTTCGCTACAATGGTGCACACCTGTATGTCGGTTAATTGAATCCTGAAAACTCCATAAGCTGATTAATAGGCAAATATTGATTACATTTGTTGGCCAGATGACCTATCACGGTGACTGTACACCTGTAATACTTTATAATCCAGTTCGGAGAATTTCGTATAAAACGAATGAAATTACTGTGTAGGTATAACTAATATTTTATTTATCAAATTGCGTACGTCAACGAATCCAAATAGCTCGAGTGACTGACTGACTTACTGTTTCTTATAGACTGTAAGTATCTCTTTTCAATATTAACGTGTACCTGCTTTACATGCAATTAGTACGGTAAAATAAAACAAAAGTATACGTGATCTAACCACTTCAACAGTAATTGTTATAAACTACCTATCAGCTACTATATAAAACAACAACAGGCGCCATTAGCAATTTTCATAAACAGCCCAAGTGAAGCGTCTTTTACAATCACTGTCGAAAATAAAAATAAAAAATATACTTAATATGATGTGAAAAATAGCTAGTTTTTAGAGAGTACGGGAAAAAATACATGTTATACGAATATATCACTTGCGTAATGTTATTACGGCTTGTATGACTGTTAAAACTCGATGCCACTAGTTTCTAAAGTAATGAATTCTATTATGCCACTACATGTACAATCTAATACTGAAATTTAACCCTAGCGAGTACGTACCGTTTAAAATTTGCGTGAAATATGTAACGATTATAATGTAACCATGGCAATGAAAAACAAATCATATATCATACCAGAAATAATACATTTTTCTATGTCAATTTATAATATTTAGATGCAGATATTACATATGTAAGTTTCTTTTCTGTAGTATGTAGTGTAAACTACGTAATATCATTGTTAGCCGGTGGTGTTCACGAAGTTCGGTTGTTTCCGACCGAACTGCAGCTTTATCCGGGTGCACGGCAGTGCACCTGCCAAGTCAAGCGCTGTCTATCACACCTTTTCTCGAAGCGCTTTTGCGTATTTTTGAACCCTCGTAGCTTCGGTCCGGATAATACTTCAGATCGAGTCATTAAGCTGAAATTTAGTATGCAGGCTGGGTTTCACGTACAAGTAACGAAAACATTTAGAAACCTCTTATTTCCCATTAAAGAAAGTGGTGTAGATTTCTATAGGTATAAAAAGATTATGTCGCGTTGCACATGGTTTAAGTGAATCTTTTATATTCGTATACAAATATAATTGAAATTCCATCAAAAAATGTAGGCAAGTCTCGCGTTGATATCCCATTAAAAACGTAAATGTGAAAAAGAGTTGCCCTGTACATAAAAGTTGTAAAAGGGCGCAACATTTTCATGTTTTATAGTAATTTTTGTACCTATATACTTCAGGTTTTTGTGTGAAAACTTTCCAAGTGAAAACTTGGCAGCCTTTTAGATCACAACTCCTTTTTGTACAGAGCATAGCCCCTTTTTTCAACTTTATGTTTTTAGTATCAACGCGACACTTGACTACATTTTTTTATGAAATGTAATATTATGTTTACGTTACTCAAACAGTTTACATTATTTTATGTATTTTCTTTCTTTGTTTTGTTTTTTTATTTTTTTTATTAGTAAATATAGATAATACTGCACGATACATTATGTTTAATATTGAAAGTAAATTACACTAATAAATAATTCAAAACGTACTCCAAATATGTGCTTATTAGATGCAAGCGTATAATTCTTGATTCGTGTGTCGATAAAATTGGACACTGTATTATGATGATTACTGTTGGTAATAAATTGACATTTGTTATTTGCTTTTATTGTTATCAATAATTATTATTTGGAACAAATTAATTTTCCTGTTCACAATAGTGTATATAATGGGTACCTACTTATATTACGACGGTATTAATTATAAATATTTAATTTCAGTTTTTCCTCTTACAGTGAAAATGCTTGATTCTAGAATCTAATGACATCTAACTTTAAGCTATTTCTATTATAAACTTACACCAACTAATTAAGGTTTGGTTGGTATTTCAAAATATAAATGAATAATTGTTATTGATAATTCTCATTTTAAAGAATAACAAATTTCGTAGTTTTAAATATTTTTCTTTAACACTAGCTTCTATATATTTCATCTAAACTGATGATATTTTAATCGTAAACTATAAGGGGAAAATATCTCAAATAGTGTAAAAGTAATATTATTTTTACCATTGCCCTTGTTATTCAAATGTTTTGCAGTGTTACGTTAAAAGACTCAACGATTTATCGTAAGAATTTATTTCTTATCATACATTTGTATCATGATTTTTTTTAAGATTATATTATTATGTTCATTAAAATAATAACGATCAATCCATATTATCATCTATTACGCCGGCAAAAATTCATAGAATTATTCAGAATTTTGAAAAACAGTATCCGACCTTTTCTCTTATTAGAACATTGCATTCCTGTTCATTTGTGACCGGAAATACAAATGAGTCTGACCCAGTTTCTTACACAAAGGTCACGTAGATTCTGTACTAGACAATTTAATGAAACACTAATTAGAATTTCATATACCTTCTTTTTTGTAAATAGATAATTTTTGGCAACTTTACAATAAAAGTTCACATCTTGGGTCGAGTTTTATGAATCAACCAAGTTTATTTCAATTCCACCTGAACTTGTGTGAAGTTTGGCAGCTTACCAAATCTTGTCTCTATGTTGGGGTTGATAAACGATTTATATTAGCTAGTTAGTACGGTGAAACTTGTCAAAGACGGAAACGCATGAACCTGAAACTTTAATTAATAGATTGCGTAATATCTATTAAATAAATATCTATAAAATAGTGTCCACAATACATAAATGTCCATAAAGATGTATTTCACTGTATAAAAATGTTTATAAACAACTTTTTCAAATGTTTTTATTTATTTGTCCAAAAATATGATTTGAAACCACAGCTTTGTTGACGTTTTAAACATTACTAGATAAACATTGTTTACGGAAATTGCAATTCAAAACAAGTCAGAAATTATATTAATACTGATATGCAGTCGTAACTGTTATTGTAGTAAAAGTAGGTCTGGGAATATTTAATATACACGTAATAATACTGTGTATCGAAGCGGTATCTGCATTGATCATTCTAATACATAAGCTGTGATACATATTGAATGGTATCTTGCTAATAGAAGTAAATATCTATTTAAAATGTTTCCAACACTAATGTAACAGTTTGTAATTTTTTTTACAGAATTTTACGTTTCCCGAAAATGTAAACAAAATTGTTAATTGATTTTGACACGACGGTATTTTCAGTTGAACATAGGGTGGCCACCTCTTTTTCTCGTTTTATACGGGGAACATATGCAACCTATCACAACAGCAGAGAAGTTGCATATTTTCTGAAAAAAAAAAATTTCAAGGAGTACAATGTGAAAAATTTCAATCTAAGTTTCCTTAACCACCATAGATACTACTAAACAATTTCGATGAAGTTATAAAGCCATGCGGTTTTTTCTCCCCAAAAACCAAACCAAAAACTAATAATAAATAAATATGAAAATTATCAATTGTTCTTGAATTGTCAAACCCTTACCGGCAATAAAATCAGTTTATTAAATATTGAGTATTTGCAAAATAATAAAAAATATTTTTTTATGTTTATCTATTTTATAAGTTTTAAATTTTCAAGAACAAAACATATGCCTAGTGGTATTGGAATTTGATGTTAATTCTCCGCTGCCTTCATGACCTGCTATATAATTAGGTACTATAAATATGACAGTAACGTCGTCCACACTGAGAACGGCATTTCGCAGAAACTTGTCATATTTAAACGTTAAATTGGTATATTGCTTTTAAAGATATTAAAAAAAGTCCTTCTCCATTAATTTATTATTTTTAGGACTATGATTGACCGAAAGTTTTCTAATTCTTAAGAAATCCCTTAGCTAAAATCTGTCTAATATGGAAAGATTGTGCGAATCAAAGTATGTACTAATTCAGTTTAAATTCAATTCTCTTCGACATTTCAAGAATGAATGTGATATACCATAAATTGTATTTGTTGCTACAAACCGAAAACCGCAGTAGATAGCCAGAAATTATCAGCGTGCACCATTAATTCGTTAATTGATTTGTGGTTATTAACTACTGCAAGTACGAATGGAAAACGAGTAGCATGTTCCAATTATAGGGGAACGTTTGTGTCATATAACTATTGACTAATCGTCATAACTCGTCTAATTGCTAAATCATTATTCGTTTTTTATCCACGTTGATAATTCAGAATCGTGATTTTGAATGATTGGTATCATTTTGTTTTTGAAGTGAAACTTTTTAATTCGCTGTATTGCAGAATTTAACTTCACGAAGAATGGATACAGATGCAATGTCACGCGTATGCTACAATGATATCTGAAAGCTGTTTTGTTAATGTAAGGGATAATTCTAATTTAAGTTACATTAAAATTGTATTAACCCTTTGAGTGCCACTTTCTAATTCCAATTGCAAAAACAATTAACAAGAATCGACAAGTATGAAATAGAGATAAGTTGTAAGGGGTTAAGCATTTACTATTAAAAAAGACAAATTTGGAAATTGAAGAAAAAAACGGTTGCTTCCGTTTTTACTTTTCAGAATCGATTACTTCTAACATGAAGCTATGGAAAAGAGCTCAGGTAGAAAAACAGAAAAAAACAAATATGAAAAACATGTTTTGACTTTATTCACACGTTATCTATGCAGTAGAGTTCAGAAACTATGGATTAATATTTCAGTAACATATTTACATCGATAATCCTATGTCATTGTGCTCAATATCCGCAATTGCACTATTTTACTACTCTTGACAACATGAACAATGTTTTGATCGACTTTATTAATTATTATTATAATAGGAAATGGTGTCCGTTTATTGTAAACATAACAATAATCTTTGTTACACTATAACAGATATAAAATCAAAAGGCAAACAAACAATTTGAAATATTTTAATTTCCGGATGAATAATGATGGAAACTAGGTCTTTATAAATTGTTAAATAACAACACAAAGTTACTGCTGTAAAATAACAAATAAACATTATATTATATGAAAACAGGGCTGCCTTTCTTTTGGTTGTGATTTTCTGTGCGCATAAAATCAATTGGAACAACATATTTTGAGAAAATGGATAAAAATCATTTAATTTTAAAAATCAATATATATACGCTATCTATTGAACCAGTCTTATCCAAGATACAAATACTGATTTTTAAAACTACAGATTATAACCTGTAGTTTTAAAAATCAGTATTTCTGTGCTTAATTGCAAGCTTTTATTTGGCTTGTCAGTGTGGCACTTTGAGTCAAAATTTGCAATCAAAATTTACACTGAGTCTAATAAGTCTGCAGCTTTGAAGTTTTGTTCACGTGTGTAAGTCCGGTGACAATACATAAATTCTATATGGCGAACGCTCTAAGATGGCGGATTACCTTTTTCTCTACGATTTAATGACATGAGTATTAAATGAAAGAGTTTGGCGAGTGGAATACGATAAGTTACGTGACGACATTATAAACCCAATACGGCGGGCGCCACATATCTAATACGCCCCAAAATGGAGAATCGGCTTTTTATTCACAAATCTCTTGACAAGGATATCAATTTTTAATGAGTGGATAACCATATTAAAAACCTAATATGACGGACGCCACATATCCGATCAATTTGAAATTTTGTACGCACACATGTATTTTCGATGACAATGCATGATCCAATTAATAATTAAATAATCAATTAATTTTGATAAAATAATGTTTTAATAGAAACATTTTTAAGGGCTAATAGGAACAATGTTAATTTAAAAAAAAACTTTTTAAAGACAGGCTTTTATTGAAATGTACTAAAAAGGAAAAATAATTTTTGAAGGTTTAGGTTCATAATTATAAAAGCGCAGATTGTGACTTTATAGTACATTTAAATAAAGGCTTGTCTTTAAAAGTGTTTTTATATTAAAATTTGTTCTTGATATATAAAGTTATGCCGGACAAGTACGGCCAAATCTCGCATAGCTTGGCGAGGGAAGTTCACATAGGTTTTATCCTTTTTTCTGCTCTTCAATAGAAGCTTGCTTTTGAAAAAATTGCAATTCTTACACTTTTCACAGTCGAAACTGCCCGATTATTAGAACTTTCAACCAATTATCAAGGCGTCCTGAAAGCAGAACAATACTTGTCAGTAATAATTTGAATGTAAAAGACAATACAGTTTGTTGGTGGCATGAAAATAATACAAAAACAGTATACAAACCCATAGATTTAACTGCATAATTGGAGAGAGAACGGTGCAATATAAATTAAGCAATTTGTATAAATAATATCCCGTATTTTACATCTTATGTATAGATACACAGCAAGCACTCGCCACTGCCACTGATAGCAGAGCGGTAGCGGAAGCAACTAATAATGCAAAAATATATGCGATGTTGCATTTGGATGAACGGATCGACCCCCGAGGTGCAACGTTCGTCATTCTAATTAATTAAATTGTACATTGCATATTACTAAAATGGATAACATGGAAGGAAAAACTATACAATATATAAATTACCAAACAGCGTACCTATAGTACCTACACGAACAAATAAAATGCAATGTTGGGCTACTTTTACGATTTTTACTGCATAAAAAAACTGAGGATGTGCAAAAAAATACTCGGTTATAAACGAATAAACCTGAACCTGAAAACTATAGAAACAGTTTTCGTTGGCCACTCAATCTGCAAGTATAAGCTCATCTTCTAATAGGACCTTTAAAATTGACTTAAGGGGTTAGGTGTAGTCAGGGGCGTGAAAAAATTCCATTTTTTATTAATTTTTTTTTACTAGTAATTAAGTGTATTTCACATAAGTAAAAACATAGTATCATTTCATCATACTTTAACATTATTTCACTTAAATTTAAAAAAAAAATAGTAATTATTTTACAAGTTATGGCGGTCTAAGTTGAACAGGTTTTAATAATGGATCCTTGCGGTGACCATTACAGCTCCTTGGAGATTCATCTAAAATCAATGAAACAAAAAAGATTATTTTTATGGATAGATAATCTTGTGCCGGATCGAAGCTTTTTTTTTTTTCAAAATTAACAAAATGGCGGTCTCTGGAAATTTTTTTGCAGATTTTCGGGAAAAAACCAACAATTAATTGTTTATGAAAAATCGAAGTTTTAAAAAAAAAAATTCTTCGATCAGACACTAGCTTTTTATGTTTTCTAAAAGCTGTATAAGTTTCATTCAAATCTATCGAGCGGTTTTTGAGTTACAGTGGTCACCAGTTCAAAAAACATAGTTTTGAGAAAAACGCATTTAAAGTTTTACAGTCGATTGATGTAGAGTAATACGAATAATTTCAATACTTACACTGAGTCATCTATTCCTGGACCATATAAGAGTTCTTCAGCCGTTGTAGAACTTTCTAAAACATCAATTTGTTGTTGTCTACGTCGCATTCTACCTTCGCGAGTGTTGTCGTTAGCGCGCTGATCAGCTACTTTTACACGTGCACTATCGGTTTTTTCAGTATACCGATGTGAATTAGGCCCACAACTAAGTCCCAGTGTGTTCATTATTACTAATAATGACTTTGTACCTTCATTAAATATACTCATAGCGACGTATGCAGCAATTTGAACAATGGTAAAACTAGTATTGATAGTTTTTGGGCATATTTTCCACACTAGTTGGTTGAAGCTCTCATTATTATTTTGATTAAATCCACCTACACATCTTGAAAGTAAATTTTCATTACTAAGATCTTCATAAATAGGCTTGATTGCTTTTAAAACTTCAGGAGGTAAGGGAGAATAATCTTGAGTATTACAACAATAGAACCCAAGAAACGTTTGCTTGCAGCTGCCGCTAGCTACCTGTTCTCGGAAATATTAGACCGCTCGAGAGCCTTTTATTCTTCGCTGAATAACTCGAAAGATATTTGTCGGATTCACTTCAAACTTTCAGAGAATATTTTTAAGATACTATACTTTAAGAAAATGCAAAAAAAATCAATTTTTTGAAAATTCTGACTACCCCTAACCCCAAATATATATTTAGCTCGAAGTCTGGTACGACTTTAAAAACATACTTATGATAAACATACTGAATTTTTAATTTAATGTAAAATGTAAAACAGTTGAAAATCGTTTATAGCAAAACATGAAACATTAAACATTATTATTTGTATTTTTTTTTATCAAAACTGAATTTTAGAATAGAAGCAAATATTGTTATGATGAAACGATCGAAACGTTGAAATCACAAGATATTTTTTTACACACTTTTTTAGCGTATTCTCGGAAAACGCGCAAATAACTAGATGACTTTCTAATTTTTTAACATTTTTCAGTATGCACTTTACGTTTTTTTCCCCACACTACTCAAATAGATTAATCTCAAAAATCTGGTACAAAAAAAATATTCGACTCATCTCGAGATGAAATATCCACTACTCACACGACCCTGTCTTAATCTTTCAAGGTAATTATTTTACATCGCAGACTTCGTCAGACACTTTTTTTTGCTATTACCAGCAGCTTTACAGGTGTGGTCTTATAATAAATTTTACACCCATTTGCAGACAGTTCATAATTCACTGTGACGAACATGTTTTCCTATTCCAATTTAAATATTTATGCATTCCATACGTACATTTTTCCTCGCACGGATTAAGTTTGTTCCGTTATAAGAACTTGTTTTCTTTGCTGAATTCAGTCTGAAGATATTTGTAATGCGATAATCAAAACGTCAAACTCGTCACACTCACGTCGTCTCCGTCGACATGTTGACTGACAGCATGTATTTCTGAAGGGATTCACGTTATTCATCTACGCTCATACATTGGCCGTGTTTGTTTTAAAGTTTTTTACGACGTCGAACGGTAGCTACTAAAATCTGCTTATTAATATTTTTCAGCTGGCACGTTTTACATAATAAATAATGACGTAACGATTTAAAAACTAGTTGGCAAAGTGCTTACTTATTATAACGAATTTAATTGACTATAGGTTAATTTTGTGTAACACACTGTAGAAAATGCATTTTTCTAATTTATTTATTTCTTATCATACCAAAGAATTTCTAAAGAGTCCTCACTTGATGAGACAAAAACACGGATTAGAGCATTCTCTACTTTATGAGTATCTACACGTAATTTCAATTTCCAATTCGATAAAGAACATGGTAAACAAAGCAGTACGATTTAGTTATTGGTTTCCAAAAGTAGTGAACTTTCTGGCTCTTTTTCTGGCTAAACCTTCTCACGTATCTGAAAATGTGTAAGAATCTAACAATGGACTAATTATTGTTTGAAACTTTTTTTTTGTATATCTGATAACTCTTGAGATTTTTGCAGAAATATATCTATAAGTGTCTTTTTACCACTCAAATTGCCTTCAGAGGCTGGATCTCACATACCCTTATATCTATATCTTTTAACAATATAATGAAATATCTTTGCGCCAAAGTTCATGCTTTTATCATAAAAGCGCACAACCATTTTGCTTATCTGCCCCACTATATAGCGTATACTATATTAATATTTATCCTCCTTATAATTAGGTCTTTTTTCTTGTTAAGAACGTCAAAACAATAACAATTGATGTTTATTACTGTAATTTAGTTGGATGTTTGTTCGATTGTGATTTGTGATTGTGAACAACAAATTAAAAATCTTAATAAAACATATTTTAATAAGTGAATGTTCAGAACGGTCTTCTTCACAACATCAACCATTTTATCGAAAGTTTGACAGTCCAAAACGAACGTTGCTTACCTTACTTCAAATGGTCGGTAACTATGGATAACACCTGCTCTGTACTTAAATATAACCTAAGCTACGTTTATTGTTGGAGCTATAATGCGTCACTGACCTAAGTAAACAGAGGATAGTAATGTTCGTTGGACTCCCTCCAACTCATTTATCTTAATAACATCCGCCGCTATTGGCGATAGTGACCTTTTGTAAACATACACTATGACTTTCGGTTTCTCGTTGCAAAAGCCCTTGCTGTCAGTTTTGTGTACACATTGCTGCCAATATTAAAAGCCATTTAAGTTTACTCTCAACCGGACTTATTTGTTTAATAGTAGACTTCAACTTTGAGCGTTTTAGTCTACTCTTACACTAGTATACCGTGTTCCTAAATATGATATTATTGTTACTTAGCAATAATATACAGTATACAGGATGTCAACCCAAGATGTTAAATATGAGATTAGATTCCTTCGTTGGGTAGCTGATTGTGTTGAGCAGTCCTTTATTCGGGGAATAATTAAACAGTGATTCGTAGATCCGGCAAAAAATTTTACCAGAAAGGTTAAAATTAAAAAAAAAAAAGTTATTTAACATTTTTGCAAAATAAAGAATCTATTACTCTCAGAATACATGCTCCTGCGGCGCTTTTTTAATTTCTGTAATATTAGTATACCCATAGATAATAATATCTTATAAATATCACATTATATAAATAATTGCGCAGTGTACCTAATGATTAGTCAAAGTAATTCACAAAAATGATCATTTAAAAATGGTGTAGTTGGAAGTTCTTTTTATTTTTCATAAATTTTCATGTTCCAGTTTATTTCGTTTTTACGCGGCCAATATCTGGTAGCATCGTACTCAACTACGAATGATGTATTGACAAATTTATAATAATATTAAAAAATCCACTCTCTTCACCAAAAAAAAGTGTAACTGTTAATGGGGTATATAATAATTGTGCACACCGCTTTCATCAATGGATCCTGGGTATATTCAGCTCACAATAGAGTCTATTAAATCAGTTGTAATCTAAACTTACGATCAACGGCATCAGACAGAAGACCGTGTCGTGGCGGTGGTACGTTGGATCCGTGCCAATAGAACACGTGCTCCTATAAGAGCCTAGACATTGCAGTGTCTGCCCTGCTTGGGCATGTTCACGTTTAGTGTGTATACTCAGTTTAGATATTATGTAGACTATACATCACAAAGAAGTCTGCGGTATCCCCAATTGTACTGTTAATTAATACGACAACAAATGCGCATTACAGCTTGCGTATGTTATTATTTGTCTCTGGCCACAAGAGCAAATGGTTTATGTCACCAAAGCTTACAGGCGAAAGGCGAGTACGCACGTTTGAATAAAAGAATCGTTGACAAAAAATATAAAAAAAATGAAAAATGCAATACAGAGCATCAACTTGTGTTCTGTTTCATAACAAAAAAAAAACTTTTAACTAAAATTTAAATTATTATAAGTTGACTCGCAGTAATCTATGCGAACATCGCGAACAGCAAGCTGAACGAAATTCTCTCTAAGACGTCCATTTATTTAATTCTCAAAAATGATAAGAGTATACAATTTGAAATTTTGCTAGATACAAAATGTATATTGGATTAATTTCATCATGTTCGTGTAGCAGAAGTATCTACAAAATACATAGGAAATATGTAACCATCGGTGCTTAAGTTTAACTTTTTGAAAGGTTGAAATCTTTAACCTTACACATTCCACCAATTGTGCAATTGACTTGAAACTGCAGTCGATACAGTTCTGATGACAGCATAGTATTATGACATTTCAACTTTAATAATTTAAAAGAAAAAAACAAGCTAAAAATGAAAAAAAAAACATGGTGGACTTACCATAGATAATGGTGGATGAACGTGTCTCTGATCGTTTTGGCAGGAGTTTTCAATCGAGCTTTTATAAAAATAGTATAAATCTAAAATATTTCTTTTCTTTTTAGCACCAATGTAATTTATTATTTATTTCCTAAAGTCTAGAGACAAGTTATGATTTTTTGACTGATGTATTACTTCAAAACAAAAAACTCATGTTATATTAAAATATTTTTACAAAAGTACAATGTTCAGAGATTTTTTAAACAATCACGTAGGAAAATTGTGAAAAATGAATTTGGAGCAAAATTCCCATTTGTGGGTTTAGAATGGTACAACTTAAGGCCACTTTTCAAAATTCTGAAATCATATATAGTTATCTATTCTGATATTTTTAGCATAACAGGAAGCAGTACTAAAACAATTCTTAAATTTTATTGAATATTATTTTGTAAATAAAAACTATACTTACTTCAAAGTGTCGTAATCTTTCTTAGCATCTCTAAGGAATCACAATGAATAATTAATTAAAATACAGCATATTACCCTGCATCCTAACATTACCATATCTACTCTTTTGCTGTATTATAAAGCTATAGTTTCATGACTTTATAAATTGCTTTTAGTTATTTTCTTCTCCTTGCAAGAGGTAAGCAAAAGCAAGCAACCTTACTTTCTGCAAGCATCCTTTTGCTAGAAATTATAATTAACTCTTCTAGTTGCACTAATTCTTGTGATTACTTTAGTAATTATCCACACCGTCAATAGAATATTATGCTCACACAACATGTATTACATCTGGATATATACAAATGAAAACACCTGACTAATTAATAATATTGTACAGAGATAAGAGAGGCTAATGATAGGCAACTTCCATGTTATCAGGTTTCAACGTGGACACTCCCCCAAATATCCAGTTTGAAAAAAATGGCGTGAAATAATTAATGAAGCTCTTACCTTTACGAATTATTGATAGAAACCGGTGAAATACCTTATATCACAATTAGCATTGTCGCAATTCAAACCTAGCACCTTTTACATTTATTTGCATTAGATTAACTTCTCTGCAGATGTATCAACAACCGCGTAAATCAAACAAAAACTTGCAACATAACAAAATCAACTTATTGTATTCAGCGAATCGTTTTTCTTTTCTTGTTGAAAATCTCATCAAACAGTAAATAATGTAGGTAACTTCTTGTACGAAAAACAGTTTTTTTTATTTCCTATTTTTCTTCTTTTAATCGAAAACTGAAACATGTGAATAAATACGATAAAAGATTTTTTCAAGTTTCAAGAAATAACATACTTTTTATTAGCGTTAAGTATAAATCTTGTATTGCACATCCACTACACTAGCGAGTGTGGCTTATAACATCGTTTTGCGCGGCGGAGCTAAGTTTCGATCGTACGAGAAGTTATCTAGGCTAATTTCGTATACGAAATCCATTTAAATTGTATTTTTTCAAAAAAGGGAGACCGTTATAATAAAACGAAGACATTTTTAGATTGATTTAAGTTCATAATTACTTCTAAAACTGTAGTAGAAAATCGTGAACAGCAATTGTCGGTTGGTCTATACGTACGTCCGAACACTACAGATTGCTATTTTTGACGGATTTCTGGTTTGATCTCGACCGACCTCATCACTTTTTTTACAGCTATTCCATTTTATATTTTTTTGCAATCATATTTGTTTGATTTTTTATTTTTTTAAATATGTATTTGTTTGATTTATTTTTTATTTTTTTTATCATATAGTGGAAAAGTTAGCGGGGTGTGCACTTTTGGTTTTGCTCACTATTTTTTTTTGTAGACGCGCAGCTACTTGGCTATGTGAGTCGTTATAAGTCTAATTATATTGAAGACTGTCACTATTCTTTAATTTTTTATTGACTATCTTTAATGATATGAAATCAATGTAAAAGGACAACAATAATACAATAATTATATACGCAATAACTATACATCAGAATATAATGTTTAATGTTTATTGTTCTCTAAAATGTAATATTTAAAAATCTCTTATTTCAAAAGTGCTTGTCTTATTTTTTCATAGTATTTTTGGATTTTTTAAAAATAATTTTTATTAGCTTTTAAGCAACTCTAATTCTATAAGGTAACCGTAATGACAACGTGCAGTAAGATTTCAGCATTTCATAAACATTAAAGGCCAATTCTTAAAATATAGAACAACATGGTTTGCACGCGAAGTGTTGACAACAGATACTAATAGAAAAAACCCGGGTCGCAGTGCCAAAACCCTGCCGACAATATAGTGTATTTGCTTATACAGGCAGTGTGGCTTTATTATGCGAACTTACAAAATTTGACTCCTTAATACACCTCTTAAAATAACATTCTTTTTCTTAATTGCAATAATATTATCAATCGAACCTCTATACCAAATTATATACAACTTTCAGTAAATAATTCACAATCTGCAAACTAGTGTTTTCACAAAATTTGTAAGTCCGGTCCTGTCGGGCCGATTTTATTAAAATTTTAGGGACACTTTTTAATTACTACTAAAGGGTTAAATATCAATTTTGAAACGATTCTGAGAATTTTTTCGGTATTTTGGGGACAAAAAACATTTTTCAACCCCTAAAAACTACCCTTAAAATGCCCCGATTACGCCCATTTTAAATAGGCTTCTTGCGGTGATGGATTTCAACACGCGGGCCAAATTTCGTTAAAATCAATTAACTCTTTCGAAAGTTATTGCCCGCAAACACACACACATATATATATATATATATATATATATATATATATATATATATATATATATATATATATATATATATATATATATGTATATATATATACATATTTAAATATATATATATAAACATTTTCAAAAATGGTGCCAAAGTGTTTAGGAGGCTATGAAACGTCGAGAAATTTTGGTCCGACCCCTAGGTCCCACCAACCGACCGACGCAAATAGTGTATGTTGCCATATGGCAAATACACTAATAACCTTAATAAGTAAATTTAAACCTCGCTAAACCCACGACTCTTTCAATTATTTTAATACTGATGTAATAGGACATTTGGTTCATTTTTGCGTTTTTATTAAAAAATATTTTTTCATAAAACAAATTAACAATGATTATGAATGATACGTTTAAAAAAAACTCGTAAAAATGAATTCAGTGTCCGCACGTTTATTAGCCTGCATGCTGGTGTTTTGAAATGTGAAACCGCATATTATTTGTTTTATTCATAGCCGTCGAAATAATTTAATAAAACAGTGGTGCCGGCTGCGTGTAGATAGTACTTGACGACACCGTCGAGTAAACACGAACTCCAAGGCTTGGGGATCCCGACAAGCCTCATAATATGTCATATGTATATGCCGTTTAGGCCAATATTGTTCCTAGTCAAATAAGTTCATTTTCAGCCAGTCAGCCTCATTCACTTCGCGAGTATTCACGTGTGCGGTTGCCGGTTATATGCGAGCAGATATCGCCAATATATACAAATGAACAAATGATATGACAGCTCAATCCCTCAGTAATAGTATGCGAAGAACCAATGTTTATTACAATATATGCAATATCATTTATTAAAATAAAATAGGAACACCTACAACTTATATTAAAACATTTCAGACAACGCGAAACATAATAAAGACTTCACACGATTTAAATAAAAGAACATACATTTCAAATAAGTACCTAATTTCTGAGAAGTCAACATCCTAAGTGTATTTCTTCGTTTCCAGATTTGCCCAATCTTTTTATTCACTTTTAGAATTGCCTGGAAACACATCAGTTAAATCCCGACACAAAAACTGTATATCAAAAATTGAACAAAACGAGTGATTGCCCTGCAAATTGATCAGTCAATCATAGGAGCGCCAGCGCGCCTGGTTATTCTAGTAACACATAATGGGTAATCGAATCCCTATTATTATTATTATTATGCATTACTATTTTTTATATTTCACAATCATAGCATATGCAGTCCAGCAGAGGGTTTATTTTTAGTCATAATTAAAAAAATATGATTTTCTTATTGCTGTTTTCAGTTATCCAATTTTACGAGAATATTCTCTAAAAATTTTAAGTCGATCCGACAAAAATTAACGGAGTTATAGAACGTTTCGTTCTAGCATGTTGATACTTTAGCATGTGTTATCGATATGTAGTCAATCTAAACGTTTTTGTCGCCAAATCACATTTACTAAGGCGGTGACCTAAATATCTTGGATATTACTTTATCGGTTTATTTAAAACTTTATACACATTTCCTGTATAAGAAAAACTAATCCTTTCACGAAGGATTTTTTTCCCAATGTGTACATTAGCAATATCGGCATTACAGGTTTCTCTAAACTCTCTGTAAATATGTAAAAATAAATAAAAGTCTACGTATTTATAAAACACTAACCAATTGAACTCATGCGAAATTCAAATTAGTATAAAGCAGAGAAATTATAAATATTCAGTGATATATGTATATCATTTTTTCATACCTAATGTGAAAACTAATATCTTTCTATAATGCTCATAGACAATTGTTTAAACACTTCTTCGTAATATAATATATCGTTCCAAATGTAACAAATTGCAATGACAGTAGTCTTAATATAAATCTCTTGATTTATTTGAAGATTATTTGCAAAACTTCGTGCTGCATATTTTAGAGTCCATCTAATATGTGCAAACGTCAAAAGAGAATAAAAATTTGAAAAATATCTCAGTTACTTTTATTGTTTTCTTTGAAAATTTACTTCTCAAATACCAAAGCTTCTGCATTTATCATTTTGTCTGGAAATTGGTCACTACATTTTAAAAATAAATCAGACAAATATCACAGCTATGTTTAGTCATTTTTTCAAAATGTGTATGTCTCAGTTTTTAAAAATCGTTCCTTGATTTTATGTTAAGTTGCTTTATTTAAAATTTTACACAAATTGTTTTTGCTGCAAAACTGTAATGAAGTGTAGCCATATACTTTCGACAACAGGAAGCACAGTTTCCTCCGTGAACCAAAGGTACTTCAAGTTTTAAATAATTACAAAATAATATATTAGATTTAAAAATTATATTATTTTAGCAAAATTAGATTGCTGCAGGAAAAAGCTAGGTATATAACACTATTCCATTTCAATCGCGTGCGAAACCGCGGGTAGCGGCTAGAAGCATAAAAATCTGATTAAGAACAAGTCGATACATAAGTAGTCAATGGCGGAATTAAAATAACACTATATAAATTATATAAGATATGAAAATATATGATATAAGAATAAACAAAATATCTAATATAGCGGTCCAGTCTGGCTTCGCTCGGGTGTGAATGTAATATATAGGATATAAAAGATGAGAATCATTATCATTAAATTCTCAACGTGTATTGAATTTGCGCGAATTCAATCGCTTTTATTTGTGAATGTTCAGAAATCGAAGAAAAATCTTATTTCCCAAAAAGAAATTTAAAAAATTCTGTTGATCCGATCGCTACCAAACTTCGAAAGATCACCCGCTGGGCTAATCTAAAGATTGTCTGAAATTTTCATCAAAAATGGTCTACCCGTTTGGAGTCCATAGGTTACATACACATCGTCTTTTATCTATATAGATTATTAAAATGTAAAAAGTGGTTATTGTGACATAACGATAATAGTTGGACATATAGTATCGCGAAGTTTTTTGTAGTTATTGATGTTCTTTAATATTGTAGAACATACTTTTGTTCTATCATCAATAGTTTCCGCAGCGCATGCGACGAAAGATGTTTTATGCCATTTTTTTACACCTTGGGTTACGTTACTAAAGTTTTAGTAAGGATCCCTAATATTTTCTAGCAATAAATATAGCCTATGTTACTCAGGGTGAATGTAGCTGTCTAATGGTGAAAGAATTTTTTAAATCGGCACAGTAGTTTTTGAGTTTATTCATTACAAACATACACACACACAAAAATACAAATCTTTCCTCTTTATAATATTAGTATAGATTTCATTCATTTATTAGCAAACAAATAAATAATAATTATAAAATAAAATTACCATAGGTATACTATCATTTCAAAAGTTCAAAACACTTCGAGTTATCGTCATGTAAGTTCTTACAATTAGTTAAATTGATTTAGTCAAAGTTTTAAACTTTATTCAAAAATAACTATGAATGACAGATTTATATAAGGAATAAATATTACCTACTACGATATCTGTGCACACAGTATTCCGCGTCAGACACCGTTCTGTGGGGGAGTCTTCTAATGTAGCGTGAAAAGATCACGTATTCTTGTGGCTGATTATCGAAAATTGAATCTATATGTGCATTTCACCACTGTAATAATACTCTTTCAATGCTGAACTGTGGAAGAATTTTAAATTTGACATTACATTCCGTCAGAAATAAATTCTTCGCCTAGTCTATAAAGTGATCAAAAATATCTCAAAACTTCAAGAAAATAAGTACGTCTGTTTAATGGGAACCAATGGTGTGGAATCTTACTGTAAAGATACTTGAGTAAGGTTAACAATGAAATGTAGTTTATAATAATCAAAAGATTACAACGCATATTCTTAACCGAACTTGATTTCGGCGAAAATCTAAATGCTACTATCAGCAGTGGAACTAAAAATTTTCTAATACACGGTATTTGATTTATACACCAACATATTGAATTTCTCCATATTATGATTTACATTAGCTGACAAGCATGCTTTGGTTAATTTTTACATGTAAAACCATATTATGTAACCATGAAAATGAATAGCAAATTTCATATCTCTTACTAGTCGTTACCCACGTCACCGTACGCTTTAACACAAATTTTATTCTCTTTATTATAATAAGTATATCAAATGTCAATATTTTTGAAGTTGGAATGGTTCGGTTGCCCAGTTGGCTGGAATTTTTTCCGCATGCTATCTTTTGGTAACAATAACAAACTATTATGTTATTTTCCAATAACGGTACCAGCTATAACTATAGTCTTTCCCAGCAACATTTATAGTTATCATGTGAAAAGCGCGTCCTTTGATACGTGCAACTAATATCTGAGTAGAGACACACAAAATATCTGAACCATTGTTTTAAAATCAATCTTGTTACCCGCAATCAGTTGTTCGATTGTACACGAGACAAATAGATAGATCCAAGTCTTAATTTATTCTGTTGTACACAAAACGCATACAACGTTCAAAGCACGTCCATTTATAAGATAACATGTTTTAGTAGATTCTAACACTTCCTTCTGCTGTGTTGAATTTCAAGCGACAATCAGATACTGGTTACGCAGTTTTATATCGCTTTCACGGGGCAGGCTATATTAACAAAAAGTAATAGTAGGCGCATGATTACAGTACGCTAGCTGCTGGCATAATATAATAAAAATAACACTAGAAGATGAGGATAAAATAGAGGTGAATGAAATATATTCGAAATGTACCGCAACGCAATTGAACAACAAACGCGGTACTGTTTCGAAGATCTGTGTTATTGAAAAGCAATAAAGCACACATTCGTCTTGTCTATCTATATTTGTGATACGAGATGCAATTTTGCATTTTTCTGGTTTCTGAATTTTTATTTGCGAATAGAGTCGTCAAAACGATTTTTAATGAATAAATTTTTATCAGTTAGTAGCTTTGAACCGAAAATGAAATACGTTTTATAATAAAATAATTATACAAAAAAATTGATAAAAGCTTCATGTAAAGAGTTTAGAAGAAAATAGTTTTTAAATAAATGTCGTTAAAACTGTTCGAACTATTGGGCCCAACACCTTTTATTTTTCCTTAATCCATCCTGAGCAGTTTCGGCTCAGGTCATTTTTCTTAAATAATAATTCGTTAATGTGTTTATGATCATTTTGCAGCTCTTCGCATATTTCATATTTTTTTTAATAAAACGATCCAGAACTCAACAAGATGGTTGATTTGAGTTCTACTCACATTCTACCTAACAATTCTACCAATCGGGGTGTGTAAAACGACTATGATTTAATCCAGGTAGTCTTAAATTCATTTTTTTGTACACAAATTTTTGACACGCCAAATGCTTGTATCCTGCATTGTAAAGACATTATATGTTTCGGTATCCTTCAACATTAAGAGATATCAGTTTGTGAAATATAGTAACCACGTCTTTAAGGTTGTTGAAGCAACGAGACATTTGCTAGATGACATTAAAAGAATCATCAATTCTGTGATTGAGAGAAACGCGCTCTTCTGTTACCTAGAGAACATGTTGTTGGCTATGATAGTGGATGAGAGACAACAAATACGAGAGTTGGGGTAAAGGCAAAAACTGAAAATCCGGTAGAGAAGTCCGTTAGAACTTTTACGACTCTCTCAATAAATTTTGTTGCCACAAGCTACATTGAACTGATAGAGTGAATAAAAACTATATTGCCTGCTTCAGTGAGATAGAAAGCTTGACAATAGAGACTACTTTGTCAACCCTGCAAAATAAAACTCTACGTGAATTTACTTTTTTAAATTAATCATGAAAATCATTGAAAAGTGCGTCAACTTTGTCACAGAGTCTGCAGAAAAAATGTGTGGACATGGAAAACGGAAAGTTTGTTCTCAAGGCCCACAATGCAAAAATTTGATCAAAAATCTGAATAATTTCAAAAAGTTTAAACAAAAGTTTTAATTCCATAGTGCAAGACTTTATGTGTCAACTGTACATGCGTGGCAATACTATGGAGGAAATAACCTTACTTTATAAAGATATACATATATTACCTATGGGAGTTACACATGCTACATTATTATTGTTATTATTATTCATTGTGACATGGGTCACAGTTTTACAATACGATAACAGTCATAGATAGCGAGAAGATAATATTTAGATACCAGTTATTCGTGATCTGTTGTTGTTATTTCTATGGCCAAATAATAAAACTGCGTATGTAGAATTTTTCGTATTGTTTCTTGTTCACATAAATTTTTAGACTCGGGCCCGTAAGGTCCGGACCCAGAGCGGCACAAATTAAGGGACCAGTAAAATTTCAAAAGCAACTAAAACTTGGAAGGCGATAAAAATTGTAAATTGATTGAGTTTTCTTTTGATTGTGAGAACGAATTTTATTGCTAAAAAATACTAATTTTCTATGTTAAAAAGATAAGTAAATAATATCTAAAAGTCAAAATACCAAACAAAAAGTAACGGTTTAAAAGATAAATGAAGAACAGTCAAAACGGGTCCGCCACAGAGGTAGTTTTAGGTCCAAAAGGAGATGTTGCGCTGACGGTATAGTTAGGAACTTTATATATATATATATATATATATATATATATACATACATACATATATATATATATATATATACATATATATATATATTTACATATATATATATATATATATATATATATATTCTTTGAGATCACAAGAAGAGCGGCATATCAAAGTGAGCCTTCGGGCGGCATCTGAACCAAATCCGTCCCTAAAAATTAAAGTGAAATTGGTACATCTTGTTTATGTCGCAAGAATGGTTCAGTATCCTACGACTTATGAGGTGTCCTTCCGCTTATCTAGCACTTTTTTTTTGAAAATAGCTTTAAAAAGACAATCGTGTGTATTTACTGACAATATAAAGAAGTTCTCAGGATTGCGTTTTAATAGATGAGCTTTAAGTGTACCGTTAAATAATGTTATTGTCCAATGTATTTGTTAAATGTAGCATTAGGACATGCAGTTCATGCTAAAATGGTTCATCTGTAAGACGGCGTTTTCACCCGCTGTTTATGTGCTGTAATTGTAACGATTATAGTGTTGCGCCACTCTAAAGTGCAATGCAGTGTACCTTATTACCCAGTGTATTATGATAAAACGTGTTAAAAGCATGTTTCAGTCGTTATAATGACATGCATACGTTTTTGTGAACAATATAGCTAAAAAGATACTACTAGTAGCTTCCACATTTTCCTTTCAACGTCTCGGCTTGAGTACCTACCATTATTTTAATGATAAAGTTTTACATTTTTATAAATTCACCACTTTATTTTATAGTAGAGATAGGGTTGTATAGCATATGCCGATTTATACGTTCAATCTTATTGCACTCTAAAAAAATGTTTTTGTAAGTACTTTATTAACAATATGGATGTGTGGCGAAAGTGATTCTCTTTTTTTTATAATTATGTTTTTCAGTTAATCGAGAAAAAATAACCGAATTGTTAATGTAGGTAGATTAGGATTACCACACTAACACAACTTCAAAATTTAATGAAGTAGTTGAAGTTTTGAACCTTTTCAATTATAGACTACTTTGTCATCGGAATGTGTTATCACAATGATTCCAAAACGATTGATCACTTATCCATATGTGTTTTAAAAAGTTTAGAATATTAAAGGCCAATATAAAAAGAAATAAAGTCAATTAAGGGCCAATATTTTTTCCTAAAATTTCTCCATCTTTAAAGAGATACTCACATCCCACTCAAAACCTACCAGGTTAATTGTTAAACCAGTATTCATTTAATTAAAACTTGTCAAGTAATTTTTTCCATTCTATTTCAATAGCATTTCGCATTTTTAGTATGTTACCAAAAAATTAATCTGTTTGTCATTTGTTATTACTAAATCAAATGATTTAATAAGTTGCAGTATCCAGCAAAAATTATTAAGAGTCATTATACTAGTACATGCAAAAACATTTAAGAATTTAAATGTTGATATCACATACTACAAACATCGTGGTAATCATACTATGAATGTTATGGTTTTTACATTGATATTGATAAAAATGACAAGTAGTGAAGTTTGAAAACGTAACCTTGAGGTTAGACTTATTTGTATTATTAAATGAAAACCCTCCTGTGCTTACTTGAGAGAGTTTAATATCCCTCAAGTGCAAGAGGATTGTGTAAAATAACAAAGGAACGACAGTTCGTTATTTATACCGCGGTTTTACACTGTTGCATTGTTTCTCTCCCTTCGCACTTTAACCTCCATGAGTACCGGCAGTATAATATACACACACTACGTGACGTATATGCAGGAATTGTGGAGCGCTTTGGGAATATCCAGCAAAGGGCGTATAGGTTAAGTAATTTGCTTGGTGTCGAACTACTTTGTTTTATTTTGTTTTGTTTTTTTGATGAAACAGTTTATATATTTTATATTATGCCACAAATAATACAAGAGAGAAGGAATCATTTCTCTATCGCACACGGAATATGAAACATTTTTCGTTCATAGAAATTGCGTTTCGAAAAATATATGCTCATAATTATTTTTGAAAAAACGATCGGTCATTTAAAAACTAATGGATCTGAACAGAGGCACTACGAAAGTAACAAATAGATTTCAATACAAAATACCTATATCCTACTATACCATACTCCAAAAATGCAAAAATCTAATTTTCCTGAAATTGTAGGAGATATATTTGACAACAATTTAAAAATTTTAATATGATTTACGAAATAAATAGGCCGTGAGATGGGTCATGTATTAGTTAAAACTATCTAATGTGTACATGACTAACTTCTCAGTGAATATTTAAAATTAAATATGTATTAATTAATAAGATTGATTAATAAGATTAGCTTACATAAATGGTCTGGGTAAAATGAATAAAATAAATAATATTGTTGTTTTTGTTGTTATTAAACTTTACAAAAATATCTTATATTTAGCGGCCAGAACACATTAGACTCAAGTAATCTTTTCCAAGAAATACTAAAATTTACTTATTTTTGCAGTATGTTTGTTTAAACAAAAAAGCAGCTGACTGATTTTGATAAAATTTCTTTCGGATCATATTGACGTTAATACGCTTCGATTGACGTCCTAACATTGTCGATATCATTTTCTATTTGCGAGAAAAGAAACTCATTTTTTTTCATTCTTTTTGCAACAAAAAAAGATCCCAACATAGTCGATATAAATTTTTATTCATGAAATTTCGTATAGGAAACAAATATATGCAAGTGTATAGAATACATACACACATCCGCATTATTCTTTTCAAAAACAGTGTAAAAATGCTGTAGTGACCTTGAAACGCAAAAATATGTCAACAATTTTGATATATATTTTCGTTCCATTACAATTTTTCAACATTAATTAAAGCACGCTATAGATACACTTTTCCTGCAATATATACGCATCCTAAGTATGTGCCGTACTTGCAAGATCGTTCCAATTAATACATACGTTAGTTAATCACCGAATAAACGAAGAGTTAGAGCATGGATGTAAGTGACGTCACATGCAGCGTCCGTGAGCTTATCAGACTCGAAACAGCAGCGCAGCACTGTGCTTGTGAATGCTTGCGTAAGCCGCTGCAGAGACGGCCTGTAAAAATATTGCCCATATATATGCTTTGTCACCAAAATAAGCTATAGGAAACATTGTGTTATTGCAACGAGTTTATTTAATGAATTTAAAATAATTGCATATTTGGTTCATAAGAGTTTGAGTGGATTGTATTGTAAAATGCCCAGATTATATTCTTTCACTGTATATTATTCACACTAATCAGTCATAATAACAGGACTGTTAACCTAAACATAGTAGCTCTGACAGTTAAATAGCTTTTCGCTTCATTAGATTCCGATTTAAAATTCCACTGAAAATTCAGAAGTATCCACTACGCTAATTTATTACATTTTACTTTTAATGGTACAAATAATAACGCACCATATGCACTTGTAATTAAGTTTTGTCAAAAATGTCACGGCAAAGATACCTCGGACTTATCCAAGTGCATCGTATGCGGACTCTGTACAAATTGTTTATTTATGACATTAATTCACAGCCCTTTATAACATTGACTGTAATATCATTATTTTGACGTACGCAGCTCAACTGGAAACTGGAACAAAAGCTGAATGATAATGCCATTACAAACGACAAACATCAAAACACTATGCCTACTAGCTTATGGATGATAACTTACCTCATAAATACAACAGTTTGTTCGAGGCAACTAGCCTTTCTTGTGAAAAGTCTATGCACTTTTCGTTGCTATTTTATGCTGTCAAAAAAACTTTAAAAAGATTAACCTCTTTAAAGAAAGAAGCCACTGGAAAGCGTAAAATAAAGAAAAAATTAAAGTCTGCTTCATTTTGATTACTTTAACCGTTAATAGAAGAAATAAGTAATAACGTACAAATATTTGATTTTTACAGAGTTTTTACTGTATTTACAATAATTATATTTGTAAACATAGTAAAAACTCTGTAAAAAATCAAAAGTTTATTATTAGCTTCTATAAAGTCTAATTTATTGGGACTATAAACTATAACTTCAAAGAAAATGCTATATTACGACGTAAATAGTATATTACACCGCAAGGGCAGGAATTTTAACTTTCTGGCCGTGTGGTGTATACTATTTTTCTTTATACCCCGTTGTGTGTACGTACTTTCATATTAGTGTGCACGAGAAAACTGTTTCAGTCTGCTGTTATAGATGGCGTGCGAGTAATTCCAGCAGTGCATAAATGTTAAGCTTTCTGTCTTAAAATCGACACTGAAAGTACGTACTTTCGACCGGGTATGAAAAAAATAATATTAATACATCGACCTGTCTATTTATATTTAACAAAATTGAATTGGACTTACTGTATATTGTATAATAAAATAGAAGTTTGTATTCGTACGTACTTACTAATCCCACATTATTATCATGGACTTGTTATTATACTAACTTTCGCTTTTCACATTTCCGCGGAAAATGTTTTGAGGAAAACATTACAGAATTATAGTTTGTAGTAACTATCGTCAAAATATTCATTTACACAATAATTAAAAGGCATATCTAGTATCATGAAGTACAATAAATTCGTAAAGTGTCATCGTTGTAAAACCATCATTATGTCATCAAATATTTTAAATGTTGTCAAAATGATTCTACTATTATACATTATTATTTCAAAGATAGAACATAAGAAATAAATTTAGAATTGCTTTTTCTGTGTATATATTCAGACAAAAAAAAGTAGTTTCAAAAGTTTCTATTTTTGCATCATTATTTTTATTTGTCGAGTTTTTGTATAGCTATACAGTATACACTTGTAAACGAGACAACTAATTTTGAAGCAGATATGTCTAAAATGTCAAAAGCTGTATCTGAAATCTATTTTCGCATATATGGCAACATACACTATTGGCATCGGTCGGATGACGGGACCTAGGGGTCGGACCAAAATTTCTCGACGTTTCATAGCCTCCTAAACACATTGGCACCATTTTTGAAAATGTTTATATATATATATATATATATATATATATATATAGGTATATATGTGTACGGGCAATAACTTTCGAAGGAGTTAATTCATTTTAACGAAATTTGGCACGCATGTTGGAATCCATCACCGCAAGAAGCCTATTTAAAATGGGTCCGATCGGGTCATTTTAAGGGTAGTTTTTAGGGGTTGAAAAAAGTTTTTGGGCCCAAAAATACCTAAAAAATTCTCAGAATCGTTTCAAAATTGAAATTTAACCCTTTAATAGCAATTAAACAGAGCTCCTAAAATTTTAATAAAATCGGCCCAACAGGACCGGATTTACAAATTTTCTGAAAACACTAGTTTGCAGATAGTGAGTTATTTACTGAAAGGTGTTTTTAATTTTGGTATGGACATTCGATCGACAATAATAATGCAATTAAGAAAAAAATGTAATTTTAAGGGGTGTATTAAGGAGTTAATTTTTTTATTTTGCCCAAAAATCACCTTAAGTTCACATAATATAGCCACAAGGCCTGTATTAGCAAATACACTATATTGTCGGCAGGGTTTTGGCACTGCGACCCGGGTTTTTTTTTTTTTTAGGTCAACGTAAAACTGGCGTACGTCTTCCACTAATCATAATTAATGAACAGTGAATTTCGCTTATTCGTTAAACTCAGCAATGTTTCCTTTACGGTTTGTTAGTGTATTTGCCATAAGGCAACATACACTATTGGCGTCGGTCGGATTGCGGGACCTAGGGGTCGGACCAAAATTTCTCGA
The DNA here is from genome assembly GCA_034508555.1 of Venustoraphidia nigricollis. Lineage (NCBI taxonomy): Eukaryota > Metazoa > Arthropoda > Insecta > Raphidioptera > Raphidiidae > Venustoraphidia > Venustoraphidia nigricollis. The sequence goes on along the minus strand of JAVRKA010000003.1, from coordinate 14,485,295 downwards.
CGTTTCATAACCTCCTAAACACGTTGGCACCATTTTTAAAAATGTTTATATATATATGTATATATATATTTATATATATATTTATATATATATTTATATATATATTTATATATATATTTATATATATATTTATATATATATATATATTTATATATATATATATATTTATATATATATATATATTTATATATATATATATATATATATATGTGTACGCGCGATAACTTTCGAAAGAGTTAATTGATTTCAACGAAATTTGGGCCACGTGTTGAAACCCATCACCGCAAGAAGCCTGTTTAAAATGGGCCTAATCGGAACATTTTAAAGGTTGTTTTTAGGGGTTGAAAACTGTTTTTGGGCCCCAAAATACCGAAAAAATTCTCCGAATCGTTTCAAAATTGAAATTTAACCCTCTGGTAGTGATTAAAAAGTGTCCCCACAATTTTAATAAAATCGGCCCGACAGGACCGGATTTACAAATTTTATGAAAACACTAGTTTGCAGATAGTGACTTATTTATTGAAGGGTGTATTTAATTCGGTGTAGACGTTAGATTGATAATAATATTACAATTAAGAAAAAAATGTTATTTTAGGGGGTGTATTAAGGGGTTAAATTTTTTATTTTGCCCAAAAACAAACTTAATTTCACATAATAAAAGTATAAAACCACACGGCCCTACACAAGCAAATACACTATATTGTCGGCAGGGTTTTGGCACTGCGACCCGGGTTTTTATTATTTTAACCTGGGCGCCAGACACAGACAAATATTTGAACAAAGACTTTGCTCACACGTTTGAACACATGTTTGCTGCACCAGTCAGACATGCTTTGCAGACACTTTTAGCAAACTTGTCTGCAAAGTATTCAAATAGATAACAAACTAGATGGACGACGATTTTGTGGACGCGGTATTGTATGTAATTATTTATTTCATGTGCAAAAAAAAAACTAAAAAGTCAATTTTTATGATTTTTACTTTTTGGGTTCCATATACATGGTTCTTCTTCAAGTAACTCAATACATTCAAGGACACTTTCGTTGCTCCAGTCCATCTTGCGACCGTTCTACTCAGTGATTTACTGTAACGTTGTATAAAAAAGCATTTTTTTTTTATACTTGTACAATTTTTTTTCAGTTTTCACGAACTGTATTTTTTTCTTATTATCATTTAATTCATGCTAATTTCGACTTGAAACGATTATACAACCTCTTTATTTCATTTGACATTGCAGTTGCATAACCAATTTATTCTTAAAATATTTCTCATAGAAATATTTCACTTAATCTTTGGCAGAGCTAAAATTAACAATTAAAATTTCAAAAATATTAATAAACTTATAGTTTGAAATTGGAATAAAATTCTAAATATAATTATTGAGCCAATTTAATAAAAAAACTGTTTAAGTCGAAATTAAATCAAATTTAAATAAAGCATTTAATTTTCTTTTTGTAATCAGCAGTCGTGAAACTTATAATATTTTAATAAAAGTTTGCAAAATAATTAACGCTTTATATATTTTCTTTAATTGATATAATTTGATGAAATAAATTAAAAATATCCGAGAAAATAAAAATATATAATAGTAATTATATAAAAGGATGTCTACGGTACATTACGAGTAACTGAACTTTGCGCAAGTGTAGCAGGCTACGCACACATTTGAACTTTGAACGTTTTGATGTGCCCGGGAAAAACCGATACCGAATGGAAAAGTGCAAATGTGTGATCAAACTTTGAACAAATACCCAAATACCCGTGCCTCGCACAAGAGTTAAAACAAGTGTTTAAATAAGTGTTCAGATATTGTTGCTGTGTCTGGCGCCGCCTTAAGAATTTATTAATTTCCATATCTGAGGCGCATCTTAATTATAAGTGGTTGAAATTATGATGTAAAAAAATCTTTCTTATACAAAAACAATTATCAACTCACCCTTTTGTTTTTTTTTTCCTTTCCTTTTTTCCTTTCCTTTTTTTATTTTCCGCCCTTTTCTGTTTGTATATCTGTATTACTTTTATTTTGTTTCTTTCTTTCTTAAATAATAAAAAAAAAAAAATTATCAACTATAAATGGTAAGATTTGACAGCACTAATTTTCTCTTATAAACAACTCATTCTGGATTTTTCCGAAATTAATGAATTATATTGACATATCGTTTTATTTTGTTCATCAGTAAACTATCCCTATATAGAAGAGTAGAAAAGAATACCTATCCCGTAAATTTTCATAAAACTCTGAGTTTAAAATTTTGTTTTGCTCCGTTGAAAGGTTTGTTAGCCATGCCTCGTACATACGGACGGCCAACAGATATCTAAAGCTTATCATTTCTACATGTAGAGACCATGAAACCTTTAAATGTGTTGAAATCTTAAATTCGATTTGGTTCGTCATTTAAAGACTCTCCACTCCTATGGCTGCTCAAAAATAAATATAAACAGGTTTTTAGTTTAGCAGTAGCTATATAATAGTTATTAAAGTGAATGTAACATCATCGTCTTTTATGAACTTTTTATTGGTTTGTTTTTTACAATTGATAGAAGCAAATTTTTTTATAAAATTATGTGATATATGATAAGATACATCTTCTGCTTTTATATTTTAATAAAATTTAAAGCAGGTAAAGGCACCTTGGAAAACGACCAATTCCATTATCATTATTTGTAAGTATAAGCAGACTACCGAGCTTCCGAGACGATGCTAGAACTAGCACCAGTTTACTAAGCCCTCCTTGGAGAAAAACTCAAAAGTACCCTAGATCTGAACTGATACAAATGTTAACTTTGACTGATAAAATTTTTGTGTCTCCATTCTATCAGTCAACTGAATACATTGATTCAGAAGTAAATGAAAATATGTTTTATTACATTTAGAATAGGTTGATCTATAATTTACAGCCTGGAAAAGCCATCGCGATGAATAATTGGTTGAAACCAAATGCGGAGTTTTCAATTATACTGCAGTGTGTAACATATTACTACACCGAATAGATTATTGTCCTACACGTCGATTTTTCACTAAATTTACTCCATTTGTTGTAGTCGAAGTGCAGTGAATAGAACAAAAGCTTATAAATTGTATGGTAATTTGTAATTGTGACGTTTGAAACACTCGCTTTTAATTGAACCGATCGAACAATGAACATTTTATTCTTCGATCTTTTTGCAAATGTCATCTACTTTTTGTGTTAGTGGAACTGTGATAAACGTAGTCTATTTAAAGCTCAAAACGTAGCTTTACATTTCATTTAAGGTTGCTTCGAATTGTACATAACGTCAATATTAAGTTACTTAGTGGCAACATGGCGTCGATTTTGAGTTTTATTCACATAAAATCCAGCATCAAAGTAACGTCACGTACCGGAAGAACAACGTACATATTTTTCGATAAAAGTATAATATCTAGATATCAGTAATAAAAATACATTTTTATAACGGCTTTACTATTTTTTTTCTCTGTCCGTATACGGTGGTGCTTCTAGTTCTCTCAATTAAAGTCAGATCGGTTCGAAACTAGTTTCAAACAAAAAAGTAGAAACTTTTATATAGAGTTCGTAAATAAGAATGTTTTGAAACAACTTTTATACAGATTTATAATTAATAAAAGATGAACGGGTGTATTTTACACTATAGAAGTAAAACTGGTCATCCTAAAAAGTTATTTTACAGAGATCCTACTTTTTCACCTTAAAAATACGATCACGAATAAATAGTTGTAGTAGGGTAGCCGCTTTTTTTGAAATTTTTTTATACAGGTCTATAATCTCTGCGCTGGAATTCAATATTTATTGCACTCTTCTTGCTAGATCACTTCAACTAAAGTGTATCCATTTTTGGCCGAAAAGTGCTATCTTCAAAAAAGCGTATTTGTAGGATGACCGCGAAGAAATTTTTCTACAATCTTTATTTGGGAATTTATTATTTATTTCGTGTAAAGGGTTTTCATGGAAAATTTCAAAAAGTGCCGCGTGATTTTAATATAGAAACGCTTCAAAAATTGCCGAATTTCAGTTTTTTGACCACAAATTCATAATCAACAACCTTAAAATCCTTAAAGCAATTGAATTAGAGAAATTATTATATTTCAACATATATTTGTTTTAGAAATTGCTTTATTTTCTAAAAAAAATGCAAAACCAAGAAGTGACAATTTAAGGCTAAACTTTTTTATACTCACTAATAGAAACAAAGTGCAAACAAAGCATTGAAATCTGAACACTATAACGCTCTTCCGAGGTTTTAGATTTGTAATTTTTGGGAGGATTTGTCTCCCCTCCTGGTATCAAGGACTTTTATTTTATCTTATATATTTAAACGAGCAATTCTTGTATATATGTATATATATTTATATATTTATTTGTATATTTCTATCTTGATTAGAAATTTCGCGTATCTAACGGCTCTAACAATTTGGATGAAATTCATAGAAAGGGGGTATTGGGGGACAAAAAATCGATCTAGCTAAGTTTAATTCTTGGAAACTTCCATTTTCTTGCAAATTTATTCATTTTAAAAAATAATTTTTTGACATTTCACAATACCGTAATACATAAATACTGTAAGTAAGCTTTGGAAATACAAATGAACAATTGTGTCAAAATACTGATAGTCAATCTTTTTAATAAGTTATACTAAGCAAAGCGTAAATTATTTTAATAAAAAATAAGAAATATTAATTAGGTAAACATAATGTTAACTAATATTTCAATAATTGGTGTAAGGTATGTTATTTTTATATCATGTCGTATTTATTTAACATTATTATATATTTAACATTGACTTAGAAGCATTAAAAACGTATAAACTCGATTTTACGGAACACATCAAAAGAGAAAAACGGTATGCGATAATTAATGCAAAAGTACCATTGCACATAAATAATGACAAAATAGCAAAAATTATTGACTTTATTTAGACTTAACATGAACGTTGGTGATTAAACCTTTTTCAATAACACGACGCTACCACTGTACTACGTAGTGTTCGATAATATAACTTTGACATTAGTTACGTAATAGTAGTAAATGACACGTTTAGATTTATCAAATTTTAGTTAATATTTGTCTATTTACGAGATTAGTTGTGTGTGTTGAAACTTGTAAGCAGAGTGTAAAAATTATATGTAGTTTTTGAAAGCTGTGGTAAATTCCCTGACAATAAGATCTGTGTTTACGAATGTTTAGTTAATATTTATTTATGTAGCAAGGACGGATAGACAGTGGAAGTTCAGATTAACTTTTGATAAAAATATGATAGTAGGACACCTTTTCAGGGTTAAATTAGATACATGAAATTTTTTATTGATATCGTATATTTGTGCAGTGTTTTAGTGTAAGATGGTGGCTTTGAATGGAAAATATGTGCAGTTGGTTCATGTAGAAATTTACCAATAATTTCAAGTAGTAACTAATATCCTGCTATCTAATTTTTACTCGCGGTGAGAATTTGTGAACAATGCTCTTTTCCATGTGAGACCTTCACTCGAAAACATCGCTACACAAGTATTTCAAGAATTTCAAGGTACGATATTTTTATAATTCACCGTATGAAAATCGGGTATATATTTTTATTGACGATTTGAACTTAAATTTGACTCTTTAATACTGTCAAACCTTCGTTCAATCACAGCTTTCACGTACCAGTTTTGCGACATGTATGCGAGTTATCGCTTAAGAAACTCTGGTATTAAAATGTAACTGAAATAAATTAACGGTATTTTTTCATTGTTTGAAAATTTTTATTTGTTGGTTCATTGTTACCAATTTTTTCAATTGTTATTTTAAGTGAGAAAAACATTAATTAAAAAACGTATAGAAATAATTATAGCAAATTAATACTATGTTTATTGAACTCTCCGAGCAAAGCTCGGTCTCCCAGGTACTACTTAATTAATATGCACATTTTTAGGATGAAAACTGTTCGACATTCTAATTATAGTTGCGCGTCACTCCCTATTTAAACCACCATATTGATGACGTCATATCAAAAAACGCTCAAGGCTTTTTTCATACAGAACCATCAAAATGTATTGCATATACCGACATTCTGGGTTCAGGTCGGAAAGCTAATTCAGGTTGTTGGTTCAATATACCTTACTCACTCGTTTATATTTATTTATTCGTTACTTACTCGCTTCGCTCGTTCAACCTCTAATTTAGAATCAATATTACACAAATAAAACAACGGTTGTATTTTGAGTCAAGTTTAATAAAAACAAAACGACAACGTTTCGACGGCTATTTTGCTGTCTTCTTCAGGTCATGTGAAGTAAAAAATTTTACTTCACATGACCTGAAGAAGACAGCAAAATAGCCGTCGAAACGTTGTCGTTTTGTTTTTATTAAACTTGACTCAAAATACAACCGTTGTTTTATTTGTGTAATATTACAATTTGAGTGATCATGTCTGTTAATAGAATCAATATTATTTGCAATCGGGTGAAACGTAGCCTAAACTTTTGTTAAAAAATAAACTTTCGAATGGTAAAAACCGTATTGAAATCCGTTCAGTAGAGCAATTTCAATTCGATTTTCACTTGGGCAAAACCAGTCCGACCATTTATTATAGATATATACCTTCCTCAAAAAAAAAGCTATTGAGTGGTAAATCCGCATTCAAGTTAGTCGGTTTCGTAGCTCTCATAATTTTAGCGAACACAAAAGCAGACAACATTCTTTTATATATGAGTATGACTGTATAGGTATTTAGTAACAGAATTCTTAAACTGCGACATTCTTCCATTTTTAAAGAGAGTTATTAATAATAAAAAAGAAATATTATGTTCGATCACAATAAAATGCTGCAAGAACCATCATTAACATTTACGTTTCTTACGCTACAATCAACCCATCATCCCACCGTAAATATTAATGAAATAAATGTTGAACCAAGGAATTTTTTTTTAATTTATCCAGCTCGTAGAAATACTCCGATCGAGAGAAGTTTGGAAGGTGGCTGTTTTAAATCAAACATAATTAAAATTCTCAATAAAACGTCTAGTGGAAGTAGAAAGAGGAGGAAGTTGAACGAAACAATAGGATACCAACGTATTGATTACAAGTAGTCTTCTTTCTCGATAGCAGCGTCCTCTTCTGAAACCGACTGGATCAGTATATATACAATAAAAAAGTAAAATAAGGTGTAGATCACAGCACAAGATAACTATAATGTCAATTTTTTGACGAATACAATTGTTACGTTATTAGTGTATTTGCCATATTTTATTTTGTATAAAGCTTAGACATAAGCTTTTCGAGAACTTAACATTTTTGTGTAAATTTTATTAAGGTCGTCATTCTCATGGTAGAAATGTACCTTAAAATCAGCCAGATTTTTTTTATAAAGCAAAAAATTTACTGCTAGATGATGCAGGCAACTATAAGTATTTATAATTTGTTTCAAAACAGTGTTTAAATGTTATTACGTGTGAAAATTAGGATAAGGTAGGAAAATAAAAGAAACTCGGTATTTATCTGGATTTAATTGTGATTTGCTCTATATTTTTTATATTTAAATCTTTATTTGTTTATTAACTATTCACGATTGCTTAAAAACTTTATCCGTCAGCTCCCTTGTTCTTAAAAATCGTTTTAGAAAAATCGAATAATGCCTATAACTTCCAGCCATACTGGTTCTTCTTTATCTTTCACTACCTGAAGTGTCAATATTGATAATATGTTTAGAGATATTTCATGTAACTAAATATCGACTGAACAATTTGCAATTTACAATATGAATACAAACCTTAAGGAGTCAATAGTTTATTTATTTGACAGTTATGCTTCAATAATACCAGCTTTCAATAACAGCTGACCATTCTATTACTATTGAGAGATTTAACAGGTATTTATGAATACGACACTATATGAGTAATATTTATTGATGAATTGAACTTACAGAAGATATACTGTACAAAAATTTTGTACCGTACAAAAATACGCATATTATGTAAAAAAATGTTATTAACTTACTCTTGTAACTGCGACTATGTGCACAATGTTTTGGTATCTTTGCTTTTACGAGCTTACAAACCTGTATAGTGTATACGATTTAATTAGATTCTGAGCTTGTTTTTTTAGTTTATCTGATTTTTTATGCCGTACATAAATTATGCGAAAACTTGGATACCTCGCATACTTTTCGTCTTACATTTGTTTTTAAGGTTAAAAGTATTTAGTTAGAAATAATATTTTTTTACAAAACACCAGTACCTACAGAAAATTTAAAACTCAACACGCGTTTAATCATTTTAATTATAATAAGAATGTGACAAAATTATACAGAATGTATTTCCAGTAAATTTGGATGTGAGTCAAAGTTTGATATCCGAAAACAAAACATCTTTTTATTCGGTCATTTTTGTTATCATTTGAAAGAACTTTTCTTATGAATCTTTCATTTTCTTAGAATTTTTTGTTACCTGGGTATTCATATTTTTTGGAAAGCGCATCTTGAAACCTGATTTAACTCCTGTATTTCCAAAACTAGTGGATCTTAAATTTCGAAAACCTAATGGGGTTAGAGTAATTGTATATTGTATATTTTACTGTATAACGGTCCCGACAGTTACAACAGCTATATTTTCCGAAATTCAAAGGCAAATATTATGGTTGGTGGTACGAAATCCTCGGCGCGAGTCTTGTTTGCATACGCTTGATTTTTTAAAAGGCTTAACAGAATTGAATAAATAATATGTTCAAGCCAAGCACTGTCCATTCTGATTTTGACGGCGATTTTAAATTGAAACAGATTAGCTCATAAGATTATGTAGCATTAGTCGTTTTTAAAATTTATCCGACTATACAGTAAGAGAACGTACATATCGATCAGTTCTGTGAAGAGGAGAATTTCAATTTATGCAAAAATAACAATTTCCACAACTTCTCAGCTAGAAGAACAAATATAATCCTGTAAATGCAAAGAACAAACTTGTACAGCACCGGATGCGAGTCGTAGGTTTCTGCTACACTCATTTGATATAGCAACATGTAAAGTTTGTTCAGCTGACTAAGACAGTGTACACACCAATGCTAACGAACGTGTAATGAAATTGAAAGACCACTGATCTCTAATAGATAGATAGCCGGATAGTCTTTATATGACACATGCCTGAAACCACGCAAAAGCAGCTGGACTTTCAGTAACGATGTTACTTTAGTGGAAAATTCTAATTATTCGACAGCCCACTTTTAAAGTTCCGCATCAATAAAACGCCTTTTACAATGTGTAGAAACAAACATAATATAATCTTTTAGTGAATAGACCTAGTAGTTCAAAAGCAAACTGCAAATAATCAATGGATTAGACTAGTACTGCATTAGTGATGATAATGTCAATCGATACATTTTCTTATTACGCCCATAAAAATTATCACAGGAATAAAAGAAACTGGTATCAAAAAGATAATACCATTACATATGAATGAAATTATCTGACTGCTTTAATGAAAATTTAAAATGGCAGATATAAGCCTTATATTATCATCTGCCAAGGTATTTAATTTGTTTATAATAATAGTATACATAACAAAATTATACAGAGTGTACAAACAAAACAAATAAAATATAATGCATTTTTCGAAGCAGCCTTTATAATTGTTAATAAACTACGTTAACACATTACCAAACTCACATTACGCCTTAGATTATAAACCTGAATATCCGAAGCATATATAAGGATTTTGATGAGCTCATGGTACTTCTACAGGCTTTAAAGTTCGATTACGGTGGCGTAATCTTAACTGAGTGTTGGTTAAACAACAAGTACGCACCCAAACACATTACAAGTCACTTACATTTTTCCACATAACACAACAATAAACAAAATGATGGAATAGTGGTATACGTGAAAAAGATTCACAGTGTGATGGTGACAGAGTCCAAAATGCAAAAGGCAAACATCCTCCGACATTCCCATAGAGATTACCGACGGAAACTGATGGCACCACTTTTACTGTAAATATTCATGGTAAAGTTTAACGTTTAGACGGACATTGTTTTTGCCGGCAATATAAATATTAACACTTATTGGGCAAATCCACACACACAAGCTGAAAACTATCTAAATTTCCTAGAACAAAATAGATTAGTTCCAGCAACCACAAAACCTACTAGGATTCTAATGACAGTATCGTGTAGTGATCACAAACGTGCAGTAACTGCTATTCTTGAAACTACTAACCAAACACACTCTACACATATCACGACACCACTCAAAATAATAAATGACACACAATTACAGGAACTTTTAGGTCAGGAAATATGAATAGACATATACCTACACCACAGTAGACTCCAACTTGGTCACAGATTCACACATAACAACATTACAAAATCACGTAAGCAACTCAACACACCTACAGACAATTACGCATTAACAAGCAAAACCAAAACTGTGGATCACTAACTCAATACGCATTCACATACACACGCACCCTCTTACTCTCAGAGTAATATCCACTCTCCAATACACCCATACGAGTACAGAAATGCTCCTGACACAAATTTATTCGTTTTTAAAGGACTGCATTTTTTTTTAGAAAATTTGTTTATTTCTGATTTCTACAAAAACTTGTATGATAACCGATAGAATAAAGTGTGTACTTTTTCATCATTTCTTTTATCAAAATTTGCAACTTTTCTAACAAAATTTATATTAAAAATAGGCGTCATTGAATAAATTTCGTTCAACTCATTCTTCAAGGCACTCATGTAATCAGAAGGCATAATGTTTCCCTCTTTTACTGGTGAAAAATGAGCAACTGAAACGTCCTTGTAATCCACGCATTTACGGAGGTTTAAAATATCTCTTATGCGCATTTTTCATTAAATGTTTCTGTACTACACATTATTCTGAAGGGAAAACTCACGTAGGTACTGCAATATATGTACTTTTCCAACTCTGCCGCATTATTTAAATCCAGTCATACTACTCTACTACCGAATAAAAGTCTAACTTCTTATTTGAGCGGTGAAGTTATCTTTTTAACATGCGTTTAATAATGAGTGGATAATAAATAGAACCATAAAAACATAACAATAGTATTTTAATTACAATAACAATATTACTAATTGTCGCTTGAAAGTATTAAACGATATAACATCTTTTCAAATAATAATAGTGATCTGCAATAAAAAATTTTAATATCCAATTAATGTATTATAAGCAAAAGATGAAAGTTTCTATAAGTAAAAGTCGAGAAGGATAAAATCTTTAAAAATCAATTACTTCTGAAAATCGTTTATTAATAATTATGTTATTACAAGTTCAATTTACAATATTTTAATTTCTTATAACAGTAAATTTTTATTACCATTTTTTTAACTTTTTTTCATCAAAAATTATAGGAATAATTATCTCTTCATCATTATTTAAATTTGATTGGTCGGTTTGTGATTTTTGCCAGTGTAAAATCAACTTCTTTTAACTGGTTAATCCTGGATTAGTCAAAGCGGCGCTTCAATATTATGAATCGAGTTTATAGGACATCTGGGGAAGTCAGATCAACGGTTTGTAACCGTAGACACGAATCCTAACGCCGCCCTATAATCAAAAGCGTTAAGTGTGAAACTAGGACATTCATTTGAGTTGTAATAATTACATACATTGGTATTCAACTGCACCATTGGAACCTATTCACCTTCATTAATTGCTCCACATCCGTTTGAATATGCCGACTACATAATATGTTATAGTAAACGGAATAATTCAGAAGGTGTTGTTTTTTGACTGTAAATATAACGTACCTTCCGTATGAATTGTCAGTTTATAAAGTCAAAACTATAAATTTACACATTATGGGTTATTTCGTTATATGTCGAAAATATAATCGGACCATACTGAGATTTTATGAATTCGTATTTTGTTTGTTTTATATCAATGCTAGAGCTGCTGTCTCACAGAAAAAAATACGTTTCTGTTTATAATATTATAGTGAGGCGAACAAGCAAAATTTTTGCACACTTTATAATAAAAGCATGAAATTTGGCATAGAGGTGTCGCGCTTTTGAGATCCAACATTTGAGTTCAAATATGCCTAGTCCAACGCCTTCGTTTGTTTTGGACCCCTCACCATTAATCTTTGAATGACGGCTCTCTTGCTGACGATCACCTATGATCACGTCAAATGGCTCAGTAAAGTCTAGTGTAGGTGTGATTTAACAATGGATCAATTTTTGTTTGAAACTTTTTTTTTGTATATCTAATAATTCTTGAGGTTTCTGAAGAAACACATCTGTGGTGGCAGTTTTACCACCTCCATCGCCTTTAGATACTAGATCTCACGGGCGCATCTTTTAACAATATAAAGAGTTACCTCTGTGCCAAATTTCATACTTTTATCATAAAGTGCGGAATACTGCAATCTTTTGTAACTTATCCGCCCCATTTTTAGGAAAACGTTAATTCACATTGATCCAAACACCGCTCCGTGTCTGCCAAAAATAGACATACGAGTTCACGCAGAATGTTAATAGTTATTCAGTATATATTATACAATATTATTAACAAACGCTGTATTCTACAAAAGAGAAGAATTCTGTCTGTTAGCAACCATCTGTTATAGACAGCTTTTGTTTTCAATGCGCTTCTCTTTGGTTTAAAATCTAAATGAAACGAAACTCCTTTATCTTTTATCAACTGGAATGTTTATTGAAATTGCTGTTCGTAAGCTATGTTTGATGTTATAAAACCAATTTAAAACTAGTATATTCTTTTCATACAGTGTAAAAATTAACGTCTTCTATCATTATTTTTAATTATTTTTAAAAATATAAATACAAAAAAATAGAAAACCTTTATTAGAATTAAGGAGTATGAAAAACAAAACTTATTGAAACCAATGAAAACAAAAGAAGTTCGAGTATATTTATGTCGACATCTTATACCCCCTATTTCTAGAGAGTATATTCCTTAGGCAATTTCAAGCCAAAAATACCTTATACACATTAGTCTAAAACTCAATATATACGAAATAATCGGCCATGTAAAGAGCAAGCATAATTAATCACGAAAAAAATCAAGATAGGAATATTAATTAATATATTAATTTTTCAAATAGGTGTGTACTATACAAATTGAAACTTTAAATACTCAAATTTATAGTCACTTTCAAATTTTATTAATAAAAAGTCATTCCCTAGTTTAACCTGACAAAACTTATTTCTCATTATATACGGACCTTTAAACCTGTCAAACTTCTAGAGCATGTTACAAGTACACAAATAAAGTGAATTGTGAAGTGGCAACGATTATTTTTAATTTGGGTGGTAATAAGGGGGTGACTTTCGCATTTTTTGACGCCGAAAAAAATAGGGACCAACATTATTTTCGTCAGAGCTCAGTTAGTTTTGATGCTAGGGACTTTTATAAAAAATAAAAATAAAGGTTCTTTCAAGCACTTCAAAAAATGTTCCATGAGTGTCCCCCGAAAAATGCATTGTATTTTGGTAACTTCACGTTGAAACTTTCAATTTTGGCTTTTGACGAATAAGAACCAGCCTTCAACAAGGTAGTACTCCGTTTGTATTAGGTCTACAGACCCTGTAAACTCACTATTATTTTTGTTTTTTTATAAGCTACCTTTTTACTAAGAATGATTTTTTCGATAAAATACTTACTTTTTCAGATATTCGGGAAAAACCATCTGAAAACGTGGGTTTATTGGTTGAAAAATTGACACAATTACACTCGCGAATAAGTCGAAAAGTATGGACTTTCAGAAAAAACTTTATAGAACAAAAGTTGCTTAGAATTAGTCAACCTATCCATTTCCGTTCTTATTTTCAACGAAACATTTTTCACCCCCGAGAAGGGGTGGCATCCACCCCACAATCGAGATCGCAAATTTTTTTTTTAACTTTTTTATTTGAGCTTTTAACAATGCAGTCCAAAAGTTTTATGAAGATTCATTGACTGGCCCTGAATTCCGAGGTATAAACCTAACGGCACTCCACTAAAACACAATTTCCAAGACGTATTTTCTATGTTAATTTATTCTACTGTAGTGAGTGCAAAACATATACGTAAACACACATGTTAACATTCTCAGACAAATTATACACCTTAGTAAATCTACGATTAGGTAGCTGAATGTTAATTTATTTTAAACTAATTTTAAGTGGCTAATTTTTAATGACATTTGAACTTTTTAAATAATTTGACACAGTAGGGGTGTGCAAGTAATTCGATAATTACAACTCGCGGCAGTTTTTATATTTTTTCTCCAAAGATATACTGTTTTTGAATGTTGGCGCCACTTTTCTATTTCTCAAACTTAAACGCATAAAAGATATGAACTTTTACAATATATTCATATTTTTTAAGAACAAAAAATATTCTCCTGTTCCTATGTTTGTTTCTATGATTGGTTTCATTGACATTTAAAATAGTTATATAGTGATGTCAATCAGCTAATTACTGATCGGATTTTCATTTTACTAAACACATTTTATAAGCAATAACATTCATACCAAGAAAGAATCACTCAGTAATATTTATTATTTGAGAGTGTAAAAATACCTGTAAATTTGTTTAAATAATTTTTTTTTCACATTCTGAAAACGATTTCTATATAAAAATGTCCTCTTTTATTTAAGACAGATTTCAAATCGATCTAACCATAATTTGGCCGAGCTTTAAACGAAAAAAATCGTTTTGGAAGGAAATTGAAAGATTGTGGTGCATAATTTAAGACAGATTTCAAATCAATTTAACATAATTTTACCGAGTTTTAAACGAAAAAAGTCGTTTTGGAAAGAAATTGAAAGATTGTGGTGCATAATTAAATCTTTGAATAAAAAACGTTTCTCAAAACTGGTTAAGCCGTTTTGGCTGTAATTGTGATGCCACATAGCGTAGCAAATTTACCTAAGACTTTTAATCCACCAAATGAAAAAAATTGGCAGAATTTGTATTATCGTAAATTTCGCTGTTTTCTTTTCAATTTTTAAATTATTGAAAAAGATTTATCAGTTCTAATTTGTTCTGGTGGCCAGTTTTAAATATCAAATATATTCACAAAGCTTAACAGCATTTATATAAAGTAATCTTATAAATCAAATCCATATTTAATACTCAATATTGATCATCCTGGGAAGGTGGTCGTGTGGAGATTAAAAGACTTGTGTTATTATAATTTTAAGCGACAAAATATTGCTTCATAAAAATGTTTGTGGTTTTGTTTATTTTATCCAACTATTATTTTCAGTATTAGTTAAAACTCTGGCACGTTTTTTATCTTAATCCTTTTAAAATCCACTGCATTAATGGTATACAACACAACGTGATAGTCGAGATGAATTAACACAGCTGTATAACATAATACACGAGAAAATTTTACTCACTGCCTCCTAAAAATATTTTTATTTTTATCTTAAAAAGCATTTGTTTTCTCCCTAAACCCTTCTATTCTTATTTCTTCTTTTATATTACTACTAAGTTTTCTAATGTCAAAATTAAGACATTACAAATCTCATTGTGATCAAACGCTAGTTTTATCCTGAATAAATCTAATTTTATTGTGCTTTATTTATTTAACATAAAAATAATAATGATATCACATTATCACTGTTTATCGTTATGGTATTTTAAAAAACGAGTTTGGATCCAACAACTGTTTATTATCGAGAAATCGTTCTAACAGACAGTCTCTCATTTATTTACATAATAAAGTACGTTCAATCCTTTTGTCAACTTATAATAATTAATAGTTACAATTTTACGTTATAATGTAGAAAAAAAGGATTCATTGGGATATTTTAGATGCAACAGTTATTGTTTGTAATCATGTACATTAATACATATACCTTGATATAAAACCTAAAAACACTTCGGTGATCGCGTTGATTATTCATAATAGGTCCCTGATGATTTTGTATTAACAAATAAATTAATTCACTTAAGTTTTTAAATGAGACTTTAAAAGCGGTTTTTAGCTCTGTACGTGTCTACTGCCCAGTGTCCTTTAAATTTGAAAATGGGGGCCAAATAGTAACTAACATTTATGGAACATGACTATTATAAAATATATCACAGGGAAAAAATACTTCGATATTACTACTCAAAAATGCCTATCGAGTATGAATGGCGACCAAATATTAACTCAAATTTAGAGAAGAAGGAAGCAGCGAAAAATGCTTGGCTATAAATATTATGTACTCGGTATTGACGCTTAAAAAATGTATAAGATTCATGAAATATTTAATGGGCACATATTTAATGATTTATAGTACCTAATAAATTCTGAACAAATAAAACAAAATCAATATCTTGCAAGATAAATCCATTCTTTGCAATCCTTATAGTATTACTTAGTATTTATAAGTACTGTTCTATTTATGAATAGAAATAAATAAAAACCAAACAAGAAGTCGAAAAATTAAGATAATATGTTTAGAGCAATATTATAAATGATTATATTAAAAATAAAGAACATTTTTTTAACTAATTTTTAAGTTTTCGCGTCTAAAACAATAACAATTATTTTACAGTTCATAAAATAACACGATGCGTGTGCCCATACATTTTTAAGCATAAGTTTTTATCTTCGGAAATAATTTATTCTACAGGCAGTGCCAACGTCGGCCGACATTATTTTCACACCATACGCAGCTCTCTTACGGTGGTTTCTGTACAGTCATTGATCAGTGTCAGTGCTATTAATTTTTTGTCATTTTCTAACAAATTAACATCACATAAGTTAAAGTAGGACAGAAATGTAACAGTACTATAAATTTTAACACTGACCATACAAAATTACGCCATTAATCTGAATTTTTACAATAGCGCTCTAAAAACCTGCACAACCCCTTGTTGCAGCCTATATGGTACGCTTCGCTTGAATCACACTGGAAGAGCAATGTATTTAGTGTAAGACGCAAGGATTCAGGCAATACGAAAAATACAAGAAAGCTATAAGGAGAGCGAATAGCGACCTATATTCTTATTCTTTATCACGGTCGCTCTGTTCTCTACAGAATCTACACGGCACACATTTACGTTCGCATGTGTGTGGATAATTATATATATTCTATTTCTTTTGTATCGAAATATACCGTCTTTTAGTCTTTTTTTTAATTATCTTCAAGAAATGTTGTTATTATTTCTCAATAGAATTAATGACGCATAATATTTTTTGTGCTCAACTTCATTCTACAACATAGTATGTTAACTTCTTTAAAAGTCATGTACGTCTAAAGAAATCTAATATATATAAATGATATCAAACAAAGTCTAGATGCAGTTACGAGTTAGAAAGTACAAAGTCAAAAGTATTTGCGTTTTCTGTTTAAACTTCTTTGGCTATTATTAACAATATTATATAATATCAGACAATTGCTTTAGCTCCTGCGTTTCAAACATACCAGCTTTCATCATAAATTTCATACTTTGTAAGGAGACTATTCATAAACATGTCTGCCCGTGGGCTTCTCTGGACTTTGAGATTTCCTTACTGTAAGTAATCTTTGGAATCCAGGCTACCCAGTTATTATCAACTACTCCTCTGCTGTTTTCACTTTTACCGTTGTGATCTTACCAGATCACATATTTTACGGGAATTGGTAGTTTATAGTTTCTGCATTTAAATTATAATCTTTAATGATACGTTGCGTTTGATCATTGCCCCAAGTTCTACCAGTCTGACTTTACAGTCAAGTAGTTGCATCCCCGAAAATTATTCGTCTCTTCATCGTGGCCTAATTATTCAATTTGAATTGGGTACCATGTTACATTTTCTTATACTCGTTACTTCCACCATTATGTTAATATATTGAACAGTCGATACAAGTCGCATTCGACAATCATAATGCTTCAACAATTTTACCATTCAAAGAGTATTGTGTAGTATCTTGCATCTCTCCAACTTACCATTTCCCCAGCTGTAAGCACGTTTAATCACATTTGACAGAGGCTGGTAGTTTATAGTCAATCGATACATGTTGCATTTCGCAACCGCACCCGTCACTTCCACCGCAATAGTCACGAACATGTTTGTCGACACTAGTACCACGTATTGCACACACAGTCGAGCGATATTGTTCTTTGCACTTAGAGTAAAGAATTTTCTAAGAAGATAATGGAAAAAAAACCCGGATTGCGGCGTCAAACTCTGCCGACAATATAGTGTATTTGATAATACTAGTGTGGTTTTGTGATGTTACTTATTTTTCTCATATTACAAGCAGTGATGGGCAAAAATTGTAATTTTGTTAACGATTTCGCTATTAGTTGCTATTTTTTTCAGAAAATTTGGTAATTTTTTTTTCTAATTAACTATTTTCAAAATTAGGTAATATTCTTTCTAATTACTAATTTAAAAAAATAATTAGTAATTTTTTTTTCTAATTACTAATTTTTAAAAATAATTAGTAATATTTTTTTCTAACTACTAATTTTTTATAATAATTAGTATTTTTTTTTCTAATTACTAATTACTATTAAATTTATACGTTAAGGTAACATGGTTTAATTACTGATCCAAATTCTGATCCAAATTTAAATCTAAATTTCAAGTAAATTGAAAATGTAATAGCACTGACATTCAAAAAAATTCAATAAATAAATTACTGAAACCACCATATTAGCTTTTATGAACAGAATGACATCATTCATCAGTGACACAAAAACAAAAAATACCCACACCATACTAATTAACGGACTCGGTCGATTAATTCCGTAAAAAGTCGATCGCACGATAATCCCTTGTCCTTACATAACTTTTTTGCCGTACTGTATTAAACTTATTGCAAAAATTTATCCACAATTAAATACCGGGAAAATTAAAAATATTTTCGTCCAATTAATTTTGAGAGAAATTAGTAATGTTTTTTTCTAATTATTATTTATTTAAAATAATTAGTAATATTTTTTCTAATTACTAATTTTTGAAAATAATTAGTAATATTTTTCTCTAGTTACTGATTTTTTTTCACAAAAATTGGTAATAATTTTTTGCTAACTATTAATTAAAAAAAAACTAGTAATATAAGGTTCTAATTATTTATTTCTTCGAAAGTTAGTAATTATAGAAAAAATATTACTAATTTTTCAAAATAATTCGATAATTAAAATCGAATTTTTTTTTTGCCGAACACTGATTACAAGTAAGAAAAGTAAAAAAATATATATTTATACATCGTTTCTTATCGCGTATGTATTTATTTAAAATAAAACTTACTTTTTGGAATTTCTCTTTATTTTGCCTTCAAAACCCACAAACGGATACAACACTGTGACGAATATTCTAGCTAAAAGAATCTGCGCAAAACTTTATAGAGCGCAGTATCCATTTTCTAAAGCAGTCAAGATGTTAGGAATATGCATAGTCCTTTGCTGTCTCCTTATTTATGTCTCTGACTTAAAAGTGTACAAAACGATATATAGGGCGGAATAATCCTGTGTGACAAGCAATGTTTCTCCGCTCCACGTTCATGTGTGCGTATATCTCATCTTTCAAAGAGAATTCTAATAACAATACTTGAAATTTGATACCGAAACAGATGCCAAAAGGCAGTTAAAACGAAGACAAATATTGGCTGACGATTTTAATACTCGCATAATAATACATACAAATTCACATCTCTATTAATATAACTTTCAAAAAAGAAACAAAGAATATTAATGCATGAAAAATTATTGCTACGCAGATAAGTTATGGTGAAAATATATAATAGATGTAGACACTACCGGATGCAAATTAATGTTATGCATTTTAAATTAAATAAAAACACAACGTTTTAATCCCACTCTAAGATCTTTGTCTCGCGAAGCTGCTGTGTTGTACGAAACAATTGTTACCAAATAAATTATTCTTAAGTGAATATAAATCAAAACAATGTTTTTTTTAAAGTAAAATGTAAATATTATATTTAAAAAAGACGGCCTTGTTTAATATTTATAACTATTATCTGGAAAACAGTCTTTCTAAATATTTGGAAGTTGTAAATTTATATGTGTCATTTTTTTGTTATATACAAATCCTTAGTTTGTAAGTACTTTCCTTTTAAAAGAGTTATTATTTAATTAGTTAGAATCTTAGGGAATTGGACTGTTTATAAAAAGAATTATCTTTGATTAAGTTGAACGTTTCGTTGCTTATTGCAACTTCCTCAGCAACTTAATCAAAAATAATTCTTTTTATAAACAGTGCAATTCCCTAAGATTCTAACTTAATTCAAATTATGGACACGAATTTACCAATGTTATTATTTATTTTCATATGAATATCTTTTTAACGATTTATTTTATAGAATAATACTGTATAAATATGTAAATAACAAATGTTTGTAACATTTTTAATAGGATCTCCATTATTTATCGATGTGTTAATTGGTTTCAAATAAAAACTGATATCACTTTTATAACAATTTAGTAAAATCGATCTCAATTTATGTTTCTTCTTTTGTAAATTCAAGAAAGAATCTATTAAATTTCATCAAAATCTTAACATTTTAATTATAGTACAAGCTAAAGATATATATTCATAGAAAACTTTCTTGTTGACGTAAAAATTTCCATGCTCTGCCAACAACCTATCAACCATTTTTCTATACGTATTATACGTGTATGTAGTATACATAGAAGCTTATCATAAAAATTGATTGAATATTGCCATTTCATTCCAGTTTATTTGATTTTAAACGCAATCACGGATGCAGTACACAGTCAACAAACATACCTACCTTCATTAAATTTTACGATATATTCCAAAACATCAACATTCATCAGAATTCAAACTATATCACGTTTATCATTTTTTTTGTTTAAAAAGATTCTTAATGCATTTAAGTGGACTATCCGTTTTACGTCTACAATATATCATTCTACTAACCATTACCCGCGGATTCTGACTACTAATCAGCCCTTCTAATAGAAGGACGATTATATTATAAGACCTAGCCTTTTCCTTCATACATAACAAGCACTGTAATGACTGTTCGATCAAAATCGGATCAGTAGTTTTTGAGTTAACTATTCTAGAATACATTAATAGACAGACAAACATTATGCACATGGATAATTTGATAGATGCATCCTATAAGCTGTACATATAAAAATTTCATTGAAAACAATTTGCAGACGATAATATATTTGTATATTGTACGCTAATACGCAGCGTCAGTATATTAACTAACATTTTTTCGTAATATTGTTAATCGTTAATTCAGCGTTTTGAACTCTTTCCCACCTGCGTCTTACTGTTTATAAGTTCGACACTGCACGACACTGTTTAATCTGACTGCACGTATTATATCTGTGTATGGACAAAGATTATGCCTGTAAATAAATATTGTTCCCAGAGTACTTTCGTATGCTGAGCTAGAGCTATAGGAACAGTTTATGAAATCCTCACGTATTCCAGCCCGTTGTGGGAAAAAAACGTCAAAAACTGACGCTTAGCTATTGGCTGATGATGCATTTAAAAAATTGTTTTAACCTAATTCTGCGAACTTCAACAGTTTATTACTTTTCATGTTCTAGGAAAAATGTTTAAAATAGTTGCTATCATTTATATCAGCCACAAAAATCAAGTTTAGTTACATCATTTAATTTTCGCCAAACATTGCTCCTTTTTGAAAATATTGACCTTAACTGTAATATTTGTTAATGCGAAAAGTCGTCTATCACTATCAATCATCTTGGGCAATAGCAGAAACGTCAGTTGGATAATAAGGAAGGACAGCAACATTGGATCAAACGAGTGGTCGTTAAATCTCTTAAATTGCAAATTTAAGACATTAAACTGTAATTTAATGTCTGTTTAATGTTTCTTTTGTATTAAAAAGCGATGAATAATAAAAACGATCTGGATTTAGTTTAAAAACAATAAAAAGAAAAAACAGACCACTTAGTAATAAGTACTAGTCACACTGCGGTGTGTTCTCCTCTCTATTTCGCATCTGTTATTGGCGTTGATAAACTTTCTCAAATATACAAGGATTTGGAAATTGTGACGCCATTGTGTTAACGAACACTGTTTAATTCTCCATCATTGATTTTAATTTTTACTATTATTTTTTAACCTTTTTTCCGCACGAGTACAGGAGTATATGTACAGATTTTAACAAATTTTAAATACACTAAATACTTTTTTTTAAGTGAACACAGTGTATATAATTTTCTGTATTATTTTCATTCTTAAATTAAAAAGCATAAATGCCTGAGTTTTATTTTGTAAAGCGGGTTATTTAAAAATTTCGGTATCCAGCAATTTGATAATGAATGACTATTTAGAAATACAAAGGTCTTACTAACAATTGGCAACACTATTTGTATTATTCCTTTCGAAATTTAACATTTTTTCTGAGCACACACATAACGTAAGATACAACGGCAATACTGCTATGCGCGCAGTATCGACTCGAATAATCCTGTTTGACGAAGTCCAAGTATCACTTGTTTCTATATTTAAAACATTTACATAACGTGTGTACAACTCATCCAATTTCGAATGACTTATTTTACATAAGCTATAATCTTGTTTTTAATTTTAACAATAACACTTGCAAACATTATTTGTTTAATAAGATGTATAATAAAAAAGTATGTAAAATGCACCATCTTTTGATATAAAAGAGCTTTATTTTACGAATATATTAATAATAATAATAATAATTTATTACAGCTAATATTAATAATACATTGTACCTATAGCTGATTGTCATACATAATACACAAACATTTTAAAAAGTTATTTTTACGAAGTCTTTAGTATCATAAAGGCATACATTTATTAAAATATTTTTAATTTTTGTTCGGAATTTTTTATAATTTAAATTTGTTAGACTTGGTGGCAGCGAGTTGAACCATTGCAAACTTTTGAACTGTCTGTTTGACACTATTAATCTGTGAGACGGAATGCTGATAATATTAGTGCTTCTAGTGTTGTAAGTATGAAAACTGTTTAAAAAATTGTGATTGTTTATGTTCTTTTTGACATATAGTAAGTTGTAGAAAACTACCAATGATGGAAAAGACATAATTTTTAATTTTTTGAATAATGGTCTACAATGGTCCGTGAAGCCAGAGTTCGTTAATTTAAAAGTTTGAAAAATGTTTTTAATTATATTGTTAGATGTTGTAATTATATTGTTAACTGTGGTGTTTGGTGTACGTATGTGATTTAAAAAAGCGAAAACCGTACATTTTAAACATGCACTGAGGGACGCTCTCCAAACATGCACTGTATGTAAGTCTCTAAAATCGAGGGAAATGATTTTCACAGTGAATTGGTGGAAAAAACTCTCAAGGGAGTTTGAAAAAATGTCAAAATAGGCTTCCCATGAGAAATGACGTTATTTTTGTCAGGGAAATCAGGTCCCTGGAGAAGGATTACAATAGGCGTTCAACATTATATGTTCACTATCATAATAACTGCCCATTTCTTAAAAAAAATGTGCAAAACGAACATTGTAAATCATACTACATACATACAAATAGACAACATTCTACATCAACTATAATTACACCACCATAAATGCAATTCGGTAACAAAAGTGCATTGTTTTTTTGGACTCTGACAACGGATTTTTAAACTTTAAGAAACTTCTGATGACCGCCGACTAGGTGGTCTCTGTTAAAATAGGGTCTGACTGTTTTGTTTTCATAAATTATATTCGATAAAATAACTCTGTGCCAAACAAGTTTTACTAAACACTAGTTTTTTTTACAAAATTCTTATTATTTTTGACCACAATTTCGTAATCTATAATAATTAATATAATAAATTTTGATATCTTCATAAAAAATTGTACTAAATATTATTAGATGTAACTGCGATATGTCAATCATCAATCACTCTAATTACAAAATAATTCTAGAATAATAATAGTCAGTGTTCAACCGAAAACCGATAAAAAATTCGAAGTATAAAAAGAAAAAACTGTGGAATCGCTGGTGATGCCATATTTTTTCATCAAAACATCAATTCAAATTCATTTAGAAGTCGACAAGTCAACGTACTTTTCATACTGATTAATATTTTTCTGAAAATATGACTTTTTTATTTTATTTTGTTGGTATTTTTGAAAATATTTCTGATTAAAAATTATCTCCCTTAATAGATTTAAATAATCCTGAACTAATTTTTGTTTATTAACGTACTGTATTTTAAAAGCATCAATTAATATCAACTTCACTAATGTAAGGCGTAAAAATAATGATAATAAAATGAAATTTGAAAGCCTAAAGAAAAAAAAAAGTTGGGACGTGCGAACTTTGATATCTAAGATTAAATTTGTTATATTAAGTGATAAGATCAAAACGAATTTTAAAAGCTCACATAGTATACCAATAGATGAGAAGACAAAAGTGAAGAAAGATATGCTATAGGAGATTCTGAACTCTTTTTTATTCTAACTTAAAAAATAGATCTGAACATCTGAACATTTTTTTTATTATATATTTAATGCTTTTTAGTTTTTCTAATGCTCTTTTCTATCAAAATAAGTTGAAACAATAGATTTCAAAGTAGAATCTGTGATAAATGGTGATATGTCGTCTTATTTTTCGTTATACGAAATCACTTTGCAAACTTATTGATCAATAATTGTTGAAACACTCTATATATTTAGTCATTTGGAAGAGATTTGGACGTGAATGAAACTGAAAAAACATCGGATTTATTAATTTTATCTCAAAAGATACTCGTTTCATAAACATGAATGAAATGAAACTTCAAAGAAGTGCTTATTTAGTAGATTTCATATCGGCGTATAATAAATATCTTATTCGTAAGATGCAATCCTTTGCCTCTTTTTCCCGTAAAGTAATCACTTTTAAAAATATGATTTACTTTTTTACACAAATATGTTCCTAACACGTACTACGAAGTGGACCATTAAATTTTATTTATGCTTCCTACCAACGTTTGGGTTGTTGATAACTGCTTTCACATCTCAATTCGCGGATTTCACGAATTCTTATTTTCCTAATCTCCTGCCATTAGGATCTCTGATATATACTGATGTATAATTTATATTCATGTTAAAGTTATGAAACTGATATTCAGTAGACTACACTTCTAGAGTGTATGTATCAACCACTGAAGTAAATTAAATTGGAACATGTTCTCCAAAACCCATTTTTTAGATATCGAGAATGGGCAGCCGACAAGAATTAAGAATAGATGTCAAAAGTATTCTTGTCTCTGTACACGTACCGCTGCTGCGCACGCTATATGTATCTACAAAACGTTACCCTTCATTATCTTCATAAAAAATACAGACAGAGGTACCTCACCTTACTGGAGTCCTAATGTTTTAGAAAGTAGGGCTGAAAAAAAATGAAAGGGTGAAAGAATTAGGGATTGCAATGCTGGATCCAGCAAGTCAGCAATCCAGCTGGATCCAGCACATTATTGGCTTTCCTGGATCCAGCGGTGCTGATCCGCGATCATCTAAAAACAAGTAATTAACTGGATCTGAGAAGGATTATGATAAAATATTGAAGAAAGAAAAGCTCTTTATGAAAATGAGAGAGTAAGAGATGAAGATCTAACTGTATGATTATTTGATGACTCTCAAACCAACCAGCGTAGAGGCAGAGGGAGCCTTTTCCGCAGCCGGATATATTTGCAGTTCTTTAAGAAGTAGGCTGGGAGATAACACTATCAATAACATTTCTTTTTTGAGATTTTTTGAGATCGAAAATTGATTGACCTTATAACCACAAAAGAATATTTGATGTAAAGGCATGTAAATTGTTATAAAAAATTCTAGAGTTTAAAAAAAATTGTTTATTTATTTGAAAAATCAATCAATGCTGGATTCGCACTAGATCCAGCTGGATTTGCTTTGATACAGCATAAATCCAGCTCGATTGAAAATGCCGCTGGATTGCAATCCCTAGAAAGAATATATTATAAAATTTGAAGTGAGCTACTTTGCGTTGTGACCACAGATACGTAGTCGTATAATAGTGAACTGAGCCTACGACCTCTGTTATTGTGATGATGTTTCGCCGCATCCACAGCTCAAACGATATTTCCACAAACGTTTATATGAGATGCTCTTCCACACGTTGTTGGTTGCCTGACACAAAACCATGTTTCACCTAAATTCATCAATAGCCTCTGGATAGTGGTTAATTAAGATGAGCTACTTTCGTTAAATAGTACTGTTGATCTCTCTTCTCGTGTCTACTGCAGAAGTGGTCTTTTACGGTTTTCTCTCGAATGTTGCATTTCTGGTTTCCTTTCTTAAAAGGACTGCCAATACGAAAGCTTTATCGTACTTCTATAAAATTGAAAGAAAACATAATTTTTACAAATATTCCCTTTCCATTACAAGTTTTTTTTTCGTTTCTACTGCAAGTAACTTGCCTTCAACAAGTTGAGGGTAAGTTGTTTGCAATAAAACAATTTATGTTTCACAATGCAACGAGATTGTTTTTTTTTGCTGCAATTTAACGTGGTAATATAAGCAACGGTGCGGCGCGACGCTCCAACTATTCTGAACTTAAAAAAATGACTCAGTCATTAACAAAATATAGAAATGACTGAAATTTTAACTTAAAATTGTAGGAAGAAGAATACGAAAAATAAACAATGGCGCCCGAAATCTCAAAATTCTCGACTCTCGCCTGCAATTACTTGGTTAGGATTAGCATTTAAAAGGGCAGCATCTTTTGGTACCTGCTACATTCGACAGTAAAAATTTTTGCTTGAATTTGTATTTGGGATAGTTAAGAACTCAACCAATTTTTGAGTGTCTTTTACGCCTATACATTTACGTTGAGTTATTTACACTCAAATTTTCATAACATTCTAATATAAATTTTATTGTGTTATAAACTAGTTTTTTATTATCATGCAGAAATTTTAAAGAAGAGCAGCGTTGTGGTTGTCTTTGAACAATAAAATTCCTCTTCAATAGTGTCGCTATACTATACGTTTCTTAAAACATAAAACCAAGTAGAAAATCGTTTGTGAAGTGCCGAATGACAAAGAAATTATTATATTTTAAATATATATTTCCTCATTTTAGTTTTTATTATAAATTAGTCGCTGGCCGCGACTCCGTATGCAGTTGAGAATGTTACATATCTTTTTCCCGTGGCAATTTTTGATAACATAATGATATCTGTTTGCCAGCAAATTCGTCATACTTTTGTCTATGACTGTATACTTCTTACATCCTTAACAAATAATCCTGAAATCACATTTCGTGTTTCTAGCTCAGTCAGTTTCGAAAAAGACCACTTTTATAGCTCCCCTTTGGGTTGCAGGTGATTTAAAAAAAAATTGCCTATATATTTGTTTTAACACGCTTTTATTAGCTTCACCTGTAACTATGTATGTAAACAAATCTTGGAAGTCGAATTTAACCAACTTCTAACTGTCGTAACGATTTGAAACTTTGCAAATGTGTGTAATACCGATGACAATACAATAATTTGGTTCCATTGAGCTACTCTGATGATTGTACGCTACTCGTGGGAATTAAATGAATACAAACAAAACAAAGAAACAAAAACCATTGGAAACAACAACGCAAAAGAAACGATGGTAAGAAAAGGAATTCACACTAAAAAGTTAAAAATAAATCCATATTGATATTAGCATCCATTATTTTTAATTTCAATAATTTTCTTTATTATAAATTAATAATTAATTATTTTAGCAACGTTTCGATTTTTAATAAGAAAAATTATATATGTATGTTTAATTACTCTATTATAATTTTATCATATTTTTGTAATTTAATTATAACGCCTGATGAAGATTGAATAAAAATCGAAGCGTTGCTAAAATAATTAATTATTAGTTTATAATAAACATAATCTAAGTTCCTACTAATTTATTATTGAAGTTAAGAAACACGCTTTTATCAGGCACTAAAAATTATAAAATTATAGTTAAATTAACTTTTATTTTTATTTCAATACATGATGGATGATAGACATGCTAGGTAGTTATTAGTAAATGTGTCACTATTTTTATGTCCAATAACTAATTCAAAACGTGTGGATCGCTTTGTGTAAATTAATTAAAAGTCCACATAATCAAAAAGCGCTCCACGGTTTTTGATCTAATTATTGGACATAAAATAAATGATAAGTTTACTAATAACTACTTAGTATATCTATCATCCATCACGTATTGAATAAAAAATAAAAGTTAATTTAATTATTTTATAATTTTTAGTGCGTGATAAAAGCGTGTTTCTTTAGTTTTTTTTTTAACTACATATCAATAATTTTAATTTATTCATTTTGACGATTTGTGAGATATGAACATTTTTTCAGAAAACTCTACAGCTCTTAATGATCCCCTTAGGGGTTGAATTTAAAATATCGCTAAAATCGATTTTGCTACATTGTTACAATTTGGGTAATTTATGTGTTTTGAAATATGGAAATGATTCTATTCTGTCAATTATATTTATTTGTTCTTTAGTTACGAAAACTTTTAATTTTAATTGAAACTGATGCCCCAAAATGATAGACGATTGCACTAGTTTGTCAATCTAGAGTTCATTACGCAGCTGACGGTGTATATCAAGATTCATATCGGATTATCCTAGACTTGTGAATTTAAAAACTTTTGAATACATTTTTGTGTTTAGTTGAATATTCAAATGTTTAATAAAATATAATATTATGTACCGTTTTCAAATACATTCCTTATAATACGCGCTTCACCTCAGTTTTAAACATAAAAAAATAAGCTACCGGTCGATAGCGTGAATACATAAGATTTAAGATTTCTTTATGAAGCGATCTGTCAGGTTGGTATTATAATGATAGTGTTCTGTTTAAAAGTGATTTCCCAGTGGTATAATTTATAAGGGAACCCTGTAGCTTGTTTTATGTCTTTTGTAGTACACAAAGAAATAACCAAATACTGCAGGTGAAATACTAACACAATGCATACATATATTGTGTTGAGTATGTATTATATATTATACGCAATACACGCATGAAGTGTTTAACTTTTTTTAATAAATAACAAAGTATTAATTTTAAAAATTAATTAAAGAAAAAATGATATTTTTGAATATTTATGGCTACGGGTACAAAGATGTGGAACGATAATTAGCAAAATTGTCTCCATCACCCTTTTTATTTCCATTTTCAACTGATAAATTTATAGTAAATAATTGGAGGGGGGTCAAATAAATTTTACACTTTTAAAATTTTAATTTAATTTTATTTTTTTATTCTAAAATTTTTGCAGAGCTTCTAATATGTCACATTTCTGAGCTTCTGGGATGCAAAGAGAATTGCATACATTATCGGACGTTGTATCTTCAGATATCAATGAGTTCGTATATGGAGAATCAATTGTTTCAACGGCAATATTAGAAAAGTATTGCCTAAAAACGTGGGATATTTGAACAGGATCATCTAATTTAACACTCTCATGAGTTAACTTGAAATTGTGACCAAAATTATTATCAGGTTTAATTGTTGAATTAAAAACACCATAATTCTTTCGTGTTATTTATGGATGTCATTTGTGTTTCTAATCATCAAATAAATGTTCTTCAAATGACGTAATTCATTAATTATGCCCTCATTAATCCAATTTCTTTTATTACTTTCTTTGCTCTTCTAACTGTTATATAATTTCTTAGGAAAGTATATGTTCATCTATCATTCAAATTTACTCCAGAATAATCAGAATAGTGCGAAAACATCATCTATGTCAGTACGACTCTAATACATCAGACCAATTCAATGTAGATAAAACCGTTTTAAAACATTCAATGTTTGATTAAACGATCTACTGGGCTCTTCGATCCCACTTCTCTCGTCAGTAGTCCATTTTTTTATGTTATCAGACCAGATCAGAAAATTGTCATTTTAAAGTTTCTAGCGATTTATAAGCCTTTGAGCATGTTAACTAAAGCTAAAATATTAGTATAGAGATAACTAATCTTGACTTTTATGTTTCAAAATCATTTCTCAGAACAAATTTAATATAAAAGCATTTTAGTGCGATTTGCCAGATAAAGCTTTTATTATTGTGTGTAATATTATGTGCTTTTGTATCCAACTTTTTTGGAAAATAAATTATTATTATTGTTCATGTTTAGGAATGAGACTGTGGCTGTGGTACATTTAGTGTTTTTCTTTTTCTACGTACTGGCTGCGAAACAGCAGCTTAGTTCGTGTCTTGTTACTGGGGTGTCACCGGTGTAGACCCCCTAACGGGCTAGACATTTGCTGCTCACGTTTAGCGTCATAAGGCTGTCCATCTATGATATTAGTCAACACAATGTTATTACTGTATTTGCCGTATAGCATAAACACTATTGATGTCGATCGGATGGACGGACCCAGGGATCGGACCAAAATTTATTGACGTTTCATAGCTTCCCGAACAATTTGGCACTATTTTTAGAAATGTTTATATGTGTGTGTGTGTGTATGCGTGTGAACACGATAACTCTCAATAAATAGAAATTTGGTCCACATATTGAAATCCACCATCGCATGAAGCTTACTAAAATGGGACAATCGGATTCTTTTCAGGGTAGTTTTAAATGTTAAAAAATACAGAAAAAAATTTTAGTATATTTTCAAACTTGAAATTTAACCCGTTAGTAAAGATTAAAATATAAATTCGAGTTGTTATCGTCCATGTTGTTATATATTTATGGATAGTGGGTAATTGGACACTAATAAATGAAAATTCTAAGTTTTCTAAATTTGCTACGTAGCAAATTTAGAAAACTTAGAATTTTCATTTATTTGTGTCCAATTACCCACTATCCATAAATATTAAAATATAAAATTGGCTTTACAGGACTGAACATATTAATTTGAAATGTGTTTTAATTTAATTTAATTTAGTGCAGATGTTGGATTGATAATAATATTGAAATTAAGAAAAAAAATTATTTTTAGTGATGTATTAAGGAGTAACGTGTTTTTATATTTTTAAAAATAAACTTAAGTTTACATAATAAAGTCAAACTGTCTGTATTAGCAAATGCACTATTCATATTGTCGACAGGGTTTGGCAATGCGGCCGCAGTTTTTTATAATTTTTGTCGAATAAGCAAAGTACGATAAAATAAGGTTATTTAATTAAAACACGGACTAGCGGATTGGATGACAAAAGGAAACCATGTCTAAATTTGCACCTATACTTTTATAATATTTATAAATTGTTACATATTTTCTTTATTTCTTATCTTTAGGTATATAGATAATAGAAATATAGTAAGTAATATTGTAGTTTCTCAATTGGCAATACGCTTTTCTGTATTGCCAGAATTCTTGGCACATTTCTAAAATCTATCAACAATACTTACTATAACTTATCAAAATTCGTTCATTATAATTTATTGCAGGCATACACCTTTTTTGTTTGTTGTGATTTTGACTGGTTTTACTAAATTTATTCTCAAAAATTATATAAAAATAAATTTAAAGCTTCTAAAAAATGTTACGAAAAACTTTTTTTTCAAACCCGGTTTATCATTGCCTTTAATAAAAATATGCATGGTTTATTTTTAACATTTCCCTTCGTCTGTAACAATTCTCATAACTCATCAGTAAGTCTTCAAATAGTATAATTTACTTGCATTGTTTAAAATTCAACGACAAACTTTTCTGCGCTGTTCAGTTTCAACAATTTGTGAGTTTATAAAGTCATTAAACATATTTTAGTCGTCAAGGAATAAAGTTAACAACGATGACGTATCTTCATAAAATATTATTTAATGCTTAAAATGACTATAAAATATTGCTTTCAAATGATATGTCATTCTGAACCGTATAAACACTATATTATGAGATAATATAATGTTCGAAAATTTTATATCATCCTTTAGGTAACATAAAATAAATAATAATAATTTTGTGAAAACACATTAAAAACAAAAAACCCGGGTCGCAGTGCCAAAACCCTGCCGACAATATAGTGTATTTACTTATACAGGCAGTGTGACTTTATTATGCGAACTTAAGTTGGTTTTTGGGCAAAATAAAAAATTTTACTCCTTAATACACCCCTTAAAATAACATTTTTTTTCTTAAACGCAATATTATTATCAACCGAACCTCTATACCAAATTACATACAACTTTCAGTAAATAATTCACTATCTGCATACTAGTGTTTTCAGAAAATTTGTAAATCCGGTCCTGTCAGACTGATTTTATTAAAATTTTAGGAACACTTTTTAATTGCTATTTAAGGATCGAATTTCAATTTTGAAACGATTCTGAGAATTTTTTAGGTATTTTTGGACCCAAAAACATTTTTCAACCCCTAAAAACCACCCTTAAAATGATCCGATTGGGCTCATTTTAAATAGGCTTCGTGCGGTGATGGATTCCAATATGTGCGCCAAATTTCGTTAAAATCAATTGACTCTTTCGAATGTTATTACCCGTATACATATATACCTACATATATATATATATATATATATAAACATTTTTAAAAATGGTGCCAAAGTGTTTAGGAGGTTATGAAACGTCGAGAAATTTTGGTCTGACCCCTAGGTCCCGCCATCCGACCGATGCCAATAGTGTATGTTGCCATATGGCAAATACACTAAAAATGGATGCAGAGCGTAGATGAAAAGAAAAAGCAAATAAATTAGCGAAAGACAAATGAATACACGTAGAAACAATTTGTAACAATTAACATAATAAAAGGTCACGCAGTATTAAGACAATTATTCCCTTAGTAGACAAACAAAGGTGTTAACGATAACAGAAGGGAAGTCGTAGTAGTGACACGTATAATTACTAGTCAACCATGGTGTAGTGGAAAAGGTGCTTGCTTCGGATTTGAAAACGTTGAACGTTTTTATAAGCGCTTAATCCATTGTTTATCTTCGTAACTAACTGAAATTACAACTGTGTATATTATATAAGAAAATAACTGATACAACCCAGTTTATAATTGTTTTGTTTTCAACTGCTGCAAACTAAAGTTTCAATTAATCCATCATGATTAGTGACGTAAAAATATTATTTGTAAAACTTCTAGGATAGGAATCCAAATTACAAATATAAAAACTGGATCGCAACGCTCTACATTAGGTAGTTTGTAAATATGTAAAAATATTATATTAGCAGTTTATTTATTTGAAAAAGAATTATAATGCACACATACAGTATGTAAAGAGGGAAGGTGTAGGACAACTATTATTGAGACAAAATGAATAAATTAGAATCAGTCTTGGCTATATTAATTATTGATTTATGTGCGGTTACAGTCATTTTTAGTTTTGCTGTTCATTTCTCTCTCACTCATTAGGTATTTTTTGTCGTGGCGGATTCCGATCGATTCATTTTGTACCATTGCTAAACACCTTATGGTACACCTTACCTGTTTACATAATGTGTAGTATCAACAATTTTTCGGATAAAGTTATTTGGTATTTCGCGTCTTGTAATTCTTGAATTATTTGTATGCTCCAGAATTTTTATATTATGAACCCCATTTATATATATATATATATATATATATATATATATATATATATATATATATATATATATATATATATATATATATATATATATATATATAAACTCTACTTAAGCATTAACATAAACCTTCATTTTCTTAAGTTATTTGGAAAAAAACAATTTTTTTAATTGTCAAATGTTTTGAATATTTACGCTATAAATAAATATTTTCGATATTCAACTATTTTTAATTTACATCTCAATTGTCAAAGTCTACTCGTCAAATTATTTGCATAACTTTCAGCACATTTGTATATTTGCATGACTTTCACACTCACAGGTCGTGGAATGTATTTCCGTGCAAAAATATCGATGGATATTTACTTTCCTCCTCCCATTACTTCCCTCATCATTTTTATCATTTTCGTTTGAATTCATCGTTTTTAAAGCATATAAAAATAGTGATGACACATTTGTGGACTAAAGGCTTCAGTTTAAAAAATATATCAATCGATTAAGCTGGGATCGGTGGTGGGTTGTTTAAAGAAATATATAGAAATATATATAGATTCATTACAGTTCTCTCTCTTTAAGTGAGCACTGAAGTGACCACCGTCTTGCATAATATTATTATTTTTGTATATAACAAAATTTTTCTTACTGTAAAATTGATCAATCGGTAATAAACTGTTGATGTGTATTATTGGAACGCAAACACCATTGATATAAACTATAAACCGACGAACTCCATTATATTGAAGATTATTTAGTTTGTTTTGTATTTTTATTTATTTTTTACTAAATATCAATCCGATTAACAGTTATATGAGCGATTATTAGAAATCCCTCCTCCCAAAACATGGCCTGTAAGGTTGCTCAACAGTATAAACTAGACTGTTATCACGTGTACCTCAATATGAGTACTTTTTTTTGGACCATCTGGTCTATGACATGCAATTTAAGTAAATAAATTAATAGACCCTTCTGACCTGAATTGTATTGTTAAGTTCCTACACAGTCTAAAGCTTTTTGGTATATAAATCTATACTAATCAGTTTCTCGGCGGTAATATAATATCGGCCTTTTATCTAAGTGTGTAACTCATAACGAATGCGACTACGAAAGAAAAAAAACCCGGGTCGCAGTGCCAAAACCCTGTCGACAATATAGTGTATTTGCTAATACAGGTACTGTGGCTTTATTAAATGAAATTAAGTTTGTTTTTGGACAAAATAAAAAAAAAATGAGCCCCTTAATACACCCCTTACAATAATAATTTTATTAGTTGAAATATTGTTATCAATCCAACATCTGCACCAAATTAAATACGACCTTCAGTAAGTAAATTCGTATACGCAAACTAGTGTTTTCATAAAATTTGTAAGTCCGGTCCTATCGGGCCGATTTGCTTATAATTTTAGGAGCACTTTTTAATTGCTACTAAAGGGTTAAATTTCAATTTTGAAACGATTCTGAGAATTTTTTCGGTATTTTTGGGCCCAAAAACTTTTTTCAACCCCTAAAAACTACCCTTAAAATGACCCGATTGGGCCCATTTTAAATAGGCTTCGTGCGGTGATGGATTCCAACATGTATGCCAAATTTCGTTAAAATGAATTAACTCCTTCGAAAGTTATTGCCCGCACATATATATATATATATATATATATATATATATATATATATAAACATTTTTAAAAATGGTGCCAAAGTGTTTAGGAGGTTATGAAACGTCGAGAAATTTTGGTCCGACCCCTAGGTCCCGCCATCCGACCAACGCCAATAGTGTATGTTGCCATATGGCAAATACACTAACAATGGCATTTTCCGAATAATTATTTTTTTTAAATAATTTTCACAAAGTTATTAGGTTAATATTATGTTAATAACGTTACAAAAAGTTGAATTTACTATTATTCATTGAATAATCCGACAATTTTGTAGCAATAAGTCGTTATATAATATGATTTATATTATTTTTATTCCCAGTCAGAATGTCACACGACGCAGAATAACCCGGCACGTAAAACATTCCCTAAAACATTGGCAATAAAAATTGTGAAACAGAATGTGAATATTGAAAAGTTTCAAATCTTTTGCATATTGTGAATGTGGATGCGGATATTCATTACCACTCTACTTTTAACCGTTACTGTTTTTAACCAGAATAATTAAAGAATGTTATTAGTGTATTTGCCATAAGGCAACATACATTATTGGCGTCGGTCGGATGGCGGGACCTAGGGATCGGACCAAAATTTCTCGACGTTTCATAACCTCCTAAACACTTTGCCACCGTTTTTAAAAATGTTTATATATATATGTATATATATATTTATATATATATATATATATATATATACGTATATATATATATATATATATATATATATATATATATATATATATATATATATATATGTGTGCGGGCAATAACTTTCGAAAGAGTTAATTGATTTTAACGAAATTTGGCCCACGTGTTGAAATCCATCACCGCAAGAAGCCTATTTAAAATGGGCGTAATCGGGCTATTTTAAGGGTAGTTTTTAGGGGTTGAAAAACGTTTTTTGGCCTCAAAATACCGAAAAAATTCTCCGAATCGTTTCAAAATTGACATTTAACCTTCCAGTAGTAATTAAAAAATGTCCCTAAAATTTTAAAAAAATCGGCCCGACAGGACCGGACTTAAAAATTTTATGAAAACACTACTTTGCAGATAGTGAATTATTTACTGAAAGTTGTATATAATTTGGTATAGAGCTTCGATTGATAATAATATTGCAATTAAGAAAAAAAAAAGTTATTTTAAGGGGTGTATTAAGGAGTCAATTTTTTTATTTTGCCGAAAAACCAACTTAAGTTCGCATAATAAAGCCACACTGCCTGTATTATCAAATACACTATATTGTCGGCAGGGTTTTGGCACTGCGACCCGGGTTTTTATTATTTAATATTGTTTTTTATTTTTTAACCAAATCAAATGCTTGATTAATATTCAAAATTATATCGGTACAATTTTCCCAACCATCAGTCAAGAGAGGAAATTCATTCACTCTTTCTGTATAGTAACCAAAAATAACCGTTGTCTTTACTTTCTTACTCACAGACCCAGAAATCATACACAGCGCTTGTAGATTCGTGCAGAAGTGTAGGTGCAAAATTTTTTAAAACTCTGTTCTCTTAAGTGTCTTAGTAATTAATACACACAACGCAAGTAGAATTTTCTGATCGGAAAAAAGCAGTTCTAGTTATTGTACAATGTATACGAATTTGAATTTAAGTACTAGGTATTAGATTCCTAGATTTAACTTGAATGTTAACCCGACATTTAGAGCAACACAGGTAACTGATTGCAGAGCAAAGCTTACTGAGTCCTAAAAAGCTCACGCATCTAACGCAGAGATGTTTTAAAATTGCGCTTTCAACTTGTTAGATACTTGATGGTTGTACATTAATGAAAACGTTAATTGGGAGGTCAAATGGCAGAAGCATGCACCACGTTAGGTACTAAGATCAAATAAAGTATGTACTAGCTGAAAGCTTGAACACGTTACCAGAATTACAAACTCTATAGCCTACCTGCGTACCTGCATCTTTAATGTGTACACTAAATTTTTATTATTCTATTTTCAGTTTTTAGTGTATTTGCCATATGGCAACATACACTATTGGCGTCGGTCGGATGGCGGGACCTAGGGGTCGGACCAAAATTTCTCGACGTTTCATAACCTCCTAAACACTGGCAATATATATATATATATATATATATATATATATATATATATATATATATATATATATATATATATATATATATATATATATATGTGTGTGTGTGTGTGTGTGCGGGCAATAACTTTCGAAAGAGTTAATTGATTTTAACGAAATTTGGTCCACGTGTTTAAATCCATCACCGCAAGAATCCTATTTAAAACGGGCGTAATCGGGCCATTTTAAGGATAGTTTTTAGGGGTTGAAAAATGTTTTTGGGCCCCAAATTATCGAAAAAATTCTCAGAATCGTTTCAAAATTGACATTTAACTCTTTAGTAGGAATTAAAAAGTGTCCCCAAAATTTCAATAAAATCGGCCTAACAGGACCGGACTTACAAATTTTTTGAAAACACTAGTTTGTGGATAGTGACTTATTTATTGAAGGGTGTATTTAATTCGGTGTAGTCGTTAGATTGATAATAATATTGCAGTTAAGAAAAAAAATGTTATTTTAAGGGGTGTATTAAGGAGTCAAATTTTTAATTTTGCCCAAAAACCAACTTAAGTTTGCATAATAAAGCCACACTGCCTGTATAAGCAAATACACTATATTGTCGGCAGGGTTTTGGCACTGCGACCCGGGTTTTTTTTTATTATAAAGTAGCCATATTATCCGACGTGGCTCGGGAACAACATCAGTCTTATATATGATAGGATAATGAAATACTTTTAACTATCATATAATTCATGAAAACCGCATCAAAATCAGTTGAAGGGTTTCAAGGAGCTAATCACATTTAGGGAGACAAAAACGCAGACTTTTTTAATATTTGATAAAAATAGAAAATCACATGCCAATTGCCATCGATATCCGCTCGCAACTAACAGGCCGCACTACAGCTACTACCGCTATATACAGGCATGAAAATCAGCTATTTTATAGGGGATGTAGAAAAAATATGATTTTGCACGACCCCCTATAAATTGTCTGCTTTTCACGTGTCTATAACTGTCGCACTAGTGCGTAAAGTAAAACAAAATAATGTTATTTTACTAATCTTACAGTAACATCTCTGTCAGTTGTCATTTATATCCATATGAGCTTCAGAGACAAGCATAGTAGACATAGCCTTTATAAACAGTCCACATATAATATCAATATGGCCGAACGCGAACTGTTAAAAATATTACAAATATACTTATTATGATGTGGAAAAGTGTAGCATGTAACTTGTTCGTAATAATATGACCCTATGACTATAGTTGCTCGTATTAACATAATCTCACTTTCCCGTACAAAACCTTCATTTACGAATGAGATACTTACATAGATTACTATTTATTTACTTATAACAAATACAATTTGTTATGAAAAAAAAACATAAGCATAATGTCGTTTCCTATAATATTTTTTTCTGAGGGGCATATATCCAATGTCTCATTCTAGTCGACGCTCATGAACAAAGCAAAGGTTCTTAGAAGATTGAAGGATACAATCCGCTACATATTTTCTTTGGATTTCGTTTCATATTTTATTTATGATTTACTATCGCATCTCCATCGAATATCAGTTGTGTCACTAAGTAGATGCGTATACATCAGCACATTCACATACAATATACAAATTGTCACTAGATTTTGTTCCGTAATGCAGGTTAGGTCAACTTTTATCCTGACATTAGCATTAGCGAAGGAACGACTTTTTTTATTAAACCCACCTAGACTTATGGAACATTACGTTGAAAAAAGTATATTTAAACGTGCTAGTTTAAAATTTTGAAAGGCTGGACACTTTGCGGAGGGGGCATTATCCGTTGTACAATCATTACAATTACAATGTGTTGTGTCGATATACACCATTATCTATGTGTACTCGTTATATTATAAATTTCTAGTTTTTCAAAAGCGTCTAAAGTGTCTTACGAATCTAATAATTAGTTTTGAGACTATGTAAATATTTTCAATTGTTGAATGACTAAGAACAATCCAGTAGAAAAAAAGTTGATCGTGTATACTATACATTGTATATTCATATAATATGTATGGGATATACATACGAGTATGTAGATTCAACAGCGGATTGTGTCGGTCTATGGTCCCCTCCTGTCCCTCACACTGCTCGAGCACCATCAGTACTATAGATCGATAGGATACCGCCTCAGCCGGTACTATCCAGTGTTTCGTTGAGTTTTACCTGTTCGTTACCTTACCAAGAATACGTTTGTTTTGTAATGTTTGATGCATTGAGAATGAACCCAAGAATTGTGGTACATGAACAGTCCCAAAACAAAATATACATCTAAAGAAGCTTTTGTTATCACAGTATTACTAGTATAAGCATCTATTAAAAGTTTTCAAGGATTGCTCACCCATTTATCCTAAATTGAAACAATTTTTTCTAGACGGACATTCATAATATTGCACAATCCTAACGGCGGACATAAGAAATTGTTCGGGTTTATAGAGAACGAAAGTTTCAAAAAAGATAGTACATGTAGTATCTTCAATCACTTACCTAAACTACCCTGCGAAAATCTGATCTGATAGCGGGAGAACACCACTTCCGGTATTCATTTTGATGAAATATTAAATAATGGTCAAACATAAAGGCAACTCTTTTTTGTCGTGTATTAACAAGACAAATATTTGCTAATACAGGTATTGTGGCTTTATTAAATGAAATTAAGTTTGTTTTTGGACAAAAAAAAAAAAAATTGAACCCCTTAATACACCCCTTACAATAATAATTTTATTAGTTGAAATATTGTTATCAATCCAACATCTGCACCAAATTAAATACGACCTTCAGTAAGTAAATTCGTATACGCAAACTAGTGTTTTCATAAAATTTGTAAGTCCGGTCCTGTCGGGCCGATTTGCTTATAATTTTAGGAGCACTTTTTAATTGCTACTTAAGGGTAAAATTTCAATTTTGAAACGATTCTGAGAATTTTTTCGGTATTTTTGGGCCCAAAAACTTTTTTCAACCCCTAAAAACTACCCTTAAAATGACCCGATTGGGCCCATTTTAAATAGGCTTCGTGCGGTGATGGATTCCAACATGTATGCCAAATTTTGTTAAAATCAATTAACTCTTTCGAAAGTTATTGCCCGCACACATTTATATATATATACGTATATATATATATATATATATATATATATATAAACATTTTCAAAAATGGTAACAAAGTGTTTAGGAGGTTATGAAACGTCGAGAAATTTTGGTCCGACCCCTAGATCCCGCCATCCGACCGACGCCAATAGTGTATGTTGCCATATGGCAAATACACTAATAAGGCACGAGATTAAAAACGGACTCGAGTAATTTAACACCGATGAGAAATGTCTGTCGATTTATAATTTCATTCATCATCAAATTTGTGTTCAAACTGAATTCCCTATATTGTTGAGGCGGTGCGGTGTCGGTGACTATGTTTAACAATTACTAGGTACATATTTTTATCCACGTTTTTAAAAACCACAATAACCAAATAACTTTTTTGTTTTTTGTTAACGTTTCTCCATTTTTATTTCTCTCTCCAGTCTGAAACATATTTCAATATTTTTTTTTTATTTTCTATGCATTGTTTTTGCACATACATATGTTTGACAGAAATAACGCCCGCGCAGCGTACACATCAGCTCTCGTCATATCCAGCATAAAACTGTGTTGCACTATTATTTCAACAAGACTTACTAGATCTGGAAAATGTGTCGCCCAGTAATTATATTTAGATTATATTTAAATTCTGGGTGGAATGTGAATACAAGTAATCGTATTATATTTCCACAAGAAAATTTTAAATTGATATTATCCGTTTTCCAAAACTTATTTCCCACTTAACTTTGACGTTGTTATATTGATTTGAAATACCTTTAACTTGTTCCACATAACAAAAAGTAGAACTCGTATTTCGAGTGGCGTATCAAATTACACTTCTAAGAGTTTTTATAGTAGTTGAAAACTTAAAATTGATTTAGAATAATAGAAACGAATTTAAGCGACATTGATGTTTCGGCTTTTACCGAATTCAATATAAATCAGAACTTTGACACTAAGTTAATCAACTACAGCTCCAATTTTCAATTTTAGCATTAATGACGTCGAGAATTAACCAACCTTACAAACACCTTTGTTTTCGTAAAAATGATCGAGTATTGTAAATTTTAGAAATGTTTAATTCAATAAATATAAACATATTTTATACCAACCAACGCTATATATTATTTACTATAAATTTTAAATATTCATATTGGAAACTCTTTCTGGACTAGGCAGTATCTCTTCACAGACATTGCATAAAGCAATTTCTTATATTCTTCTTCATTGTGACAAGTGTTTCAACATTTTACCGACAGAATTCACAATTGAAATGTGTTTTATTGACGAATCTTAACTGTGTATGTTAACATATAGGTATACCGTTTTTGAAAACGACCTCGACAGTCTGTAAAATGTCAATTCCATATAAATAAAAAGTGTCGACATTTTGGAAAACTGCTGATTCTTGTGATGTATGCTGTAAATTTGCAATAGTGCAAAACAATAAAATAGTAACCATTAAATTGAACAATAAATATTTCAATTTAATGTCGTCGTATAAAAGCCGCTTAACCCTTAAACGTCATTTTTACGACTAGCATAGTAAACCGAATGTGTATGTATAAAATTATGTTTCTGCTACTTTAAATTAATTAATTATCTATTTAATGGTATTTTTGAATTCCGTTTTAACTCAATTAAAAATACACCAATTAAAAAAATGATTGATTAATTATTATGGAAGTTGGTATCAGTAAACGTATTTCTTAATATATATCGTATATTTTGTAAGAAAAGTAACTCGTTTTGATTTAACAAAATCCAAATATTTACTGATAGTTAAAATTGAACAGAAATTCGTTTTATTACAAATGTTTACATAACTGCAATACCTATTACAATAATTATTAACATTAAAACTACTTATTATATTATAACATACTATGTAGTTGAAACTATAAAAGGTTTTATAATAAGTTGAATAAAAATATATGATTATATAAATGCTACCTTATTTTTTAATTTAGGGCTCCTACCATTTTAGGACAAATGTGTGGGCCGATTAGATTTAGTAAAAGTGTGCGTCGCCAATAATGGTACGATATTAAGGGCTAATTTATTGCCTCTACTTTAGATTTAGGGTTCTTGCTCTTTTCGTCAAACTCTGTGCTTATTTTTAATACGGTGGACGTACGGGTTACGTTTGATGGAGGTGCTGGTTAAGTTAGCAACTTTGTAGAGCCAAATGATGAAAAAAAAGAGATTTGCTTTTAGCGCATGTGGTTGAGGTGCGGGTCGCAATGTTTTAAGATTTTCAAATGTCACGTCGGTCAATTTCAAAACTTACTTATTATGTAAATTAATGCAAGTTGATCCCCAAAATAAAAGATACCGCACAGTTCTCAGTACTTTTAAACTAACGGCGGGACCAACGGAAAAGCGAATTAAAAACAGTAAACTTTTCTTT
The DNA here is from genome assembly GCA_034508555.1 of Venustoraphidia nigricollis. Taxonomy (NCBI): domain Eukaryota; kingdom Metazoa; phylum Arthropoda; class Insecta; order Raphidioptera; family Raphidiidae; genus Venustoraphidia; species Venustoraphidia nigricollis. The sequence goes on along the minus strand of JAVRKA010000003.1, from coordinate 14,442,695 downwards.
AGAAGCTAACTTAATGTCTTTAATTTAAATTTAAATGTATATAAATTATATTAATTTTTACATTTTAACATATTTTAATATGGGGTTTTTAATGCTTGAGAGATGTGAAATTCAATTTAGAATTTTTTTTTATTAAAAACAGCAACAGGTAGGTAGGTCGACAACTAGCTCATTACCACCTTACATATATAATAAATAATAATACAAAAATTAGGGCAAATTTTTACAATTATTAGCATTTTTAATATACTGTATGGATAAGGTTTTGGCTATTCACAATAGTAATGTTAATATAAATAATCTTTATTAAGAAAACGAATTCAAATTACCCTCTGTTTAACTAATTCATTACCAAGACCCACTTCCTCAACGTGTCTTTTGTTTTGTTTTTTTTTTAACTTGTAATATAAATATATAAGCAAAAATATCAGAATATTTAATTGTCACCCAAACTACATACGACAGCAAAGTTTCACGTCGACTGGATATTTGGAATTGGGTGAAAATCGAGTTGCAAAATTTACTTATAAACATATATATTATGCAATATCAAGCTGAGCTAGTATAAGTGTGTTAAAATAATTATTTCAAATAAAAAGGATCAGGTGAAAAGACCAATTTTTAGGTACGTTTTTATTCGATATACGACCTTTCGTTGGTTTTCTATTTTTCGCCGACGCAACTTTTATTGAAATCCGACACGTCGTATATCGAATAAAAACGTACCTAAAAATTGGTCTTTTCACCTGATCCTTTTTATTTAATTTATTTCAAGACCTGATTTTTCCTAAAATAATTATTTCATTTCACAGTCTCAAGTATGAGGTACAAATACTGTTGCCTGTTTAACTATTATGGTAAAATTCTGTATTACATATACTGTGTACAACTTAGTATACTGTATACACTTATTTTTTATTGATAATCATGACCTTGGTTTTCAAGTGTCCATATCTAACAATAATTTTAATTCAAACTTAATTTTAGTTCACAAGATATTAAATATTTGGCCAAATAAAACATATTGAAATTTGCATTATATTGCTATCGCGTGGTCTGAAGGTTACACTCATACTATGCTTCTGAAATAGTAGAGAGTAACTCATCTTTATAGTGCGGTTTGCTTATTGAAGCGGCTAAGAAATGAAACAATGTTAAGCATACCCATTACACGTATAAAAACTGTTCCGTTTATATTATATTGTGAAGTATAAATAATGTATAAGTCACTACCGAGGAAAAACGAACCGTACTATAGTTTATGTTATCCTTTAGGAGTAATCTTTCTTACGTGTCTAATACAAATTTTAAAAGGGCTCATGTGTATGAGGTATTTTAGGTAGCCAAGATAACAAAAAAGTTAGTTGTATCATAATATATGGAAAACTTGCCGAGAAACTTGAAAATACTCTACATTACCAAAAAAAAATTTTTTTATTTATTGGTAACTTTATTTAACATTTCACTTAAATATTTTAAGTAAATTAATCTTTATAATCCCGTTCAGAGTTCGCGCGCTCAGATGAAACAACTTTTTATATAAGAAAAATTAATGACCCTTAAGGATAGCTGCTAAAAAGAGTAATATAATTAAAGTTTGAGGTCGGTATCCAATGAATTTCTTAAACTTATACTTTTTATAGTTTATTAAATTGGCACCGACCTCAAAATTTAATATTCTTATTTTAGCGACTTTGTAAGACGGGTAAATTTTTATGATTAAATCGTTTTTTTATTCTCCCAATTTGAGTTTATTTTTGATTACTACTTGTATCCTTTTAAACATTGCTATTTATTCGTATTTTGCAATACATTATTTTTTTCGATTATGTACTAGAAGTAAAAAAAAAACAATTTGCACCGATTTTTCACTCGGCACGTGGTAGAACATGATTATTAAAAAAAAACTACTTAAAATTATGTGGAGCCACTGTAGCGACACAAACAGTACGGTACAGTGGTTATAATTTTTTTTTATTTTCTTGTTTTTTGTTTAAAGAAATTTATAATTTATTTTATTTGAAAGTGAAACAATTCGCCGAACACAGTGAAATCAAAATTATTCAAATTGTTGAAGCAATTCCTTTTTTGAAATCAGTTAAAACACGGGGTGCCAATGAAAATTCTGCTTTGTCACGCAATTAGTAAACAGTTTGTATACTAAATGTCAGTTTTACAAACGGTATAATCATAAACTTTGCTCGTTTAATCCTGATTCATTAAAAACATTAACATGTAATAAAATGCAAATTTTAATAATTAAAGAGAGTGTTTAGAGAAAAGTTGTGAACCAAGAAATAAAATAAAAACAAATTATTTTAGTCATCGTTTAAAATTTAATATTTTGTTGCAGCTACGATACAAAATTAATTGGAATTTAATTGGAACGAAGTTATGAGTCATTACTTGAAATTGAAAAACTTAATCATTTAAGCTCATCTTACCTAAGGATGACAATTTAATGTTGAAAAAAGTTAAAAACGTCATTTACAGTATAACATTTCTTATCTAGATTTTTTTGTTATCTGTTTTTAGACATAATAGTAGGTTATATTTCTAATGCTTGACATGTATTATACCGAATGGGACATTATTTTGAAAATGAACCACACCGAGTTTTAATAATCACATTAGCCACAATATTATCACACACGAGAGACATATAGTTTTTTTTAACGTATCTCCTATAAAATTGCTGATTTTCACACAATTTAAAAAAAATGACAGTTCAATTTTGAACAAGCTGCATCTGATTTTCATACTTTTTGCTATAAAAATAGTAGTACGACTACGTTTCGTATTTCTTTTATTTTACTTTACGCATTAGTGCGAAATAGGTCATTTTACAATCGCGACACAGGCATAAAGAGCAGCTATTTTATAGAGGATCGTGCAAAAAATAATTTTTCTTTGTTTTTCGAAAAATATAATGCCCAATCAGTTATGTTAGATAACAATTGTGACACTCGACGCATAATTTTTATGCTTCACTTTGTACATTTGTCGTTATTTATCGAATCAGAATATTGTTTACCATTTATAATTTAATAAATTACCAAAAAAACAGGTCAAAAGTTAAATGCTTTTATTTTACAGTCGATTATTGAGAGTTTTCTAGTAATTGCACCCCAACGATTTTATTTTAGATTACCTAATTAAAGCCCCAGATTTTTGACCCATAATTTTTTCTAGTTTTTAGTAAATCATCTACTGTACAAAAAACCCGTTTAATTAAAAAAAAAATATTGTCTATATTTTTTTATATATTAACATTGTATAAAAAAGTTTCACTTAAACAAAAATTACCCATTTTGTTTTTAAATTTTCAAAGTGCTTTATTTGCTTAGTTAGATTTTATCATATTTATCCGTTCCGCTGAAACACCACAAGAGCTCGCCCTTGAGGTTCGCATTTATAGCTTAAATTTAGTTATTTTTAAAAAAATCGTATTTCGGTTTGATAGTTACAAAGAACGCTTTAAATTGAGTAGCTGGAAGTAGATAAAAATTCAAAATACATGTATATAGCGGTTTTTTGTATCAATCATACAACCCTCTTGGTTTTACCGATTTTGATAAATATTTTTCGGTTAGATTCCTTCCAGGTGTGGTTGGACCTGACGTCGCCTGATTTTGAGTTTTGGTGCCGAAGAGGAGCAAAGATCAAATGTATCTTTCAACCCATAGTGCAGACCATTCAGTATAAATTTTTCACTCACACAAAAACAAGTGATTGATCTTCATAGGGAAATATCGCTCTTCAAGCTAAATTTTGATCAATATGCTTAAATTATATGTAATCATCATCCAAGTAAAAGTATGATGTATAATGTGTAAATTGCGAATTAACAATATTACAATATCAATTATACAGAGAGATTATAGGTTATAGACGCTCAACATCGATGGTTTTTAGCGTCTAAATATGAATTACAAAGTTTCAGTAAAATTGCGAGGTGTAAATGAACGTGCGAGAGTGGGCGTGATTCTCTAATTATAGTTATATCGTGCGTGAACGTGCGTGAGTGTTGTAACCTAGGCATGAGCGTGCGTGAGTGTGATTATAAAAAATAGTAGTAATGCGTGAACGAGCGTGAGTTGAAAATTATTTTCGTGAGCGTGGATGATCGTGAACAAAATACTACAAACGATTGCACCTCTATATTTTGTAACCTAGCACTAGTCTGTTTTTAATTCTCTACGTGTTTGTAGATCCAGCTGCTGCTCTTTTTATTTAGACGAAATTGGACTCTGAATTATTACATTTTTACAGTATTTCTATACGATAGTTATTAAATCTTCTTCGTTGACTCATTTACTCGTAACTGCTGTTATTCAAGATGTTATTCAAAGTTTCAACGCCGGGTGTCACATGATGACAAGAGATGCAAATTTTAAAAAATTGAACATAAAATTTTTGTGACTTTTACGTCAACAGTTCAAAGATAATCAATAATTACCCATTTTTCACGGAATATGGCGTTTTAATTCATATTTTTAACTACTCAAAAATGTATATGAAAACGGATCTGAAAATAGATATTTAATATATCTTTATGTTTAAAGGTAACTACAGTATTTTTACACCATTTTAGAAAATATGTGCGTTTGTATATGGACGTACGTATGTGCCTGCTCGTTTTTTTTCTGCACGAAATAATATCGACTACGTTACGGTACCAATCGTAGTGTAATAACGTCAAAATAATCAGAAAGAAAATTTTTAAAGTCGGTCCAGCCGTTTTTTGTTCAGACAAAACACTGCAAAATAGGATGTCAGAATTTCCCGAAAAAGATTTATCGAATCTAATTTGTTCTGGTGGCAATCGATACATCAGATGTTTTCATAAGTTGTATATAGTATATATTATGTGGTTTCAGATCCAGTATATATTATAATTATATTTTTAGAGGACTGTGGATCAATCAATTAATAATGATTAATATCCAATCGCAACGTTTCGTTTTTATTTTAAAAACTTCATCAGGCTCTACAAATTATTAAACATACTTATATGTAAAATTTTTGATTATATTTGTAGAAGTTTTGTATGAAGTTTTTAAAATAAAAACGAAACGTTGGGATTGGATATTAATGCATTATTAATTGATTGATCCATAGTCCTCTAAAAAATATAATTATTGTTGTATATAGTTTAATAAATATTAAATTTTTTATAGAATGTCTCATAAAATATATTGAAAACTTAAAGAGCGATAATAATAATTATGAAACTCTTTCGTTATATCAGTTATATATTCGAAAAAATATATATTCAGGATACATTTGTTTTCAAATTATAATTAATTTGTGTACGTATAAATATCTTAATTATTTGTCAACTTATTGAAATTCTAAGCACTTATAACATTGCTTGCATTTCTATGTATACATCAATGTTTAATATGAGAGTTAAGTGTAGGCATAAGCAAAACTAGATAAAAAACACGAATTTGTTGATAAGTTAAAAATTATAACTTTATCCACCAGGCGCACATTTCTCGAGCATTTTATATTGTAAAGTATTGAATATTGTCATGAGAATTCTTAAACTGTGTTCTTGAATCTTGAGTATGTCTACGAAGAGATGTTTTTATTAGTCACATAATATATTGAATATAAAATTATTCTCATTAGAACAGTTTTTGCACGCATGAAAATCTGAGCCCTGATAAGAAATCTAAATCTTATGTGACGATGAAAAAGTGAACATAAAACGAACAATTGGTTTAGGTCCATTGACCGTTACTTCTAAGAAGAGATATCGCAGAAAACACGTCTCATGAGAGGTATACCTACAGCATGATGTGAAATAGCATGCAATTACCGTTGGAAAGACGCGGCATCTAAATGTAGATTCAAGTACAGATCGTATACACAGGCAGTTTTCAGTCATCGTATCACAGGAGGTCTAAACTAAAATAAAACCCCAACCGTACAGTTCTAGCAAGTAGGGCTGTAACGTTGCACATTATGCATGGCAGTGTAGAATATTCAACACATCAGTTAAAGCGCCGTTCATACTGACCTGCTTTCTATGTATTAAACTATAAAAAGTACATTCGAATTAAAAAAAAATCTAGCGATTGGGCGACATTACCATTCCAACTTTAAAAATATTCATATTTGACATATTACAATAAATAAATTAAAATCTCTATTAACGCATGCGGTGACGCGGGTAACGGCTAGTAACAAATACGATATTTAATATGCGTTTGCATGGTTACATATTATGGTGTCACATGTAAAAATTAATCAAAGCATGCTTGTCAGCTACCTAATTTCTTTTAATTATCAGAACAAAAAAAAAACATTTTTTTTATTTTCAAAATATTTCCGAAACTATGTAACTTAGAAAAAAAATGTACGAAACTTTCTTGGAAAAATAAATAGAATAATGAACAGTTATAAAAAGTATTCAATTATACAAAAAATTATTATAGGATGTGTCGATTTTCTCCAAAAACAAGAGCTCTTCATATTTGCATATTAAATATCCTCCAAATAATTGGTTTCAATCCGCTCGTCCTTTGCCTTGTATCGTGTTCACGCACAAACAGACACCGACTTTTTCCAAAAATTTGTTTATTTTTTTTTATTCAGGGGACCTCAAAACGAAAGTGTTGTAAACCTTCTGTATCGAAAATCCTCATCTCATGTCGAATGCCTAGCATTTGTTTACAGATTATTAGATGACTTACACGTTTACTCTTAATATCAATAGACCTATATCTCATCAATTTGTGCGCTTTGACAGTTTCAACAAGGGACGACGGAGCGAAAGAACATGGACCGTGTGGACGGAGCTTAACGCAGATCACGCACGTCGTGTTATCAGCAGCAGCACAACGTGCGTGCTGCATACATCCCGACCCCAGTGCGCCGGTGCCTGCGGTGGCGGCGGCGGCGGCCTTCCGGGCGGTCGTTTGCCACCGGGTCGGAGCCCAGGCTCGCCGCCTGTTGCCGCCCCATGCCGGCCTTCAATCGATATATCTATGTATATACGTACACTTCCCGACACAAATAAGTGCCGCGCGCTTCTGCCAGCGCGAGATATTCATTTTTTGTAGTGTCTATCTTCGCTTATGTTGGGTCACTAAGCCATCTCTTAACAAAGCAAAATCAATGGTGGCGGTTCGCGCCGCGACAGAGACAGGAGACCGAGACCGGAGACAGAGACTGGAGACCGAGACCGTTACTTGACCTTAGGTTTTCTATGTGTGTCAGTTCGCGAGCGAGACCGAGACAGGAGACCGCGACGCGAGACAGAAGACCGCGAGACGGTCTCTAGCCCAGACTAGTACTGTCTCGCGTCTCGCTCGAGACGCACGTGCAAAATTGTGAAAAATGACGTCGTTTTCTGATGAAGACACCGATAAATTGATTGAAATGATTAGACAACATCCTGCGCTATTTAAAATTTGAAGGATAATTGTATTTTATTCATCCGAAAGTACATCCTGCACATATTTTCCTCAAACAATAAATATGGTTCTTTATCAAAAGGGAAAACGATCCTTCGTGGCCTCTAGTTGTATATAATTTGTCGATAGGCATTCTTCGTTTTGTTTTATAATAATAATATAATAGCAAGTCATCGTCTTCTTCTTCTTCCAATAGTAACTTCATAACTGAATGGCTTTCCATTACGCTGTGGATTAATAATTTTCCAGAACACGACACGATTGACTCTAAAGACTCAACAAAACTGAATGAACAGAGGTCTTTGGTCTCGATACACAACAGATCACCGGAGACGGAGACATTTGTCTCGGTCTCCAGTCTCTGTCTCCGGTCTCGGTGTCCTGTCTCTGTCGCGGCGCGAACCGCCACCTTTAGGCTGCACGTATAACACAGAACCTCACAGAAAGACTCACAGACAAACTAAGTGCACATAGGCATTTCTAAAACATTTGTCAAGATTTCCAAAACGCCTTTGCATATAGCCAGGAAGTCAATATAATATACCACCACATTAATTGTTTTTTCCTAAATTGTCACGTTCCTAAAATAGATCAATTGTGAAAAATCAAAAATTGACTCGATTTTTAATTTTTTTTTTTATTTAAGATCAAATATCTCAAAAACTTTTCGTCATTTTTTATATTGTCATACTCACAAAAACACTCTCTTCCGAATCAGTCGTTTAAAAAAATAACTCTCATACATGCAATTATTTTTTAAATACAAGGTAAATGGGAGACTCACTGAAAATATACATAATTGAGTATTTGAATTAAAGAAAAAAAACTATTTTTTTTTTATTTTTTAAATAATATATCGTGAATAATATTGAAGAACGAAAAGAAAAAAAAATTAAACCATAGGTAATTAATAACAAATTAATTAAAATGTATAAAACTTCATAAGATATAACGTGATTACAAAACGTACCAGGAATGTTTGTGACGTCAAAATGATAAAAGTTGTGTATTTGTGTATGGATTTATAATCCATACTATCAAAGTAACCATGGCAACCAGGACCATAAAAACATTTTGACGTCACAGAGGTTTTTGGCGCGTTATCGGATCTTAGCTTAAACATTATTTTTAAAACAAATATAACTCTTTCATTATGAAATTAAACAAAATAATAAAAGTAGTTTGCAAATGTACAATCAGTTGTGAGCATTGCAATAAGTCGGTTTTAAAAGTTAAAAATCAATTTTCATAAAAATCGACTTTTAACATACTCTGGAAAAAGCAATATAATATACTCGTATTACGTCAAATGACACTTAAAGACTCAACAGAAAATTATTTGTATACAAAGAAAAAGAGAAAGAAAATATTAATTTCAGTGAAAGTCTTGATATTCATTTGTATGAAATGTTTCGAATTCTAAATTTGTAAATACTCTTACCATATTATTGCATCGTATGCATGATAGTCCAGTCATTAGAACGGCTAGTATTTATTACCAGCAGTTACTCGCGCTATATACTCTAGGTAATATTATGTAAATATTTTTGAAGTGGGAATAGTTCCGTCGTCCAAATGACTGGATTTATTTATTTAAACTGCATAAGCTACTGGATATTATATAACGTAAAATCTGAGCTAAAACAAAAACTAAACTACATATAGGCAGACGTAGTGGTGGAGAAATGCAATGAACATCTAAGGCCTGAACGTATTCCAGCTTTCAAAATATGATAAAGTAGAAGACGTGTGCTGACTCAGCTTCAGTTAATACTTGTAGCTGTAGATGTGTGACAGAAAACTGCTGTGTAAGTGTGCACATGCAAAATGGAATCGCATTTACACATTCAGAAAATATAAAATCAAGGGGGGGGAGAGAATTATACGCGATACGAGAAACTCAAACACGGTATCACTCGGCTACGTGTTGACTTTGCCTTGAATCTATTCCCCCCTATCCTACAGTGGTGACACCATCAGGTTCTTTCTATGAAATTGTAATATTTATGAGTAGCGACCCGGGCCGGATATGAATGTAATATATAGTATAGCTATGTCCTGCGGTTTCACCCCGCTGTTTAATTTAGAACAAATCTGATTATTTATAACTAATTTAGAGTACTTCGGCATAGACAGTATTTTTAGTTATATTTTCGTGTGTATTTTAGTATGTATCGGTTTTCGCCGAAACCTGGTCTAGATAAGGCAACATATTATAATTATCCATGGGAAACAGCTCTTCTCAGTAATGCTCGGTTCTCGTCGGAACTCCCGGCGAGACCCGAGGGTCCCGTCTCGAAACCCTCGGTCCCCGACTCACCGCATCGCATCGCCTGTCCGCGCTATTATTTCGTTTTCGTTTAGCGTTCTTTCTTACTTTTTAGTGTATTTGCCATATGGCAACATACACTATTGGCGTCGGTCGGATGGCGGGACCTAGGGGTCGGACCAAAATTTCTCGACGTTTCATAACCTCCTAAACACATTGGCACCATTTTTAAAAATGTTTATATAATATATGTATATATATATATATATATATATATTTATATACGTATATATATATATATTTATATACGTATATATATATACATATATATTTATATACGTATATATATATATATATATTTATATACGTATATATATATATATATATATATATATATATATATATATATATATATATATATATATATGTGTACCCGCAATAACTTTCGAAAGAGTTAATTGATTTCAACGAAATTTGGGCCACGTGTTGAAATCCATCACCGCAAGAAGCCTATTTAAAATGGGTGTAATCGGGCCATTTTAAGGGTAGTTTTTAGGGGTTGAAAAATGTTTTTGGGCCCCAAAATACCGAAAAAATTCTCAGAATCGTTTCAAAATTGACCTTTAACCCATTAGTAGCAATTAAAAAGTGCCCCTAAAATTTTAATAAAATCGGGTTAACAGGACCGGACTTACACATTTTTTGAAAACACTAATTTGCAGATAGTGACTTATTTATTGAAGGGTGTACTTAATTCGGTGTAGACGTTAGAATTTAGATTGATAATAATATTACAATTAAGAAAAAAAAATGTTATTTTAAGGGGTGTATTAAGGGGTTAAATTTTTTATTTTGCCCAAAAACAAACTTAATTTCACATAATAAAAGTATAAAGCCTCACGGCCCTATACAAGCAAATACACTATATTGTCGGCAGGGTTTTGGCACTGCGACTCGGGTTTTTTTTCTTTTTTATCGGCTCCTAATAATCGTAGCGTGATGTTAAATAGCCTATAACCTTCCTCAAGAATTGGATTATCACAAATGCAAAATATATTTTTTTAAGTCCGACTGACAGTTCCAGAGATTAGCGCGTTCTAACAAAAAAAAAACTCTTCGGTTTTGTTATATTAGTATAGATTTTTAGGAAAACAGAGAATAACTTAAGAAGAATGCACTTAGAACACCTCTTGATTTAAACTCTGTTCTTATCCTTACACAACGTTGTTTTCCAGCATACTGCTGAGATAAGTAGTTCTGTAAATAAAACTTTTAGGTCAAGCTTTCTCAGACAAAAACCTATCTCGGAAAATGTTACAACTGTTTTTTTATTTTATAGACGTTGTTTCAGCATATAAATAAAGATTGGCAAACAATAATAATTATTAATCTAGAAAATTGGAAATATTAAAATAAAAGCCAAAGTTACGAATAAATAAAATTTACTACAATCATGTCAAATTCTTAAATTGGGAATGTGTTCATCTGCGAAATTATTAAATTTTATCTGATTTTTTTAGTCAAAGTCATCATATTTTCAATGGGAAATAGAGTGCTTTTTAATCAATTTTAACTGTTATTGTTTCCATTGTGTTCTGCGTATCATTAGAAACTTGTTTAAAGTAAAATTGTTGGATAACAGTGCCTGCGGATGCTCCTATTATGGATAGAGTTGTGGGTTTTGGTCAATGACGGGCGAAGTTAGCGTTATATGGCACGGACGTTTGCAATATATTAAAGAAAAAACCGGTAGTGTGTCTAAATTTAATAACTTCTACTTTTATTCACCTTTGCTTTTGCAGTAGGCTAAGAAAATAATGCAAAAGCAATAAATTTGCATGTTTTAAAAAGTGGGCGTTTAGCTGTCTCGGTTATGAATATTGTTATATATATAGTTTGTAGCCGTGGTAACAACATTGATGCCAATGCGAAGCTACGAACCTGTCCTGTCAGAAGACGGGTATTTTGGTGCTTTCATTATGATAACTTATTCTTATGACATACAATCTGTAATGTAGTGATAATTAATAATAATAATTAATTTACCAAATTAAAATTTTATTTCTGTAATCATTGACGGTTTTCAAAGAAGTCTACAGCTATGTAAAAGTATGAAACTAAAATGTATTTTATTACATAATGATTAGGCTATTACATTATGCAACGTAAGTTGCATACTATCCTAAAAGTAGATCAAACACTTACCTAATATTCAACAGAATATCGTTCTGGTGGACGTAAACTCTGCCTTCGTCCATTATTATAGATTCATCAGTTTTATCACTGGCTTTGTTATTAAATTCATCATTAGCTGTTGTTGAAATCAAAGATGATCGTGGTATGAAATCCAAATTACTATTATCATAATCCAGCAATTTTAACGTACCGTTTCCATATATGAACTACATTTAACTCTACTACAATACGTTTTTATGTTATAAAAGCGATTAAACAATAGCATCGCAAGAATGGAAACAGATTATTTTAGATGAAAATAAGAATATATTATTTGAAATTATTTATCGACTCATGAATCATCTCAGTTGTTATACTGTTTTCTCATTTCTCCTGTCGTGTAACAGCAGTTTTTACAGTATTCATACGGCATGTGAATCTAAGTGACGTTAGTAATCGATACTTGAACTGCAGTTTAGAGAGTAACTTACACCTCTCGTGTACTGTAAACTTCCAGGGTTGCCCTTATTATACCTTAACATTTCTTTATGATGCATGTAAGCATAATAAGGAAAAAACATATTACAGAAAAACATTTTAAACACTATTTTACAATCGACTCTCGCTCTAAGATCAACGATTTAGTATCGACATATATTAAGAAACTGTAATTAAAGAGAGATTTCTTATCTATGGAGAGTATAAATATTCAGTTTTTTTTACTTTGTAAAATTTGTCTCACATGTAGTATGCATATTAAGAGCTGTTAAACGCTGTGTTTAAAACATCACCCAAAAAACACGTTTTTTGTAATATTATCATAAAATAAACAAGTAAACATTTGGTGTGTTTTTCGAAATTCCGTGTGTAAATCTTTAACGGTGCCAAACCACAACAATTGCGGGAAACGGGCAATTGTCCATTAAAGTTTTGGCGATAAATAACACGAGTGGATTATGGTTCATTTCACACATGTTTATGCACTATTTTGCCACAAGTGCCAAAAGTGTACTTTTTTTTAATACATAATTGATTGAAGAGTTGAAAATAACACTTTATAGTGTATTTGACGAATTGCACATACACTATTGGCGCCGGTCAGATGACGGGACCTAGGAATTGGACCAAAATTTGTCGACGTTTAGTACCATCCTAAACAATTTGACACCATTTTGGAAATGTTTGTATATATAAATAAGCGATTATATATGTGCGGGCAACAACTTGCAAAGTAATTAATTGATTTTAACAAAATTTGATCCACATGTCCAAAACGTTCATTACCCATAAATGTAAAATGGGACCAATTGGATCATTTTAATAGTGATTTTTAAGTGTTGAAGCCATGCTAACAATCAAAATAAAGGATAATTTCCTAAAAATAACGGAAGTGTCGCCACTCGCCAACCGACGTTACAAGTACCCCATAGCGCAGAAGTTCGCTTCAACCACTTTGAAGCGTCGGCTGACAACGCTTCTGTTAAATTTTCTCTTTAAACCCGTGTTAATACAGATATAGATACTGAAAAGTACAATTTGACGAAGTTTTAAATGTACGGCAGCCCTATACAGTTTATGTACAGCCATAGAGGTACTATGTTTAATAAAAACAAAACAGTTAAAACTTCTCTCGTTGCACTTGTTTTCCTAACTATGTCGTGCACTGATACGCTTTTACTATAAGACACACTGGCACCCTGTTCCCGTTTTATCTACCCTCCGATTTGTGCATCGACGATAATGTATTGCTTTCGAATATAATAATATACCGGTGGTGATTCCGCCTGCCGAGCAGAAATTTAACATGTACAATCAAACTTTCGCAATTTCCTTCTTGCCTAATTGCTTTAAACAAAAAGTCTTCAAATAAAAGTTTTAGAACATGAAAATCTACATCTAAAACAATAAATAATTTTTTTTTTCTTGCTTGCGCAAAAAATAGTATCTTTGCAACCTTTGTTACGGTTGAAAATTAACTGTTTGCCCATTTTATAATTGGCGTGCAACAAGTTTACTTGTCGCACGCAAATTATTCTTTGCTAACCCAAATTCAGAAAACCCGGGTCGCAGTGCCAAAACCCTGCCGACAATATAGTGTATTTGCTTGTATAGGGCCGTGTGGTTTTATACTTTTATTATGTGAAATTAAGTTTGTTTTTGGGCAAAATAAAAAATTTAACCCCTTAATACACCCCTTAAAATAACATTTTTTTCTTAATTGTAATATTATTATCAATCTAACGTCTACACCGAATTAAATACACCCTTCAATAAATAAGTCACTATCTGCAAACTAGTGTTTTCATAAAATTTGTAAATCCGGTCCTGTCGGGCCGATTTTATTAAAATTGTGGGGACACTTTTTAATCACTACCAAAGGGTTAAATTTCGATTTTGAAACGATTCGGAGAATTTTTTCGGTATTTTTGAGCCCAAAAACAGTTTTCAACCCCTAAAAACTACCCTTAAAATAGCCCGATTAGGCCCATTTTAAATAGGCTTCTTGCGGTGATAGATTTCAACACGTGACCCAAATTTCGTTGAAATCAATTGACTCTTTCGAAAGTTATCGCGCGTACACATATATATATATATATATATATATATATATATATATATATATACGTATATAAATATATATATATATATATATTTATATATATATATACATATATATATAAACATTTTTAAAAATGGTGCCAAAGTGTTTAGGAGGTTATGAAACGTCGAGAAATTTTGGTCCGACCCCTAGGTCCCGCCATCCGACCGACGCCAATAGTGTATGTTGCCTTATGGCAAATACACTAATAAGCAAAGAAATAACGTTGTCGTTGAAAGATTCTGTCAATTTGTCTCATATAAGTTCGTTCTTTCGTAAATAACCTTCGTGGGAAAAATGGCCAACAAATATACACAATTTGTTCATTTATAACTATCGTGTTGTTTCCATGGCTATCGCTATCTATTTCTGGAATAGTTTGCAATCATTCCATATGTAATTTCTGCCGTCATCAGGCGTACAAAATTAATTTTCTTTATTGATTTAGATGCAAAATTTCCTGTTCCAAAACTTTTATTTGAAGATTTTTTGCCTAAGGTATTAAACAGAGAAGGAAATTATCAAAGGTTGATTTTACACGCTAAGTTCAAAAACGTTCAAAATTGCGTCAGGCGGATGACTCCTTACTTCGCCTGGTCTAGTTTCCAAATCTCGTTTTCCGCTGCTGTCTAAACGGTACAGTCATGTAAACACTGAATTCTGAACCGCGAGAAACTTCAATTCTAGTTAGCTAAAATCGCGAAAGTTTGCTGAAGGTACATTAGCTGTAATATCAACAACAGCCCTTAGCTGTCCTCATCTAGTTGCTTCTACTCATTTCTACTCCAAATTAGCATTGTCTAAATACTGCGGCGCACTAGTGTTATTGTGGTAATAACAGTAAACATGTTTACATAATATACGTATCATTGTTAACTAAATATAACCGCGTACACTGTTTCCTTTGCGAGTTAATTAATAGAAGTTATTAATTTCCTTATTTTTTATTTATAAAGTAATTAAATATGTTTTATTTACATTCACATTTCTGGCACCTCACAGCTTTTTAAATTTATTTCTGATTGTTTCTCTGACGTCTTCAAATCTATTGTATGTTGAATCAAAACCAATACTTTTATTCGTGTGTATGGACCCAATTTAAGAGTCGTTTATATATAAGGATTAAACTAAGTTTTTGGATCCAAAAATACCGCAAAAAACATCAGAATCGTTTAAAAATTGAAACTAACACTTATAACCCTTAGTAAAGATTAAAATGTGCTGCCAAAATAAAATCGGCCTCACAGAATCGGACTTGAAAATTTTATGAAAACACTAGTTTGCGAATATGGATTTATTTTGGTGTAGATGTTGGATTGACAATAATATTGCAATTGACAAAAAAAATAATTATTTGAAGAGGTGCATTAAGTTGTTAAATGTTTTATTTTGTTGGTAAACACAAACATAAATTAACATAATTAAGCCACAGGACCTGTATTAGCAAATACACCATGTAGGAAAGATTTTTTTTTATTTATTGCAAACATGGAAGCACAGGACGCAAAGGTAGGACAAAGAACTGCTTCTCCTTGTAGTCCTTAAAGAAAAAAATTCTTTTCAAGTGAGCGTGTCCTTTAGGAGAAATAAGTGTTTAAAAAGTTAACTCATATACAATATTTTTCCTATAAGCGCCCCTAATGCAAAAAAACTATTTTTATCAGTTCTGTGCCGTTTCGTGTCTGCAGACAATATAAACTGACAATAAATTTGATTTTTTTTTGCACTAACAGTCTACCGAAAGACAGAGTGAAAAATGCTTTATTGTGGGAAATAAAAAACAAAAAAATAATTATACACTTTTGAGACCCCTTTAAGTAAACCTTTTGATTTTTCCAAGCCTTAATTCATCGAGATATGGGAATACGCAGAGGGAAATTTTATAAAAAAATGTTTACAATTTCAGAAACAATAAAAACAAGTTTGTTTTTCAAGGAAACGGAAAAACAAATTGCTTTGACAATAATACATTCTGAC
Organism: Venustoraphidia nigricollis; assembly: GCA_034508555.1. NCBI lineage: Eukaryota > Metazoa > Arthropoda > Insecta > Raphidioptera > Raphidiidae > Venustoraphidia > Venustoraphidia nigricollis. The sequence goes on along the minus strand of JAVRKA010000003.1, from coordinate 14,426,248 downwards.
ACATGAACGAGTCCGACATTATCCAATACGCAGTTTGTGTAGCCAAGCACTAGAGATGGGAAAACCTGTTATTTTCAAGTAACAGGTACGACCTGTTCCTGTTACTTTTAAATATCAGTTTATAATAACAGGTACAAAAGTAACTGTTACTTTGCTGCTTTAGCACAATACGCACTACGCAGTTTGGTATATAGGTACTTTAGTTTTAATAAGAAAAAGGAAATTCAAAAATAAGTATTTTCTATAATATTTCATACATTAAAATATATTTTATGATTAAACTTATTTTATTATTTCGTATATAGAGGGAGAACGGGTATTCACAATGGAAGTAAAAAACGTTTTCAAATATAGTTACTGGTAATTGAGACTCATATATTTGATGGTACGGAACCCTCGCCGCGCGAGCCTAACTCGCACTTGCCCGGTTTTTTTTATGAGAATGTCAGCAGATTGCAGACACTCCCTTTTTTATTGTTACAATAATTATATTTAAGTTAGGTACGTATTCATTTTAAAGTATTGGATTTTTTTATTAAAATAATGTTTTGAACATTAGATATATATGTGTAACTGTACTTAATGAAAATACATAGCTTACTATACCTATTGTTTTATTATATTTTATTACCATACCACTCTATTACTAGTTTTTTGTAACACTAGAAACTACGTATTCGGATTAAACCTGTTACTTTGTAGTTGGTTATTCAATTATTCATTTGTTAACTGTTTTGTTGCAAAAAAGTGAAGCAGCGTAGAGTACCTGTTACTTAAAGTACCTGTTACTTTTTAAATCAAATAACAGATTGTATCTGTTACAAATGAATAACAGGTACAAAGTAACAGGTTCAAAAATAACAACCCATCACTACCAAGCACGATACACTATGGATAGAAGGAAAAGAGGCCAAGAAAAACATTTTATTTGTTCACTTTATTTATTTTTTTACGTTTTAGAATTAGAACATATTTTTTATATTTAATTAAGTAATCTAGAAAATGAAACTTAATATTAGAAAGGCAAGTTTCTCTATAATAGCAAGCAGATAATTAAAAACTCGGGTCGCAGTACCTAAACCCTGCCGACAATATAGTGTATAAATTGCTAATACAGTCAGTGGTTTTATTATGGGTGTTTTTGAGCGAAATAAACAACATAACCCCTTAATACACCCTATAAAATAATGTTTTTTGTCTTAATTGCAATATTATCAACCAAACGTCTACCTTTCAGTAGATAAGTCACTATCTGCAAATTAGTGTTTTTCTGTTGGATCGATATTATTAAAATCTTAGAAGCACTTTTTAATTGCTACTAAAGAGTTAAATTTCAATTTCGAAATGATTCTGAGAATTTTTTCGGTATTTTAGGGGCCAAAAACATTTTTCAACCTCTAAGAACTACCCTTAAAATGACCCGATTTGGCACATTTTAAATAGAATACTTGCGGTGATGGATTTCAACATGTGGACCTGATATATAACATTGGAAACCTTCTAACTGTTACACTTACTAATCTTAATCTCCCGATAAAAAAAATATGTATATTGTATAGCCATGCATACAGGAATTTGATCAGAGTGTATTAATATGCAGAGAACTAGTGTTGGAAAAGGATAGGTATAGTAAAATTGAAGTCTAACCTCTCCCTAAAACGTTCGCTATAGAGAGATGCAAATAAAACTCGAAAAAAACTGCAAATATTTGTTTACTTTTTCATAAATGCAAAAATAACAAAATAGATATTTTATTTAACAGTGAAAGTGAAATTATACTTACCAGCTAACTATATAAAATTAAATTTAAACATTACAGGAAATGTGGTTCAAAATATACAAACGTCAGGTTTATGTAGCAGGATGTTATAATTTGGCTTAATTCCCGCTAACTGTTTTTGCTAATTGATACAACGGTCGTTATAATTTTTCATAGCGGATATTAATAAGGGTTTGCACGAAACGTGACAAGATATCGTTTGAATATGGTTTTAGTAAACATAATGAGACACTAGACGTTACAAAAGTGGAACTTCTATACTACAATCAAAAACATACACTTCGCAATGTGATATAAGTGACAGATTTTTTGCGTGGATTTCATTGTTTTGCCGTTCCATAAAACAAACCGTACTATAATGATGAGCACTTCTTGAATCTGGGTTCACAGGTTATAAGTAGTACTCTAGGTACACACTCATCCATTCGTGTAAGCTGCAACGATGCTTTCCCAGCGTCTTACTCTAGCTGAACTGCGTACATGAGTGAAGCTGCAGCATTTCTTTACATAACGCTCCGTTACACATTCAGCTATATTCATCTACCGCGCGTAAAGAAGTTTCACTTCACAAAGTATCGACAAGCAGCTCTTGTGACTGCAAATATGTAGCTTCAGTATCAACTCGATATTTTTAGATGGATGTAGTTATGGTCTTCTTTCATTGAAGCCAGACCAATAAAGTCTCTAACAGTAAGCATTGTAAAAGAAAAATATAGATTATTTTTCCATATTGTCACGAAAATTGTCAAGGTTACTAAATGCAAGCACAATTCAAATCAACAAGTAGAGATTAGGAGCGAAAGCAATAAAAACATATTTAAATGTGAGATTATTTAAATGGCTTTCGCTTTGATGCTAACAGCGCCTACAATAATTTATAGAATGGTCACCGCGGCGTCGCTAATGCCTGCGCACGAGTCACTGTGCTTAATACACTGGCAGGGCCAATGCCATGCTCTGCGACCCGTATATTTTGTTGCATGTTTCAAATGCGGTATAACATTTCTGCTCGCCACAAAATGTAACAGTTGTGTACATTTGCGTCACTGACTAGGCGTACAACTCTTCTGTGTCCAAAGGTAATTTAACACTACTATCATGAAAACAACATTCACTTATCTCTTCAGCAAAAATATCGTCTTAGGTAATTAAATCACCCGAACACAAATTACTCATCTGAAAAAACACTACTCGTATATCCATCTAGGAAAAAAAGCAATAATACAATGATAGATTTAGGTGTACATAACTGACTATGTATATTAGATAAGACAAATAATATTCTCAGTTAAGGAATGTACTAGTTAATAATAACAAATTACAACAATACAAAGAGTCGGGTAATTTTGATTTTTTAGTGTGTTGTTAAAATCCAAGTTTCGACAAAACATCAAAAATTTATACCTGTTCTATGTTTTTTTCAAAATATCCTGTGCACGGTTGGTTTTCAGAAAAAAAAATATTCTTCTCAAATTTAGACTAAACTAACGAAATAGTGATACAGGCTTTAAAAAATTCACGATTTTTTCAAAAAGTTGCAAAAATTATGATTTTGCGCCCGTTTCTCTTGGAAATCTCATGAACTAAGGTGGGGTCAATTTTAAAAGTGAAGAAAGTTCTATAAATTAAGCGCAATAAGGTTTCTACAACCCATATTTCAAGATATACAGTAATTGTTCAAAGAAATGATCGTGCAGTAACTTAAGCTTTGCTTTTTTAGTATGAATGTTCGTGATATTTTTTGCATTGATTTTGTAATAATGAGTGTACGAACGTTTTTTCTTTAAAATTGATGCTTTTCCAATATCCTTTTTTTAATGTAGCAAAAATAAGAAAAATGTTTCATGAAATGTAATAAATTCTATAATTCCAGTACTTTAGGGGTTTTAAGGTCGCTGATTATGGATATGTGATCAAAAAATCAAAAATTGACCAAAACAACTAAAACGTATTTTATTCTACTGTTAAAATGACTTATAGCATTTTTTTTTCTAATTTATAATACAGAAACATTATGCAAAATGCTTTAGTATGAAGTGTGTTAAAGAAATAGTGAATTTCTACATCGGGTCATAGACCTATTAATGGGCTATTTAACTACGTCAAAAAAATTAAGAAAACCCAAAGCAGCTACCAGTGAAACACTTGACGCGGAGTGCTCTAATAAGGAGGATAATCAATAAATATTAAATTTCCATGTAAAAAATATAAACTTATGCATGGATCTACCTGTGTCCAAAATTTGAAAAATTTGTTTGAGGCCAACCTGTTATTATACATTAATGAAAAATTACATTTTTAAAGTCTAATTTTATTTTTAAACATATGTAACTGACAAAGTCTAATTTACAATTTTCGAACATCCAGGACATAGAACAGTTCCCAACCTTACTCTATTTGGGTTCTGCACGCGATCTCTCCCAAACTTACCTACATTATGAATGTTTATTGTATTTATTTTTGTTGCTTTGTTTTGCTTTTGCACACAGCGAACAAAATCTAATTATATTTCACTCTTTTAACAGACTTTCATTTTTATTACGCCTCTAATATAAGCCTACTTTGATATTAATAACCAAAAATTACTTCAGAAGCAGTTTTCATAAAATACAAAAAGAAAGAAAGATAGTGATTGTTTCATGCAATTCACAGCTTTTTTAAAATAATATTCTATAATTTCTCATTTCGTTACAAAACCAAATTAATTTCTTCTTTTCAATAAAAATGTTTTCATAATAATTAGTATAACGCCAGCGCTTCGCTATTTACTTACAACGAACTCTCTGCCTACACCATTACTATTTTCGGCTACATTTTTAGCTTTGAATTCCGATAGTAACGGTAAATGTTTCCTCAAATAAATCGTATTCTGTTAACTTAAGAACTACTGTCAAAATGAGCTGCTGAAGTTTAATTTTGCAATATTGATTCTTCGCAACACGTGTATTCAGTGAAACAGTATTTTTGATTAAATATATATCGTATTAGTTACGTTAAAAAAAATTAAAATTAAAAAAGACAAAACGTTAGTACCTACTTGTTTAAAATTCAGTATAACCAGGTATATATTTACATGCCTATTATAGGAATAGCCACGGTACATATGTAAATCCCTTCGGGTTATAATCTCTCCTGTATACTGTATAGTTCTATTTAGTTAAAGTTTATATATTATGATCCTGCATATAACATGCAATATATTAAAGTTTTAGATAAAAATATACTAAAAATATTAGATATATGGTAAGCTACCGATAAAATATTCGTTTCTTAAATATTAATCTGCACTCTATAGAATATATATCAAAACAAACACTGTTAGGTGGGTAATTGTCACGTAGCCATTATTATTGTGACCCAAGAGAAAGCAGTCACATTTTGACGAACAAATTATGAAACTTTTGTCTGCAGTAATGTTTAATGCTCAATACCTAATTACGGATCTCACAACACAAAATGTGTACTTTTTAATGTCTCCCATCAATACATAGTGTCGTTGAATTAGTCATAATGCTGAGATTCTGGTGCAACTTTCAAACATAAGAACCTATAGTTCCAAAAATATCTAAACAAACGTGCTAATATTAGCGAAATAAAAAGTAAAAAATAAAAGCCTGAGACACTCACTGTACCTATATTTCATTTAAATCATCGAGTGCTCCACACTTTTAAAAGTTATAGGTGAAAAATGTATACTCTACTTTTTAATGCGCGTTGATGTAGGCGTGTTTTTTAGTTTTTGTTTTAAACATAAATTTCGTTTCCAACTTTTTCGTCTTTGATAAATGTCAAGTCTTGCGGCATTATAGATCTGGTAGTTAGTTTTGAGCAGCCCCTCGATCTGAAGTTCATTTAGTGACACCACGTTTTCCCACCACCAGCACCGTCACTTCCACCACATATTTTATATGAAGATCGTTGTTTTCTTAAAAACAAACGACATTTACCGTAGTTTCCATGGTAAAGCAGTGCTAAAAGTACTTTTAAACTACTGCATGTTTTCCATCTTTAAAATATGTGGAAAAGTGTGGGTTCCTCTACATAGAAAAGTAAATCTATGCATGCATTTAAAAGCTTAGCTGCTGTACAAAACACGAGTACATATTTATATGTCTGACCACTTCGAATTTTAAATTTTTATGCTGCTGCATTTTCGCACGTTTATGAATCCGCCTACCTTAAGACCTAAATCAAGCTGAGTAGCAGGAGAGCAGATAATCTAATCAGTTTTAATTATTCTAAAGTGTTAATATGAGTACACGAATGATGCAACCTTTAAGGTCTTGGCCACACTAGAACCGTTTCAAACCAGACTGTCAACAGCAAGACAACGCCAACTTAGAGTGCAAGATGTGTCTCACAGATCAGAGCATCGCAGCGGCCAGCCTTAGAAGCATTAGTATTCGTTATTAAAATGAACAATAAAATTTTCTAGTTCCTTTGCCTTTACATAACAGCTGAGCAGACACATTATTAGCGTTAGTCGGATAGGACTCACAAAATGTCGACGTTTCATATTATTTGTAACAACTTAACCGCTCTCCCCCCTTTTTCTCTCTTTTTCTGTGAGATGCGTAAAAGAGAGAGTAAGGGAGAGAGAGTTTTCTCACGATTATAGTCTCGAAACTTAATCGATTTACATAAAAATTAATATAAATAGTCCTTTATTTAATAAAGAAGATACTTTAAAACTACATTTTTTAAAATAACAAAATTGATAATTTAATTTTGAGATACCTACGTTAAAATGGGTTTAAAATATCCCTAAGAGAAACCTGTACTAACAAATTGTTTAAGAGACTACTGCGATTTTTTTAGCGTTATATAAACAGATATTGGATATTATTTTGTTTGTTTACTTTTTTTGTGCAAAATAAATTAATATTCATTCAATGTATATTTCATGGCTCAATATTTGCTTTTGGCAAAACAGTGCATTATTTAGAGATTATATTATATGATAACATTTCACAATAAATAAATATTTTCGAAGTTTTCAATACATAATTGCAGTACAGTCAGGGGTGAATCTAGGTTTTTCGGGGCCTAGGGCTTATTGAAGTTCAATAAGGTTTCATTTTTTGTTAAATTAAATATTTTAAATTAAGATAATTAATATTTAATAATTTCAAGAACAGAGTTGAAATTGGGTGATCTGACCAAATTCATTTGTCAAAATTCGCCAAAAAAAAATTGTCAAAGTTCATCCATGATAATGGTTAATAATCATTGATATTAGTTAACTTTTTATTTACTTTATGATAAGTGATCATTGTTCATGAAAAATTATTAAAAATGTATGTGAAAAATCAATTTTTGTACACCCTTGACACTTGGGGTTTCAGGGCTGAAGCCCTATTAGTCCCTATGTAGATCCACTCTTAAGTACGCTGCTCACAGGTAAGTGTGAGCAGCCTAAAAGGACACTTCGCCCGCTACCACACCACCTTTGATAATGTCTACCGCAATTGTAGACGAAACGTCAGGTAGAAATACCAATGGACCACGGCGTACAAGGCCAGAAAACCAAGAAGTTTTACAACAACGCCAGCCGTGAAAACCTATACACTTAAATGAAACGGTTTTATTTGATCTAAATTAATTTGATCGGATCTGAAACGGCTCGAATGTATCCAAGCCCGTTAGAGACTAACCGCTGCTAATCTCTTAGAGTTACCGAGGCGACCGTCAATGGGTTAGCGTTATAAACAACGTTCTGCCACATCAATAGTTAATACCTGGACTGGCTGGAAAGCGTTAATTTGCATACAAATGAACATCGACCGGGCCGCAGTCACATGTAAACCTACACAATAATGGTGTTGTTAGTGCTCTTCATCAGCTGACAAAACCTATGGCATCCTCTTATTGCTCCTGATTTCCAAAACAATCAATGTTATTGATCAACAGAGATAAAGATATACGAGTATATCTACATTCACGCTTTTATAGAAATCTATATGATTGTTCAAACGATTTAGCCTTATTAATAAGTATATTATGCTAATATCACATCCGTTTTTTTTTTGAATGTAGAAAATAATGATAGGCTCAATGAAGTCTTGGGTCGTGTGTAAGTACGTACAGCACACTCACTCACGAAAAAAACCCGGGTCGCAGTGCCAAAACCCTGCCGACATTATAGTGTATTTGCTAATACAGGCAGTGTGGCTTTATGATGCGAACTTAAGTTGGTTTTTGGGCAAACTAAAAAATTTGACTCCTTAATACACCCCTTAAAATAACATTTTTTTTCTTAATTGCAGTATTATTATCAATCGAACCTCTATACTAAATTCAGTAAATAATTCACTATCTGCAAACTAGTGTTTTCATAAAATTTGTAAATCCGGTTCTGTGGGGCCGATTTTATTAAAATTTTAGGGACACATTTTAATTACTATCAGAGGGTTAAATTTCAATTTTGAAACGAATCAGAGAATTTTTTCGGTATTTTGGGGCCCAAAAACATTTTTCAACCCCCAAAAACTACCCTTAAAATGGCCCGATTAGGCCCATTTTAAATAGGCTTCTTGCGGTGATGGATTTTAACACGTGGGCCAAATTTAGTTGCAATCAATTAACTCTTTCGAAAGTTATACGTATATATAAATATATATATAAATATATATATATACATATATATATATATATAAACATTTTTAAAAATGGTGCCAAAGTGTTTAGGAGGTTATGAAACGTCGAGAAATTTTGGTCTGACCCCTAGGTCCCGCCATCCGACCGATGCCAATAGTGTATGTTGCCATATGGCAAATACACTAATAAAATATAGCAAAAAATGTTATATCGAAAGCTCATCCTTTATTAATTTTCCAGTAATGGATTCGAAAATAGAAATGAAAGTTTTCAACATATTATGTATTTTTATGTTTCTAGGTCCCTATAGTGTTTTTACACTATTTTTGAAATAAAGTATGTGAGGAGTGTGAAACCACATCCTTTTAATCTCAGTTGCATAAAACTAATCAAAAATACAAAAAAGAGTCTTACGGACAATGTGTATGTAATTATGATTTGTTTTAAAAATGTAAATTAATTAGTAATTTTAAAACAGTCGTAAACTTTCTAGACGTGGTTTCTCTAATTGCGTAGAGCAGATTTTAAAAAGTTAAATTACTTTTTTTTCAAACCAAAATTCCACTACTGCAACTGCTTGAAAAGATAAATGTAATGCGCTGCGTACTAAAGCGAGATGATATTGATTCCCCTATTTTTTAAGACAAATTTTCCTAAACTCTGTCCATCCGTCTGTTCATCTGTCAGAAGCTCCTAACTTGTAAACGGGATACGATAGAAAGTTGGAATTTTCACAGATTATGTATTTCTTGATTCAAAATTGAAGAGTTTGCAATTTTGTAGAGCTCATTAAGTAGAACACAACTATGTAATGTTTATTTTATTTTTTAGGTAAAACATGACGATGTGAATTATAATTGTTCATATATATATATATATATATATATATATATATATATATATATATATATAAACTAATCAATTGCGAATCGGAAAACGGTTATCCCATCTAGGTATTATAAAAAATATCCGAACAATCTACTTGAAAAACAGGGATAGGTTATTGATTAAAATCAGTTAATTCTGTCATTGATTATGTAATTATACAATTTATAGTGTGTAATGTTCGTAAATCACTGTTAACCGTAAAATGTTCAGTGCTTTTGTATCAATCCTTTCCTCCGTCATATTATAGTCAGTGACGTACGTGCAACGCTTCATAAACGAAACCGACTTGAGAATAGTCGAAATTACATTAGGGTTGGCATTGTTTACGGCGTTTCTTTAAAACAGGTCACCAATTCCCAAGTTTCTATCTGACGGTGAGTAAAAGTATAACATTGAATTTGCAATTTATTATTCAATACAATAATAAAATCAATTATAACTAAGCTTAATAGTCCGAACAGTTGCGATCATAAATAAATTTTAAAAATTAACAAGGTAGCATCGCGCTATGATTAACTGAATAATAAATATCAGCAAGAGTCTCTAAAATAAAATGAATAGATAAGAATTTTGAAGACAATTTAAACAATATTAGTAACTTCATTTAATTAATAATAAAAACACTTGAAGCTTTTTAAAGTTCATCAAGGTATATATAGTGCTACTAAATAATTGACCATTTAATATTACAATTATGAATAAGAAATTATGCGATTCTGCTTAGTTATAAATTGAATGCAGATGGAATCATTTGTACAATGCATGAAAAATTCTGAGAGAATATGATCACTCAAAATCTTATAGACTTCGTGCAGAATGGCTGTTGTCTCCAACGGCAACATGGCAAACGATAGTTTTCGTTGAATGTTTTGTATTGTTTGTACACGTTATTAGTTATTTACAGTTTCAACATTTTTTCAATAAATGGTATTATATTCAAATTGCTACTGTCGACAAGTATACACTATTTTTTAAGCCATAAGTACAAATGTTGTTCGCGTTTACTGTTTTTTTTCAAAAATGATATGTTTTCATTATATTTTGAGATTGGCCTTTCAGAAATAATTTTCGGTTATCGGCAAAATGTAAAGTGATCAAACTGATTAACTCCAAACATTTGACGCAAGTCAGGATAGAACTTTTCATTCTAAGACAAAAATGTAATTACTCATATGATTCATGTTTGTTAGTTTATTCTTCTATCCGTTCGAATCCACTTTTCTCTCTGCTCAAGTTTATGAGGTTTTACGGAAACCGAATAATATTTAACGTGTTCTGTTTCTTTTTTTCGACTTGTTCCTGTAGTTCACGACACAGCAAACATTACCGCTAGACGGTTTACCCTTTTGACATTTTGCCACAAATAAAAATAAAAATAATTGCACTGTTACTATGTAAATATTAAAATAATTTACTGACTTTCCACTGCGATCGCTAGCAGTCTTTCGTTGCACGGAGTCTGTACAAAATATTTTCTGCGTGATATTATCGCAAAATCCAAACGTTAAACAGAATATAAGAATCATTGGGATTATAAGGGCGCAACACGTAAGCAATTGTAAGTACTGTCAGGTTATTTGTAGATATTTTTAACGCCGCTGCTGTTCTTCCATCAATATTGCCCCCAACCATCGGCGTTCATTCCCTGTTTGTAACTGGGCACATAATGTATCCCTCGGCGATCACAGCTAGTTACACATTTATGTTAAGTGTAGTTGTGTCAGGAGTGAGATAACTATCACGTAAAAGAATTTCCACACAATAGTCTTTACTACATTAATTTTATCTAGGGAACGCGTTTCTATTTTTCTATTTCTATCAAATATTGTGGAGAAGTTGGAGTGAGAAAGATTTGTACAATTTATTATTATTAGCGTATTTAATGTAAGGGCAGTGCTGAATAGAATCGAGTCGTTTTAGTACACGTCCTACTTTATATTCTATTTCTAGTTTCCGTTAGACACAACAGCTGCAAGTAATTCAGGAATTACATAACGCAAAAAACCCTCAGTTATATCTAATTTCTTATCCTCAGGTTTATTTAGTTTTGCAAAAATTTTGTCGGCCTGTGTTGGCATTTTTCGACTTTGCACTTTTTTAAGTATAGGTATCATGTCTAAAAATATCAAAGTCTTTGTTCGTCAACCTCAGTCTGTCTTGTATATTTCTGTCATTATTTAGTTGCCATTTTGAAATCTGACACTATTAAGTTTTACATATAAGTAGCAAAACTGTTCATTGTGCAGAGCTGGGAAACCTGTGAAATTTGATTGCTTGCAATGACGTGCGCCGATAATAGTATTCTTTAGTGTAATATGATATATGTGGAATCGATGACTAAAATATGTGAATTTTATTGTAAATAAAAATAAAATATGTATAGTTTACCTAGGATGTTTGTTGGTGAATGATAAATGGAATGTTCAAGCTAAATATTTTGACGTACTGCATTTTGTATCAAACTCAGCAACATTTTATGTAGATATTTGAAGGCTTGTTATATCCTTGAATCCACCAGGACCTCTTTCCATTCTTTAAAATCTAGCTTGACCTTGTTTCTTCCTTTAAAATTGTCTGGCCTTGAATTGATATTTCCTCAACTTTACTTCTGATAATGGGTATCACTAATTTAGGTATTCTTCAATCACGAGTCTGCTTAAACCACTTCACTGTGCTTAGTGAATTCTGGGAATTCGTAACCTCAGGCGCGCTTTTTTTTCAAAATTTTCTCATTCAAAATCTTATTTTTAATCTTTAAATAAGTCGACAGAGTGTTCGTTGGTATGTCAAACTCTTTTACCGTTTCTGATTTTTTTCTCTCTTTCTCCACTTCGCGATAAATTCCACCTTCTTGGCTGTCGTTAATGTTTTATAAAACATCTTCCTACTTGCACACTAGGACACTTTCGATTTCTAAGTCACTCACAGTTTATTTCGGTTAACGATCGTTGCGGTACAGTAGCCGAAAAAATAATTGTTACAAATCGTGCTTGTGACGACATTTGTAACAGAAAGAATCAAGCATTCCAGACTTTTCTAAAAAAAAGTGTCCTTTATTTTAAATATGATTTAATTGAACTCAGGTGAAAGATAGGAATTATCGGAGTTGTTCTAATTATCAAAGAAAATATCATATTACCTTGTGTTGTATGGACCAGCCAAGAAATTCGAATTATCGGAATTAAATTAACAAAGTTCTACTATATTCCACTGATTGAGAAATAACGAAAGTTTAACGGGTCTGCATCCATAACGCAGAATAGAAAAACTTTATTATCCGAAGTTTGATGAAGATCGCAATTCGAACTGTTCAGCCTTGGACACGTTGTGACTGTATACATGCATTTGCGTGTAAATGCGTACATGTGTTTCAATGGAAAACTCTCACGTCATGCTAATGCAGTGGTATATAGCGTTAGCTGCCCATTATAATTATGATATGTTGGTACTTACCTATGCGATGTGCGTATCAACATACAGTAAACTCAAAAAAAGTGTATATTTTTAAGAGATACGTGTCTGGTGCGTTCAGTTCACTTAAAATGTGCTCCTAATTTTTTTTACACAATTGAGTATTTGAATTAAAAAAAACTATTTTTTTTTATTTTTTAAATAATATATCGGAAATAATATTGGAGAATGAAAAGAAAAAAAAATTTAAGCCATAGGTAATTAATAACAAATTAATTAAAATGTATAAAACTTCATAAGATATAACGTGATTACAAAACGTACCAGGAATGTTTGTAACGTCAAAATGATAAAAGTTGTGTATTTGTGTATGGCTTTATAATACATACTATCAAAGTAACCATGGCAACCAGGACCATAAAAACATTTTGACGTCACAGAGGTTTTTGGCGCGTTATCGGATCTTAGCTTAAACATTATTTTTAAAACAAATATAACTCTTTCATTATGAAATTAAACAAAATAATAAAAGTAGTTTCGCTATAAAACTTGTATCTTTCCATTTATGTAAAAAAAAAATAATTCAAAAACCCAATTGGCTTAGCGAGGACGTACTTGCAAAACCTATGAAAAAATCAAGTACTTTTAAAGTTGAAGAGATATTATCTATAATTCTCAATATTGTTCACATCCATTATAATTAATAAGTTTTTTTTTTATTTTTTAACGGGAAATTGGACAATTCAAATATAACTAAATTATTTTATTTTTAACGAAAAAGTGGACAATTCAGATATAGTTAAACTAAATTAATTTAGTTTAACTATATTTGAATTGTCCAATTTCCCGTTAAAAAATAAAAAAAATATCTATAATATTTAATAATAATACTAACTACACTATACATATAATTTTCTATAATATTATGAAATATCGATTTACAATGCAATATTAGAAAAATGTATTATCCAAACAATGTCGGAATTTAAAAACTGTAATAACATAGAAAAACTTCTATGATTTATATTGTCATAGAAGTGCTTCTATTTTGTAACACTTTTTTAATTTGAATCCAGATAGTGATATTGTTTCGATAAAATTTTTTTTTTCATATTGCATTGTTACTTCAGCAATGGATGTTTCATCATAATAATTTAATATCAGACTATATTTACTTGTTTGTATGTTTCCAGCCTTATGTTCTTATTCTGTAACGAAACAATCGATTAAGTCGATAATAGCATTTACTTTCATTCAAATAGCATAGAATATTTCAAAAATTTAGTAATATAATTAAAATACAATTATAGTAGTACAGTTTACAAGAAAGCTTCTAAATATTTTTTTGCGGAGTACCTAATAAACGTTTCTAAAAATATTTTTTTTATGTTCAAATAATTTTCTTGAAAACATTTTAATGTTGTCGGATATTTTTACGACTTGATAGCTGTAACGTCTTTTTATATTCAGAGGTTAATTTTTTATATTGTACAAAGACTAATTTGAGTTTACCTATACATTTAAATACTTCGGTAATACTTCGGCAAGTTTCTGCACGACATCCGAAGATTTCTTTTATTTTCATTTTGACCGTAAAATGTTTCCTTTATGTTACACTCTGTGTTAATTGATCACTTAAATGCAATGAAATAATAATAATAACGACATCAATTGAAATATTGCGAATAATACTTATGTATATACAAAATGTTCCGCCGAAAACCGAAATGTATAAAAAACGCAGTTAAATGTGCACCCTTCTTCATAATAAGCATAAGATCGGATAAAAGCTTTGGTGTTGAATTCAAGGCAAGTAAAATATTTATTTATATTTCCAAAAGCTTTTACTTAAAATCCCATCTCACAGCTTAACTATGGGCATAATATATGGCTTATAAGAGTAGGACTCACACTATAATCACATCGTAGTCCGGCAGTTCATAAATTTATTATTTATATTACGTCGAAACTCACGACAAGCACTCACGGAAGTATTATCTGTTATTTAAATCTTAATTAATCCACAAAACCAGTCTCGGTTTTTACCAACGCGTGTATTTTTGTTTAAGATTGAGTATTTAATTCGTTACATTTGGCCATTTTCACCAATCACAGTCTTAACTCAAAGAATCAAATTAATTCAAATTTTTTACTAAAATTCAATTTTTATTATTATATTATATAATATATCGAAATTATAAACTAAGTTTACTTGTTGGGTTTTCTTTTTTTTGAAGTAAAATTTCTTTTCGTACGGTAGGGCAAATTCTATTCATAAGATTGAAAGTGCAACGAAACCCTGCATATAGGACTATTTCGTTTTTTCATTTTTTGAAAATTTTTATTGATCGTACAATATGTTACCAATTTTTTCAATGCATATTAAATGAAAGAAATTATATTTTTTAAGTGCTGTATTATGAATTTCGCGCCTTGTAACTCTTGAATTACTTGTATGGTACAAAATGTTTAACGTTATTAAAAAAACTAGAATAAAAATTAATAATTACTGATCAATATAGTAACTGTATTGTAATAACCTAAAACGAAAAAAACCTACAAAATACGCCGTACTAATTTATAAAATGGCCTATAATAGTTTTTGTTTGAATCTGCCCATATAAAAATGACCTGTACGACAATTATTCTTTATTTTCAATTGACGTATATGTGAGTACATTGGAAACAACGAAACTTATATTCTAAATTAAAATCTGACGCAAGTTTGATTTCAATGAAAATTTGAAGTAGCGTCGTTGGCATGCCTAAATCTCGCTTTTCGCCAGTTTTTTGCAAATTAGAATAGGTTTATAGACTCTAGTGTGAACGTTTTTTTTTTGTATTGATCATCTTCTTCCCCCATATTTTTTATATTATATTATGCATTTGCGATATAACTATCCGATGTACATATATAGTCGGTGGTCTACCTTTTGTGTGATGCGATAAGTCCCGGTGTCCCGCAGCTGCATTATATTGCCTCACGTATAACATTTCTCATACACTGCTTTACGGAACGTGCAAAACATTGACATATTTGTGTTATCCTTTTTATGGCGTACCGTTTGTTATCTATGCGGGAATACAATGTCTTGTTGTATTGTCAGTGGGACGACCAGCTTCCTTCTCGGAAACACAGTTCACTGAAATCAGTCAAAATAAAGCGGTTACATAACCTCAAAACTGACGTGTCGTTTTTCCCCCGTATATTAGACTTAAGGCTGTCGGAACGCTTTGAATTTAAGCCAAAAATAGAGCTTAGGCTGTCACCTGATTATAGACTTATTCGTCAACATTCTGCAAAAATTCTTTCTCTATAAGGAAGATAAAGGACAAATCTAGGTCTCTAATGGACTACTTTTGTAATTTATGTACGATTTACTAGAAAAAAGTTGTCATTAATTGTGCCAAAAAACACGCGTTTTCAATGTCACACTACAACCTTATTCATATTTATTTCACAAAACTGTTCCATCACAAACCTAAAGTGACTCTTCCTTTTTCGGAAAAAAAATTTAAATCTTCAAAATATTTCCAAAAATTAGAGTAATCAGTTGACAGCGGCACCCTTGCAATAAAAATTTTTAGCCTCGTAGTTGGCACCAGCCAAAAATTGAAACGTGCGGATGATTTGAGCGAGACAGAGCTAAAGAAGGTCACACCCATAATATGTCTTTTGCCTACCGCACCCTTTACCGCTGGGTCTCAGCACAAACAAAATTCGAAGCGTTCCGACAGCCTTAAGCAATATAGCTGCGGTTCAGTGTAAGAATAAAACGCTCTATTCGCAGCGCCAAAACTCTGCCGACAACATAGTGTATTTGCTTACTCAGTCATTCATTCATTTTTAACTTAAATTTGTTCTTAGAAAAAATAAAAAATTAACTCATTAATATCTTTTTTTTTCTTAATTGCAATATTATTGTCCATTCAACATCTACACCAAATTAAATATACTGTTCAGTAAGTAATATTCGAAAAGTTGAGTTTTCATAAAATTTATATCTGATTTTGTCGGGTCCATTTATTGAAATTGAAACGCCACATTTAAATCTTTACTTAAGGGTTAAATTTTAATTAGTTATCCGCTCACACAGACACACTAACCCACAATCTAATATTAATTTCCAAAAAACGGTAAAGTGTAAGCTATAATTACACAATTCATGGTCTGTGCCATTAGCCCCCCATTTTCGTGTTCTACAGTGTGTTTACTGATAATGGTAACAGTGAATAGTTCTTGTCTCCTACTAGATACAAAAAAGTTTTTTATTCTATTCGAAATTTAGTGTCGAAAACTGCTGAGGTATATATTGTATATATATATATATTTTACTTCAAACTACACCGGAAGTGTCCATGCATTTTTTTCAAATGGCAATATATTAGCATGTAGGTATATATAATTTTTTACATTTTCTACTTATCTCTATTTTTATCTACAAAAAATAAAATTGTCGTAAGTTTACACAAGAAAATATTCGAAAAAAATGTCATCGTTTTAGTAATTAAACAAACAGTAAATTAATATTTACATACTTGTGGAGTGCTAGGAAAAATAATTATTACTGTTTGCTTAATTAAATCGGTAACGTTTTTCTCGGATATTTTCTTATGCAACCTTATAAAAATTTTATATGAATTTAAAATTCTGGAGCATACAAATAGTTCAAGAATTACAACGCGCGAAATTTTACAAAGTACTCCTCGGCATTAAAATATAAAAATCGGTAGCTACATATTTTTAATAACACTTTGAGCTTAATAATATGATGTGATTTACTCATTTTAAGAAAAAGATAACTAGTGAAAAAAATCGATAGTTAACAATATGACAATAAATAAAAATTTAAAAAAAAGAAAAAAATATTAACAAAGAATTTTTTTAAAATCAGCTTGTATTGAAAAGTACTAAAAAGAAAAAAAAAGATTTTAATAATTTAGATTCTAGAATCATTTATTAATCACAACCCACACTTTTGTAATTATGAACAAAAATTATTAAAATATTGTTTTTCTCCTCCTGGGCGCTTTTATCGAGTGCTGATAATTTATAAAATCTATCTATATTCATTACCCTTTCTGAGTCTAATTACTAAAAACTTTAGAAACTTTAAATTTTAAATTTCAGACAAATGTATCGGTTACCGCCATTTACTTTATAGACGATTTTTCATCCACATAATAATCAGTATTGGTATGTAATTACAGTTGCAAGGTTTCGTTACGTTTTGTAAGACTAAGATTCATTGTTGTGCTTAATTTTACATTGAAGACAATTTTTATTGAACGTACAATATAATTTGTTCGGAAGAAGTGGATATAATAAAAAGTAATAATGTATCCCTTCAAACGTTGAAAAGGAAGCGGGATCGATGGAATCCAGGGAGTTATCGCGTCCACTAAAGGCTTTAGGGCTTGGATACCTTCTGTTGTCTGGAACTTCCTTGTTTCCTACACTACCTATAAATGTAATAATCCATAAAAAATATTATGTTCAGTAAGAAAAATGTGTCTTTAAAATTTTCACCTTATACTGTTGGAAGAAATATTAGTGACGTGATCTAATCAAATAATTTTATTTTCTCTGTAGCTATTTAGTCTAAGCAAAATAGGAAAAGTAGAGGAAAATTCATAAACAAAGGAGATTTCGCAAAAAATTGTCTTCTTACTAACATATTTCCCTTCAATTTTTTATAGAGGTGAAACTGTCCCCTAAAGTGCATATTGACAAAAAAACTAAAGAACAATCCATATTAGGACAAAAATGGTCATTATCCAACCTCAAAGCTGATAAAAAATCTTTGATAATTACTGACCCATAAGTTCGCGAAAATATCACCTCGCAGGCCGCAGCGTCACCGTGGAAACCCATGACTAAAACGTAATATTTTTTTCAACCGTCGAATTTATCATGTTCTGTATCGAATTTTTTAAATTGAAGCCACATATTATGTTCATAAAGAAAAGAACACTCTAAAGCATGATTTTTTGAACGTATAACAAAAGTTGAATTCACCAAAAAAAATTTTAGTGAAAATGTCAAGTTTCTTTCACACGTGCTGCGAGTACCTTTTACAACGCATAAAAACCCGCTTAGGTATCCACAGGAAATTTACTGCCCTAAAAGATGATTTTCGTCCGATCTCGACAGATTGAGAAATTTTTAAGTTATAAAAGTTTTACCTGTGTAAGAACCAAATTATTATAGTTCTAATTATGGAAAAACTGTTGTGCTTAAAAATTTTGCAAAAAAAAATGTTTGGTGGTATATTCACATCTATAAAAAAATAGCAGCAGAAATTAAAGATGAGATTTTTGATATGTTATTTAGGAACCTATATTCGAAAATTTTACGCAAAATTCCAGAATAAGAAAGTTTTTATGTCAATTTTTTAGTGATACACTATATACGCGCGTCATTGAAAAATAGTTATTAACAATGAAGAGTTTCTTATTCTGAATCACGGGTCTCCTAAATCATATTATGTAAAACTGCATCGTATATTTTAGTGAATTTTTAATTGCTTAAAAATAGTAAATTCGTAATTTTTTTAATTTAAAAAATGCATATCTTCTAAAATATAAGCTTTATCATAAAACGTTATATGACCTTTTAAGTTTGTATTTAAACTATTTTTAAATTGCAAAACTTCTTGGTTTTCGGGCTTGTACGCCGTGGTCCATTGGTATTTCTACCTGACGTTTCGTTTACAACTGCGGTAGATATTATCAAAGGCGATGTGGTGGCTACCATACAAGCCCGGAAACCAAGAAATTTTGCAACAACGCCAGCCATGAAAGCCTACACAATTGGATATTTTTAAATTGTTTAAGCAATCTTGTTTTAAATAATATACGATCATATTGTCCCATGGAAGACTATATTTTTATGGTCAGTACAGCATATTAAAGATAATCAACCAAAAAAAAAAATGTGTCATGCTAGTCATTAACACTCATGCGCCAATTCCGCCTAGACTGACCTGTCCGTAAACGCGTGTCATGTTTTAAATCACATTGGTTGATTACGTAATGACCGTAATAACATAAAAAGTCAGATACTAAAGAGAAATACGAATACGGAGTACGGACCATAGTTACACATGGGCTAAAGTCGACAGATACAAGTAGCAAAACATCGTGCAGGATGATGTATTTCTTGTATTTCGTAATCTATAATAGAATCTGTTAGCACAGATGTGCAGATTTCTAAAGATATGAAAACGAATAGAAAACTTTTATGATATTAAAATGCTTTTACTGTTACAATAGCCTATAAGACATACCTAATTAAAAAATATATATAATGAGCCTCCCCTCATAAGCTCACATAAGAAGTTTAACTCCTTTAGTTTTTAATATTATAATTACGGCGAAATTATTAGGCATTAGGAGGTCATGTGAAAATTCTCACATGGACGGATCGTCACATTCATACCATAGTTTTATTTGCATACTATAATCTACAGAAAAACATTTTAATATGAATAGGGTATATGCGTAATGTTTGAAAATATGTAGCTTAAATCAATTATTTTCATATGAAAAGTTATCACACACAGGAGATCATTCATGAAAGCATTCTTATTGAATTTAAAAAAAAGTATTCTCTTTAGGCAAGATATTTTGGTTATTCAAACGCGTCTGTTTAAACTTTATATTGATTTTGGTAAAATCATACCCAGCATATTTTACATTTTATAGTGCGCGCATTTTTTGCATTTTTGTTAAATTGATATTTATTCTTGCTAAATATTTCATACGTTTATAGTTCGTAAGACTTTTCTACATGAGCAGTAGTAGCTGTACTATGATTGTTAGAAACGTTCATTGTTACAATGCTAAATTAGAAGAATATTTTTTTATCCACTGTCACTGTCGGAAGTCGGTACTCAAACTCGAATCTTTCCACTTTCGCGGCGGAATGAGTCTTCAGTTACTCTACGGTGCGTTATCTCAACAGTTAATTAACTGTTGATACATTTTTAATTTAGCATTGTAACAATGAATGTTCTAACAATCATGATATTTATTATTTAGCAAACTATTTGGAGTATAATCAATTGCAATAAAGATTACAAAAAATAATATTTGAACTAAATATAAGTAAAACATGCATAGTATACCCTTATTATTTATAGCATGTCAACATTATAACCTCACATTATGTGACGTTTAATCCGAAAATTGTTCTGGTATCTGAAAATAGTGAATATGACATTTAATATTTTTCTTTCTGAATTTACATAAAATATATTTTTTGAGTTCCTGCAGTGTGTACGTCAAATTACTGAAATTATTTTACAATTATTTTATTTTAATAATTTCTTCAATTGTTCATACGTTGGATTCAAGCCGATCACAATGGCTGTGTCCGTTCATCGTTGACGCGTTTCTGGTCCATGTGCGCATGCGCTTTCATGCAAATGCGTCCAATTTTATGTATATGCATGCCAACACGACCCTTGTCCTACTATTTTGCGAATCAAACTACAGCACAATATAAACTCTGTCTTTGTCAGTTTCATGTAATTAGGAGACAATTGCCCCTTTCGGGGCCAATTCTACTTCCCCTCGATTTCTCATTTTTTTCAAACAGATACGTTGCTAAAGAAGTTAAACTTCAAAAATTAAAAAAAGCCGTACCTATTTGATATATTATCGCCACTCTATCAACTGTCGCTGTAATCATTATTTTTTCAGTTGCTTGAAAAAGTCTTAATTAAAGACGAAACGTTGCGTACCACGAATAAATTGTTTAATTGTTAACATTAAATTGTCCAAATATCTGTAGCATTATTATCAGTTGCTAATAATTACGATAACATTTACGTATTTTATCGCATTTGATCTTGAAAATGGTAATATAATAATTAATTAAAATAATATCACTAATAAAATGCAGATAATATCTGCATATAATATTTCAGTTATCGATGTGTAGTTCAAAGGCACTTAATTCTACAAGTGTCGCGAATGTTTTCTAGATATATGTGTGATATTGCAAATTGGTGTTGATTTGATTTTGATCTATAATTTGATTTCCGACTGTGGTCACATAGAGAGGGAGAGTCTGGATCAATTTCCCTTCTCGGATTTTTGTGGAAGAAAACACCGGAAACAGTCAAACGTAATTGTTTTTAAAAGCCTACATAACAAACTACAATATATTTACGATCTTAAAACAATTAATAATGTTTTGAACTCGTTTAATGTTTAGAGTGAACTATAATGTTATTTCATAAATATTACAATATGAATAAATTTCATATGGAAAAATAACCAAGTTCCGGATTTATCTGTTTTTTAAATCATCTTATTTTTTCATCAGATAGCCACATGATCGCTTTTTGCTCATTAATGTTTGCTCTTTTAAATTTGAATTTATATAGTTATATATATAATACCTAGATATAATATTATATTGATATAAATATCCCTAATGTATATTAATTACTGCTTAATATGTATTATTTACCTTTTATCTCGTATATGTATCACCTACTTATGGGTGTTAATGACAAAGATGTCGAAACACCATTAAATATTTAATTTAAAAAAAAAAAAAATTGAATTTCTTCAAATTTTTGCCACATTGCAAAATTTTGTCCACTACTAAGATTTCCAGTATTCTGGGTGGTATTTTTTCACTGTTTCTTTTTACTTTTACCTGGACCTGTACTCAAAACGTTTTTTTTTTACTCTTCCCATTTCTAGATCGCTTCGAATGCTCATTTACCATTGAGTACAGTGCTGTTTTTTTATTTTCTTCTAAGCAGATGTAGCATTTTTAAAATTACAACAGTAAGTATAGGTATATTTTTTAACGAAAGATGAGTTGCCTTTAAGTTAACGATACCGTATATTGAGACACTTTTTCTTGCTTGATAACGTGACGTTTTGAGAAGAGCGATACTGATTTAACAATTTTGCTAGCACGACCAACACTATATTGAGAAAACACGATCCCCGTTGAATGGATCAAACTTATTCAGTGTGAAGTTCACGACATTTAGGTCATCAATAACCGGTACACACTGTCTATGTGCAAAAAACAACTTCTCTTCCAACACTATCAGCTATTGACGCATCCACTTAATTTTTTCTCTCGTCTATTCACCTACTTTCATTTCAAACGATATTAATCTTTTCTCTACATCTTTTTTACCTTTATTTTACTCCTTACTTTAAGTTTGCTTTACACTGTTATGTCACAAAACTATTAAATCAGAAAATTGTAACTTTTTGTGTATTTTCTTGATTACGTGACATTGGAAAGTTTTCATTGAGCTAATTTTCATGTTGACAACGTTCTTAGCACCACAACCTTCTCTTTTACTTTCGTGTTCGAAAAAATAAATTAATTAAATATAATAATAATAATAGTAATAATAATAATGCGTTTAACGTCCGTTTCTCGACTTTATGTCATAACAGACGCCATTCGCACCATTACTATTTTCCATTTACCACTCCCGTTATTTTCTACATTTTTTAAAACTTCAACTTATATAATAGCAATGGGCGAATGAAAGAATTATAGGAAATTAGGATACTAAGGTAGATAATTTTTGAACTAGGAGTTTGATAGGTAATCGACCATGGCCTCAAATAAGGAGGAATCTCGATATTTATCTGGAATTAATTGAGGGAAACCATGGAAAACCTCAATCAAGACGGCCGGTACAGGAATTACCGTTTCTCGGCGAGAGGCAGTAGGAAAAAGTCCCAGCCACATCTGCCCTGCCGGGAAAATTAATTAAATATGTGATAATGAGCTGTTTACATCGATAAATATAATTACTAATAAATAATTAATAATAGATAATTAATTCATGTGGCACACGATCAAAGTATTTAGACCTACTTTGTGCAGTACATATCAACAATTTTACTACTAAGTCGAAAGGAAAAGATTAGCACAAACATAATTTAGTTTATAAAGTGTAAAGAAAATATTACCGTGACCTATCTATATCTAATTTTTATTTATTTATTTGTATTTCAAAATCAAAACGTTAAATAATAATGCTTTTAATGCTCGTTCCTCAACATAGTGCTGTAACAGACGTCGTCAGTACTATCGCTATCTCCAACTTACATTTTGCCTCAATTCTAGTATTAAGTTTCAAAATTTTGCGTCTTGTTAAGAGCACAGCACATGCTGAAGAATGCCAAAGAAATTAGAGAGTGATTATATTTTTAAAATTATTAAGGAAAACATTTGTTAAATGCAAGGAAAATGCTTCTCGCAACAAATATAGCTGTCAAAGAAATTCAGAAATTGAGTACACCCACCTTCCTCTAAGCATTCACTAGGAGAAGTGTTTTACCTCAATGTTTTCAACAAGCAGAACAAATACTGTAACATTCACCACACAACATCTCTGAGGCCATTCTTTCACTTTTATATATATAATTTGTGGTGAATATAACCCTCGCCTAGTACGTAGTAAACAAAATAAGACTTCTCCATAAAAACGAATACGTGTTAAAACATAAGTTCGGTTTCATACCGCCTTTGACAAATTAAAATAAAATGTGTTGATCCGGCTTTATAACACGGTATTCTTTTGTATTCATACACCAGATGAACGCATTTATCCACGACCATGAGTCCATCTTCAGCCTCAAGCAATCTGTTTTTTTTCCCCAGTTGTTTCATATTGTATAAGAACGTTATATCGAGCCTCTTCATACATTAGAAAATGCTTTTCACGGTGGGCGTCTCTGGATACATTTTTCATTTATTGCTCTTCCAATTTCATATTTTTAAGGCCATCTGGACCAAAACCCGTTAACAGGATAATAACCAGACAAAATAGATTTTTGTTTAAAATAAAATATTATTTGCATAATTTTTTAAGGTTGCATTGTTTGTTGTAATCTACATTGTTTTAAAGCGAAACGCACACACAATTCTTTTGTTTGTCCCTGTATATTTCGGAACTGCCGGCATATTTCCAATAGAAATTTTTCGTCCTTCATTTACGTTGGCGTAACAGTATTCCTTCAATTTGGGTTTCTAATATTTATTAAAAAAACCCGGGTCGCAATGCCAAAACCCTGTCGACAATATAGTGTATTTGCTAATACAGGCAGTGTGGCTTTATTATGCGAACTTAAATTGTTTTTTGGGCAAAATAAAAAATTTGACACTTCAATACACTCCTTAAAATTACATTTTTTTCTTAATTGCAATATTATTGTCGATCGAACGTCTACACCAAATTAAAAACACCTTTCAGTAAATAACAACTCTCTATCTGCAAACTAGTGTTTTCAGAAAATTTGTAAATCCGGTCCTGTCGGGCCGATTTTATTAAAATTTTAGGGACACTTTTTAATTACGACCAGGGGATTAAATTTCAATTTTGAATCGATTCGGAGAATTTTTTCGGTATTTTGGGGCTCAAAAACTTTTTTCAATCCCTAAAAACTACCCTTAAAATGGTCCGATTGGGGCCATTTTAAATAGGGTTCTTGCAGTGGTGAATTCCAACGTGTGGGCAAAATTTCGTTAAAAGTTATAGCGCACACATATATATATATATATATATATATATATATATATATATATATATATATATATATATATATATATATATATAAATATATATATACATATATATATATAAACATTTTTAAAAATGGTGCCAAAGTGTTTAGGAGGTTATGAAACGTCGAGAAATTTTGGTCCGACCTCTAGGTCCCGCCATCCGACCGACGCCAATAGTGTATGTTGCCATATGGCAAATACACTAATAATATATAATATCTAATACATAATATATAGTATAGAGTAGCTATATAACATAATATATATTAAAAAATACAATCGAGGCGCCTAGTCATTTCGTTCTCATACCGAAAATATGACTTCAGTTTCTCTTTATATTTTTTTTTTCATTTGAATTTCAGGGATCGAAAAAAATACGTGCTGACGTGTTGACTATTTCTCAAGAAATTATTTTATGTAAGGCATTACACACTTGATTTTTGAAGCCTATCCTCTCACATCCCTCATCGATCAACCCTTCCCACATTCACTGTCTCTGAAAAGTGACTTAAACCAGACATGCTTCATACAATTTAATGGGACAGTAAACTAATAGAAGTTATTACGGGGCACGAGACCGTTGATCGTCTGCCAATTTTAGTGTCAGACCATGTCATCTACCAGCTTCTGCCAGTCCCAGAACACTGTAATGAGTAATGACGCATTTCTAGGTTAGGGTGATATTGGTCAAGTAACGATTGCAACTCATATATTCGTTTACGAACACTATGGAACCCCATCATGCGTGTGCCAAACTCGCGCTTGAGCGTTTTTTTTCTCTAATATATTAAACAAGTATAGCATCTGCCGTTTGCTTAATAACTGTATAATGCCAAAATTTGACAGCTGAGTGTGTTGCATCGGATAAAGTGGAAAGACATTCCACGCCACGTACCTAGTTCCTGTTCGAGCTCTGACCGACATTCTTAAGCCAAAGCATACCGTCTCATACTACTGGTAAATACCTGTGACATGCTATCGAATATTTGGACTTTGTTGTTGTTTGTTATAAATCATTACAACGATGTTAATTAAATTTTCACATCACTGTTATTTACAACCTGACTGTTATGCAGGTAGCGTGAGATACCGGACGTTAAAATAGTAATTAGTGTATTTGCCATATGGCAACATACACTATTGGCGTTGGTCGGATGGCGGGACCTAGGGGTCGGACCAAAATTTCTCGACGTTTCATAACCTCCTAAACACTTTGGCACCATTTTTAAAAATGTTTATATATATATGTATATATATATATATATATATATATATTTATATACGTATATATATATATATATATATATTTATATGTGCGGGCAATAACTTTCGAAGGAGTTAATTCATTTTAACGAAATTTGGCATACATGTTGGAATCCATCACCGCACGAAGCCTATTTAAAATGGGCCCAATCGGGTCATTTTAAGGGTAGTTTTTAGGGGTTTAAAAAAGTTTTTGGACCCCAAAATACCGAAAAAATTCTCAGAATCGTTTCAAAATTTAAATTTAAGCCTTTAGTAGCAATTAAAAAGTGCTCCTAAAATTATAAGCAAATCGACCCGACAGGACCGGACTTACAAATTTTATGAAAACACTAGTTTGCGTATGCGAATTTACTTACTGAAGGTCATATTTAATTTGGTGCAGATGTTGGATTGATAACAATATTTCAACTAATAAAATTATTATTGTAAGGGGTGTATTAAGGGGTTCATTTTTTTTTTATTTTGTCCAAAAACAAACTTAATTTCATTTAATAAAGCCACAATACCTACACTATATTGTCGACAGGGTTTTGGCACTGCGACCCGGGTTTTTAAGAATTGCGCTTGTTTGTTTCTTCATTTGTTGATTGCATTAGTATATGTTGGTAGTCATGAGGCAAAATGACTTATTTAAAAATTTTAGTAAATTTTCCTGTCGAATAATAATAATTTTATTTTATGTCGCATCGTTAAATAAATTCCAAATTTAATTTGCATTCTAATACACATTATTAGCAAGCCAGTGCATTTATGAGTCACGAAGTTTATTTTTCACTCTAATGCAAAGATACAGGACATAGATGACTTAAATCTAGTAGAAAGGGTGGAGAACAATGAGTGTACATTTTAATTCTAAATAAACTCATAAACGGCTGCATATTTTCAATGCATTTTACATCACCTGAGTAAACTTTTGCTACAATACTTCGTAAGTATATGAACCACATGTATAAGAAAAAAACTGAGTTGGAAAAGTTCCAAGCCGTATTCATATTAATTGGTATCAGCTAAAACCTTAGCGAAAATGGTTGAGTAATTTAAATTATAAAGATGCTCTCAGAATCACCTCTAAAATGAATAACATGCTCTGCCTATTATATAACAAAGGAATAAAACATTGATTTTTTCCACAATTTATAAAAAATGTAATAGCATTATTTTAATAATATATGAATATTTATTGATTTATCGTACTTATTATATATTTTTATGAGGTCGAAACATTGGAAATGATTTAAAAAATTAAATTATGTACCTAAATTTTAAATTTAAAAAACCTTTTGCGGGTTAATTTAAGATTTTTTTCTGTCTCTGTGTGGGTCTGTCGATCTGATCAGCCATAACTCGTAACCTTCAGTTCACGTATATAAAATTCTTCAACTCAATGGGTGGCTTACTTTATATTCGGCTTCGCTCGCGTTAAGGTATCATACATAAAATGAAATTCCTGTAACGCTGCAAGTGATGGCGAAATATGTTACATTTTAACTCATTTGTGGGCGAAAAAAAAACATAAAATATCGTAGTGTATAACCACAGATTTCCAGTTACTGTCTTTTATAAAATTGAGGAGTGGAGGAAGCATCTACTTGCCAAAGTTTGTCAGTTTCTACGTAATTCTCCACTTTGTACGTTCAGATTCCATGCACTGAATCTAAATATAAAATAAATAATCAAAATACGCATTGGTTAATGTTTAACCTTATAATATGTGCTCCATTAGCGGCAATTCCATGTTCCGTAATCCCTTTAATATTGTATTATTACATTGCAGAATATTTATTTATTTATATAACATGGATGTTTTTTAACAATTTTTAGAAACGTCAGCTATTTTCTACTTGGAATGGTTTGCGCACTGATAAAAGTGTATACTAAAAACAATGAAAATATGTAATTTTGAAAAAAGTCCGTTTTTAAATTTTCTTAAAATATATATAGCAGCTTCCTGCTGCTATGCATATTTTAAGAAAATTCTAAAAACTTATGTTCATAAATGTATAATATAGAATCAGGTGCTACAGTTTTAACAAATTAATTACTCCCTGTTTAGAAACACAAGTGAAAAAATGTTTATAACAGATTTCTTGAATTCTATTGCTCTTACTCAACTGACACATGAGATTGAAAAAGTATGTCTCCCATTTAACGTTTTTATTTATTTTTCTTTTTTTTTAAATGAAATATTTGTATATGGAAACGGAGTACAGGTGGAACACTGGGGACGTGATGTGTAATCTGCTCTTTCAAATCCCATCAGAATACAGTTCAAATTAATCACGATTCCCACAACAACGCCATATTCTAAAGTTTATAGTGTTTTGTTATAATAATGTTCGTCACAATTTGATAGTTCACATTTTAGAATCAAAGGCATCTGCCGGATTTCAACTTTGTTCGTCATTAATACAGCTTGAAGCAGCAGTCCTCAGTTATTAATGTCTCTTGCTATTTCGATATCCTTATTAAACTTAAGTGAAATAATATACTGGGTTGGTGATAACCCTAACCAAAAAATGTGCCGCTGCCCACTTTTTTGTTTTTTAATAAGAAAAAAAATGACTTAAAATTTAATACCAATTGTAAGTTTTAGCAGGAAAGTGAATCAAAGAAGTAGATCAAAATACCGATTATTACATTTGCGACGTTTCGGCCTTTATTAGGGTTTCTTCAGGCATCGTAATTTCATGATAATTAATGTACATCCTCTATTGAAAAATTACCAATTGCAGAATGAAATATTCGGATAACCCAAAGAAAACTTTTTTATTTTATTTTTAATTATAGAATACTGACAGTATATTTTATTAAAAAAACCGGAAAACTTTATGAAATTATAATCCTGTGATTAATGCTAACACCATAATACTGATAACACCATATACTAAATAGATAGTTGCAATTTTATAATAGTTTAACTTTGTGCCACCTGCGTCATATCTCAATTTGCCAATTAAAAAGTCAGGCGTTATTCATTTGTTATTTTTTTCTACATCAAATAAATGGACTTTATTCTGTCTTGAAAAAATGAATTTATTGCTAAGAAGAAAACATAATGTTTCTCAACCAGTTCTACAACTGGCAATACTTTTGCCATTTTATGAACTACTGAAGGCGTCGGTTACGTCACTGGATATTTATCCGATTGATAGAAACGTTGAAAAGAAGAATGAGGAAAGCTCAGTTTGAACGGATGGTAGGTGTATAGCGGCATCGGTCACACAGCTGAGACCATAATAATAAATCGAATGTGCCGATAGCAATAAATGATTAGAGTCGCATCATTTGAATTCAAACATCATTCTACTCACGGCTCGAGTCTGGCCGTATTGTGAAATAATAAATGCCTGTTTTATCGTTCAATATTTATGAAAGGATATTACAGTGAAATTCGCATTTGTCACGTAGCACGGATGACGGACTTCAGCGTCTAACGGATATCCGTGTTCGAATCAGTCAGCCGTTAAAGCTTTAGCAACATTAATTCTTCAAACATTTTAATATTTTATTTTTTTGATTCGTCAACATTTTACAAACGTTAAATCCGTATAATACCCACGTAACTTGCTGACGATTCCAACAATTGATTAAAATATTTATACTTTTAAATACCGTGCGTTCAAAAAGTTAGACAATTTAAAATTATATTCTTCAACTGAAAGAGTTTTTTTTAACATACTGAGACAGAAAATTTAAAACACCACACGTATATAATATAAATGCAAATATACTAAAAATTAATATGGAAAGTTGAAGATGAGAAAACATTCGATTCATTGTCAGTTAAACAGTTGAAAATAAGTCGAATGCAATTTCTTTCGGTGTTTTCCCGGCAACTTTACGTCAATTTTTTTTAGATGATATTAATAATTCGTATTTTCTTTCCTATTTTTGCCATAATTGACACTCAAATATTTAATTCATTCGTTAATAATTCATCTAAAGATACATTTAAATAAGTATTATAATATACCACAATGCATTAACAAATATCCACATTAACGGTGAGGTTCTGCACTGCAACAATTATATTTTTTTCAGTGACGGTTTAAACCAAAGTCTGGTGAAAAAATATTTCTAAAAATGTGTCAGTAAATTAAGTTTCTCAACTTAAACACTTTTTTCTTCATTAATTCGGTGTTTTTCCTTTTAAATACCCAAAACTTGGTATGTTGAAACCATTTCAAATCTGACATGTAACATAATTTAAAAAAATTAAAAGCGTTTTTTTTCTTAAAAAAATGGAGGTTTGTATAAATGTTATATTAGAGGTATAGTAGCAAATAAAACTGAGTATGCTGTAGAACAAGGTAATGCACTCGTGTTCATTTGTCATAATTTGTGTTTCACGACGCGGCGTCTAACATATTCAGCGTGTACAGAAGAGCCGTTTACATCTCCGTGTATTTGTATGCGAAAGTCGTACAAATACAAATTATACAGAGACCGAAAACAAGATTGGTCGATTTTTAATCAGTTGCTCTGCGAAACAAAACATTGTCAGACATTTTTCTTAACCTCATGAGGATGAAAACAGTAATTTCTCCTCCACCGCGGTTGCGTCAACCGCGGATTCGTTTATCCACGGTGTTAGTATGATAAATAGATAGAATTTATTTATTAGTGTATTTGCCATATGGCAACATACACTATTGGCGTCGGTCGGATGGCGGGACCTAGGGGTCGGACCAAAATTTCTCGACGTTTCATAACCTCCTAAACACTTTGGCATCATTTTTAAAAATGTTTATATATATATGTATATATATATTTATATATATATATATATAAGCGTATATATATATATATATATATATATATATGTGTGCGGGCAATAACTTTCGAAAGAGTTAATTGATTTTAACGAAATTCGGCCCACGTGTTGAAATCCATCACCGCAAGAAGCCTATTTAAAATGAGCGTAATCGGGCCATTTTAAGGGTAGTTTTTAGGGGTTGAGAAACGTTTTTGGGCCCCAAAATACCGAAAAAATTCTCAGAATCGTTTCAAAATTGACATTTAACCCTCCAGTAGTAATAAAAAAGTGTCCCTAAAATTTTAATAAAATCGGCCCGACAGGACCGGACTTACAAATTTTATGAAAACACTACTTTGCAGATAGTGAATTATTTACTGAAAGTTGTATATAATTTGGTGTAGAAGTTCGATTGATAATAATATTGCAATTAAGAAAATAAATGTTATTTTAAGGGGTGTATTAAGGAGTCAAATTTTTTATTTTGCCCAAAAACCAACATAAGTTCGCATAATAAAGCCACACTGCCTGTATTATCAAATACACTATATTGTCGGCAGGGTTCTGGCACTGCGACCCGGGTTTTTTTTATTTTTGTTGGAGTTGAGTAGTGAAGTCATTGGCACTGTAAAAGCAATTGTTGACTAGATGTTGATAAAGCACTGTTTTATATCTTTTAAGCTCAAGACTTTTTATGTCCGCTGGTACGTTATTATAGATATTTATTAAATAGTTGATGACACTGTTTGATTTTTTAGCTACTGCATATAAATCTGTTTTGTGTCGTGTTTGGTAGTTATGTCCGTTTATGTGTGGTAGGCAGTATCCAAAATGTTTTTTTTACGTAACAGGCGCTTTCAAATATATTTATTGACGGCAAAGGTAGTAGTTTAAGTTTTTTGAATAGCGGAATAGATAAGTCGCTATAGTCAACTTTTATGGTATGCATTTTTTGTAGTCTGAACAGCCTGATTAGGTGTTTGAAGCTTCCACCGAAAGATTATACCGTATTTTAAAATTGAGGCGACATAAGCATGGTATGTTATCAGAAGAACATCTTGGCTTAGCATTTGTGATAAAGATCTTAGCAAAAGAGAGTAGGAGCTGACTTTGTTACAAAGATAATCTATGTGCTCCTTCCATTTAAACTTACGTTCTATAATTATTCCAAGGAACTTTACAGGTTTATTTTGTAAGATAATGTTTAAACCATTCGTGCCAGTTTTATTAACGTTAGATATTTGAGCATTAACAGTGTTGGGTCACTTTCACACAGTTTGGGTTCAGACCCAGCGATAAGAGGCAAGGCAGGCAAAAAACATATTGTGTGACCTTCTTTAGCTCTGTCTTGCTCTAATCATCCGCACGTTTCAATTTTTGGCTGGTGCCAACTACGAGGCTAAAAGATGCTATTGCAAGGGTACCGCTGTCAATTGATTACTCTAATTTTTGGAAATATTTTGAAGATTTAAAAAACATTTCCGAAAAAGGAAGAGTCACTTTAGGTTTGTGATGGAACAGTTTTGTGAAATAAGTACGAATAAGGTCGTAGTGTGACATTGAAAACATGTGTTTTTTTGGCACAATTAATGCCAACTTTTTTCTAGTAAATCGTACATAATTTACAAAAGTAGTCCATTAGAGACCTAAATTTGTCCTTATCTTCCTTACAGAGAAAGAATTTTTGCAGAATGTTGACGAATAAGTCTACAATCAGTTGGCAGCCGAAGCTCTATTTTTGGTTTAAATTCAGAGCGCACCGACAGCCTTAAATATGATAACATTAGGGGCCGTTCATAAAATACGTCACGCTAC
Source organism: Venustoraphidia nigricollis (assembly GCA_034508555.1). Taxonomy (NCBI): domain Eukaryota; kingdom Metazoa; phylum Arthropoda; class Insecta; order Raphidioptera; family Raphidiidae; genus Venustoraphidia; species Venustoraphidia nigricollis. Next base: position 14,393,173 of record JAVRKA010000003.1, on the reverse strand, counting down.
AATCAACTTTTTTTGACCCCCTCCCCCCTATTGTCACGCTGTGTCACACTTTCTGTGACCCCCCTGTAAATATTTCGTCACAAAAACTAAGACCCCCCCCTAAATATAATAAATTTCAATGGATAGTACACAAAATTTGAAAATTAAAAATATTTATTTAGTTTTTATACTTTGTATCATAATAAAAATTAAGAAAAAAGTATTTATTGAAAAAATATTAATTTAAAATATTTTAATGAACAGCGAACGTCACGTTGCCGTAGACCCCCCGTCCCCCATTGTCACATCTTGTCACACTCAGCAAGACCCCCCTCCCCCCTTGTATGCGAACGTATTTTATGAATGGCCCCTTAGACTTGCTATGGTTAGTTTCAGTCCATTAAGTGAGAACCAGGAGTCTAGGCTTTTAGAGAAGAAAAAAATATTTAAAACAAATAAAAATATGGACATTAACGGGTTCTTCTCTGCGAAATGGCAGCTTCGTGTACTGAGACATAGGCGTAGGGCTATATGTAACAATGCTTCAACAATGGCCTATTTACGAAGCCCAACCTCACAGTGGACGACGGATTACTATAATAACGTATTCGCACTGCAGTGAAACGGTGACGTGTGCATCTGCACATGTCTCTCACCTCTGAGATCGGAAGATCGACTCCCGATACACTCACGTGAGACTCGTCTTGTAAATAAGGCGATGCCGTGAAGCTGAGTGTGATCGTTGTCCTTAATCTGTAGTCGCCAGGACAATGACCAGTAGTTTGTAGTTGTTGTGTTCGATAGTTATTTCTGTTTACAGTACAAGATGGACCAGTTTCGAGATAAAAATCTTAAACATACACAGTGAGAGAACTACCTAAAAACAGTGATCACAAGATAAAATACTTTAAATCTATTTTAACAAATATTTTTGTTGCGTTTCAAAACAGATTTTTACTTGAAGTCACGCTAGGTATAATAAAAACATACATCGTTACCAATCATATTTCTTGAAGATTCTCCTAGCAAACTTGAAAGACTGGCTTTCATTCATAATTATTAAATTTTAAATAGGTACATTCTTCAAATCAGTCAGGCTTCCTCAAAAGGCTTGACATCAATTTACAATATGTGTATTAAATTTGATAAAATATGCCAACGATTAAAGAATATTTATAAACAATATGTAAAAGTTTGCGCTTTGCATAGAAAAGGCAAAACTCTGTCCTATACTAACATATGAAATCTTTTTTGTGGCTTTATTATTATGCAAGTTTTCTATATTTTTATTTCAAAATTGGTCCACCTTATTTTCTAAATTAGTTGTGCACGATAACTATAGCAGTCTGATTATTATCGTAATACTAGGTATTGTAGTCATTATCAATTACTAGCTTCTGTTTACCACGCTTTTTTTTTTGTTTTTTTTTTTTGTTGTTGTCTTGTTCTTTTATTTAATGTGCGCTCTTTAGTTTTCCAACTATTATATCAAATAACACATAACAATAATGCACTTTCTGAAATATGTTCCATTAGTTTTCTAGTGCAGCTTTTACATTATAAAAATATAGACCATAAAAACAGTGTCATTCATGCTTCAGTACAATCAGCTGCCTAAACTTCAACTGAATTTTCGTAGTCCTGAAATATTAGCATTTTTCGTAATTTATGTTATAAACAATATTTATATGTTACATTATTATGTCTCTGTTCCTCTAAATATTTTAAGGACAATTAAAAAAAATAAAAAACAAATAGGTTGGTCACCAGGGACAAAACATCTTTCATCTCCCTGAGAAATATTAAACTACATTTTTTTGTTAAAGCTGTAGCCTGGTGTTTAAGGCATAATAATTATTTCTGCGGCTCTGAAATTTTAAGCCAAAATATGCTCGAACTCGGAACTGAAATTTACTCAGAGCATCGAATAATTCTGAACATCCACTGAAAAGTCTACTTACATCCGCCTATTAGAAAGATATTGCTCAAAGCCAGTTTTTAGTCAAAATGTCGTTTCAAGGTCTTGAAGTAAAAATTGGTATTATTACATTCAAAGAAAATAAAATTGTCTACAAATTGTGACCTGCAATAGTTTTGTAAACTCGACACTTTGGCGTCGATATTATTAAAACCATATTACTGTACACAATAATGGTACTTATGCAAGTCAGAGGATTGATTACTGATTTATTTGACAAACTCTGAAGTACAGTACTAGTACAGTAATCGATCAGTAAAAATGGTAAATTCCCAGCCCGAGTTAAAGTAAAGGAATTTACTTCGGTTTTTTGCAATATACTTACTTTTATTTTAATAAAAAATTATGAACATTAAATTCCAGACATTACTGTATCAAATAAATGACTAAACATTATTTTTTCAAGTTATTATTAATTAGATGTAAGTATAGTTTAGGCTTTTGTTTTGCTTTATCACACTAATGCGTAATAAGTCAATTTACATACTTATGTAGATGCATGTAAAGCAGCAATTTCATAGGGGGCAAAAAATATTGCAGGAGTTATGTTATGCACACACATTTTTCATATTGATCGTTTTCAATTGTCTCTATTTTCTGAAATAATTTCAAATCCCAGCAATTACATTTATCGAACAAAATCACGTTTTATGTAATAACGTACAAATTTCTACTCATTTTAGCTCCGTAAATCTACAACAAAAATATTGGTTTTTCTTCTATCATGCGGAAAATTACTAGCATAATACGTATCCCAGCGTAATATTTGTTTTTTATATAAACATTTATGTTTTTCCAACTTTTCTTCACTTTTCTTATATATACATTCAGTCCAAGACTGTAAAACTTATCTAAACAACAAAACATGAGTAAATACAGGCAATTTAATCTACCTACTTTAATAAAAACAAAAAAACATTTCAGTTAGACTTTTTTAAAAAGCAATTCGTATATTTGTTGCGACGAGAAAGGATCAAAGTGTAAACAAATTTTCTCATAGTATAATGTGAAGAGAACGATAAAATTTGGAAATTATACTATTGAATGTACTCTTTCTTTTTTAAATAAAGTAAATATCAAAATCTAAATAAACTATAGTGCGGCTCAAAAATAAATGGCAGTGGCGTCACACTTGCATTTCACAAAATATATGCATGGGCCGGGTATACTGTGCTATACCCGTCACATGTATGGAAACTATGCCTCTTATATTATATTGTGAAGAGTATGTGTGACGTCACTGCCAATTATTTTGAAAGCGTACACTATAGCCCCTGATAAAATACTATAACTACTCAAAACTGCTAGACAAAATACTTGATAGGCTTATTACTAAAAATATGTGATTATTATAGCTACGGAATAAATTCATTACATTCCAGGTCATGTTTTCAAGAAAAGAAAAAAAATATTTTGCAATTTAAAACTTTAGGCTAAAAGCAAATACCTACTTCCAATTTCATTTTATTAACTTCACGAAAATTTATCATCAAAACCTGAAATAAATTTGAAATAAATGAAAAGCATAATCACAAAACAAATTATCGCTAATTTACTTTTCCTACGGTATTTCATGACAAAATTGAAAATAAAGGTGCGGTGTCATTTACATTCGATTTAAAATTAAGAATATAAAATAAACTGTGAAACTATAAATAATTCAATGTCTTAACGCAATATCACAAGAAAAATATATAATATGTGTGATGATATTAAATTATATATTGATTTAATACAATTTTGTTTTAAATCAATTTAATAACTGACAATATTGTACTCTGGAATCAAAGTTGCAAGTTCTTTAGAATGACATCTTTACTAAAGTACTCCAGCAAATTTATTCTCAACCAATTTTGTTTATCTTCTATGCTCTGAAAATTTGAAGTGACGAGATTAATTAAGAATTATAACGACTAAATTGACTATTTACTAAACTTAAGGGAATCTTACACCCTTCAGTTTTAATTTCGTTTTTATATACCTAAATTTTCGAATTATTTATTGTATGTACTGTAATTTAAAAAATATAAATATTAATGTATGTATTATAAGATGAAGGAAACCTCGTAACTGTTCTAGTGAAATGTATTAACATTTTAGAAAAAAAATCTATTTAAGTGCATCCTGATCTTGTACTTCCTTTCAATTTGATAAATACTTGGAATAAAAGTATAGTCAAATCATCCGTTTAAATCACTACCTTGATTTTGGTAACCGTGTTGATTTTTTTTTACGAAACTATGAAACGTTTCGTGTGGAATGTTTTATTTTTTATATATTTGTTCTTTTTGTGTCTTATTTTTTGCTAAACAATGTAAATATTTTTGTGTTACAGGTTGTTACAATCTCTTGTTAAAATATCTTTATTATGAATCCCAAATTACTATGAAATAATGTGAAAATAATAGTTAACAGTGAACAATTATTATAATTACTGGTGGAGTGCAGTTTACAAAAAAGGTAAAAACATGTAATTTTAAATAACTGTAATAAATATTAATTTAACATATTTTTATTTGTCATAAAAATAAAATAGAAAAATGTGCTAATGAGCATAGTAGTACTACTATTTCTTTAAGTTTAAACAAAAAAAAATCTTATAAACATTTTCTTGTATTAACTATTAGAACACAGCATATCTTGGCAAGCATAAGATTTTCCCTAATTAAACAATTCTTGTCATAATAGTAATTATCTATAATGCGTGCTCTGTTAATTCAACGGGAGGTTTTAAATTACTAGGCGACAAAAATTCTTCAGGACATCGCTCAATTTATATGTTTAATATATACTGATTTGAATCTTGTATATAAAAATTTTGTTATCATTTTGAAAGTCCATAAGATATTTTATTTTCGACAGCATCATGATATATAAAGATACGCATAAGACAATGCGGGTATCAAATAAGTTTTACATATATAAAAAATTATCCAGAGAATTGTCTTCCTATATCATCTTCTCTCGTAAATTTCAGTTATAATTTAACCGTCATTTTGAAATAAAACAATGGCAGTAAAACAATTCTCTGCATAAAACTGATTTTAAAAGAAATCCGATATAAAAAGTTCGATTGGTCAAATTTTTAAGTGTAGTTGTGAAGTATTACCTTTTTCGAAGCATTAGTATCGTGACAGTAAAAACAAATTAAAACAAATTCCTGGAACTATGTACAAAACAAAAATGCATACAAACACTAAAGATAATTTTTGACAAAATCGTAACTGCCAAACGGACATTCGATCAAAGCTTAAGTGTTCGACGTTCAAAATATAGAGGTGTTCGACATACAGAAATATCGTTATCTTTAATCGAAATAAATTAATATTATTAATTAATCCGTGACGAGTTTATGCTCAACTAGTTCTCATATATTATTTGTTAAAGCAAGAAAGAGTCAGCACTGCTCCAAAATTGAAAATATATAACGTTAACACAAATAATAAGTAATAAAAGTTATAAAACTTCCTCATACCTTGGATACAAACTTCTATGCTATCTTTTCACCGCCTTCCACCGTGCTGACAGAATACATTCCTAAAATTAATTGCCAAGATGTTTGTACGTAGATAAACAGTCAAAATACATAAAGAACATAAAAGTTTTTACATCCCTGTTTTTTAAAAGTTTTGTAGCATCGTTAAATATCTGCCAAACTGTTGAATATTTTTTTAGAAAAATTTAACAAAAAATAGACATGCCAAAACTGGACAACCTATTTACATTTGAATCAATTCCAAACTATACTTCATGTTGACTTACAGAGAGCTAATGTAGGTCAAAGCAATTACTATATTTTTAGAGTGTATACTTAAATTTACTATAACAAATAATTAAAAAATTATGGGTATCTTAGTATTTACAAAAAAAAAAGAAAAACTATCACTTTTAAGGAGCATCAAATAAAACACAGTATAGTGTATCTAATATAAAATAAACTTAACAAAACTGGACATTTGTTTGGCGAAAATAACAACATTGCGTGTCTTCGAGTAACAAAATAAGTGTGTCAGCTCAACTGGATGAAGACACATATTTTACCGAATAAAAATACGTTGTAAGCTGTGGCCGTTCTGCTTATAAATTAAAGACGCGACGACGCAGCGCAACAGGATGGCCGAGTTGAAAAGTTGCCAAATTTCTGCCACTTAACGGTCGTTTACGTAAAAACCATTTCCTAGACATATAAAACATTGATGCTAAAGAACATTTTAATAGACGGCGTTTACACGTGTACGTTTTATTGCCACATATTATTCTAAATCGTCGTCTAAAAACGTCTGTCGCTCGGACAAGAAAAATACTGGAGTGAATGTTATTACGGTGACGATTTACTTTTAAGCACATATCAGGAATTATCAGTGTTCTGTCTTGCATGGTTAAGTGGAAATAGTTCACATAGTTTTCAAAACTTTTAAAAATCACATATGTTCTCAAAAAAAGAATGCATTTTATAAACTCGATCGACAGCGATATCTTAATATATTTATGTGTTTCCAGAATTACGGATTGTACATTTTCCCTTGAGTCGGAGTAGAATAGCATATTTTTTATATACTTTTGCGTCCTATTAATAATGAGTCTATGCAGACTATAAACTAATACGATGATGGACTAATGATAAGTATCAGATGTCACCCAACGGCAACACTCAACATATTTCCTTAATTAATGTGTGTCCGGTAAATTGGTATAAAAATAAGAAACGTACAATGCTTTTAATATTTTTCAATACTTAAGATCTTTATTTCCTGCTTTATTCGACTCGAGTTGAAAATAAAAATTGATTATTTATTTCTATTTTCTAGTTCCTAATTTGTATTAGTCACTTCTAAGTTTGTCTATAAACATCCCTGTCAAACCCTGAAACTTAAAACCATCTGAGGCTTTAACTATAATATACACATCAAAGTAAAATTATAAGTCTGACAGACTAGAACTTGAGTGTAACATAACATAACTTATTGAGTCAATTTTGTGTGCAACTACTTCATAAAAAAATAGCAGTGTTAAAACTTGTAGACTAGTACCCAATGGTGGAACAGGCCACATGTAAAATTATTTTATTTTTTTAGTCATTAATAAATGTAATTCTAATTACAATTATACAACTATAAATATTTTTTTAGAGTTTTACCAATCCACAACATTTTACATTATTTTTTTTTCATTTTGAGGTTCTTCGACTTCAAAAACATATTTTTAGGAAAGTCTGTTAGTCTGTGGGCACGATACTGGTCAAAACGGCTGAGTGGATCGAAACCAAATTTTGATAAGGAACAGCCTCATCGTAACGACTTTTTGTTAAATATGTATAACATTATTTACTCGGCATTACTCTGGAATAACAAACCATCTCAAATATTTTGTCTCTGTATTCATGAATGTAAAAAGGCTCCAGCTAGAAGCACTTGCACACTGCTGTCGTGTGAAGTCAGAAGTTGATTGACTTCAAATTGGCTGTATCACGGTTTATATGTACCTGTGGCATGTATCACAGTCACGGGAGAAGAGGGAATACAAACCAATCAAAACATTATCTCTCTTCAAACCATAGTTTCCTTCAATTTCTGCAGAAACTCAAATAAATTAACAACTGCTTGCAAAAGTGTTATTGCATTAGTTAAACAACTTACTCTGCCACGGTCAGTTCTTATAGCTCATCTTTTATTTACCGTTTTTATTGTAATAAAATTAATTAAAACTTGGAATTTAATAATGCTTCAGGACTATTAAATTGTAATAACAAAGTGGTCGGTTCGCACAAACCCATATAATTCGCGTGGAGGTTTATAAACGCGAAATGCAACCAAAACTTAATTACATTATCTGAGCCGATCTAAGTAGGTCGACGAATGATTTTGGTTGCTTGATTAAAATCTTCACTCAGCGGGCCGTCAGAATGTTTGATAAATCGATGAATAAATATTACGGTTTGTTAATATCTGTATTATATTTAGTATGTAACTTTATTAACCATATTTACAAGAACGCGCGATAAGCAATAAAAAGTTAAAAATTGACAAATTTAATGTCAATTTTGTTAAAAACATTCTGTTTTTTCCTCTAAATAAATTTTGAAACAGGTTGAAGCATGATTCTTTCCTACATTTGAAGTCTTGTAATGACAAAAGTAGATTTATGCTGCGTTTCAACGCTAGAAGTATCTATAGAACTGAAATACCATGGAAGTCACCAAAAATTCTATTGCTGATATTTTAAGTATATTGTCTGACAAAAAAGATTAGAGACACGTTCTCCCACCACCCAGATCTGGACTTCCACCACATTTTTATAATAATTAACATTAAACATATAATCAAAAAAGTTCTGTATTTGGCCACTTGAGGCACTGATTGGAAAAACTTAGCTGTCATATTCTCTAGGAAATACACAATCCGAATAAAGAAGAACATAAATTAAATGAATGATTGGATAAAGCATAATAATCCAGCTACTCTTGATGCCATAACTGAGATTTACAAACTGCGCTTTGTGAAAATGTTTATTCTTTAGATCTGTATCTCATTCACATATAAGCAGTTGTAAAATAGACAGGAAGTTCTCTTGAGACTAAAACAACACTTATGCTGTCATTTGTTAGAAACACAGATGAATGTTAAAATAATCGTTTTTTATTTTGTAAAATGTTTGCAATGCCTATGTTAGAAAGTTAACTAAATAATTTAATAATACATTTGAAGTAAAACCATCCGCCCTTGAATCTCGTACCCCGATAAAGTGTCATTCTGAAATAATAAATTAGTATAATCATTCAACAAAAAGTGATGGTAAATTATATTTTCTCGGAAAAAATGGTAGTGTCCGGCGTTAAAGTAGAAAATCGGTGTATACTGTAACGACACTATGAACTTTATAATACAATTTAAGAAAAAAATAACAAATGAAAAAATCACTAGTTAGCAAAATGGTAACAAATAAAAATTTTAAAACAAAAATAAATATTAGAAAAAAAACATTTAAAGGGAACCTTTTATTGAAATGTACTAAACAGGGAAAAAATAATTATTTTTAATCATTTAGATTCAAAAAATTATAAAATCGTGGGCTATAAATTCTATATGATCATTTTTTAGTCACAACCCACGCTTTCATATTTATGAACCCAAATTAATAAAAGTCATTTTTTTAGTACATTTCAATAAAAGCTTGACTTTAAAAAGTTTTTTTCAACTAATATTTTATTTTGTTCTGTTTAGTCTTTCAAAATGTTTACTATGAAAATATAAATTCTTAAAAATTAAATTATTATGTAATTCTAAAAACGATTAAATCATTTATTGTCATCGGAAGTGCATATGTGTACAAAATTTCAAACCAATTGAATATGTGGCGTCCGTCATATTGAGTTTACAATAATTTATGTCACATCTCACTCGTCACACTCCTTCATTTAATTCACATGTTAATCCGCCATCTTGTCTTGAATTCTTCTGCTATAATATCCCTGGCGACTGATCTTAAAAGAGAAGTTAGCTATGAACGAATATCCATGATCGATGTAGTTCAGCAAGAAAATCAATGCAGTGAACTCATAACATATATTTTATTACAAAACAAATGCCCAGAAATTTAGTTTAATTTCTAGACTAAATTGTCCATCGGTGTTAACACTTAATTTGGACTAACTGAACTTGTTCACACCATATTATGCAAGCGATATGAATTTAATTTATTTATATTATATCTCATTATAATATATCGAACATCGTATAAATCACCTTGCATAGTAAACATCTTAATTAGAATTCGTTAGTTTAAAATATATATCGTATCGAGTTGTCCTTAATTTAATTCGGAATTTAGTTGGAACGCTTTCAGCGGACTGTAAAATGCGCATCCGAAATAATTAATTTTATACATAGTGACGAAACGCAGTCTATGGCTTTTGTCGGTATTAAAGTCGAGTGTACGGCGGCCAGACCTATATAGTATATATTATATATAGTACCTGCTTTCGTTCCTGTCCTAGGCAACGCGGTGGCGCTAACGATTTCGTTGCCTTCAAATTATAGCCAAACTTCAAACAGAGACTACCCTACTGTTTGCAGCTATTATGTAATGAAATGAACGACAAAGAGAAACGGATCAGAGTCAAATTTATGGTAACTAATCTTCTATTCTATTTGAGTTTGCTGTTAATATTTTCAGTGTTTGAATATTCCTATTTTAATTAGGAAAATGCCAGTAGGATAATTTAAATACGAAAAATGAAACTGCTGAGACTCAGAATCCTTCTTAATATTTTTTGATAAAGTAAAATTGAATGTAATCATATCACCAATAACTTTGTGGTGGGCGCGTTTGCACAATACTTATTATACTTGCGTTTTGTTAATACAGTCTAAAAAAATCAAGGTCAAAATCAGTTGAAGTATAGAAGCATAGAACCATGTCGCTGCACACCGTACACAAAAAAAAACTCGAGGGTAAAAAAAGAGTGCAAAATTAAGCATTAGTATACTCCCGTTCTGGAATAGTAGAGAGTAACTCATCATTATACTATAGTCTGCTTGAACAATGTAAAGTATACACATCCAACGAATAAAAACTGCGCCGCTTATATTATAATCTGGAGTATAAGTGTATTAGTCATTCCATATAATTAGCGAACCGTATATGTACTATAGATATATGTGCATTTGTACAAGTTAGTAACTAAAAATAGTTTGAAAAAATGTTTTGGCACATTGCAGTACGTATATGAAATTTCCACTTTTGTTTAAGATAAGTTTCGGATCGATTCGAGCGAGCTATAAATGCACACCTTTGGAATCAAAACTGAAAAATCAACTTAAAATAATAACTAAATATAGTAATACTACAAATCATTTTACATGGAAAATACAAAAATGTAGTATTTCTGCATACGAACGTTACATAAAATCAGCAGAAACAAAGCTGCAGTCTCTCTCTCTATATACAGACTCTCTCTATATGGTGCCGTTTCACTCCGCTCGAAATTTCTATCTGACTTTGCAAGCTTCTTACATGCTTTCTGTGTATGTGAGTCGTATTTCGAAGAGAAATCAACTTGTTAGTGTATTTGCCATATGGCAACATACACTATTGGCGTCGGTCGGATGGCGGGACCTAGGGGTCGGACCAAAATTTCTCGACGTTTCATAACCTCCTAAACACTTTGGCACCATTTTTAAAAATGTTTATATATATATGTATATATATATATATATATATATATATATATATATATATATATATATGTGTGTGTGTACGCGCGATCACTTTCGAAAGAGTTAATTTATTTCAACGAAATTTGGGCCACGTGTTGAAATCCATCACCGCAAGAAGTCTATTTAAAATGGGCCTAATCGGGCTATTTTAAGGGTAGTTTTTAGGGGTTGAAAACTGTTTTTGGGCCCCAAAATACCGAAAAAATTCTCCGAATCGTTTCAAAATTGAAATTTAACCCTTTGGTAGTGATAAAAAAGTGTCCCCACAATTTAAATAAAATCGGCCCGACAGGACCAGATTTACAAATTTTATGAAAACACTAGTTTGCAGATAGTGACTTATTTATTGAAGGGTGTATTTAATTCGGTGTAGACGTTAGATTGATAATAATATTACAATTAAGAAAAAAATGTTATTTTAAGGGGTGTATTAAGGGGTTAAATTTTTTATTTTGCCCAAAAACAAACTTAATTTCACATAATAAAAGTATAAAACCACACGGCCCTATACAAGCAAATACACTATATTGTCGGCAGGGTTTTGGCACTGCGACCCGGCTTTTTTTTAGCTGTGATCACATAGTGCAAACACATTTCAAAAAGAGAAAGACGGCTGTATGTATTTGAAGATCGCTACTGTTGAAATGGTAAAAGCCATACCATTGTGGAATGTGTTAAGCCAATTTAACAATTGAATTGAAATCGGTCTATACGCAGACGTGGTTAGGTGTTTGTTTTCGGTTGACTGATTCGATGGAAAGCACTATTTAGAGAAACTCTGATGCCGTAATTGCTAAACGCCTCAGTAAAGATTATTTTAATTTCAATATTATACTGCATTGAAAGTAAAATATTGAATAAAAGTTAATATAAATTGTATTAACTTGGCAATATAAAATAATATACATATTTTAATACGTAATTTATTTTGTGTAAATAATACCCCATGATGTACCTTCCTATTAAGTATTTATTGACACCTACCTACTTCAGAATTAATATTTTAATTAAATATCAAAAGTTTTAAACTAAAAAGTTTACGTTTGTTTACAATACATAATAATACATAATTTAGTCGCCATTGTTTTTATCTGATAATAAATTTGACATAAGGGTTTTGCCAATGCCTCAAGTTAATGCATTGCTGTATTATTAAATATGCAAAGCTTTTCTACTAGTTCTAAGCCTAGTAGTCCATGAAGAGTAATCTCAATAAACTAATAAATTGTAGACTAAAGTAGTGTAAACTAAATTAATAAATTTAAATAACTTCATAAATGCCTGTGTTTTTGTTTGTTAATTGTTTGCTTAAGGCTGTCGGAACCAGTGGTAAGGGGCGAGGTAGGCAAAAGACATATTGTGGGTGTGACCTTCTTTAGCTCTGTCTCACTCAAATCATCCGCACGTTTCAATTTTTGGCTGGTGCCACACTACGAGGCTAAAAGATGCTATTGCAAGGGAGCCGCTGTCAATTGATTACTCTAATTTTTGGAAATATTTTGAAGATTTAAAAAACTTTTCCGAAAAAGGAAGAGTCACTTTAGGTTTGTGATGAAACAGTTTTGTGAAATAAGTACGAATAAGGTCCTAGGATAACATTGAAAACGTGTGTTTTTTTAGCACAATTAATGCCAACTTTTTTCTGGTAAATCGTACAAAAATTACAAAAGTAGTCCACTAGAGACCTAGATTTGTCCTTTATCTTCCGTATAGAAAAAGAATTTTTGCAGAATGTTGACGAATAAGTTTACAATCAGTTGACAGCCGAAGCTCTATTTTTGGCTTAACTTCAGAGCGTTCCGACAGCCTTAAACTAAATAACCAATGAACGTTAGCAAACCGTTCTATTGATATCGGTATCTAAAAACGGCTTTCGATATTGATATGAAAACTAAAGGGTTATCCAAAAAGGACTGTAGGAAGTTTAAAAAAAATATGTATATTTTCATCACGTTTTTTTTTTATTTTATTATAAAATGATAGTTTGATGCATTACAATTAAACATGAAAAACAATATCGTTTAAATGCTGCAGAAGCGGCTCACTTATATTATAGTCTAGGATCCGGCATTACAAATATAATATACTCCCATCTGTTATTTTTTTTAATGAAAGATTATTTTATTACCTATCCAACGATATTAGGTTGCCTAAACAAAAGTGGATCACATTGATCACACCCCATAAAAATGTTTTTTTTTCTTAACTGAAATATTATTATCAATCTAACGTCTACACCGAATCAAATACACATTTCAGTAAATAAGTTTATATCTGCAAATTAGTGTTTCAAAAATTTGTAAGTCGATTTTATCAAAATTTTAGGAGCACTTTTTAATTGCTACCAGAAGGTTAAATTTCAATTTTGTAACGATTCGGAGAAGTTTTTCTGTATTTTAGGGCCCAAAAACTTTTTTTAACCCCAAAAAACTACCCATGAACCCACTTTTGTTTAGGCAACCTAGTACCGTTGAATAGGTAATAAAATAACCTTTCATTTAAATAAAATATTAATTAAATAACAGATGATGGTATATATTTGTAATGCCGGATCTCGCACCATTACGAGTTACGTAAAAATTATTTTTCTGTTTACAGATTTTCAAGGAAATGTCCGTGGAAATACGATTCCCTAGATATCAATAATATTATCAAGATAATGAACCTTTCCTTGGAAATCTGTAATAGAAAAATAACTTTTAAGTAACTCTACTTTCTTTAAGCATCTTCAAGTCACTTGAGGCAAGTAACTTGACAAATGCAATTTACTCGTAACTGATGAAACAAGTACAACGTTAAAGTTTGCATAACATAGACTTTGAAACCAACTACTTATAAATTTGGATGTAATTTATGTAATATGTTTCATGAAAACTTTATTTGATCCGATTGACCTTAATTAATAGCACAACTAGTAAAGTGTTAAAACTCAGACACGGTGCTAATCTCTGTCACATCTGTACGGAAGTAATAAGAAATGATCAAGACCAAGAATATGTCAAACTTTTTAAACGAGCACTCAAGTTGACTAATGACGATGTCATAGATTAATTTCGGATTAGGTGTTCTCGTGTCAACTTTGACTAAAATGAGTTAATAGGATTGCTAATAACAAAAAATTCAATAAAGCACAAAGGCAATCTTAATTTGTTTCTGAAATATTAAGACAGCAAACTTAGAAGTGTTTTACTAAAAAAGTCCTGTATAAAGTACGTTTTATTGAAAATTGGTGATTTTAATATTGCTTTAGATAACGTAAAGTAAGGTATAATGCAAAGGGAGTGTTTTCAGTAAAAATAAGCTAAACTTTATTTATTCAGAAGTATTTATTTTTCACCTATCTGCGAACTCGAAATAAACTTCTTTCAAACATGCATTATAACTGTCAGAATTTTTCCTGTAATTTTTAATTATTGTTCATTTTTGAGTTTGATAGAAAGAAACTAAAGTTGCACAATTAAATGCACCAACGATTTCATAGCTCGCGTCATGCAATTTGCTACTTGAACGAACAATATTGCATGAAGCATCAAGAAACGGCATGCTGAAAATTGTACGCTAGCATTTGTTATACCGTAATAGCGACTGTTGAACGCGTTTCTTGTTTTTAAATTCGCTATATGAAAATTAAGGAGATTAACATGAAATTTGCATATACCAATGTACCAATTACATTATACATGATGTCCGATTTATTTTGTTAAACTTCACGAGTGTTAAATTGTTCATACAATCTGGAAATTTTATGGAATATTTGCTCATGCAAATATACAAAAAAAAAAAACATATTTAAACAAACAAGCAATGCTATTAGCCTAGGCGAAATAGATATAAGAGTGATATTTAGAGAAAAACGTATTAACAAAGGGAATTTTGCAGAAAACTGTCAAAAGTAATCCTGGGACGTTACGATTGTGAATCCGGCTTAATAAATTTGTTTAAAATTATGTGATACTTTTGAACTTATATAATGTATTAATTTTATCTGTGAAATGATATTTTTATTGTAAAAAATTCAGTTACAATCTCGCACTCTCGTAGTTAACACAATTATTTTATTTCTTTTCTTGTAATTGGTACTAAACATTCGGACTAATAATTCTTGTAATTTTTGCGCTTAAATTATTTGCCTTGTAAATCGTACTTTTGTAAGTGTAAATCTAAATCAAATATGTATTTTTTTTATTCTCTTAAAATACGAAAAATCTGTGTAATTTTATATATATTTCTATTTTGAATCTACGGCTGGTCAGATATGAACGAAAACTGCAGGAATGGGCCCGCTCTTGCTTCTTAATTATTTTTATCAAACACTGCAGTTTTCCATAACACTTATTCTGGACTCTGCATCTCATATCTAACCAGGTAGCGAAAATGCGCAACGCTACAATCCCTTTACTAACATACAATAAATCCCACCCCTCACTGCCTGCTTACTTTTTTATGGCGGTGAAATTACCACATAAAGTGTATTTTTTCAAAAATCTAGGGAATTATCTATTTTAGAACAAAAAAATTCACTATCAGCCTCAAAGCTGATAAAATTTTGAGCATACAGACGTGTTAAAAAAATATCTTTAATGGTTACTGAGCCATAGTGCTCGAAAAAATCACCTCAAGTCGTTAACTCATGGTTAAATTATAATGTATTTTTCAATCGCTGAATTTGATATGTTCTATACCGAATTTTAAAATAAAAAAGAACGCTCTAAAGTATGATTTTCACCCGGACGGATTAGGCAGAGAGAGTTTTTTAATATGCTAATAAACGGACCTGCCTCGACATTTTTCCGCAAAATCCCCTTTGTCGATTCGTTTATTTTTCTTAATTCGCTTAGACTATATGTGCATAATAAGTTATATAATATCCATGTGAGCAAGTACATTTTTGACGTTAACGGATAATAACAATAATACGTTATTGCGGCGTAAGGAGCACCATAATAAATATAATTGTTACCGATCACTCTTTACAATAATTGTCAAATGAGTTCCGTCAGATTTGCGTAAAAACAATCAACATCGTGTCGAAACATTTTGGCACGCCGTATGATGCATAAAACTTGTCACTACGTAACGTACACATGGGCACATCTCGTAGTCTAAGTTAACTATGTAAAGTAAAAAATAAATTTACAATAGGAACGTTGACTATTTTTGAGAAAATGTTTTAACTCGTGCATAAGTACCTATTATAGTCATAAATATTTATTATTTTTATTTAAATACGACTCAAGCTTTAAAACTCATGTATTTTAAATTCCGTTTCAAATTTCGTTCCAAAGCGCCAATACTTGTCACGTGACTGCCATGACATCATACAGTCATAAACGCTGGTAAACTGGTGAGGTGATGAAAGGTTTTTTCGTAGTTGTTGCTATAACTATATGTAATTTGACGTTTCCTATTTATTAATAAATAATAATAAATTACACACTCTAAATATTAACCAAACAGTAAACCTTTTGACAGCGTCTGATAATGTTTATGACTGAGTGATGTCATGCACTCTGATTGGTGTTTGTTGTCACGTGACATGAGAGTGATTTATTTACGTTTTATTTATTAAATATTAATTAAATTCCTTAAAAATAACGAAAAATATTGTGTTTTTTAGTATTTCTATCATAGAAACTACCACTTAACATTAAAATTATGTTTATATATTTTGAATCCAGTCCCTATTCACTTGGTTATCAGTTACTAACCAGTGCTGTTCAGGTCGCGACTGAAAATAATTTATGGAGATTGGTCGAAAACTGAAGTTGTTCATTAAATTAATTGGTGTGAGTGATTAATGACAGTAATTTTCCAAAAAAAGTCTATTCTCGGAGTAATGGAGACATATTTGCAGACGCTGCCAGGACATAGATTGACTCGGTCGGCACTATTGTAAGCACATTTAAGCTCATATATAATTCATAGTAACATTATCGACCGTATAACGAGCGAAAGCAGTTGAACAGTGTGAGTGGGTCCTCGTTTTAGCTTCGTTCTTACCGAGAACAGCTCAACCATGGTTCTCATCCTATATAATAATATTGTTGCAACTTCTAATGAAGTTCTTAACATGAGGATTATAATTGTTCTTCTATTCTTATAATCTAGCGTGAATTTTTACGCCGATAATGAAATTGAGGAAACTTGAGGAACATTTTGTTTTACATATTTCAATAGTGATGTAACTTTTCACGTGAAGAGGATGACAAGCTGACAGTGAAAATGTAAATTTGTAGAATGTTTTCTTCATTCGATTTAAAAAAAAAAAACAAAATTTAGTATAAGCTTTTTAGAGTACAATTATCGGTGTAATAAATTATACAATATCAAATTAAATGTTGTGTTGTGTTCAACTAGCGCTTGTGAGGCTGTTGAGAATGAAAGCACTTAACTAACCAGAGATATTTCTCTTTATTAGAATATTTGCCATATGGCACTTACACGTCGGTCGAATGGCGAAACTTAGGAGTGGAACCAAAATTTCTCGACGTTTCACAACCGCTTGAATCAATTGAAAATAGCGGCAACTTATTCAGAAGGCTATGAAACGTCAGAAATTTTGGTCCGACCTCTAGGTCCGACCATCCGACCGTTGTCAATAGTGTATGTGCCATATGGGAAATACACAAAAAATGTTGCTACTGCATAGCGACCTATAGCCGTTTTTAGATTTGCCAAAGGCATGAATATTGGAACAGTTTTATACGGTCGGCTCTTCATTCTCCAGTCACACTGCACTGAAGAGAACCCGTGCAAGTGTTTGCTTTTAACGAGACATTTCGAACCTTTTAACAGAAAATTGTTAAGTTATGTAAACAAGAATGAGAATTTTAAATTCCTATTATATTATTATAACAGATTACGGCATGTACAAATATTTCCGATTTTAGACTAGGTATCTGGTTTATTTTTGAAACTATAAAAAATCAGCGACTATTACGAATCACTGGTATTTTTAATGAAAGCATAGTGATAGGGTCAAAAATAGGGTCATATACTGTTTACATTAACGTGAAAACACAACGAAAATGATTTTTTGTACTACATCCTAGCTGAATAACGGGAAGTGGGTCAAATTCAACTTGTAAGGTTCGGTTACAAACCCACAGACAGACAAGTGGGGTCCCCTAGCCTTTTTGACAAAATAACAATTATAACTGGAATGTTGTTTATTACTGTTGACAACGTAAATTTCTGTTAATGAATCCCCATTTGACTTAAGACAACTCTACTTACCATACTTGCAAATTTTAAATGTAAATAAATTAGAACCTTATAAATATTCCTATCGGAATGAATGTGTTCTTTATATTTAAAGCTTACAATTATTTTTTCCTGTACACGAGAATTACCTCGCCGATTGAAAACAATGTATCATAATCGATTGAAATTTCTAGTTACGACTTTTTTGACGAGTGATACTGTTGCGTGATTGGAAACCAATAATTTGCAATTTTAAAGTGTGTACATTTGACACTATTTCACATAATTAAAAAAGGGGACAAAGGTGTGATAATGCCGTACAATAAACAGAAGCAAACAATAAAGAGCATTGTTATTTTTGCTGTCAACCCTTGTTAGACCGTTTTTCGTTACAATCTAGTTCCATTTTTTTAATCAAAAATCGTTGATGGCAATTTTTTTACGGTATGAATATAATATATCGTTATTAACAAAAATGTGAACTATTACGATATATAATCGACACTCTAACAGTTAAACGAAAATACGATAAAATATCTTAAGTCGTAATACAGATAAGTCTAATCGCAGAGAATTTATTCCAGTCCATTTTTCAATTAAAAACAGCAAATTACTTCGAAAGTCTTAAAAATAAACAAAAATAATTTAGTGTGACATACATTTAGAAATTTAATTATTAAGTTATAAATGTTTCATAATTATTATTTTCTTTTGTATAAAGTAGTAGATTAAAATTTTATTCAACACATTTATATTATATCGAACTAAATAAAAAAAAATTGGTTAGAAGCGATGCTAATTTTGTGTAAATTAATTAAACCAAAGTAAATTATAAACCCACCATTTCATTTATTCATTAATTTTTTTACTGAACAGCTACAAAACTGTTTCATTTTATATTTTTATGAGAGAAATATTATTCTAACCATTAAACAATATAATTTTTGCTTAAAGCTAAAAATATATATTTCGTCATATTTTTAACGTTATTTGTAAGTCCATATTTTTCTTAATGTCAAAGTTCACACGTCCATATAAAATATAAAATTTACAGGATGTCCAGCCATGGTTGATGTTATGTAATAAACATTAGTTTTAATTTGACAAATAAATATATCATTATGTTAAAAAAGAATTATTATAAAAATTAAATTATTATATAACACTAATTAATCATTTCACAGAGATAATTAAATCACAGTAAGCCCACATAGGCACTCGTAAAACATAATTACGTGGAGAGCAATGCGCAAATAGCGGGATATATTTTTATATACTAATATAATATTATGTATTATACCATAGCAACGAGAGCTTTATTTGTAATTACATTTTCTTTAGGATTTTTCGGAAATTTAGAGTGCAATTTTTCAATAATAACATTTTGTTTGAAAGAAGTGTGACCAGTCTCTCTATCCGTCCGACTGATATACCACCATCGACTGGATGGAGTTTAATAAAACTAAATATACCTAAATATTTAATTATAGAAACGTGATACTCAGTTCAAGTATGGCGCAATACCGTCCAATAACGATTATGTGACCGCTTCACCAATAAAAATGATCGTCAAATGTTCGAAACTGGAAGGTATTGGAAGGCTGGTCTAAGAAAACGGCAAATAACGACCAGCTTTCACGCCAGTCAAAGGAGTCTGATCACACATCGGTCGATGATGTCTTAATAAAATAAGTGGATCACAACTATTATTTCTATAAACATATTTTGAGAATACATATTTTACATTTAGATACTAACACAATTAGCCATTTTATATTTGATATTTAAAAAATAGAAAAACAAGATAATTATTTTTCGACTATCTTTTCAGACAGTAAATCGTCCATCCTCAGAATATACATATACTAAAAATCAGTGCAAATTAATACAAGATGTTATTTGCATTTTTAAATGATCCTATTTAACTTCCCGTTTCGTATATTTGTATCAAGTTGTAATCAAAATCTTCATGGTTGAGGATTTGTTGAAATGATTATTGAAAGGTATTAATAATTATAGCGTTAACCTAGTGCAAAATAACTCAGCGAGAGTATAATTGCTAGTTAGAAGATAGCTAGTCTAATAACATGCATATATTACAAGGAATAATATTTTGTCTTTGTAATTAACAACACTCTAAGTATAAACTAGGAATATTAAAATATTTTTATGAATTTCCTTTAATTAGATTAATTATAAATGTGCGATAAAATGCATTTTATGATGACCCAGATACTTTTTACTTTAAAAATCGCCTGGTATTTGTGTTTGTCGCTTAATTTTACCAGAATGCAAGGTCTTAATAACTCAACTATTGACACGAATGTCCAAACACCTATTATCGTCTGTTTCAAGGTTTATAGCACATAATATGATGTAATGTTTTTGCATTGAAGCAATGCTTTTACGAGGCAGCCCGTCGCTGCAATGAACATATTTAATTTCAGAAACTCCCTACAATGACGCTTATATTAAGGACATTCAGGATGCTTAAGTGGTTATGAAGTTTCTTAATCCTAAACCCACGTGCTATGACATCGCTAAAAATATTATTAATATCTAAATAATATGAGAGTTACGTCATCTTGCGAATTATAAAATATACTGCTACGCAGTAGTCATAATATAAATAATACAGATATACACCGTGGACAGAAATATTTAGAGTTAAATCAGTCAGACATGCATGTTAACCTAGAAATTGTTTAAATGATTTATCAATCTCTCTCTCTCCGTATGTGGTGACATTTTTCTCCTTCGATATTTTAAGAAAAGAACAAGATAGGATCATGCGATTTTTTTTATTGTATTTAACATCTGATTAGATTAAGCTAATTGGATTTAGTGGATCCTGAAATATTTTTAAAAATATATTCAGCCATAGGTAAAAAAATTTTTAAATGGGATCTAGATGGTAAAATGTGAATACATTTTTGTCCTAAAAAATACAAATAGGTATCAAGAAAAAAATATTTTCAAAAAAAAATTGTGGACATATTTTCTTTTTTTTTTTGGTCTGTGTAATCAAAATGTCTATGATTTTAGTTCGCCTTTAATAGATCACACAAATGCAGAGGTGCAGTCGATTTTTTTAAAACGACTGTCCTTTAGTTAGTAAGCATATTTTATAGCATGTCTGGCACTGGTCTTTAATAAATAAATAAACATTTTAACCCATTAAAGGCCCGTGTCATCATGTGAGGACACTTGTTCTTTTTTTTTTTATTTAAGCCTGACAATTTTTTTACAATCTGTCATCAGTGTCGCATTATTTACATACGTTTTTATGTCTATAATTTTTTTTGTTGGCATTATTGTGAAATATCATAGTATATTACCTACTTAAATTTCGAAAAAAATATGAAATATTTTTTCAAAAAAATAATAATCTGGCCCTTAATGGGTTAAGCGTTGTCATATATAGGTTAAACAATACCGTATAAGGTCTGATAGAATAATCGGCATCGTGTGTTTTTTTCTTTATCAGATAATATTGAACATTTTTGCCCACACTGTATATTTGTGAATAGGGTAATTACCTCAGTTATTAGATTTGATAAAGGTTGAGACTCTGTCAGGACCGTAGGGGCATTTTAAATAAATTATAATTAGATGTTTACAGTCATTAAAAGTTTAATATAAAGTCTAGGGATGTGTTTACATTGTAGCAGAATTTTTATAAAAATAAATCGAACATGACCCAATTTCAAATAGAATATGAGAATGTCTCTATAAAGAATAAAATAAATTTTCCCCGAGCTTTACAATCACAATTACTTTCAATAAAAGACCGATGCAGTTATTTCTTGGTTGTTTATTGGAAACAATTTCAAATGACATGTAGACAGAGAAGCTGTAAAGTTAGAGTAAATTTTTTTTCCTTTTTATAGGCATTGTGATTCCTTTTTTGAAGTTGGTTCAATTATTTTTTTATTTCTAATTATGTCAATTGAAAATATTCTTTCAAATCTAATCAACTATGTATAAATTATAAAGTAAATATCCACACACGATACGATCAATAGAATTATAGTATTTTATTACCAAAAGAAATTAAATGACGACATACTTATATGTTTCGGCCAAAAGCCATCTTCAGGTCATAATTTTACAATAGGACATTACATGTATAAAAACCCGGGTCGCAGTGCCAAAACCCTGCCGACAATATAGTGTATTTGCTTGTATAGGGCCGTGTGGTTTTTATACTTTTATTATGTGAAATTAAGTTTGTTTTTGGGCAAAATAAAAAAATTAACCCCTTAATACACCCCTTAAAATAACATTTTTTTCTTAATTGTAATATTATTATCAATCTAACGTCTACACCGAATTAAATACACCCTTCAATAAATAAGTCACTATCTGCAAACTAGTGTTTTCATAAAATTTGTAAATCCGGTCCTGTCGGGCCGATTTTATTAAAATTGTGGGGATACTTTTTAATCACTACCAGAGGGTTAAATTTCAATTTTGAAACGATTCGGAGAATTTTTTCGGTATTTTGGGGCCCAAAAACAGTTTTCAACCCCTAAAAACTACCCTTAAAATAGCCCGATTAGGCCCATTTTAAATAGGCTTCTTGCGGTGATGGGTTTCAACACGTGGCCCAAATTTCGTTGAAATCAATTAACTCTTTCGAAAGTTATCGCGCGTACACATATATATATATATATATATATATATATATACGTATATAAATATATATATATATATATATATATATACATATATATATAAACATTTTTAAAAATAGTGCCAAAGTGTTTAGGAGGTTATGAAACGTCGAGAAATTTTGGTCCGACCCCTAGGTCCCGCCATCCGACCGACGCCAATAGTGTATGTTGCCTTATGGCAAATACACTAAAAATACTGTTAAAGTATCATTATAGTATGATTGTGTAAAGAAATATGAACTTTCAAGAGAAGAAAATGGGTTTTTACTTTATAACTCAAAGTTCATATTTCTTTACACAATTATACTATAATGATACTTTAACAGTATTTTCTCCTTTTTTATACATCTAATGTCCTATTGTAAAATTATGACCTGAAGATGGCTTTTGGTCGAAACATGTCGTCATTTGATTTCTTTTGGTAATACAATACTATAATTCTATTGATCGTATCTTATGTGGATATTTACCTTATACTTGAAATAACACAAGAAGTGGAGTCATACCAAATATTTATAAATTGCATTCTTAAACCAGATCGTCTGGATAAATCCGTATAATGTGATCAGTATAATTCATTATTTTTCATGCAGTCTCAAATTCAAAAGTTTTATCTAAATCGGTCCAGTAGTCTGAGAGTCCATACATATAAGAATGAACATACGTACACAACGAATTGAGCACATTTGAATGTCGATTAAGATGGACACGGAAGTGCAAATACCAGTCGTCCGACATTTCTGTAATTCGGATCTGGGATAATAAACACACACTTTTAATTCAATGTTCCGTTACTGTCATTCGATTATTATTTTAATCTTAATCTGCAAAATTAGTTTCTATTTGAACTTGTTCTCAGATTAAAACTTGGGAGCTGAACTGGGGACTTGCAATAGAGGAGGTACCTACTTATTCTCAGATCCAGAGAATGTTTCATGTTTATAGACTCTTCTATAAAGTCGAAACGAGGGTCGGTGAGTCTCACGAGTCAAAATACCATTCGAGACATATACTATATTTTTTGACGTATCCCTTATAAAATTTAAATAATTGATTTTCAAATCATTTTGAATATATATTTTTTTTTTTGACAGCTTGATTATCAAACATCACTTCTATTAAGATTGCTTATTAAAATTACTATTCGCGACTGCTATTGTTTTAGATATATTTCTAATTATAGGGTTTATGGAAATTATTGCATATTTTTGTTTTACTTTACGCGCTAGTGATATTTAGATCATTTTACGACCGCTATATAAACATGAAACGCTACAGCTATCTTATAGAATAAAATTTTATAAAATAGCTGTTTTTTATGTGTAGTGTGCATCGGTAGTAAAATGGGCTATTACTATAGTCGGTGACGAAGAACGCGCGGTAAAATAAAATGCAATAATAATAATTAAATGTTTTTCAGTTTATTATTTCTAATAATATATGAAGGAAAATTTAATAATTTTAATAGTCCAACTGAACTCAAACCTGGAATTTTATACGCGCAATACAGATGACAGATCGTCACCTACACTTACGCGTCCATACTTTTCCCAGTCTACTTATATATAGTGTGTATAGTGTAGGTAGCGTACCTACTACCCTAACCTACTATTAGAAGTTAAGTTTGCTACACAAGGGAAAATGTTGAAAATACTGAAAGTGAAGAAAAATTCCGCTATTTTAAAGGATGGACATTTAGGGCGAAATGATATTTTGACCTGTGCGCTGTTAAACTCGCCGCGCTCGTTTCACATAATGTGTTAATTTTTCCCCTATAAATAAAGCAATAGTAGGAAAACCAATATAATACTCGATATAAAAAAAGCACGTATCTGGGCTCGGCCGGGATTTGAACCCGGGACCTCTCGCACCCGAAGCGAGAATCATACCCCTAGACCACCGAGCCGTTGATTAATACTTCGCATACATGATGCTTCTACACTGACAACTTTCTATTTGGTTTTGCATTTATGCACAAAATAAGAACAGGTATTTGAGATTTTAATTAATAGATGTTTGTAATTACACCACATAAACAACGGCGTCGCGTCCCAATAATCCTTGATTAATTACCTACTGTATTATTAACTGTAAGCAATAGTAAAGCAAATAAGAAAGTAGTTTGATTAAAAAGTATTGAAAATTAAATCCCGGGAGAGGTATCGTGCTAACACACACCCACACAAATATATTTCCATCAAAAATATTTCGAAAACTAAACGCCGGATAAAAAATGTTTCGAACAAAAATTGTATTAATTCGAGAGATAAAGAATATGAAATTATTATTTTCTTAAATTAATAACTAATTTTTTTATCTGATCTGGATTTATCACGTATCTAAAATGCAAACTGCAGTTAGCTCATCGAAATTTAAATTTGTTTAAATTATCAAAAAGAATTATTTACGAACATGTTTTCTACTTTCATAGTTTCACTTTATAAAAAAACAGAAACATTTCGATGCTTGCAATTTTTTTTAAATTTTGTTTCAGTGTATCCTACTCGTTAATATCAGATAAAAAATGTTACTTCTGAAAGACCAGCGTTGACCTAGAGATTACTATTATCGTTCAATTTTCATTTGTAAAACTGTTTTGTTGTGTTTTTTTTAATATATGTTAAAATCCTCGTTATAAGTATTAAATATTAATACCCAACTTTTAGAAAGCATTAGAAATATAACCAACGAAAAAAAATACCCTTTCTCGGTTGCAGAAAGCATTGACAGAAAAAAAAAATTTTTTTGCAAACTTTTATTTAACTTCACCTGCAGTTAGTCAGTCTGTTTACTTCCACATCGATTTGAAATTGTGTGCAGGTATGTATTCCCGATGATAGTACCTACATGTTAAGTCATATTTATTAGAAATAAGTAATCAATTAATTTTGATAAATTAATGTTTTTTCCAAATTAATGAATGAACGTGAAACTGGTATACAGTAATAGCGAATGGTATACAACAAGCCCGGATAGCCCGGTTGGTAGAGCATTAGACTCTTAACCTTAAACTCGTGGGCTCGAGTCCCTAGTTAGACGAATGCGTTTTTGTTTGTTTTGTTAAACATATTCTTTAAAAATTTGAAAGACTAAAAAGAACAAAATAAAATATTAACAAAAAACTATTTTAAAAATTATTTTTATTGAAATACTAAAAAGGAAATTATGACAAACTAACCAAGCCAAGAGAAGGCGCTTGGAATTGTGAAGATATGAATTAACTATTACAATTTGGTGAAAATGAATTAAAGTATAAAGTTAGTACAATTATACCCAAATTCACCATAAGTGACCCAATTTTTGTGACAATTGGTGCACTTGTAGTCATCGTTCTCAACTCTTAAAAGTTACCGTACTAATATGAGATCCGACCTAGAAAAGATTATATTTTTGTTGAATGTTCACCGCTGAAATATTCCTATAATAAATTAATATTGATAAAAGGATCAAACCGGTTCTTGAAATGCATTAGTCTAAGCTCTGTGAAAGAGATAGACAAGGTTACGTGGTGGCGCGCCTTAAACGTTTCGATTGGTTGTTTTCATTTTACCGATCGGTTTAATTTCAGTGAACAAATAATACTACCATAACGGTTTAATTTTGGTCATTGGTTTCAATGTTTATTTATGAATCTTGTATTGTGTGTGTGCCGCTTTAATGTATTCAGCCATAAGAAAAGCACAAGAAATATCGATCTGACCTTTGCAGTTGTCTTTCTCTCATTGTACGGTACTCTGTCGTCTACGCTGCACTGTTGTGTTCCTTACAGCCTCTCTTAACTTCCACTTAGAGGCCCCACTCCAGTCCCACTGATCCTGTTTTATCCCAAATCAGGTACTTGAATTCGAATAACTAACCATGTATATGTGCGCGTCTGTCATTCACTTTTATACAAATGAATTATGTATTGGCTTTGTGTATTTTTTGTAAATAAATTTTGTGTTTCAATGCATACAAAGATAGTAATTCCGAAAAGCAATACAGAAATTTATATCTCCGTATAAATATACAGGTATCTCAAAAATTAAGTACAT
Organism: Venustoraphidia nigricollis; assembly: GCA_034508555.1. NCBI lineage: Eukaryota > Metazoa > Arthropoda > Insecta > Raphidioptera > Raphidiidae > Venustoraphidia > Venustoraphidia nigricollis. Next base: position 14,366,088 of record JAVRKA010000003.1, on the reverse strand, counting down.
TGTCAATATGAATAAAAATCAATGACGAATTTTTTCCATCTACTCTATTTTTTTTAAACAAATAGATGGTGGCACATAATGTAATTCATTTAAATACTTTTCGATTTTCATTTATCCTTATTTTGTGGAGTAGGAGGAAAAATAACCCTCGTTGAATGGAATGCCAGTCATAGTCATATGGAGGAATGTAGATTTAAAGACAAGATTGTATAGGGATCAAAGGAGGAAGAGCTTCGAAGATGCACGACTGCACTTACATACCTCGCCTACGTTTTTTAAGAAATTTCCTCCTGCTCTACTCTTTCTCACCTTGCAAAAAACGCCATTGCGAGATACAACACTAAAAGTGTTGCTTTGATTATATGAAATAAAGACAAAATTAAAACAAATGAAAATATATCTAAATGGAACAAGAAAAAACAAAAAAAACCCGGGTCGCAGTGCCAAAACCCTGCCGACAATATAGTGTATTTGCTAATACTGGTCTTGTGGCTTTATTATGTGAACTTAAGGTAATTGTTGGGCAAAATAAAAAAATTAACTCCTTAATACGCCCCTTAAAATTACATTTTTTTCTTAACTACATTATTGTTGATCGAACGTCTACACCAAAATTAAAAACACCTTTCAGTAAATAACTCCCTATCTGCAAACTAGTGTTTTCAGAAAATTTATAAATCCGGTCCTGTCAGGCCGATTTTATTAAAATTTTAGGAGCACTTTTTAATTGCTATTAAAGAGTTAAATTTTAATTTTGAAACGATTCTGAGAATTTTTTAGGTATTTTTGGGCCCAAAAACTTTTTTCAACCCCTAAAAACTACCCTCAAAATGGTCCGATTGGGCCCATTTTAAATAGGGTCCTTGCGGCGGTGGATTCCAACATGTGTACCAAATTTCGTTAAAATGAATTAACTCCTTCGAAAGTTATTGCCCGCACACATATATACCTACATATATATATATATATATATATATATATATATATATATATATATATATATATATATATATATATATATATACCTATATATATATATATATATATATATATACCTATATATATACATATATATATAAACATTTTAAAAAATGGTGCCAAAGTGTTAAGGAGGTTATGAAACGTCGAGAAATTTTGGTTCGACCCCTAGGTCCCGCCATCCGACCGACGCCAATAGTGTATGTTGCCATATGGCAAATACACTAAAAATGAAAACAACAATCTTCTGTGTGCGAGATATATGCTCTACGCTCTACCTACTCAGCTACTGTAGTCGGTTGATGAATAGCCAATTTTGTGGTAACGGTATTCCAAGTATAGACTATATAGAATCAATGTTCTGATCTGAGGTTTCATCCCTAGACTATTGTGATTTTAGGAACTCTGAAACGTTTAAATATTGAATTTGTTTTTTTTTGTCATAGCAAGACTTTGTTCACTTCTGTGGTCGCTCGAAAGTAAAAAAAGAAATCGCTGTCCCTTATTTTTATGACATCAGTTTTTTTTTTTGTATGTATAAATGTATAATAATGAACTGGTCATTTATAATCAAAAGCTGATTAAAAAAGACCAAATATATCTTTCTCTGCAAATGCCATAAAAAGAGAAAACAAACCGTGACTTTTTTTCAAGAGAGCAAACATCAATAGCGCGATATATTTGTTGAGCATTGAAAACCACCACCCTAGTTTATTGTGTGCACAGTTCAAGCAGTTTTATTTTTGTTTCAATGCCTTTATTTTGTTAACAAATAAACATATTCATATTTTTTATTGTCCTCTTATTAGTATGAAACGATGGAATGGAACAATTATCATATAATATATCTACATTCGTGCACTTTTAATTTTTTTTAAACTACATTTCTTAATTATCAGTATTTTTTTCTACGAAAAATCAACCATAAAATATAGCAGTAAGTATTTTATTATTCCATTGGCAAACAATGACTTTTCAGCTACTTTCATATATAGGTAGGGAAAAAGTTGAAATTTGAAGAACGTATTAGAGCTGTAATATGTAGGATAAGTCACTAATTTGAGTCGTGTGTGGGCCAGATATATGCTTGTTTTGTTAAATCGATACACTAGCACATATTCAGGATAAAAGGTTTCATATGGCAGACCTTCCCTAATTTCCTACTTATAAATAAAATTGTATTATTTTTTTGATAATGTGCACGAGGCTTGAAATTATATATATTGATTCCTCAAGCATATCGAAAAATGACCAAACTAAAACAAATAGAAGTGCAAAATCTTAAGAAATTCTTTTTCAGTTAACTTATAATGTTTGGGGATAGAAATAATAGTTTTTTACCATATTATTACTATTCTAAACATTGAATATATCTTAAAACTCATCTGAGAAGTATAAGCCTATTTCACATGTTATATTTCATTTTATATGGTGGATGTACTAGTATAAAATGGAAGCTCAAATTATGTCAAAAAGTATAAAAAAACGCAGTTAAATACCGAATAAATTTTAAGTGCATGTATTAAAATCATTAACTAATGCATGGATGTTTTTACATAAAATTTTCTTTTTTTTTTGTCTGACATCGCTTAAATCCACTATTTAAGAACGACCATAAACTAACGAATGGGTTTTTATGGACAGCCGTTATCAGTGGATTATATGGTGGTTCAGTACTTTTCCCAGTTTATGAAATATCTATAAAGGAAACGTTACAGCACGTATTATTTATTGGTTGAAACCCGTGTCAAAGTTTAAAATACGACTTTGATGTTAGTGTGCTATGGATACATCACGTAGAAAGAGGAAACGTATAAAACACACGGGCGAAGAAAGCTCTTTGATACGTGTACAGAGATAACTAGTTAGTTGATTCCGTTAGAGAAACGATGATGAATTTATAAATCCAAAAACGAGCAACGAGCGTGTTTTTTCTATAGAATGGTGTTTTCGTCGTCGCCACAAGAAACTGATCACAAAACAACTCCGACTTTTTATTAAATACGAATAACTTGAATTCGACAGAATGCCTTCTAATTCACGTTGTGTTTTAGGTAAATACGCAAAGCAGCTTTAAGACTCGCCGAACATACACGAATTATATTATTAATACACGAGTGCTGTTTTATCTAATTTGTAAACGGTTTTAATGTAAAGTCATGATGGTTTTGACTTACGTTCACGAAGGAAATGGTTGTCGCATGCAACAATACACTAAATAGGTTCAGACATGTGTGCTAGGTACCTTCGTGTCTGTCTTCACGCATGAATGATCTCATAAAGAATGTCACAACTATCATTGTTGTAGCTTGCTTCACGTTAAACTGAAAATCATTTTGACGTTGCGTTACTATGATGTTTACTGAAAAAATTATTTACTTCACAATCTATATTATAATAAGCTGTCAAATTTCAGCGGCTTTTCGTTTAGCGATTTATTAAATATTCAAGCGATTTTAGATAGGCATTTCTGCTATTTTCAAAACATATAGGCCACGTGTTTATACCCCAAACGTAAATATTCCTACAACTCCTACAATATTGACAGAGGTTAACAGAGTTACATAAGTATGAAACACAGGTACTATGTAGTGACATTCAAGAGATTATCATTTATCATTATGGTTTTAAATTTTAATATTTAAGTATTTATTATATATATATATATATATATAATATTTCCATTCTGAAATCCCGTCAGATTCAGTTTATCAATAAAAATGAATTTCCGAGACAGAAATCTAGCTCAAAAACGGCATGAGAATTTAGATACTAATACTTTGGAGCCCTGCAACTTTGATTCAAAATTCTTACAAACTAATATACCCGATCAGCTGATTCGATCTACGACAAAAGTTTTTTTACGACTACACACACACATATGAGCGTCCCCATCCATAGTCAGAATATCTTCCTAGGACCCGAAACCGCCGAGATCTGATGAAAACTCGATTTTTGAAAGTCGAACCAAAGCCAATAACTTCCCTTTTTTGAAAATTTTTAATAGAGGGAAGTTAAAAGGAGCACGCGTTCATCCCCTCCAACGAGACACTAATAGAGCGTACGTAAAGCGACTACTATAAGGAACAATAAAGTAGAAAATATACCGTTAAAGGTTTAAACTCATTTTGAAAAACCCGCGTTAATATTCCTATTACAACTAGCGCCTAACTCTTTACCGATAGCATTTTATCAAGATCAGGAATTAATCAATGTGTCTACGTGTTTTATTTATACTGAGATTTTTTTAATGAACGTAAAATAATAGCGAATTTCTTTACCATAAAAATTAATGAAACTAATATCGTCTTTCTCTCTTTGGATATTTTTCTAGAACAAATGACACATTATATTATTGTTTATTAATTACAGCTTACAGATCGTTCTAATCAGTGACATGTTATTTATTAATTGCTTTATTGTTAACTAAATGTAACCTTGGTTAAAGCTGTCAACTGTATAATTACAGTACCTACTACCACTTTTACTGTGTGACCTACATTTTGGTTTAATAGGTTTTATATTTAAAAATGTAAAGCGGATTAAATAATCGTATTTTTGTGTTAACTCATCTATTGTGTACGCCTCGTTACAATAATTTATAGTACGAACTGATTTAGTACCTTTGTTTTTATTGTTTTAATTATTAAATATAATTGTAAGTTTTGTTTAACGTAGATAAGTGTTGAAAGATGAGCACACAAAATAATTACAACAAATATTTAAATGTGTTCAATAATAAATTGTTTAAATCAAAGGTGCTAAATTTCCAGGTTTTAATTTTTTTCACTTTTATTTCAGATGACTTGGTGCCAATTTTAAATTTGTACATTTACTATATACGATAAAATTTAAATTGAACAGTGTTTAGAGAAAATAAAATTGACATTAAAATGTTTTTAAAATCGGTAATTTCAGACAACGAATTTAGTGAAATGTTTATTAAAAGGCATGTTGAAGCACATTATTATCAAAGTTTAAAAATGATAACAACATTACCACAAAACAGTAACAAAAAATGTTTCACAATCAACGAAGAAGTGTTACGTTACATATCATTTTAATGAAAAAGTAAAATTTAATTTATTTATAAAAAAAAGTATAACTTAAAATCGGTACCTGTATAAATGAACATAAGACATATCATGGGCAAAGTAAAGAATTTATTTAAAAGTAGTGAAAATAAACGAAATGTTATTTTTAATATAAAATATTACAAGAGCTGAATAAGGGAGTTACTTAAAATAGAATTAATAATGAGTGTAGTGATAAAATAATAGAGGTTGTGGGGCGTGGCGGGTTGTATTGCTTTTCTCTAAATGGAGCCTCCTTCTAGCAACCCGGCTGCACAGTTAGCGCCTTCTCCGGGCTCACCGAAACAGAACTCTAACTATGAGAGCAATGCAGCGAATGATTACATCATCAATGATTATATGGAGAGACTCGGCACCCGATTAAACATCCTCGAGACCGAGTTGAAATACGCCTGGCGCGCCTTAGATTTGTTATCCCAGGAGTACGTCAAAATGTGGGAGAGACTTGAAAAGCTCGAAAGTCTGCTGTACGAGCAACAGAGCGTCATATCACAGCTGCTCGAGTTCTATTCCGTCGGAACCGGTCAGGGATCAAGCCTCCTTCAAGATGACAGCACACAAGCGGCTATTGACAGTCGACTAGGCCAACTCGAAGTCATACGGGAAATACTTGGCAATGGAACTGTTGAAGATGGACTGGAAGAAGGCGTGGACGTGACGAGAACATCGTCGGCTGCCCAAGCTTTGATCTCCGAACTGGAACTCGAAATGGGTATGGACGACGTACACAACATGCCGGACGAAGCTTTTTATCGCAGCCTCAATCAAGCCTACCGAGAAGACTTAGTCTGTAATGAAGCATCCTCGAGGCCGGCTTCACAACTAGGTATGATCTGGGAGGAGTCTGAAGACATCGAAGAAAACAATATGAAGAAAGAGTTGCAAAATGTTGATGAAGATCAGCTGGTATTCAGTGCTATGGATTACAAAGACTATCGTGGCAATTCACCTTGTGTTAGCGAACAAGATTTGGCTCAGTTATCGAGGATAAGTTCTATAGATAAAGTTACGATTGAAAAATTAAATGAGTTAGATAGATTAACTAATAAATTGCAGCAAGATTCTAAAGAATTGAAGGATTTGCAAAATAAATTGTTAGGTTCTCCACATGCACAACAACAGCGTAGCAAGCATACAAATCTTTTCAGCGAATTGTCCGAGTCAGACGTTGAAGCGAGGGCATTAACTGAAGACAGAAACATAATAGATGAACAGTTAAGACAAATGTACGCTGACACCGATAAAATGTGGAGTTTTACTGCGGACGGTTATGACGATTTCTTACTATTATCAAGTAACGCAAACTTATCAACGACGACTGGCCCAAATGCTCCTAAAAGATCTAGTTCGCGTTTATCTATAACCGACAGTGTCGGCGGTACTGATGCAGAAGTGGCGGAAACCCTTTCGGCTGGGTTCAGAACACCAACATCGCCAAGAAGACGGCTTCATATCGATATAAGTACCTGCGATCCTCCATACACAACGGTAACCGGACGACTAGCCTACAGTAATGCTGTGCAGAATGCCGAAACAAACGCCAGTTCGTCTTCGCTAAACAAGACAACGAATCAGTCACGTAGTTTAAATAGTTATCAAGACACTCAACTCATGCCTGCCTCGTATAAAACAGTAACGTGTCCCTCTCCTACTGTTTATAGCGTCACCAGTGAAAAACCTCAATCTCCTACGTTATCGATTTGCAGTTCCAAGTCGAAAAAGGACTCATATATTGATACAGGATCGGGACTAAATCTAACTGATGATAAAGATCTAAAGTCACCAACGTCATCGCAATCTCCAAGCCCACCTCCTCCTGCCCCACAGGATTTGGGCGAACGGGAAACGTCGTTCCTTATGCCAGAAACCAGTATCTTACCGGGACCTCAGAGAGATCCCAGTCCAGTCTTCCTCGGTGCAGTGGCTACCACTACATCGAATACAACGTCAATTAGTAACGGAGCTGAATTACAACAACAACAACAACAACAACAACAACAAGGCAGATTTAGTCCTAGAACTCCACATTCACCCAAATCGCCGAGAATGTCTCCGAAACGTAAATCAAGCACATCTAATATAGTGGCGGCGAAATCCGATTCTGGATTATCGTCGATGAGTGGTTGGTCGAGTCTTGAGAAATCTCCAGGCTCGCCGAAAGGAGGAATGGTCAACGCAAATAAAAACCAACAATTGGCCTATACAGTCACAGACTCCAACTTAAATAAAACCCAAATCCATATACAGTCAAATAGACCTGTATCACCAATGCCTCCACAGATACATCCGACTCCAATATTTCCAAATCAATATGGAAATGAAATGCAGTATCATACTGGACCCCTTCAAGTACCTGTTTGTAATGCTATCCTACCTGGGGGACATCATTTATCTGCTTTCAAAACAGTAAAATCTCCATGCAGCCTTGAAACGACTGAAGGCTACGGAAATTTTGTACCTGCACCAGCGCCTAGGTCTGATATTAACGTTAGTCCTAGAAGAAAACCAAAACATCAAAAACAGGAGCAGCAAGTATCCACAACAATTTATGGTGATTTCTTATATCGCAGTGAACAACCTACGATATATTCTGTAGCGGGTAGTAACAAACAAGACGCTTACACTTCAGTTTATACAAGTAATAGTTCAGGTTATATAAATCAACCAACAAATTATCCTGATTTGATAGAATCTTATGAGAATAACGATAGTCAAAGGTTTCCTCCGGAACCTAATTATCACGCATTGACTACCGTTACTGCAACAACAACTACAACTTCTTCTACTGCGTATGCCAACCAAAAAAGATCGTTGTCACGAAGCTTTACTGCATCGCCGAATGTCATCCCGGATGGTGTGGCAAATCACGAAGGCTATAAAACAGCAATGCATCGAACAATGTTCCCCACTGGCAATATAACAGACGCCTTAAGTTATTACCCCACTAGCACAAGATACGACAAATTGCATCCACATTTGCCCAAAGCAGATTATAACGACCCAGCTGCTTGGTTGAACTATGATGATGAAGGCCGCATTGGGCATGATCCAAATAAAGATATTGATCACAGAAGATACCAAGAACAGTTGAGACAACAACAGCAATATCAACAACAGCTACAGCAACAATACCAACAGCAGTATCAGCAGCAATATCAACAACAATATCAACAATACCAACAGCAGTATCAACAACAACAACAACAACAACAACCGATATATGAAAATCAAATTCAATATCAACCGTCACAGTCGTATCCAGCTTCTGACCTCCAACTTCAAGATCAACGAAACGATCAAGCGGGATGGAACAGGAGACCGGATCTTCACTATTTAGAATTGGATTTAAGGAACAGAAATATATCTGAACAAATGCTTCGACAGCAACAGCAGCAACAACAACAACAACAACTACAACAAGATCAACAATATTACGACACAAGTGGTGTGATAGTTTCTCAATCAGGTTATATATCTATATCGTCTGACATCAAAGAAGGAAACGCACCACGAAATGACAAGAGTGGTAAAAAATTAAAACGTGTTAATACACTTAAAAATGCCATGAGTTCTGTAAGTAATTGGTTACCAGATTTACATTTAACAAAAAGACACAGGTCTCATTCATTGCCATCTGGTGTTCGAAGAGAAGACTTAGAAATAGAAAGGGAACAAAGCACACCTTCAATAAGAAAATCTGCACTAAGTTTAATGTCACGAAAAAAGAAAAAATATCATTTAGTTGCAACTGTATCCGGTATGCTACAAAGAGCAAAAAGGAAAGGATATTCATCTCAGGCACAAAGCTTATCGGATCCAGAACAATCTGAAACTGAATGGAGTGGTGGAAGATCAAGCAGATCAAGTACAAATTACAGTGAAGATGAAGATAGCGTTTTTTCTGAGGCTTTACCGGAAAATCTGTTTGCTAAAATGCCAGTTAAACAAAAATCTATCAAACAGCAATCCCAGCCGGAAAATGTGGCAAATATTGCAAACATTCCCTCGTCTGTATCTGGAACAATGCAAAGTCAAGATAGCGGGACCAAAACAGAAACTGAAACAGAACTTTCCGATAACGCTCCGGGTGAAGAAGAAATGTCTGGAAAAAGTACAGGTAGTGCGTCAAGTGCAATTTTCGCCACTATCGGTGAAGTAACACAAAAAAAGAGTGGGACAACTTCAGAAAAAAGTGATGAATCCGCTACAAGTGACTCTTTACCACAGTTCCCTCCAGTGACACTTGGAGGTGCATCCATGGAATTCGCTGTGTCACGAGCGCTAGGTAAGTACAGGCGCAGACAGTCTTCTTCCATATCTGATGATCAGACGGCTCTCGAAGATATAGCTGCTGCAAGAGATGAAGAAGAACCGGTTGAATACGATGAAGTGTCTGCTCTAGAAGAACCGGTTACTACACCCGAACAACAAAAACCGTTACTTACAACCGGTTCTATTGAAATAGCAAAACCGCTACCTTCGTTTCCCGAAGAAACGCCCGCTTTTCATGAAAATAGTCCATCGGCAGTCAGTGTCAAAGGTCATATGAATCGTTTTTTCCCAAGACATCAAGCAAGTCTAGATATTCCAGGTCGAGGAGGCGATGAAGATGACATTAGAAGTGTGCACTCATGGCGAAGTGGATCACGAGTTTCCTCACGACGTCAGAGTACAGAAGACAGTATAGATAGTGAGGATGAGTGGTACTGTTACGAGCTGCGCAAACTGGAAGAAATGGAGCGTCAATCCCATATCGAAGCTGAAATGGGTCAAAGACGAGTCGAAGAGGAACCAGAACCTCCAGATGATGAAGAACCATATGAACCTGATGAAGATGTGAAAGAACGAATGTCATTCGTATTGAGGGAGCTACGCATGAAAGTTAAGCCTAAGGAAGGTGTTCTCAGTGAAGCAGAGCTTCGCCACCAAACCGTATTGGCGGCCAGACGCAGAGAATCTGATACTGAAGTATTGCCGATTTTTGCAAAAGTTACAGAATATCACAACTGGAGAAATGAATTCCCAGAACTAGAACCAGAACCAATTGTACTAAGTAAACCTATTGAAGAGGAGCGTTCCTCTGGTGAAACATCCGGCCCTGATAGTTCAAATCATAGCATGGACGAACTGGACGAAGATGAAATTGCCGCTGCTGAAGCAGATTTAGCGCGCTCGCGAAGAAGTTCGAGCGGTTCGACTTTACGTCATGCAGAACGACCTCTGCAAGGCTCGGACAGCTTAAGCCGAGAAGGTTCTGTTAGTGTTCCGGCCAGTGAAGTCTCAGTGAGTGTACCACCGTCAGAAGGCTGGGACAGTGAAGATACAGCAACTGTCAGAGATGATCGTACGAGTTCAGGCGAAACAGGAACAACAGCAACTTTGCCGAAGATTCGTATCGACACAAGCTGTAGTTCAAGTCCGAGTCGAGACGAAACCCAAAAGGATCAAGGCGGTCCGTTGGGTAGCAAATGGAAATTACTCAAGGCCCTTAAGGAAAGAAAAGCCGAGGAAAAGAACAATCAAGAAAAAATTCAGGAAACTGTTACAACTGAAAAGGAAAAAGTGAGTATGATGAGTATGATGCAAAAATTTTACGAAATACATGTTAAAACATAAAAACTCTTGTAAAAATCAATTGGAATTTGAAGTTGTATCACAAATTTACTGTAAAATATTTTATGATACACTAAATCGTTAATCTTAAATTTTTAAGTATGTAAATGAAAATCGATGTTTCGATATTATTTAGAAATATAAAACGAAATGTCGTAATTATTATACATAACTACAAAATTAAATAGAAATATATCTTTGGAAATAATTGTCCCAAATCTAATTATATTGAGCTCAAAAGTTCGGTGTTTATGCTACAAAAAAAAAGAAAAAATGCTTTAATACCTCAGTTCAAAAAAAATAATTATGAAGTAAGTCGCACAAAAACGGTGGTCATAATTTTATATAACAGATAAAGGGTTTAGTTTAAATGAAATTCTGATGTTTTGAATACAAGTGTTATTTAATTTATAAATTAAGGTTAGAACTACATAAATGTTCGCTTACTTGTAAAAGTATCTAGCATTAATGCCCAAAGTGTATACAACTTGAAATAACTATGTGGAATTAGATAAAATATTCTACATAATATTAACTGCCTAGAATATTCTAGTCCTAAGGCTAATATTTACTTAATTATAATTATTATACTATTATATAAGTGAAGTCGTATTTAATATGGTTAAAAAGATACTTAGCCAAATGAAATACGAAGGTGTAACTTGAATATTATTACACAATTACGTCTTAAATGTGTGTTCTATACTAGAAATTATCTAACCCAAAATACCTGCCTTTAGATTAACTAATACAACGTAATTTAGAAAATATATTGTAAAGTTAACCTTATTAGCCTTGTCTTGTATACAAACCCTTAAAATGTTGTCTCCTTTTAAAATTTAAATACACTTAGCAGCTGACAAAAAAAAACATTATTAATATCTGAAATTTTCAAAAATAATAAAAAGATTTCAATTTACTAAGCTCGTGTGATTAACTCGAAAATTGATCTTTAGAATTATGCTACTCAAAGTCAATTCCGTTGTAAAAATATTCATATAAAATTTGTATATATAACGTAAGAAAAGTTAAACTTTTTTTCTTACTCGTTATTTATTAACCTTTTATTTATAATGATTGGCTTCTGAACATATTCATATCGACTTATTTGCTTATTTTGAAACCAAGAATTCATCTCATAATTTTGAGCATCATTTTATCAAAGTTCCAAACTCGATATTTGCATTTTTTATTGTATACCATGTATCAGTCCCGTTTAAAATTCATTCATTTAACACACAGGAATGGAACTGCTTGGTAAAATTCAGTAAGGCTAGTAATTTTAATTACATTAGGAGTCGGCTGCAGCAATTAGCATATTATTCAAGTTTTCATCTAAGTGGTAAAAATTTGGTTGAATTAATAAAAAATTCTTTCAACTCATATTTGTAAAACGAAAAATGTTAAAACAGTAACAGAATTGCTTGTTTAATTTAGATTGAAACTTTAAAATTACGTGTCGTTTGAACCACTTCACTGCCAGCTTAATTTGCTAATCAACTTCATATAATATCGACTTATAAAAAAAAAACACAACATAGTCATTTTTAATCATAACTTTATTATTAGATGTATATTTCAAGTCATACTCCCGTCAGCAACTACAAATTTGAACTATAGTTAAGTAGTAGGAACAGTTTTCAGTTTTATTTTTACAAAATGTTTTTGTATCTTTCAGCATGGCTTTTTCTTTTTTGTTTAAACTTAGCTTTCTGGGTCTGTTACACATGATTTTTTTTTTATTGAAGAAGATTGATACTAACTTTAACCGTTCCAAGATATACAACGTTCATGTATCAATTTATCTGTAACTTCTGCAAGAGTCGGACCTTTTTCTTAATTTATCGCTCATGGTCACAGCTACAATATCGACATTACCATTAGAAGATCCTCTAAATGGCAGACATACATTCGTATGCATCGCTTTCTTCATCGATATCCTCTAAATCAAGACTTTTTACCAAATGTACAAGAATTAGTAATCTCTTCTAGCATTAATTTTCGAGTTACAAAAAAAATTATTTCAAAATTTAATCGGTTTCTTGTACCTTGAAACACTTTCAAAAGAATAGAATAGCCTACGTCATGGGAAAAAGCGCGAAAACTATTTCTAGGTTATAAATAGTTAGAATGTATTATCAGCATAGTACAAATCAATACTTACAACACAATGCTCACCCAACAGAAATCCACTATTAATATAATATGGTGTCACTATCCTGCTTCTAGTTAATGCTATAAACCTAGTTCTCAAATGATTATAAAATACTTCTTGGGATTGAAATACTTTTACTGACATAACACTTGTTCACTTATTAAATGGAAACATACAACTTTTTTATAGTAAATTTACACAATAGTAATACTAAAAGTCACCAAATAAAGTTTCTTGTCTCAAAATTAGCATCATTTCAAGATATGTCACTCTACCCCTAATTGATGATGGAAAAATTGCTCTTATAAAGTACATTTAATAATAAAATTGTTGTAGTTAAGAAGCGACTATGTTACTGTTTTTCCAGCTTGCAACTACAGTTCTCTTAGTATTTTAACATCAAATTGCTCAAATTAATTCCTTTGACTTTTTCATCTTCTATACTCAAAGAGCTTATTTTAGGACATTTTTATTTATGATCTCCTTTTTCTTGAATACCTCGTTCGCAGTAATATTTAACATAGCATAATATATGAAAATGACAAATTATTGTATTTTTTTATCCCCTCAACTTGATGGAATTTAGTTCGTATAGAGTTTTGTTAAACAATAATGATCTATTCGACTATCAACCAAGTTTTTTCGATATAATGTCAACAAAACAGTCAAACTCCGTATTAACTGCTCCGACATGTCTCAATTTTTATCCGCGGGTGGCAAAAAACTGAAAAAGTTAGTGCTTAAAATTCAAATATAGAAATTCATATAATCTTTTGCAGTCAGCGTCTTTTCAGAATGTAACGTTTTCAAATCTATTGTAGCGTTTAGAATCGCTACTCCTTTTTAAACGTTTCGAACATTCTGTATGTGTCTTCAAGTGTAAAGTATGATGAAAACATTTTACAAGATGTTGACGTCAAGAAAAAAACGGCAAAAGCTCGTAAAATTGAAAATTGCCAGCTGCTATTGTTGTTACGGTATGATAATATATCTTTTTTATAAACCACTATACATACATATTATATGGCTATACTTTCGGCATAATAAAGGTACTAATATATTATTAGGAATTTACATGCTAGCTTTAATGGCTAAACGTGTATTTAATTAAAAACAAAATAACTAAATAAAAGTCCTCTTTACTATTTACACCTTTTATATACATACTTATTATATTAAATACAGGTGATTCATTAATAGTATATGCAATAGAATCCTTGTTAATAAAAGTTGTTAAAAACTGACGATTTCTAAATTGCCACCGAGAAATTATTGTACTGATTCTATAGGGGAAATATTTTCTAAGCGAATTGTGGTTCCTCGAAGAGAATGTTATAAAAAATATTTACTCAATTAGGAACCCGTCAAGAGAGACACTTATAAGATTTAATTAGACTAGGTAGTTTGGTGCATTCGTATCGAATTATTTTGGATTAAATTTTTTTGCTGGAATAGGTTCATGACAAGGTACTGACAGTGGTTTAATCAATGTTTTTTAAATACAGAGGAATGGAAATTTTTTTCTTTTAAACATTTTTTTTTTATATTACTTGACTGATCTGCAACTTTTTTCTGTAAAGTTAATATTTTGGAAATTAAGAGTTAAGAATTTTTTATTTTTGACACTTTAAATATATAGTAAAAATAAAAAAAGTATTTTTTTCCAAGAGAAACATATTTCGATTTTTCTCAATTAAAAATAAGTATATTGATTATTTGTACATGCTTTCGTATATAGGCTATTAGAATAGAGAGTTAAGGTTTTTGTTTAACCCATAGGCCTGTTATGTTTATCAAAAGCTCTTCTACAAGCGGCATAAGCAATATAAAAATAAATTTTTAATAGAGAAAAAATCAAATCTATAGGAAGTCTATACACAAGGTTTATGTCTGGTAAAAAAAAACTATTTTTCATGCGTGTATAGCGGTCGTAAAATAACCCATTTAACACTAGTTCGTAAAGTAAAATAAACATCGGGACTCCAACCAGTTTAAAAGTAATTTTCATAAATCGCCTAAGCCTACCATTAAAAATATATGAAAAACAACGGGAGACGCGAATAATAATTTTCATAAACATCCTAATAAAAGTGGCATTTGCCACATAATTGAATTGTCAAAAATGTTGAAAATATAATGAAAATTAAGTAAAAATGAGCTTTCTTATAGTAAGTACGTGTAGAAAACATATTATGAATCGTATAACTGTTTAAATTTGCTGAAACTACTATTTCATCACGTGAAAAACGACAAATTCTCGTTATTTCAGGTTTCAAAAAAACATAGCTTGGATAATATTAACATTTTGAAAAAAGTTACTGATCATTTTTTGTTGAAAATCAGTTGTATAATATAAAAAAAATATTATTTTCCTTTATTATAAATTTTTCTTTATAGAAGAAGATTTCCGTCTGGAAACATGGGTTTTCGTAATCAATACTATATGTACTGAATCCATTAACTGACAAAAAAATGTCATCTGTAAATGATTCGATACGAATGCGCCAATACAGTCTATAATATTCAATTTACTATCATTTGACAGAATTGTGTTTCGAAGTAACGCACAAATTTCTGGATAACAATTTAGAAACATCCTAAATTTTATAAATAAATTCAATAATCTAATCGGAATCAGTGTTCCTCTTTTATGCATAAATATTTCTACAAAAATAATGTTCAAAAAAAACTCCGATCCAATCCGTAAAAACAGCCGGAATATTTTGAAAATGTAGCTATTCGGCTAAGATGATATTGCAAAGAATGAAATTGAGTTTAAGAAAGACTGAACAGGTTTTATAAATTTGAAATCATAGCTTACTAAATCTTATATTCCTAAATTATTTGAAAATGGCATAACTTTAAATTGAATTATTATTCTTTTAATATTTTCATTATACTTTTAAAGCAACATACTTTGTAAAATAAAGAATATTCTGTTCGTTAAACCTAGTGTTTTCTTTTCCTATTTTAAATTAAAAAGATTTTGTATAACAGCTGTCGGTTTTCTAACAAATTAAATTTAAAAAAAAAACTGAATGTAGCGTTTCAGTTCAAATAGTGTATGTTTCGAATGTTAACGTTACTAATTAGTACATGGCCTATGACTGAGCGAAACTAGTCATAGCAATAACATTTTGTACAACAGTCATTTATCTAAAAACTACGAATGGCTACAGAATTTATATCCATTACAATGGTTTTAATTTGTGTAATAAAAGATTGCCAAAATGTTTCAACTGTTCTTTTATCAAAATAGAGTAGGTAGTGAAAAACATTTACTGTGTACCGTTATTACTTACTTTCATTTTTGAAGTTATACTTCTTTTCGCGATGTGAGAGTAAAATTTTAGCATGCAACGGAAGTGTGAAGTTGTCTGCGTTAACGAAAATTCGAAAATATGAAGTTGGCCATAAGAGACCAACACTGAAATGACAGATGGACGAAGTCAATGCATTTTCTGTCATCTGTAAACTATTTAATAATATACTAGAAGACTATAACCTTTGATTACAACCAATATACATTTTAAGTATCATACAGCGGAAAAAAGTAAAAACCAAATTACAATTTTAAGAATGTTTTTTTAAAGTATTTTTCTAAAATTTTTGAAGATTTTATTTCAATAAATTATTTGCATGTGTATTAAAAATTGGTTTTCATTCACGCCAAAGAAGTATAACTACTTACAAACGCGCGTACATAATTATACGCACCCACTTTTTTTTGACATTAATTAAAGAAATTCAGACCGACATGCACGTGACTAACGGTAAACTTCAAGAGCCACGGTTCCGTAAGTCCTATCAAAAGATAAAAAGACATGGTCTGTCATATTATTTTTAAAAAATCCATCAATTGATTCCGCAGGTATATTAAACGGCACATAAATAATATTTATATGATAGTACTATAGTTCCAGTTGTACAATATATTACTTTTATAGTTAGTTATACCCTTTTCAAAAAGTTTCTACAGAAAACCAAAACTAAACAGTATACTCTAAAAAAAACTCAGACTAGTTTGAAAAATATGAATTTTAAACCATTGCAAAACAAATATTTATGTAAAGAAATCTGAACTTATGAATTGAGACCCTTGAAGTTTAGTTTTAAACAAAAGGAGGGTATTTTTTATTTTGTATATTGTCATTTAAAGATGGATAGGTACATATATTTTGACAAATAATAAACTATACAACATCAAGTTTGTTCACAAAGACGTGTTTCAAAAACTCATTATATTTAATGTTTAGTGAAATAATATTTTATTTGTAAAAGTTTATACCGACTAACAATTATAGTTACAACATATGTTTTCATTAAATGAAACTTAAAAGCCTACTTCAAAAACTTCATAAGAAAAATTTTAACATTTTTGCAATCTTTTTTCCTCAAATCGTTCAAATTTATGGTCATATTATATTGGTATGTAACCATTAAATTACATAGTCAATTCTTTCAGTATTGTATAATCACTGAACCTCTTTAAGACTTGATGTTCTGCACAATAAAATATTAATAAATTATATTTAATTACTAAAAAAAAATAAATATATAATGTGTATTGCGCATAATATTATATTATTCAGATACAGGTAATTTTATTGATGGAATATTGATTTGCATTTGTTTTCACTTTGAATCAAATATTATTGTAAAAGCTAAAATTTTCTGTAAGCACTTTGCAAATCCTATGTAATTAAGGAAAATGTTTTCAGTAAATTTTATAAACTATGGGATATTTTTTCTTTAACGAAACGAAATTTAATAGTTACTAAATGATGAAAAATATCGGCATAGAAGCAGATGAAACATTTTCACAATAGCTGGACGTTTGCCATTTTATGTGTTTGGCTTTAAACGCACTGAATATTTTCTTACATTGAAAAGAATTTGTATAAATCTCATAATAGGGTTATATTATTAAACTAGTTAAGTAAATTAGAAAATAAATGTTGATATTTTTATGTAAGAGGCTTACATAAAACTTCAGAAATTTGTTTTTGAACTTATAAAAAAATGTAATTAGCGGTCCGCCCGCTAATACACGTTTTACCCGTGTAATTATGGAGAACGAGTATTTACACTATCTTCTAATACTTTCAAAAAGCCAAGAAAAAATGTTTAAAAATACTGTTTTGTATCTTTGTAAACAATCTAACAATCAATCAACAATCACCAGAATTATTTTAAAACTTCTTCAATTTTTAATAAATTGCGCACTTTTACGAATCCTTCAGTCTACTCGAATTTTATAGTTATGTTCAAATTTACATATATTTTCATACTTATTATATAATAAAATTGCGATAATACAAACCAAGAAAGTTTTCTATTGATTCTTCGTAGTTTTGGGAAAATAACGACGATTTTATCTAGGTAGTCACCTTTCACTTGTTTGCAACTTCAATACACATGCCTATATTATTTTGTTTTTCAGCTGTTTCAAAACATTTTTTGATCGCATATTAATATGTATTTTTTGTACAATATCTCATTATTACAAAATTTACTGGGAAATTTTAGAGAGCTAAAATATTTCTCATTGTGGAAACAGTGACACACCAATACTCCACCAGTTAAAAAGTAGATCAATATGCAATACTGCTTATTAGGTCCACTAGAGATAGTAGAAAAGCGCCCAAAAGTATTTATAAGCAGAAATTTTTACATTTACTTATGAGAAAATAACAATAAACATTAGATTAACGCCTAGGATTTTAAGATGCACTCAAATTTAGAAATAAATTTTGATAAAGTTTGACTAATAAAAAATATATTGATAAAATATTAACCGCATTCTCAATTTCTCACAGTGTGTATTTAAGGCTCTCGGAACGCTCTGAATTTTGTTTGTGCTGAGACCCAGCTTTAAGGGGCGTAGTAGGCAAAAGACCTATAGTGGGAGTGACTTTCTTTAGCTTTGTCTCGCTCAAATCATCCGCACATTTCAATTTTTGGCTGGTGCCAACTACGAGGCTAAAAAATGTTATTACAAGGGTGCCGCTGTCAATTGATTACTTTAATTTTTGGAAATATTTTGAAGATTTAAAAAACTTTTCCGAAAAAGGAAGAGTCACTTTAGGTTTGTGATGGAACAGTTTTGCGAAATAAGTACGAATAAGGTCGTAGTGTGACATTGAAAACGTGTGTTTTTTTAGCAGAATTAATGCTAACTTTTTTCTAGAAAATCGTACATAAATTACAAAAGTAGTCCATTAGAGACCTAGAATTCTCCTTTATCTTCCTTATAGAGAAAGAATTTTTGCAGAATGTTGACGAATAAGTCTACAATCAGTTGACAGCCGAAGCTCTATTTTTGACTGAAATTCAGAGCGTTCCGTCAGCCTTAATATGAAAATTCCTAATTGCTTTAATATCGAGAAACTTTTAAACTATGCGAAATTTTTCTCGTGATTAGTTTAAAGAGATGATTTTTTTAAGTAGATAACGTAATTTAAAGTACATATATGTATGTATAAAGATGTAGGTAATCAAACTGAAAAATTAGTAAAAAAGAAATAATAATGAGTATGCACATTTCAGTACTAAATTTCGAAAAATAAAAAGACAACATTTTTGACGAATAACGCTAAAAATTGCTGTCCGTTACCCATATCTGAGGATTGCTCAGAAAAATCTGAAAACATCATAAACATGAAGAAGTAGGTGACGATTGAACGAGAATTATCAGGAATATTTTTTTTTAGTGCGATCAGTTGTTATAAACATTCAAATTGTTTATTTTTTTATAACTGCAGAACCAAAAGTTGGTTACGGGGTTATGGAATGGAACACTAAGTATGCAAGTATAAAAACATTAAAGATTTTGTATTATAAGAGTGTAAATAGATCTAGTAGATTACAATTTAATTACTTTGTTGTATTTCAAATAACAATCTTCACAAATACGGTTGATTAGTGTCAAAAAAAAAAAATTATAATAATCCCAGAAGAGATCGTCGGATTTTCTGTGTATCGAATATACAGGCAAATAGAGAACAACAAGTATTATTATTTTTATTCTGACCAAACTTGGAAAATCTAGACTGCCGACAGTTTGACGATAATTTTATTGATATGTAACGATGCCGGTCCTGTGCGATTTCATTACGTCATTTTTGTTAGTTACAAAACTAATAAAACTGATTATACAAGACCGTCATCGTTACAAATTCTATCAAGTTATTTTTATAAATTTTATCTTAAAACATTTCAGTTAAAATATTCGTACTAATAAGACGTTAACAATAAAATTTCAGTCACAGTCACTGAAATTATTAAACATCTTATAGTAAAAATTAATTATCATCTACGTTTATATTTTATTAAAAAAAAAAAAAATACATTTACATTTTTTTTTTAATTCTATTCGTCATTTTTTTAAAAATCAACCAACATCATATACAAAAAATTCCACTGCGCTACAGATATAATCGATGACATAAGAAGACAGTCCAAAAGATGACCGGAAGTGACGTAAGTATTCCATGATCCGGCAGAACAAAAATAATAATCGGTGCTTCCTATTTGTTTGCCTCATACAAACAAAATTTTCCGTGTTTTCGATATATATAAAATCTGACGGTAGGCTCTACGTCTATAGATAAAGATCTTCTAGCCTATTTCATCAGAGCGACAAACTTTTAATTTTGAACAAGTTAATATATTATTGTCAGTTGTTAAGATCCATTTGGTAGTTGATTTGCAAAATCGAAAGTTTACTTAGAGCGAGTTTCATAACAGAAGGTTATTAAAAACAGTTTTGTCTTGTCATCTTCTTATTGCATCGTTAACAGCATACACTGTAATATATTTATTTATTAGCCAAACTTTATTAATACTAAATGATATAATGATAATAAATCAAATCAAGTTGATTATATAGTCTGAATTAGTAGTTCCTGTTTCTTTTCATCACTTCTTGTGATAATAATAATCACGTGTAGAATTATCACTTTGATGTTGGTAGGACTATATACACTTTACTTTGCTATAACTGAGTTACCACTAATTTTTTTAAAATGGGACAATTTTTCTTTTCACAAAAAAATATTTATTGTAATTAAATTGCTACTTTCGTTTAACAATAAAATTCAAATTTAATATAGTATGACAAATATTCAAAATATAATCACAAAGCTATATTTATTTTATCGATTTGTGTTTCCATTGAATTCAAACATTTGATTAATATCAGTAATGAGGTAGAAAATAACTCATTGTTACATTAAATCGGAAAATTTCCAATAGGTATTTACGCCATTCTACATGTAAGAGTCACTCGATTTTATACAAAAATGATAGTACTTGGACTAATTTTTACACTGCTATACCACCAAAAATTGCTTTTTTTGGAAAAAATGTCAATCAATTTGCCAACAAGACCAATCCAACTTCAAAAATACTATCAGTCACACCTAAACCCTGTTTATTTATTAACTGTTATTAAGTGAAGAAATACGTATGGAGCATGAAAAGTGACACAAAAAACCAGTTTGGAATGTAAAGAAAATATTATTATAGTTTTAAATTATTCATGTATATTCAAGTTTAATAACAGAATAAGCTCTCCAGAATATTTTTACTGAATATAATTAGTCTACACTTATACTCGTATATTGTACAGATTTTAAAATTTAATTTAAATTTCGTCAACCAACTTTTATTTCATAATTTTAAGTTGTGCGCAGTTAGCAAATCACAATTTAGATTACATTTTGAATGATTCAAATGACAAATGTTTTGCAATCTACTAAATGAAAGAAATGTTTCCTTAAATGATAATTAAGAAATTAATCTTGGGAGATGACACGTTGCGTCAAAAGCTTCTTAATGACAATACGTCTATGTTATAAGCAGAAGCACATTAATCATCGTGCACTCATATTTCTTTTAAAATTAAAAAGGTGACCCAGTTATATTTAAGTAAAGTGGAAATGTAAATAATTAGTGCCAGAACACTACACAAAATAGATTGATTTTCAGTGGTTACATTGGTTGTATAATATATGCACAGATAATGGCCGCTGTGACGTTGTGTCTCTTCCTTTTGATGGGAGGCGCACGTGTATAGTCACACGCGTAGTCTACAAATGGGTGATGCGCATGCGCGTCTATCATTGTCAAAAAGTAGAGACCAGCGAACAGAGCCAGTTTTGCAAATGTAAATATTACCAGTAATTTGCAATTATTACTTAATCGCAGTAGGATAGCAACAGTTTTGCTTTCATTGTTAAAAAACACCGACTGGTTACAATGCAGTATTAGAAAAAAATATTTTCAAATACTGTCACCGTCAGGACTTAAATCCGAAACTTTCCACTATTCTACTGTGATTAATTAGTCTTACGAACTACACCGTTGCTTTTCACTAAATAATGTTACTTAATATTACCGCGTAGTCAGTAACGTTGGTAACATGCGCTGCTTATTTTTATTATCCTCCGCACCGTGTGGCTTTGTTTTAACTCATCATCACAATCGCAGCGATGCTAGGATTCCCCTTCACGAAAATTTGGATATGTGTTACGTTTGTTAGTTTTCAGTATACACTGTACTGTAAACTTAGACGATCGACAACTATAAGATCGTTAAAGTAATTTTATATGTTTTTAAGTTCAGGACCTATTCGGAAAAAAGCATTATATTAATTTCATTCCCTGGATGAGTTTTTAAATTGCAAATTTAAATGTCAATTTGTAACTTGAACGTATTGTAATTATTTACACATATTTTGTTACCCATCACATCTATTGTCAATTAACTTTTGTGAATAAAATATTGTATTGCATTATTGAAATGTCAACAATAGTTCCATCGTAACATCTATGCCAGCATTTTATTATAAATTATCAAAGTTACCAATTTTAATATTAGTATTACTTTTTTAAAATTACGGGTAATTTTACATCACTAAGCACATACACTGTAACCACAGTGGAGAAGCTTCCAACAGACAATTCGATTGGAAACAGCGAACAATTGAATTATAAACCACATTTTAACTTTTCACTCGGATATTTCCATATTTTCAAATGTCAAACACTATTTTATAAATTAAGAAAAGTAACTAAAATGTAATAATTTACTATTACACACCAAACCAATTAAAGCCTCAGAATTAATTTGTAAGATTCGTATTCACATCTGACTAGATACTTTGTTTGAAAATCAGCATGCATAATTTTATGCCAAAACTCATAAATAAATCATTGATTGTTCCCGGGCCACTCATTTTATACATACTTATTATTTTTAAAGTTGACAGAATAGTGATTGTTTGTTGGAACTTTTCCTATTTTGAGTAAGATTTAATCCATCGAGTTTTAAAAATAATTACGATTTACAAATAAAACGTAAACAGATACTGTACGAGATATTATGTGTAATATTATTATTAATTTACATATTGATGATGAAAATAATGAGTTTGTTGATTAGGTACATTGTTAAAAAAATAAAATAATTAGTTAAATATAAGATGCAGTTTATAATCAGTCATTATAATAAATAATGTTGTATATTTTTATGTTTTTATGTCCCCTCACCCCTTTGGGGGTGGGTGAGTGTTATTTATTTTTTATTATTATTTTGTTTTTTTTTTGTTTTTAGAGTGCTGGATCTGGAGTCGACTCAAGCGGACGAGCCAATGGGTATGTTTCATAAATTTGTTAATTTCTTATAGAATATTTCCCATCAGTTACTACCCAACTAGTTTTTTTTATTTGTACTGGATGCAAAAATAAAGTGCAAAATGTTGAATATATATTTTACAATGCGCAGTTTAGTTATAAGCCCATAAAACTAAGACTTCTGCGGGGTTGCACAAAACGTTGTCAAAAAAATGGATTTGACAATGACTTTAGATGTGATAATATAATTACAGTTTTCATACATGCAAGAGCAGTCTAATGTCGTATTCAAACTCCCTGTCATGTACATCATTAGACTGTATTTATACAAAAACAAATGTTTGATCTACAAAAAAAAAAACCGTTTTTCAAGTCAAATTTTGATTAAAATGCGTAAAAAAGTGCCGTTTAGAAGTAAAAATTATGCTGCAACCCAGGATTAAAATTTAAAAGGTTTAATTTTACGTAGAAATATTTCATTCTTTCTAAGTTTGTAAGATTTAATTCTGAAAGAGGTTGCTTTAATACGTAACATCTATTACTTCCGTAAAAATAGTAAATTACTACATAGTTTAACTAACGGGTCCGATGTCGCCATTTACAGCTTGACGCGATCTTTTTTCTAACAAAACAATAGATCACTGATGCATTCGTCTTTGAAGAAAATACCTTAATTTGATTCTAACAGAATGTAAAGTAATTATTATATTGTTTTGAAGTGATGATATCTACTTGTAAGAGATTATGCAAACATGCGCTATCCACAAATTTCACGAAGTTGTTTCTGATGAGAGACTTTCACCGGCACATTGCATTGTTCACAGGAACCAAAATTATTTACAAAGGTAATTAGCGTTGCTAACTAACAACGCTACATGATAAATTGATAATGCTAACAGAACGATTAGCCTATTAAACGCGGCGACCAACTTCCGCCAACATGCGCCCTCGTGCTATGTGACCTTGTAGAGACATATCGAATGTCACAGAAATAATACCGAACAAGTGCGTGTCGAACTCGCGAGAAAAGAGTTCCGTAACATTCCGTTTTGCGTGAGAACTTTAAAACACGAATCTACTTAACAAATCACTAACTTATTTCGGTGGCACTTGTCAACCACAATGGTCTAAATTATTCTTTAGAACCAATCTCTTTATTACCATTAAGTTCACAGGTGGGAAATGATACTAATTTTATTTATTATTATATAATCGAATGTTTTATGGGTTGCTACAACAATAGAACCATGTGCGTATAATTTGAAAATCAAATTATAAAAACTCTTAAATAATTTCCAAACTTAGTTAACACAAAGTAATTGATTAAAAAAAATATTGCAACAAAATTTAAACAAAGTTAAATATTTTTTTATATAATTTGTACATTGTTCGCTCATGAAACGGAAGCAGTCATAGACCGTATACTGTTTTAAATCATTAAATTCCCTTGATATTTCGTCGAAAACTTTTATAATACACTCTGTGTAATCTGTTTGCAACATAACAGCTAATCATGCGCTCGAAGTATTTGAACTTTTAAACACTAGAGCTTCAGTTTCTGAATTTAGTAATTAACAAAGATGACCATACCCAAATCTATTGTAATATAAAAAATATATTAACTCGCTTCATATCCATAATAAAATACAGCAAACATATGTTATCAAATAACATCAGTGAAGTCTGTTTGCTATAAAAAATATATTTTTACTTAGAATTTATTCATATTTTGAAAAAATAGTCGAGTTGTTAATCAAGTAGAAAAATATACCAACGCAAATGCAATTTTTATGTTTTTTTAATGTTTGTTATAGTTAATTATTAAAAATAAAAAATATAATTGGTGAGGCACGTCTAGCGGATTTAATGAAGTCACAAGAACCAAACTAATTTCAATGGATCTTTATTAAAAACATTTGTTCTTCTACATTATTTGATATCAGAAATATTTCAACCCGCGGTCTAAATTTTTCGGCTCCTAATTTTCAATTTTGTATAATTCAAAGATTTTATATATTCACAATAACTCACGGTGAGCCCTAGCGTCATGAAATTTGCACAATTTATTGTGCTTGGCAATCTTGATAAATGAGACTATTTTCACCTCAAAATCCGACCCGGCTTGGTCCAGATTGAATCCACTAATCCCACGTACTACTGAACGAATCTGAACGCAATTTTAACCATTCGATAAACTATTTTTTATATTAGCTGCCCGGCTCGGTTTCACCCCAATGTAAACCGGGTTAAATATGCTAATTTTGAGAGCTACTGATTTGATTGCGGTCTTTACCATTCGATAATATGTTTTTTGAGGAAAGTTTAGGGTTATACTAGTTGTACGATCCGGATTAGTCCGAGTAAAAATCGGATTGAATCCAAGCTCAGTTGTTTCAAAATTGAATTGTTTCTATTGTGCCTGATCATATAACATAATCATCATAATATATAACAATGCATGTATTTATTTAAAATAATTATGTAAAATTTCATCAATATTTAGTAAAAATTTCGGTGAATTTATTTATTAATACACCCAGTACATAGGAAAGATGTTATGGATTCGAAAATAGTGATCAAAATTTTTAACATATTAAACTTCCTAGTGCATTGGAAAGTTATTGTAACGGGTCCGAAAATTTATAATGAAAGATTAACTTTTGAATAGTGTGCACCGTTGAGTAACTGTCAACTCATTCCGCCGCGAAAGTGGAAAGATCCGGGTTTGAAGCCCGGCGGTGACAATTGGTTGAAAAATGAATTTTTCTAATAAAGCATTGTAACAATGAATGTTTCACAACAATTATAGCAAATTAAGCTAATACCGCTCAGGTATGAAAGTCCTACGAACTATAAACGTATGAAAATTTGTCAATATATGGTCCTGTTAATTACCATAAAAAATTAACACTTTTCCGACTATTAAACCACCTTACGAAATTATAGTGTGATCTGTAACTTAAGGATGGAATAATAAAAACATGGAAATTTCATCTGATTCATTCATATCTCTCGCTACTGTGAGGGGTCATGTCTAGCGTTATCGAAGCTTATAATAGCTCTCGCATGATATGAATTTAATGTTACAATTTGCTTTATAATGAAAGATTAACTGTTGAATAGTGTGCACCGTTGAGTAACTGACAACTCATTCCGCCGCAAAAGTGGAAAGATCCGGGTTTGAAGCCCGGCGGTGACAATTGGTTGAAAAATAAATTTTTCTAATAAAGCATTGTAACAATGAATGTTTCACAACAAATATAGCATATATATATATATATATATATATATATATATATATATATATATATATATATATATATATATATATATATATATATATATATATATATATATTCATATATATTTATTTATTCTGTGAAAAACAATATACATTGTATACAGTCGTCAATGGAAAGAAGAAATTATAAAATATTTACATATTAAAATTACTATAATCACTTATAGAATAAAAACAGTTTGATATTAGAAATTGCTTTAGGACTCTTTTAAATTTTTTATTTCATTTGGCAAGTTGTTGTATAAAGTAACGGCATTAAAATGAGGACTTTTCTTATACATATTTAAATTATCTTTAGGGACAATTAGTAAATTTTTACCCCTTGTAAGGTGTTTATGTGCATGAGTGCTAAATAGGTGCAGATTCCTACGCGCAAAGATTATAGTATTATAAATATAAATAGATGGCAAAGTCATAATTTTATGGTTTAAGAAAATGCTACGGCAGGATTCACATGACTTAAGTCCAAACATTATGCGTAAAGCCCTTTTCTGCAGGATGAATAGGCGCTTAGACTAAGAGCAATTACCCCAAAATATGCAACCATAATTTAAATGAGGAAATATGTAAGCATAGTAAATACTAAGTAAGGTTTTTAAGTCTACTATTGAACGTAGTCTACGTAGAACAAATAATCCTTGGCAGATTTTTTTTGAGCATTCATTAATATGATGCGACCATTCTAGGGTTTCGTTAACCAATATACCAAGATACTTAAATACGTTAGTATTCTCAACAATTTCCTCACCTATTACAACTGTGGGTATAGCGCACACCTGCGATTGCTTCGTATGGAAGTGCATTGTTTTTGTTTTGGCAACATTAAGTTGCAATTTATTAATATGACACCAGTCCACTATGTGGTTGACGGCAATGTTTAAATTAATTTCCATGTCGACTAAATCACCACGACTAGAAAGTTAGGTTGTATCATCTGCGTACACAATCGGTTGTATATTTTCTATATGGTTGACCATGTCATTAGCATATAGAAGGAATAAGATAGGACCTAATGTAGACCCTTGCGGGACGCCTTTTGTTACTTTTAATGTTTCGGACTGAACACCGTTAATCACAACTACTTGTGATCGCTGTATCAAAAAAATTTCAATCCAGCTTAAACAGTTCCCTCTTATTCCATAATTGGTAAGTTTTCCAAGCAGGCACGCATGGTCAACTGTATCGAAGGCCTTACTGAGATCTAGAAAGGCTGCTGAGACAAACAGACGATTATTAAGCGCAGATAATACAAACTCCACTAATTCCGTCATAGCTGATTCAGTATTTTTGCCAGAACGGAAGCCATGCTGACAATTATTCAAAATATTACATTTTGATAGGAATGCCATCAATCTACTGCAGTATACATTTTCAAAAATTTTGGAGAATATTGATAGCACAGATATTGGTCTATAGTTCTTATAATCTGTTGAGTCACCTTGTTTAAACACTGGCACCACTTTAGCAAATTTTAAAGCACTTGGAAAGATACCTTCAGCTAGGGATACATTTATTAAATAAGTTAATGGTGTTAAAATGTGACCTTTTAATAATATGTAGGCATGTAAAGTGGCTCATAACACACTAGTGCTGTAATAAAAAACATAAGTATGCGAACTAACTAATTCAACAGTACTTTTTTGCTATTCCTTACCTAATCTATTGCTATCAAAAGTCAAGTTACATATGTCTAAAGGACTAACCAAACTGAGGCGAATCACGCGCGGGATGCAGAACACGATTTGTTCGCGCCGACTGCGCCAACTATATGTCCGGACGTGTTTAAACTGGCTCTAATAGTTGCGTCAGTTACACAAACCACGGGAAATTACGCGCGTAATTAATTAAGGGAGCACTTTCAATAACTCTGTTGTCGAGTTTAAATTGTATTTAGAGATGTTACCACACGTTGAAAATTCTTGGCTGTGTGCTCCATATCTTTTTCATTCAAAACTCAAGCATGCTACCGAATGTAAAATTTTAAAAATTGCATATGTTGCTACATTTTTAGTTTTCATCATAGAGAAAGCGTTATATAGTTTCAAATCGATTCCGTATATTTTCTAATCCCACGTGATAACAATAAACATATATCAAAATTGAAACAAAAGATATAAGGCCTATAAAACGGAACACAGAATTAGTGTTTATACCATGTGAATAGAAGTAGCGAGAAAGAAGACTACTCTCCATGCATTCGCCGTTATCTGATTATTGAGAAAAATAAGAATTCTTATCCTGGTGGTAGAGGTGCTGAATCTATAATAAGATCCCAAAGAGTGGGTTGATTTGATTATTAGAAGAAATAAACTGAATTAAAAATTATCGATCAGGTTAAGTAATTAGCGATAAAAAATATCACGTTACCGTGGACTCGTTTCTAAAATCGTGAAAACTAATTCCATACAGAAGGATGCGCACTTGACTCGGGAACTTATAGTTTCATGACAAACTTTTGCCGCCATTGATTTTTGGGACAAGCGCTTCGCATTTCGGCCTGCCAAAATCACTCTACTTTCACAATATGCTCCAATATACAATTTCAAAATAATAATAATAATAATAATAGGCATTTTAAACACTGCCTGTATTTTCTTTATTACACCCTGTATAAATGATATTCTATGATATTTGTCTTTGCAGGCACCCTGGTGACAACCCGTTCTACAGTAACATCGACAGCATGCCGGATATACGACCCCGGCGAAAATCCATTCCCCTTGTGTCGGAATTGGTAAGTTGTGCGTGAAATATTCATTCAACTAAACTGAATCGTCACATCCGATTCACCCGTTCCAATCTGACCTTTATAAATACTTATACAGAATGTCCAGTCTGTACCGTGCCGTAACCGAAACCATTACGTAGCCAATTTGCATGCATTTGTTTTAGAAACTTTAAATTCAGTCATACATGTTGCATTCAATATCTTATCGAAAAACGATGATAACCGGTGTACCAACCGTTCTGTTTTTACAATAACCTGTTGATTTCCATTACAAGGTCGTCTGTATTTCTTTCAACACCTAGGTCTAATTTTTTTAATAAATTATAATTAACTTCATATCTATTCGGACTGTTCTGAATGGTTTTTCTAATAGTGATTGTTATTATAATTATTAAATTCCAGAACCTTTAAAAAATAATATATTGCAACAATCAAACAAAAAACCGTTTCGCAAAATTTCGAATTATCACCAAACAATATTTTTTGGCACTTCATAGTTTAATTAATTTTAAATTTTATACTTTTTAGCACGAAAACAAAGTTTCCAGATAATTTGGACAGTTACAAAGTATCACCAGACTGCGCAAATTGTCTAGCATTTTATTTTCGTGATTAAAAAGGTTTAAAATTATCGATTTAAATTTCAAAGTGCCTAAAGAATATTTTTTGGGAATCATTTTTTCGCAGCTTTGATAGTTGCGCAGTAGGTAAATAACTGCTTGTGGTTCCCCAGACTTTCCAATCACTGTTCTGTGTAGAAAAAATTGGCGTGCCTAAAATATGTACCTTAAATTAGTCATTAGTTCTTAATTACAGAACACAAATAGTCCTAATGGACAAATTCCCAAACTTTAAGTTACCTAATAAATTTGAACTGTTGCGACAGTAAATTGAATTATAACTGCAGATTACTTAATAAGCAGGACGCGTACTGAATTGATTCGGCTTAACCCCATTTTAGAAAAAAACATAAAAGTGCTCTTGTTTCATGTGATGCTGGACCTAATCGAGTAAATTCAATACTCGTCCTGCTATGATATTGACTGTACCTAATTCCTATTTACATGAAATTTGCTCTGTATCATCGGTTACAGCGTGGCTACAATATGTTACACTGTATTATATATTATTACCTGACACATATTTTTCGATGTCTCATTTTTAGAGGTTGTTTTTTTTTTTTTTTTGTTTATAATAAACAAAACACTTTCCGAAACGATACTGAAAGAAAATAAAAATAATAATTCAGTTGAAAAATGCATAGCCGGTTCAATCAAATAAAAATTATTGAGAAAAAAATACATATATTTTGTGAAATTTATAAAATCTGCAAATCCGATTAATGTTTTTAAAAGATGCTAGCAAATTTTCTAAATCGCATATAATTTTAATATGGCTTGAATAAAAACAAATTTCCAGCTTCTATTCTCATGAGCCAATGAGAAAGAATATAATATAATTCTTTTAAACAATTACCCTACAACTTTATTACCTATTCTACATTTTTTTTATATTATTATATTTTTTGTAACCAACTGGGGTTAAAAATTGTTCAAAATTTAATATCTTTGTTTAACAGTTTTATTTTTCTAAATTATTATAATTTTTTTATGCCAACCTTTAATGAGACATCCTATACCTATAGAGTTTGAAGGGAAAAAAATACTAAATTTCTCTTTTGATTTCGTAAAAGTTCATTTCCTAATTGTTTTTGAGAAATGTACGCGTATATAAAATAAAATAAATTTGTCCATAATTTAACATTTTTTAAAAGTTTTTTTGTAGTCAAAGTTAGTTAGGAATATAAATAAACTAGTTTAGGTTTTTTTTTAATAGCAAAACGACATTTTGAAAATTGGAAGACATTTTCAAAAAGTATATAATTTTTTATTTGATAATATTAGATATTTATAATGACGATGTCCAAAGTGTCTAGTAAGTAATTTAAATATTGATGGTATTCTTTACATTTATTTTTATTGTTATTAATCCTTTTGTACATCCTATGTTGATTGTTTTCTTTAACATTTTTGTGATGTTCAACCTGAAGAATTTTTTTATCCGTCTTTATGTATTGTGTAGATTATATCTTTGTTTTTATATTAGACTTGATTCAGAATAATGTTATATTGCATTTCACCGCTTTGTTAACTTATTTAATCTTAGTCATAGGTGTTGTATAAGTTAACGTAAGCACGCTAACGGCAATAATTCATTACTCTAAACCAAGACACAGTCAGTTTTTTATTTACTGATTAACTCCAAACTGAGGATATATTTTTTGAAAATAATTGTCAGAACAATAGTTTTCATGAAAGGCAATTACGATGAAAAGTTAATCACAAAATAAACAACTGCATGTAAGGATTCTATTCTGTAAAATTGTTCTGTGAACTTTGAAACTATGCAACACTTCAAAAATAAATTCTCTTGTGATGAAAAAACAGATTTTGCTATTGTCATTTATATTATCTCAATACAATTTACCTATAAGATATAACTATTTAACACACGGTTCTAGCATATACAGTTTCTTTATTGCATTCCGTGGCAAGAGAACTTATGAAGAGTTTGAAAAACAAATTTATGGAACAGATACATAATCTATTCGATACCTTAATTGTTAAAGCGTTACACAGCGAAGGTAAATTTTACACTAATATTGGACAGTTTCTGGTGCAAATTCTGTAACTTTCGGAATCAATCGATAATAGAGTCCCAATTAATAGATAAATACTAAGAAAAAATTTCAACAACATTTAGGGGTTTTAGGGCAGTGCGCAGGAACCGATTTCGCAATGTCTGATCAAAATTCAAAAAAACCCGGGTCGCAGTGCCAAAACCCTGCCGACAATATAGTGTATTTGCTTGTATAGGGCCGTGAGGTTTTATACTTTCATTATGTGAAATTAAGTTTGTTTTTGGACAAAATAAAAAATTTAACCCCTTAATACACCCCTTAAAATAACATTTTTTTTCTTAATTGTAATATTATTATCAATCTAACGTCTACACCGAATTAAATACACCCTTCAATAAATAAGTCACTATCTGCAAATTAGTGTTTTCAAAAAATTTGTAAGTCCGGTCCTGTTGAGCCGATTTTATTAAAATTTTAGGGGTACTTTTTAATTGCTATTAACGGGTTAAATGTCAATTTTGAAACGATTCTGAGAATTTTTTCGGTATTTTGGGGCCCAAAAACATTTTTCAACCCCTAAAAACTACCCTTAAAATGGCCCGATTACGCATCTTGCGGTGATGGATTTCAACACGTGGACCAAATTTCGTTGAAATCAATTAACTCTTTCGAAAGTTATTGCGCGTACACATATATATATATATAAACATATATATATATATATATATATATATATATATATATATATAAACATTTTTAAAAATGGTGCCAATGTGTTTAGGAGGTTATGAAACGTCGAGAAATTTTGGTCCGACCCCTAGATCCCGCCATCCGACCAACGCCAATAGTGTATGTTGCCATATGGCAAATACACTAATAACTTTAGGAATGAACTAATTATATGATTCCGAAAGTTATGGAATTTCAATTTGTCTGCTCATAGAATATTTTTTCTCAAGAAGACGCAGAAATATCTCACGTTTTAGGGAAGCATACCGTGAGAAAAGTTTAGGAACCACCAGTTGAAACACAATGATAATATAAACCCTTGTGCAAAAAAATCAGCTTTATTCAAACTTATTGCTATTCTCAAGTTCGACTGTACCATATGTTACCATTTAGTTTTTCTTTGAAAAAAGATATTTTATTTTAAGACATTTTGTCTATTCTAAAACATCGGTTTTATTTTTTGCGATTTGCGATGTATTTTCATAAGTTCTATTTACCAAAATTCTTGTATCTAGATATTATCTTTCTTGTTAAAAGATAATGTTAAAACACACTTAATGTATCGAATAAAAATTTATGTTCCAGATCTCAGTCCTTACAACCTAGTGTTTACCCAGAATCTAAACTGAACTGTTAAAAATTCAATGATGATTTTATTTATATTTCTGAATCCCTGCAACATTTAGCCCTTCCGATTTGCAAGATCACACACTTCGCTCTCATTTAGCATTTAATTATAAATAACTAAAAGTTCAAAGCCCTCATGTTTGTGATAATTACATTCGTATTTGTTCAATAATTAATTTTGAAATAAAACAGAAATTATAAGAAACCAAAAAAATTATAGATATAATAATCGATTTACTTATCCTCTATTGCAAGAACTGTAATAATTATTTAAATATTTACAACTTCCGTATCTAGTTTTATTATAAGAAAGTAATATGACGAAATGATATGTAATAATATTTTAATTGCCAAAGTTACGTTAAAAATAAAAGCTTGTAATGAATAAAATTTAACCGATTATCTAACTTTTCGGTTTTTAATTAGCAAATTATCAAAGATATCTCCGAAATGCCATAAGAAACATCAAAAGTTTCGAAATTTTAAAAAAATCTAAAGTTCAATAATAAAGTTCTGATTTCACCAACGATACAGAAATACTCTCTTACAATTAGTTCTCTCCTTTCTATTATATCTATAATTAACGAGAATAGCTGTAATTACAATTAAATATACTGCAATTCTTAATATAAATAAGAGCGTGTTAAATTCATTAGAATTTATATGATAAATGTCAAATACATCCGACTGTCAATTGTTACCTTAATTTTGAAACGGAAGTGTAAAATATTTGTTTTCATTGTAATTCGCGGAAGTTTATGTATAGCTAAATACAAAATATGTTTGACATTCGTTCATGATGGCAACTTCTTATGTCGCAGATCATATTACATAAAATATATTTAAGGTGTGTAAAAGACATTAGCGTCGAGAGCGACGTGTGTATCGCAGCGAATAGTCTTTAAGTCCTCCACTGATACTATCCCGGTGTATAAGTATAAACTAATGGGTGTGTGTTGTTTGTTTTTCTATCTCTGTTTGATGGCTTGATCCCGTCGGCTCCTGACCCCCGGCACAACAGGTGCTCAAGGTACAGATCTACATAACTCTTAACCAACATTGTAATGTATGATGCTTTAAACACTGCGTACACAAATGCTTGACATTCTCTAACGTTAATTAATCGTATAATTTTTAGTTAATAAGAACTACAAAAAATATGTGTTTATACATTTATTCCAAAAACAAAATCGAAAATTAAAAATATAAAAAACACTGAAGAAAGCAAAAATCAAAGTTGAATATAGTTTCTGCTTTGGGCCGAGCGATTAACTCATATATGGAAAATATCAAGCATTAGTAGACACATTGTACAGTAGACAGAGTAGATCGTAAATGTAATACTGTTCGTGTGTTAAAAGATTCTTCAACCCATGCAGTGGGATTAAGTATTTTTTCATCGCACGTACTCTACGATATTACAGCAATGTTAAAACTTTTAGTGCAACCAGATAGCTAAAACCTGCATGAATTTGCATGTTTGCATGCCAAAATATTTGACGTGAGTTTCAAAGAGAAAATGACATTGAAGCGCTCTAATATTATTATTTCACAGTAGTAATTAATTATAAAAGACCGCGCACATTATTCCAGTACGGACTAGAAAAGTTTGTTCGTAAAGGTACCCATGTTATTTAACGAAGTAGCGCACATTAGACGAGCACCAGCTACCAGCAACGACCGTCAGTCGGTCGCCGTGCTGGCCCGATCTAGTAATGTGACGTTTTCATTAATTAATTTTCGTTAATAAGGTGAAACCAAACACTTTCTTTTTTTCTGGCTTCTTCCTCTTCACACAACATCGTCATTAAATAAAAAAATTTTCCTCACTACTTGAAAACTGCAAAATGTCTCCTGCACAAGGAATATGCATTAAAAATTGCTGGTCCGTGCTGATATGGTGTGCAAAATCGTGCAGACGACAGGTTCGTACTATGTTGGTCCGTGCTTGTATGATGTGCGCGGTCTTATTATCATAAAATGCTAAACTAGCCAGATGTTCTTAGAACTGATTAAAACTAAATTATTCCAAATAATCAAACAACTTATGACATTTTTAGATCTCTTTTTGTGTGACTGACGTATAATCCTCTGTTCGCAATATAGTTGTAACATAATGCATTTTTTTCATTCTGTTCATATGTTTTTGTTTTATTCTTAGTTTTAATACATTTTTTAAACGGTTATTTTAATTGCCTGTAAGTCGGCAACCTGCATTTTACCTTTCTTTTTAAAATCTGTTATTTTTGTAGCTTATGTAATATCTCTATTCCTTTTTAACCTTCTATTGGCATATGTTACGTCCGCTCTAGCAGCAAAAATTCCTTTTAAAATAATTTATAAGACAGTCAAGCGGAGAAATAGCTGGCGTCCGGAGCCTGAAAAGAAAAAACATAACCACAAAATTGTGGAAATACCTTCCACCAAAAATTTTGTTGGTATAATTTTTCATTTTATATCTGTTTGTTATATTTTTTCCAGTTTATTGGTTATATTGTTGTTATCGGGTAATGTTTATATTTTAATTTTCTTTTATTCCGTTTCTGTTATTTGTTAAATTCGTAATATGCGCATGTTATAACTTTATCTTTTATTTAATTATTGTATTGGGTGCTGTAAAATTTCTCTTTTCTTTTGAACGTCGGTCTTAATAAATACGGTCTTTATTAAACCTTTAAAACTATTTCTGACCTTTTATTTTCTATTCTTTACTTACCTTTGATTAAATTTCTTTTAAAAAGTTTGGCTTGATTAACATTTAAAGTGTACTTACCCTTCATTCATATCCAGTCATATTTTTTTGTTTATAACTTAGTTACTCGCTTCCACTGCATTTTTTTTATCATTGTTGATTAATTATTACTTTTCGAATGATTATTATGTGAAAATTCATATTATAAATATTGATGTGGTATGAAATGATTTTTAAATATTTTTTTTACTATCTACTTTAAAACCTTCTCATTATCACTCCCACCGCGGATGCGACAACTCTAACTTTCCTTATTGTTCATACCTAATCAATTAGGTGCCAGATCTAAAAATTGGTCGATATGAAAACACTGCGAAAATGCAACACTACCTCCCGATCTATAAGACATACATGCAAACTCCATCACAGAGTTTCCACTCGCATATCTAAGAGTGACTGAGATTGACAGATGCGTATTTTGTTTTGGCGTGAGATAACATATTACTTATTCCTTGGGAAACGAGCATGTATTTGTTTCTTATAAAACTAACGTAAACGTTGATATTCACTTTTTCGTTTCATATCCTGTTCGTTGAAACCCGTTTCCATTGATCTGAAACAGCCTCACGTTGTTTAAAAATTTAATCCAGAAACATGAAGGAGAAAGTTAACAAAGTTAATATTAAATGATAAAAATTAATTAAATATAGGAAACAAACACGCGATTCTGTATAACGTAGACAAGCAATAGATCTCTGGTCAAATTTCCAATTATTTTGTTTTTAAAAATCCTTACAGATGACATAATCTGCTTGATATGGTCTGCAGGAATCCTGCAGACTGCGTGGTTTGTGGGTCAGTTGGACCGACTTATTTCTGTTTTTTCGATGTTTGGCTAGCGACTTGGAGGACGACATAATTTTCTGACCCTCTACTAACACTATGCAAGTTTTATGCAGAACAGACCGATTTACTATCATATGCGTTGAAACTTTTGAAATTGAAGAAGCTATAATGACACGTGATTTCCCATCATAGTGAGCTTAACTACGTTGATTAGAAAGTATACATACGATTTTTCCTCATCGGTCACCCTGCAGATTATGTCGCGTGTAGGGGATTTAAATAAATTGTCAGTCACACTATTAGACCAAAACAATTTTAACATTTTTATTGCGCCAAGGTACAGAATGCGTATTCATTTGTTTATGTTCAAAATGGAATAACACCTGTTACGTGAAAGAATGTATGTTTCCATCCGCATCTTTTATCCATTAAAATAAATCAGTAATCAGTATGCTTTGTTGATAGGCATATAAACTGAATTTTCCATCCACGTACACTAAAAATGTTTCATTAATTTAATTACTTATAGTGTCGAGCTTCGGCGACTGTCCAGAAGCCTACAAAATTATTTTTTTATGACTCCTTCTGCATCTATCCCTTTCATTCACGTACGCCATTTTTATCCTTTTGCGCGCAAAGATCTGCATCAATTTAATCGCCTAAGGATCTTCATAGTTTTAACGGGCCAAAGAAAGGTACCGAGACCTAAAGGATCTATTATGGTTCCTAATATCGTTGATGATCCCTGGACTAAGCATTAACTCCGGTATCCTTATAAAACTGTTGTCATTGAAGTTCAACAAGACTGATCCAAAATACTTGTACCTTGTTTAAGTTTATTTTGTTTCATTTGCTAGAGAGTGTAAGCGTCCTAAATCTGAATTCACTCCGATAATTTTAACTCACAATGTCAAATTTCAGGTTCTAATAACTTTTTGTTACATCGCACCAAGTTGAAAAGTTGAAATAATTTTAGCAATTGTATTGCACCAAATTGAAAAATAAGTAAAGAAGCATGTGACGTTACTCGTTGTTTTTTTATGAAAGAAATTATCGAAATTGATTATAATGAATGTAAGAGTGCACTATGCATGCGCTTTCATGAAATTATTTTAAACCATTCTACGTCTAAAGAATCCGTAAAAGTGGAATTGAATAGAAAATATAACGTCAATACTTTCTGAGAGTCGATGTCAGATAGACTTCTTGTTGAACTTAATGCATGCTGTTTGAAATTTATATTAAGAGGACGGCACCCCATTTAGAATAGAAACGAAAAAGTGCAGTCGCATATTCAATTGACTTTAATATATACGAAACCAACTACTCTAAGCTTTTATCATTGTTTAGAGAAAAAATTCAATAGTATAATGCTTTATCAATTTTCTGATTTTGAAAAATGGAATTTGGATTAAATAATTAGCCTTGTTCTACTAACGATAACCACGGTGATTACCAAGTGCTTGGAAAAACACTGTGGGTATTCACTTTTTCTTCATACCATGCCGAAAGTACGTACTTCTGTTTCGATTTGAAAACAGAAAGTCTAACAAATATGCACTGCTGAAGTTTATGTATTTATATTTTATTTATTATATTTCATTTCTTATTTATTTCTTATTTATTATTACTCGCATACCGTCTGTACCGGCGGACCGAAACAGTTTTCTCTAGCACACTGATAATAATAATAATAATATACACTTTATTCCATCCGTATTAGAAATACATAGAACATGTACGTACTTTCGGCATGGTATAAAGAAAAATATTATACACTATACGGCCAGAAAATTGAAATTTCTGTACCGTGCGACACATTATGCCCTCGGGCTCGCTTCGGACACCATGTTGTGCGCAGTGCAGAAATTTCAGCTTTCTGCCCTTACGGTGTATTGTACTATAGTTTGTATTCTTATTCTGCTAAGAAAAATTACTACCTAAATGGCATGTTAAATATTCGTGATTGAAAACAGTGCTTTTAAATTTTGGAATAACTGTGGTGACATGGCTACTTGCCTGAGAATATGATTGTAATATTTCTTTTTTCAGTGTTGGACATATTAGAATTTGTTATAATTATTATATCTACTCAACAAATATGTCACATCGCCAGTGCATATTTCTTTGTTTGTTTAATAAAAAAATCAACATATTATTCAAATAACACTGCAAAGTACACAATATGCTAGAAAATTATAACACATAAGTAGGTGCTCATATACGCGATATCCAGAATTTATATCATAATTCGGAATCGCATGCGTAAGATCATTCTGAGTTAAAAATGTTATATCAACGAGGATCTTTTCTCATTTGCTAGAGCTAGATTACAAATAATGTTTTTGATTATCCCTTGAGTACACAAATAAATGAAATTATAACAATTCAAACGAAAAGTTACGTCGTCTACAGCACAAATGTTTATTAAACAGTGATCACCCTCAGAATTCATCCCTGAAACTTTCAATTTCGCGTTAATTGTTTTTTCAATTAATTTACTATCACACATTGGTTGACGCCAAAAAACTTTCTATAGAAGTACGATAAAACAACTGTTAAATTCACAGCAAGCGAGAGTTAATTCTTATACTTAAATAAGTCAAGAACTGAATCGCATGCGAGAGCTATTAATATTTTCAATGAATTGTTATAATTATGTAGATATATCCATTAATTAAGAAATAATATCGTAATACTTTTGCAGCACACACGCGCATTAAACGTGTATTGTAATCTAATAGCTAGTCATCATTCAATTAGAGAGGGATAAAACGCTTGTTGTAAAGATACTAGAGAAGACCCTAAAAGAAACTAAACATATAATCACAAAAGAAATGATTAGAAAATGTTTAGTTTCTTGATTATTAAGTTTAAATGTTTCTATTTGACAAATGAAATTCAAGACCATTTGATATGACATTTTAGAAAATCTCTGAGATATGACAATATTGTTTTGATGATCTCGTAAAATTTTCGATTAGTCTTTTGATTTTAAAAAGCAGATAAGAGAACTATTTTTTTTTAAATATTGTAATACGTACCATTGTAGAACATGATTGTTTTGGGATGCTTTTTGCTTGAGATAACGGTTCGCATGCTACTGTTTTTTATTTATTTTTCAAACTTTTTCTATTTCCAATTTTTTTTTCTTTTACAGGTTAATAGAACTGATAATTTATTTTTAATCACAAAACTTATTTGTCAGCCATAATTAGAAGTATTTAACAATTAAAACTATACAAACGCTAATGGAATTTTCAGTAGTGATGGCTTTTTTAGTTTTATCAACATCTTTAAATACCAAAAAAATAGTTAAATTATAGGTACATTAACTAATTTATAGACGACATGGTATATATTGGCCAAAGTTACCAACATTAGGAAAATATTCAAGTTTAACCAACGTTGGCCCAATTCAATAATTTGCCATGGTGCTGATAACAGAAGTTTCAAGTTCATTCGAGTTTTAAATGTTGACATTAATTATGACTGACCCTGTATTTTATTGCAGCATTGCATCTTTTATTACTCTGTGTGCAGTCTTCATAAATATATATAATGTTTTCAGAATTCCCGGCGTTTGCTCGTAAATAAATTATTTTATATTGTGACAAATATTTAAAAACAAACCGTTTTTTCTAGTGAGTTTCTTCTATCAGCTATCGCACTTTTGGTTTCCTGTAATCGAAAATCATACTCATTGTTAAAACAACTGAAAAGCATCGCTATAAAACTAATATTAGTTTTATAGCGATGCTTTAGCAATGAGAACTTACTATTCTTTAAATTAGTTTTTGTATCATGTTCCAACGTTTGAAAGTAGGCTACATACTTAGCCTAATAGACTTACGTGGATAATTAAAAGGAAATTATAATAACATAATTGTATATATGCAAATGAATTCTGTATGCAGATAAAATTGTTTGTTTATTTATTCTACTGTTGACGGTTCTTATAGACGCTGAATTATTTAGTAGAAGCTTTATATTTCAATATTTAAGCTTGATAAAATTCTACAATCTTGCGAATCGTTCTACTGAATTTAGTTTATTGATTATGCTGTGGATAATAAAAAATATGCGTATTGAAAGTCAATATACAGTTATGAACAACATTCTAGCAACTTATTATTCAAGAATCAAAAAGGATGGCAGTTCAATATATTGGATACACTCACCAGAGAGAACTTAAACCAGATAGTATGTTCTCTCTGACCCTCACAATACCGATAGAAAATTTGAAAGAAGGAGTTGTATGTATTAGTATAGCCAAGTTTCTGATTGCCTAATTTTTTTAGGAATATCATACAACTTACCTATTTACAGAAATTTTGGAATTAAAATTCGTTTATTGCGCAATAAAATCCTCTAATCAAAAATCCAACAAAAAAGTTCATATAAAACGTTTTCGGTTTTTCATCATTGGGCATAAGAATCTGCAAAAATGTTAAACAATAACTCTTAAGTTTTGCGCTTTCTCAATAAAAAAAATAATAAATTTGAATTATTCTCAGACTAGGTGAAAATTTTTAAAAGCAATTTTTATACAAATTTTACTATACTTTGAAAGAATATTCTCTCTAAAACTGTAATTTCCAACATAAAACCCAATATTGCTTTTCTGTATTTACGTTTTCATTATAAGTGTAAATATTTTTCATTAGCCACAAGTCATTGACATTAAATTTAAGCTTTAAATAGTGCACTAAATTATAGACAACATTGTAAAACGACTACTAAGTCGCTACTCAATAGAACGTTTTTTCACAGCTCACTATAAAATAGCTGCTTTTCATGCCTGTATAACAGTTGCAAAATGATCCTTTTTCAATAGTAATATTTCTGTCAGTTGCCATCTAAATCTATATGAGCAACAGAGACAAGCATAGTAGACATTGCCGTCGTAAACAATTCGCATATATGTATATCTAATATAACCGAACTAAATTGTCAAAAATATTACAAATATATTTATTATGATACAAAAATCAGCTATCTTATAGGAGCCACGTGCAAAAAA
Source organism: Venustoraphidia nigricollis (assembly GCA_034508555.1). Taxonomy (NCBI): domain Eukaryota; kingdom Metazoa; phylum Arthropoda; class Insecta; order Raphidioptera; family Raphidiidae; genus Venustoraphidia; species Venustoraphidia nigricollis. The sequence continues at coordinate 14,324,024 of JAVRKA010000003.1, read as the reverse complement.
TGTAGTATGTATTTTGTTCGTAATGATATTATGACTCGAGTGACTATTAAAACTTGCTAGTCGCTCGTTTTAACATCATACCAATTGCTCGTATAATATCTTTTTACAAACGAAATACTTAAACTCCATTTTTATAATGCAATTGATTTAGATTAATATCTGCCCGTTTAGTAACATTTAAATAATTCACTGTTTTGTGCAATATAATCAAAGAAGGAAGTTTTAGTAGCTGTATGCCGTATAACCAGCTACTATTTTTGGTCTTTCACAATAAAACTTTTTTTAAAGATATTAAGCACTCTTTATTGTTCTGTTCTGTATCATAACACTGCTCATTAATTTTTTGCCACATTTTAAACCTATATATTATGTAGTAGGGCGTGCACTGACTTGATTCAATTCCTATCGAACCTGCACAAAACAATCGGCATATTATGTAAAAGATATAAAAATAAACGAACGCCCAAACAGTGTCACTTCGGTTCAGCACAGACTCTTCGAATCGGTACAGCTCCGCAGAATGGCAAATAAATATTTTAAGTACTTGTATATTAGTAGCTCTGTTTAATTAAACGCCTGTCTAAATGTGTCATACTCATTTTAATTGCTCCAAATAAATTCGGAAATAACGAATTTGTGCCAATAAATTATGCTGTGCTGTTCCAGGCATGACGAAATCAATTTAGCTCATTCCTGCCTTAACATGCACTTTTTTCATTGTTTTGAGACTTTGGATTATATGATCTTGAATTTGACCACATCAGTTTCAAGTTTTCTAATTGAAGAAGTTTATTGCATGTGTATATTACTAGTATCCAAAGTTTTACAACATAACGATCAACAAGTTAATAAGAAACTAGCTTTTGAAAGTGACCAACAACGTAACTTTTGCGTCAGGAAAACATTATGATCAAACTTCATTGAAACTACTTCTTTGAAAATATTTTTGTTGGGTTCATACTTTATATCTTAATCACTGATTTTTGTGTAAATCCATTCATTTTAAATTGTGACAGTCTCTATCCCATTTCGTGTATATATAAATGCTGTATCAGGGATTCCAACTTCAAATATTACATTTGAAAAAGTATTAAAAACGGTAATATGTTCTACATACATATTAAAGCTCGTCCATATATACAGTGTAAACTCTATATAGCGACGCTGAAGGGACTGCGCCTTTTTTGACGTTATAGAGAGTTGTCGTTATATGGAGATAATGCATAATAATAACCTAATGACAGTTTAGCAGCTAAGGTAAACACGTGCAAAGTAATCACAGCAAACAAAAGAACGAATTTCTTAGAATCTTCTGCACGTATGATGCCGACAGTCGAGGTAAATGCGGGCTAGACAATAAAGCTGCAGTTCTTATAAATTTCGGCAACTTAGAAAGTACCGACAGTAGGTACTTTATAAGTTGCCGAAATTACTTGCTTTATAACGTGGGTGTGATGCTACATAGAATGTATCATTGTATTGACAACAAGGCAAACCAACCAAAGTCGAGTAATTTCGACGTTTTAGGGAGTTTGACGTTAAATCGAATGACGTTACATGAAGCGTACACTGTATATAAATTCGTTTTTTTTAAATAATAATATTTTGAAGGGGAAACTTATGAAGAGTCGTTCTTCATGCAACACTCATTAATTTTCGTATATTCAGTTTTAATAAAAAAAATCTTACCTTCTAACAAAGCAGTAGATCAATTATTAGCTGTTACTAAATGACAATCAAATTATAAAATTTTACCGTCTTTGGATTTTAAATCTTTTTTATGTGTTTGTCTTTTTCAATCACAGACAATGGCAGCGACCAAACGAAACGCCGGATTGACGTCGGCTGTGCCGAGGGCGACGCTTAATGACGAGGAGTTGGTAAGTGCGAAAATGAAATCTTATCTATGTTGTTTTTAAATTAATTCAATCTCAGGCCGTCGTTGTTCTTTAATTATCAAGAGCTTTTGAAAAATACTAAGAAATGAAAAGCAGGCCAACAAATCTAAATTTAATTTTCCTGCCGTCAATACACATTTTTATTTATCATTTAAATTATATTATGAACTACGAAATTTTTCATATTATTCTGGGTCACTTAAAACAAAATATGGAGTACTTTTCTGAAGAAAACAAACTACTTTTTGAAAGATAGACAATGACCAAAGCTTCAAAGTCGCTTTATTTCAAACATTTATTAATGTTTATTAATTTACATACCAATTTTCAAAGCTGAATCATTATATGTTTCGTGAAAATCAATTTCTCTAAAAATGTTACAAATTTAGTTCCACACAAGGGAAATTACGCAAAATTCTCGTAGGGGCTAGTTATAATCAGCGTTATTGTTATGTAATTAGAGGTCAGGATGATATTGATATAATGTTTCGTTGCAGATATTGAGTATATTATGAGCATCTAGAATTCAAATTTAACGTCTCTTCTAAACAAAACTATAATATTATGTTAGATGAGTAGAGTGGGATGAGAGTCTATGAAATTGTTACAATATTTTATAATAAATAAAATATACTATACTAAGTATCTAGATGGGTTCAAAAATATCGAAAAAACGTTTAATAATACTTGAACATTCCCTACTAGGATTCAGGAGATATCTAAGACAACTACGAGACTACACAGGAATAAAAGAAAGTTTTAAAAAATCGTGTAGTTTAAAAAATTTGTCAGAAATGTGGAGAAGAGTATCCTGAATAACATACTAAAAGTGTCCGGGGATACGGAGTGAACTCAACGTCGTGTTTTCTTCTTTAGTCGAAAAGTACTATCACGAAAAAATGAGTTTCGTAGGGTGGTCGCGAACGAATTTTCCAAAATTTTCAGCACATTTGGTTAGCCCATGGATAGGTCTATAGTCCCTATATGAGAATTTACTATTTGCCCCTCTCTTATTAGAGTTCTTCGCTTAAAATGTTTCCATTTTTAATATAAAGGTACCATTTTGATAATATTTCATCTGTAGACTTATTTTCGTTTGATGCTGTTAAGTTATAGACTTATTCTATAACCCCGATATGAGAATTTAATATTTGCTTGTCATCCTACTCTTTTAACTACCATCTGCTCTCTTTGTTGTTTTAAATAAAACCAATATAACAAAAATTTTCAAAACTGTCATTTTTTAACCCTTTTTAATTTCCTAAACAAATAATCCTACAGAAAAATGATTTTCTTCATACCATGCCGAAAAGTACATACTTTCTGATTCGATTTTAAATCCGAAAGGATAACATTTATGCACTGTTGTAGACACAGCTGGAATTACACGCATATCGTCTGTATAGGCGGGCCTAAACAGTTTTGTCATGCGCACTGTCACGTACTGGCGTTTGTCAGGTCACATGTTCGTCAGTAGGTAGCCATCTGCTGTTATTACATGGGCATTATTAGATCCATGTGTCATTACGTATAACCTCAACATTGCTCACTTGAAAGTATTTAGTCTTTTTATATATTGGTGAAAATGCGTCCTTTCAGCATGGTATCAAGAAAAATATTATACACCACACGAGCTGAAAGCTGAATGTCCTGCACTGCGCGATATATGATGCCCTCGACTTCGCCTCAGGCATCATGTGGCGCAGTGCAGGGAATTAAACTTTCGGCTCTTTCGGCTATTACATTTTTTTGTAGGAAATGTATGTAGACTAATTTTGTACATAAAGTGTTTTTCGCTAAAACCCATACTTTATGGAATATTTAAGAAAACATGACATTTTTTTTAACCGTCCCCAATGGTTTCAGGGTTTAACCCATGTGCCTGCATCTTATTCCCTAACTTCAAAAACATAAAACTGGGACACATAGAGGGATAGATTAACAGAACTTGGGATGAGGGGCAAGGAAAGCAGTAAACTAATAAATGCAGGACCAACACAAACAGTAGAGTCTTTCATCTATGGATTATTAAGGTTAGGAACAACACAATAGGAAACTTAATTATTTTAAATTGGTATTAGATAAACCCTCCGCCCCTAGCTCACCCACCATCCTCGGGAACTTTTAGTACGTTACTGAGAACACTCCAAATTTCAAAAACTACCTTACAAGACAACACCATTTTTTTAAGCAATGTTTTTTTTGTCTTTATTGCTCGAGCTAATATACTTATTTATAAAACTGCGCCGACTCGTTATTGGGTTGTTATGCTCATTTGTTTGTTTTATCATAACAGAAAATGCATGTATACAAGAAAACGCTCCAGGCGTTGATTTATCCAATATCAAGCACGACTCCGCACAACTTCGTGTTGTGGACGGCGACGTCACCGACGTACTGTTACGAGTGCGAGGGGCTCTTGTGGGGTATCGCACGACAGGGCGTTCGCTGCACCGAGTGCGGGGTCAAGTGCCACGAGAAGTGCAAGGATCTCCTCAACGCCGACTGCTTACAAAGTAAGTTCGTTAAACAATACGTGTGATTTACAATATACATATAGGAGCATTAATTGTTAACACTTCTTCTTCATAGCGTCCAAGACTTACAGTCAAACTTGTGGGATATTTATATTATGATGTTTTCATATTTTATTGCAACCCTCCAGTTTTTAGGTTCTGATTTCAAAAGTGCCCAAGGAGGGAACAGGGAACAAATAGTTAATAACTAATGTATGAAATTCATTTGAATACCGATCTTAAAAACAATTTAATATAGAAGTATAAATTAAAAATATCTACCCATATGAAAATAAAAAATTACAACCAATTCGGCGATAGGACCATTCCAACTTATTTATTTACATTTGATATATCATATTAGGTATAATAAATAAAATAACATTTCTGTTCAAGCGTGCGGTGACGTGGGTAACGACTAGTAATAAATATTATGAAATTTGCTAAGCATTTTCATGGTAACATAATATTGTTTTGCATGTAAAAATTAACCACAGCATGCTTGTTAGCTACCTAACTAATGCTTGACATATCTTCAGAACAAGAGAACAACTGATTTTTTTATTTTCAAAATATTTGCGATATTATGAAGCTAAGAAAAAAAATTTCTACGGAACTTTCTTGGAAAAATAAATAGAATACTAAGCCGTTATAAAAAGTATGTCATCATTAAACAAAAAACAACATTATAGCATATATTTCTTCTGCGCATACGTTGATTTTTATTTAGTAAAGACTCTTATTAGTCCAGCAGCCACCGCCTGTTTTTTTAAGTGATTAATAACAGGCTGAATCTTCGTGAGTTCGTTCGGTTCGACGAGACGCCCAAGTTTTTCCTCTGTCCAAATTCTCAAAGAGGTAGGTAATGAACTGCGCAGATGTAAAACATGTCGATTTGGTAGGGTGTCGAAATTATTAATATTTCGACACCCTACCAAATCGACATGTTTTACATCTGTGCAGTTCATTATCTACCTCTTTGATAATTTGGACAGAGGAAAAACTTGGGCGTCTCGTCGAACCGAACGAACTCACGAAGATTCAGCCTGTTATTAATCACTTAAAAAAACAGACGGTGGCTGCTAAACTATATGTATGAAATTCCGTAGAGCACCGTATACATCCTGTAATCAGATGCATGCAATAATCAGGTATTAAACTGGTTTTCGTGGTGTCAGATTTTCAAGCAAGTACTGAAACGGAATTCTGCAATTTTTTACGGTGTAATAAACTAACATAATTTGTTAATTTCAATACAACAAATAACACTGAACTTACGCTAAAGAAAGTTCGAAAGAACAATAAACAATACAAACCAGATGGCATCTAAAGTCCGCCGGAAATTAAACAAACGAAAAACAGGCATAAAGTATACGTTGACGAATATTTTAATCTGATGCACAATCGTGTATACAGCATCACAATATTTTAAACTATTTACGAACAACTCTCATTGCAAGTTAATCTGTTTCAAACAAACATAAATTACCAAATACTTGGGGAGTGCTATTTTATTTTGTCCAGTACCGTATGCAGGTCATATCTGGTCCTTTGGTCCTCATTATAAATTTACTTAACTAGCCAGTAACCACAGCTGGTCTCACAAATATTTTATTTATGAAAGGACGAGGGCCAATCTGCTTTCTCGACCGTCAAATCTAAAGTTTTCCATTTTCGTTGCAAATGTCGTTCTTTGAAGAGTATTAGTGCAGTCAAAATTTATCTTACGTTATAAATAGTTTTCCATCTGTAAAGTAATAACAGTTTACCTGATGATTCAAATATAAAGAATAGTCCGAATGGCGATCGTCGAGAAAGGGTGGTCATTTGGAATAAATACAAAAACATACTTTATTATTTTTTTGCAAAATTGATATATAAAGCACAGGTATTTTTTTTTATTTGATCGAGTTTGATCAGTAGAAAATGAAAAGTGAAGTCTCCCTATTCTTGATACAACTGTTTGCTAAACCACTCATAAGATATTCTTTCTAACCATAAATTTCCTATAAGGTTTACGAAAAAATCAAACTTCGAAGTTTTGTTTTTTATCCCTCTTTTGAATAAAATTGGTCTGGCACGTTAATGCTTGACCAAAGTCCCACTTGTTAAACGCGAGTTTTTCTTTCGTCTTATTAATTTTTTGATTTGTTATTAAGTATTCTAAAGACTGATTAAATGATCTGTTAAAGTTTACGCGTATTTTAAACCGCTAGTTTATATTAAAATATTGAAATTTTACATTAACATCAACTTCATCTTTGTATTACATTTATGGTGGGTCAATCTAATCAAGCTCTCGAAAAATCACAACGAGTTGAATTTATTTTAGACAATAAATGCGAAATGAGATATTTTTTAGAGTTTTTGAAAAATGTTATTCACATTTTACACAGTAGAGATATTATAGTCCATTGAAATGTTACATTTAGCCTTGCATTTTGAGTCCTATCTAACGTGAAGGGGGTATAATTGACTTTTCGAGGTTGGCAGCCATTCCATTTAGCCGCCATTTTGAAAAAAGGGGTGCTGACAATTTTTGCCTGGCACCTCCATAACGATAGAACTTCCTAATAAGTAGTGGTTTTGTTTGTTTTTTTTTTTTATAATCGAATTCTTTACAACTTTACTAGATAAATTTTTTGTCGTTGCGTTACCAAAATTTCTTTTATATTTCTCCGCGGTTCAATCATTTCCCTTTTAATATTACAGAAAATTTCAAACAGCTACGTCGCTAAAGAAGTTTCGCTTCCAAAAATAGTGACGACACATCTGTAAACAAAAAGCTTCAATAAAAAATATGTAATTCGGTTGATTACGAACCGCAGGCAAACTATCGAAAGAAAACACACTGTGTTTTAAATTAATGATCTTGCATTCAAGACTTGTACAATAGTTTGTTTTGTAAATCTTCTAGTTAATAAGATAGGCGTTATTACTTTAATAATACGAGGATATCCATGTAAAATTAAATATACTGATTTATGCAACACATTAGACTCACGATAAGTGCGAGACTACTCGTCGCCCCCCTGCTCCACCATGCTCCATTTTCATATCAAATTCAATATCTGGTAGTCTGTTTTTACGTATAGAGACTAGAAAGTAAAAATAGTCTTAAATGATTTTGTGGACTAAAATTTTAGTAAAAAATATTTCTTAAAACTGCATCAACTTTGTCTGTATACAATAATAATTTAACAGCAAAAATACTATGCACAACAAAAAATCGGAAAAACACAGATTATGGATGATATACATGCGTATGAAAAATGTCTTTTTACATGATTTAGTTTAGGATTGTGTACTAGAAAATGAAAACGTGTGTTTCTTTATTCTTGTTCACAAAAAATGAAAACCATTGTTAGTAAAATTAATCACTTCCTTTGAAATAAAATACTGTGTTTTTCTCGTTTCTTATTTTGTATTGTATTACGCTGTTTCAGCAAAAAAAAGAAAAAAAACATTTTATGACTATAGAAACAACATAACTACAATACTCAGTAATATTGATATTTTCGTCATGTTTTTGTTAAAACACATCTCAACACTTCTTGAAACGTATGAAACAGCTCCTTAACACAATATCAACATAATTTTAGAGCTATAGCGAGGTGACGATTTTGTGTTATTTTCGAAAATTATTTATGGATTCACGTCTGTGTAACAAATATTTTTCAATAAATGTATTGGTCGTAAATTTTTTGAAAAACTGTTTCACTATTTTAAAAGAAATTTATGTTCGTCATTAGCTTCTTTTACCATTCTAACTCCACAAGTGCAGATGGTACTAATTTAGGTCAAAATTCACTTTACAAAATTTTACAATATTTTTTTCATTTAGAAATCCCTTGAATCCAAAAAGCATAATTTTGGATAAAGTCTGTTTGTCTGCGAGCGCGCTACAGGCCAAACGACCTAGCGGACCCCCACCAAAGATTTTTGATATGTAAATATGAAGAGCGCTATTGTTCTTGGGAAAAATCAGCTCATACGTAGAAGAGATATGCGCTATAAGTTTTGTAAAAAAAATTTCTATACTTTGTAGTTTGGGAAGTATTTTAAAATTTAAAAAATCAGCTGTTCTGTCAAAAAGAAATTAGTTAGGTAGTTGACAAACACGCTTTGGTCAATTTTTACGTGTGAAACCATATTATGTAACCATGGAAACGAATAGTAAATATCATAATTTTGTTACTAGCCAGTAGCTAAGTTACCGCGCGCGTTAAAAGAAATTTTATCTTATTTATTATAATATGTCGAACTTCAATATTTTGGAAGTTGGAATGATCCTGTCGCCCAATTGGTTGGACTTTTCTTTAAGAAATGCTTATAAATTTTGTAATCACTATGGTTACGTAAAATCAGTGATAAGACCACAAATAGTAGAATATATCTAATTATCTATATTGAATCAATGTTAATAATCATGGATAAAATTTGTTAAGTAAAATATTAATTAATGAAATAATTATAACTACATTTTACTTATATATAATAAATATTTTTAGGTTATAATTATTAAAGTAGCGCAATTTTTAAAATTTTAAAATAAATATGTGCCTATAATATGAAATTTGGCTGTCTTATACGAAATTTTAATACTGTAAATATTTTAAACACCCATATGCCATTGATGCTTTAATTATGGATCCTTACCTTTACCCTGATCTTTTTTTTTTTTTTTTGTTACAGGAGCGGCTGAGAAAAGTTCCAAACATGGTGCTGAAGATAAAGCCAACAGTATTATAACAGCGATGAAGGAACGAATGAAACAACGCGAACGCGAAAAACCAGAAATATTCGAATTGATCAGGTAACATTCATTTCAGTTATTTAATACATTTTTAATAATATTTTTGATAACACTATTCTGAGAAAGCAACAACGGATTTATTTGTAACTATTTATATTTACTAAACCTCAAGATGATGAGTAAAAAAAGAGAATTAAATTGAGCCGCTAAATAAAAAAATCATATACTGTATTCATGTGAGGATATAAATTGTAAGATTCATTTCCCTAAACTCAAAACAGAATATATATTTTTAATTACGAAAAAAGACACCACCAGCGATGTCGGAACCCTCTCTGCGAACATGTTTGAAATTTTTAAGCTTTTTTGCTGGTTTTTGTCTAACCTATATTTAGGAGCAATTTTGGATTCAATGTCTACTTTTAAGGACTACCGTTTGAATAAGTTAATTTAATGACATTTAAACTTCGTTATGATTAGACGTAATTTTATTTTGCTCGTGATTGAACCAAAGTCGTGTTTTGTTTTTTATTTTGATGTTTTATTTTATTGCCTTTCACTTCATTTTCACCGCTCAGCGGAATAGTATTTTTATGCACCGCCACTTCCTCCTTCCACGTTGACCCAATAATTGATCTCTCCAAAACATTGTACACCGCCCTCTGTTATCATTTATCAACACCGAGACTCATACGACATAAACTTCTTCCATCCTAGCGACCACTTCCGCCGACGTCACGTGACGAGCACTCTATTTACTATTTGTGGTTGTTTTCTTTGTGCACGATGAAGAAGCTCTCGCAAAATGACCGTTAGTGAATAACACAACACTACATCGCGTTATCTGTGAGCGACTATCATATATTGTACGGTCAATTATCTGACCATCCCGCCGTGTTTTACTATTTTGTCCTTGCTTTTGTAGTGTGTACAAATGTTTCGTTTCATTGGATGGAATTAGAACAAACATATTATGTATCTCTCTGTCTTTCGGTTTCATCGCCAAATATATCGCAGTAGCGGATTGTAAAGCTCTAATACAGCGTCTCCCAAACTTTTTTGATCGCGGCTCAGAACGAGGTTTTAGAATTTTTCGTGACTCACCTTATGAAAAAACATTTATTTAGAAAACACATTATATTTTTTAATAGAAATCAAGTTCTTTGTTTGCTTATTTCATGCACAAAAATGTACAATTTTTTTCCCGACCCGGTAAAATGTTTCAATTACCCGGTGGCGGGTCGCGACCCACACTTTGGGAAACATTGCTCTAATAAATTAAAAAACTAAGCTCGCAGTGCCACTTCAACATCTGCGCCAAATTACATACACCCTTCAGTAACTAAATCCATATCCGCTTAGTGTTTTCTTAAGATTTTAAATCCGATTTGTAAGATTGAAATTTTAAAATTTTGGCAGCACATTTCAATCTTTATTGAAGGGTAAAATTTCAATTTTAAAACATTTTTGAGAATTTTGTCGATATTTCTGGGCTAAACATTTTTTCATCTCCTAAAAACCACCTTTAAAATAGTCTGCGTGGTATAGAATATAGATGACATATTTGTAGCGAGCTAATTTTTTTATATAAAATCGACCCCCCCCCCCATCAACCATTATTATTATTATTTTTCCCGAGTCTCACGCTTTTCATTTCAGAGATACAGCGAATCCTTTATAAAGGTTTATAGCCTAGATCTTTACCTCTCTGAGAAGTGTCATCAGTTATTTCGAATACTTTCTTTAGAAGGTTTCCACCCTATTTTTCATTCCCGTGTGAATTGAATTTTTTGGGATAAAATGTAACCTAGATTACTCCTGGCTTAGCCTTTTGCCTGTCTCTAAAGTGCCCATAATCGGTTTAACCGTTTCGAAGATTTGCTAGTACAGACAGACAAATTTTTTAAAAACGAACGTTTACGTTCTGATAGCATTCAAATAAACATGTGAGCTTAAAAAATGTCAGTTATGTCGATAATACAGACAGGCGCTTCAATTTTATTTATATGTATATTATGTATATATGAACTGAGTAAATGTAACTCTCTACTGGAAAGTACCTATACTATGCACACAGCCACTGTTAATATCCGTTGTTGATTTTTAAGCTAGAATACCGTCAAACACCATGCACTCTTGCTCGACTTCTTTTGTCAAGCACGTCTGTTTTCCTGCCAGAACTTTTGAATTGTGACGGTGTTCGATTTCTTTTGAAACAACAAATTTTTATTTTTCTATTTTTAGTTGTCAGTGTTACAATATATCCCTGTTCTGATATAATTATTGTTGTATTTCTTACTTTTGTTCCACTGCTAAACGAATGTTAACTTATTGGTAACAGTAAACGACTACTGATGTTCTCTAATAACTTGTCAGGATATTTAAATTATTAGAAACTGTCTCAATTTTTTACAAATTTATTTGTGTGTTACTTGACTATCAACTATTTTTGTAGCATTAATAAGACTGAATATTTCTCTTAATCTACCTATAGAAATTATTCACACGCATTTCAAAAGCTGTAGAAAGCGTTGGCAAAAAAATAATAATTTGACAATGACCTTAGACTGTGATCATAATTACAGTCATTGTACATCCAGGAGTCTAATGTCGTAAAACCTGTCATGGAGAACATTAGATTGCATTCACGCAAAAACAATTAGCTTTAAAATTAGCGTCCGTTTGAAAAACATTTATTAATCTGACAATACGTTACATAATTTTATAATAAATTATTAAAAATAACACGGCTCTAAATTCTCTTTCTTATTAAATATTAGTACGTAAAGATGATGAATAAAAATATTAAAAGTGTATATTATAATCTCAGACACACCATTTTTTACACATTATCCACAATTTAAATCCGTTGTTGTTCAAAATATTAATTTAGGCCTAGTTCTCAATGTTGATAAGTAACTACAATTTTATATTTTATACACATTGCATTCATGAGATTCAGGCCTGTAGTATTTTAATAATGACTATCGTATTTTTCAGTTATCTAATTTCATTTAGCATTCGGAAAGTAATAGCCGCCTTTATTGTACAATATGTATGTTTTGAAAACGTAATAAGTGAAACGTTACTAACTTTTATAAACATACTAAATATTCTGTCTTTGAAAGCATCAACAGCAGTTTAAATATTCTGAACGTAACAGTTTTTTGCACAACCCCCTATAAAATAGTTGCTTTTCATGACTGTGTGACTGTGAAAATAATAACCCACTTGATACTAGTGCGTGTATTAAAACAAATGTGGTTCAGCTATAGCAATTCAGTAGTAAATTATCTGTCTATTTGTTCTGGATGCGGCTGCTACTGTTTAAAAGTGAAATTTCCAAGACAAATGAAATAGGAAAATAATGAAATGAAGTGAAAAATGGCTATTTTATAGGAGATACGTACAAGAAATATATTGTATATATCTCGGATGTAATGATATTATGATTTATATAACTCTCGCTTTTATTGTCACATCTCGTATACAATATATATCATTACGTCCTAGATACATAAACTACTATTACAATAAGCAAAAGTCAAAATGATTAAAGCATTCCAGTTGAACTAGGTTTAAACTGTCACAAGCATTTTTCCAGGTAATTTCGTCAGTTTATGACATTTCAAAACCTATTTATTTTCATGTATGTGTCACAACAAGGTATAAGGATTTTTTATTGATTACTTTATTAAGTGACCTTTTTGACACGTTCTCCACTTTAAGACCCAAGTTGTGACTTACTATAAAACATTTTAAATATAAACTCATACATTTACACAACGCAATTGAAAACTTACTTTTCAAAGTATTAAAACTTTATGTGAAGTTGTGCGAAATATTTGAACCTTTAGGCAGACATCACTTATTATCTTCTCTATTATGCGAAATGATTGTAAAATCGATTTCACTACAGTTTGACAAACAAAATTATCTCCTGACAAAGGCGTGCGATGATATTTTTGCACCTGGAAAGACAATATTTCAAAAAAGTTTATTATATTTGAAACTTTAAGATAGAAACTGTCAGATTATATACAGGGGGTGTTAGAAACCTCATGGCTTTCGATTGTGGAGCAGAATTCTATCCTTGAAGGAATATCACTTCTATCCATATTTATTAGAAGATGCATATTAAATACATTTAAGTAGAGAACTTAAAACTAATTATTCGCTTTAAAAATAACATATCTGTAAGCAAAACCAACGAGGTTTCGCTAAAAATATATAACTTTCAATATAAATCATATTTCCATTTTATTAAATACACATTACCTACTGCATATTTTTTATAATGAAGGTAAAATTATAATACGAAAATATTTCGGAAATTTTATAATACTTACCAATAATTAATTCATAAATAAAAGTATTAAATATTTACGATTTATTATAATGGACATAAAATGAATGCAGAAAATATGTAAGGTCACAGCAACTATAATAAATGTACGATATCATAGAAGATATAGTGAACTATTTAATTTTAGTAAAAAAACAGAAGTTAAGCAAAATGTCGATACACTGAAATGTGCAGTGTCCATTCTGGTAAAGTAAATGCTTAAAGGTACTAAATTGTACACCAAAAATTACTCACCTATTCAAAAACAGCCTCAAAATTTTCAAGAATGTATCCACTATCCATTGTTTGATATTTGCTTGCATTTTCAAAATATTCAACTTTACATACGAAAAAATATTTTGAAGAGCACACTTTCAATTGCGCTGTTAAATTTTCGATACATGTAAGTACTTATTGTAAAATTTGACAAAAACACTATTGATGTTTATTTACTAATTCGAAACTTTTCAGGTACTTTATTTTTAGGGTTGATATTAATAACTATTATACAATATTAGCACTATGTAATCTCTCGTTATACAATTAATAATACTTTATTCGCGGATAAAATAAACACTTAAATCAGATGAGTTGTCAAAATTTACAAATTTCTTTTGTATAGCATTTTCACATTGATATTATTAAGCTGTTGAATATATTATATATGTCGTAGGATAATTAAAAAATCAGATGTTCGCGAAAATCCAAGGATGTTTGCAAAAAAACGGATTCCAATTACCAATTTTCGCGAAGATCCGATTGTTTCATTTATCCTACGACATATATAATATAAAAACCTGTCGTTTGAAAATCAGTTCATAATAATTTAATTAGAAAAATAAAATTTTGAAAACTGTTTTATGAATTGATTTTAATTGTATATTTCAAGGTAACTTATGATTAGATTTTCAAAATAAGTCAAATTAATACAATAATTAACTTAATAATATATTTCGATTTTGGTCCGGTGCGTGTAGATTTATTCTCTCGCAGAATTGTATATTTCCTGATTTTATGGTCGCCCGTTTAAAATATCTAAATTTTTACAATTCTTCAAATTGAAAAATTATAAAAATATAAATATATTTAATTGTGTCTAAATTAGATACTTATTTTTGTAGACATTTTGTTTTAAATTTATGTTTAATATTTATGCCGTATCTTAACCAACAGATCATAAAATCGAAAAGTTTGTGTTCTATATTGAAACATTATAAAATAACTGCAGAAATAATATTGTGATTATATAATATTTAATTTTTTTTCCTTGATTTTTATTTTATAAATTATGGAATTTATTTACACACAATTAGATTGTTTCAAGTTGTTTTTAAGACATTATATTAACACAAATATAAGGTGGGTGTGAATTTAAAACTACCCATTAATTTTCTAGTATTTCGAATAATCGAACCTGAAAGTTTAATTAAAAACGTTACATTTATGGTTGCGATTTTTTCAAACTTTGACATCACAACATAGTTTTTTTATTTTTTATTTCAAAAAATGATTCTTTATTTCAACATGAATATCTAGGTTATTTTATTTGAAAAAATGTCTTGAAAGCAAGAAAAAACTTTACTGTTTACTGTTATTCCTATTTTTTATTTATAGATAGTATTCAAAACGAAGCAGTTTTTACTTAGCATTTATTTACTACACTGGATAATATTTTTTGCATCTAGTAAAATAATAGCAGTTTGTGACGGTCATGTTAAATTCAATCCCGTATTTACGTCTGTTTTTCTCATTTTTGGAGATAGTTTTTATTAAAAAAAATTATGTCAGTTTTTTGTCTCTTTGTTAAAATATGAGCATTTTTGAAAATATCTTCAATACTGAAAACGACTCCATTATCAGACAATACGACAATGTTTGCCGGCATTATTCTTGCGAGATTATTTTTTACATACGAGTTAAAGTTGAAAGTTAAATCGTTGTCTAGCAGTACAAATCCTTTGTTGGTTATTGCTAATAATTTTGTTTAGCAAACTTCTTTAAACACTGCATTTTGTTTTATAATGTTTCTTTATATTATAGTTGATCAAAAAACGCACATTATAATAAAAAATCACGACTTAGATAAGCTTCACACATTGAGCCATGGTATCAAAATTTTCGTCATGAATTTTAAAACTTCATCTGCTAATTTATTACTGTACTAAACTGGTGTTTTTATATTTCAAATATTGTACTCATTTACAAATGTTTCCGTAACATATTTTTACTGAATAAGTTCCCAAAAATTAATCTAAAAAAACTACCACATTTAAGATCGGAAACATTAAATCCCTGTTGTTTAATGTTACTGCAGAAGATGAATTTAAAATAGAAGCATGTTGAGTACAGTTTTTTTTTTGTATATTTTAATTATTATGAATTCACATTATATGTAACATCAGCAACACGTTACAATGCTAATGATATAGTCGGTATAGAATATGATAAGTAATACATTCAATTTTTCTATTTTTTTTTCAATTCAATTCAATTTATTCCTTAAAAACAATTAATACATATACTTAATAACGTTACGTTGATATTACGTATGTAACTTGACATAGCAAAGATGTGGCATGATATTAACAGGCATGTTTGTGACGTTGCTATATTCGTGAAATTTTTGTTTCATATAATATAAATTGAGTTTTAAACACAGCTTAAATGTGCTAATTAATTATGATTTTTAATAAGACGTGTGACGTTCTTTGTGAAAAGCTTATCTAACTGCGTATATTATAGAGATATTTCTGTGCGCGACTTTGATTATATTATGTACCTACATTTGTTAAAACCGTTGTCCGTGTCAACGGACGTGTACAGGGAGGTGTTTACCGTGGAGGACAAAAGTCATGCCGGTCACATGAAGGCCGTCAAACAGTCGGTGCTGGACGGTACCTCCAAATGGTCGGCAAAGATTGCTATCACAGGTTTGTCTCCTGCTGTTCCTGCTGCTACGTGGCTATATCGTGGCTATATACTATATAAAGCTGTTTATATAATATGAATGACTATGGTGTATAAATGTTTGCGATGCGATGGTGTATGTCTTGTCGGAAGCCTTTTTTTATTTTTATGTGTTTTATATATTATTATTGCCTCAATGTCTTTATTTGATTGCGTTTGGGGTTAATTGTCTGTTTATACTTATATCTGTCGAAATAGAGTTAATGATTATAAAATATTAAAAAGTAAAGCAATACAAATGCTTTGCTACTGGGTCCAGAAAATCTTGTGTACTTTCGTAAATTTTCGTCCATGTTGGTACAATTTGTTTTGGCGATTTAGTAGCAAAACTTTTGTTTTACTGATTTTTTCAAAAGTTCGCCCTAAATGCAATCATAATAACATAGTATGTGATGTATGAAAGCTATGACCTCTTTACCCTTATCGACCCTACCTATTTGATAACACGTTTTTCGAAAGTTCCATTCTTAAATGCGTAATTATTTCCCGTATTGTTTTCGACTTTTTATTATGGCGTTTACTATGACTGTATGTGTGGAAATATTAATCCTTTGTTTTAACCTTCTATTAATTTTAATTGTAATTACTTATAAGAATAGTTTATTAAAAATACGAACACATTGGAAACGTTTGTGGAAGTTTTCTTATATCTTCTTTGTAACGTTCTTTATCAATTTCAGTGGGAGAGTAGACATCAGTTTTCCTGAAAACGGTTTTCCATTTAAAAGGAAATATCTGATTTATAAATAATTTTGTTATCAACATTTGGCAGCTTAATATTATTTATCGTGCAACTAAAAACTTGTTCCTTTAAATCATTTACACCCATCTCTTCCACCGGATATATCCGTTCTTCCACCAGATTTAATTAAAAAATTTAGACTTGTTTGTTCATGAAGAAATATTTTTAATAACTCGTATTTTTTTAATGATGTTGCATTTTGTAGACCTTTTCCTTGCGTTTGAAGTTTTGTTTGTTCATAAATAACCACAAGTCTCGCTAATATCGTAGAACGGGCGAAACTTCGCTTTGTTGACGTCTTGCGACCAAACAAATACGTTTCCCGAACAATTTTTTCTGTAATCTATAGTAAACATAGACTAAAATAATATACGTAATATTATACTATTCTAGATATGAATAAAATGTTAATTATGTTGAGTTTTGAAACAAAAATACAACTATAGAACACTTTAAACTTTTTGAATGCGATGTACCTATAATAAACTAAAAAATATTAATCTGGATAGTAAAGCTTGAATGAAAAACTAATTACTATATATAATAAAACAAACGATCATTTGTGTAGAAAGTTTTTGAAGTGAAATTTTTTAGCGAGGGTAGGGACTTTGAATGACCGCTACATGGAATTCTCATATAAATCCCTGAGAGAAAGATACTTGCTTTTAATTTATTATGAAAATAAAATAGTTTTTATAATAAGTTTTATTGTAACTTTTTCTTTAGATACTCAAAAAGAAAAAATCAAAGAATTCTTTTCTAAGCCTTAATATTAATCCATTTTTAAACATTATCTATCCGTAAAAATATTTTATAAATTTTGTATTTTAAAACGATTAGTTGACCAATTTTTTTCAGCCATTTTCAATAAGTGTCTTTCTAGTAGAACAACAAGGTAAAAAGCATATGCTTTGTAGATCCGTTACTCATTATTTCAGGTCATTTTTATTACGAAAATCAAAATGCAATTTCCTCATTTGTACTGGTGTAATTTATCAAACCAAGTATTTCTCCGTGTCTAAATAGACGATTTCCCTTATTTCGATGAAATGCGGCCCTGTTTACGTCATTTCTAGGAATAATTAAAATGTTGTTTAGAGTCAACCTAATATGGTAGACATCTTATTAATAATGCATCCTATAATTTTGCATCTACTGGTGTTAAGGGCCAAACTAGACTAATGTACGCATGTGTTCTGTTTTTAAAGCTGCTAGCAACTGAAGACAACATAAAATTGCTTATTTCTACAATGACGTTATTTTACTATATTTGACTTGTTTCATGACGTCGTTTTCTCTCTCAGTATAAAATGTCTAAAGTTTAACTAATATGTAACCTGATCGAAACTATATCGCCGTAAAAATTCAATTTTTTGTCAACCCGTTTAGGTTTACGGAGAAAATGTTATATGTATAACTCTGAGGTAAAATGATATATCAGAAAAAAATATGAATTACCTAAATATCACAAACAAGTTATTAACAGACACAATCTGTTTTTACTGCCAACAAGATTTTGGCAGCTTTGTGAAAAGAAAAACGTTCGTTCCAATTCACTAATTGTTTAGCATTTCAACTAATGATGTCTCTAACAATGAAACTGAAAATAAAGTTAATCATATGGAAAAGTAAAAAATTATATACCTACCTACTTAACCGATTTGGTAACTTTTTTGTTTTATAAATTATGAGCTTAGGCGTTTTTATTATGTGTCAGGCGGGTCGTTTTGGAAATATTTGTCGAACTGTATAATACGTGGTTTACGTTTTATCCATATCCATTCCATTATAAAAATGTTATTGCATCCGCGTGTCTATGAACTAATCCTTTAAATTAATTCCAAATCCTCATAGCAAGTCTCATTCTATTTGATTAAAATGAAATAATATAAAAGTACAGCGAGTACTTTTAACAAATATTAAATAACAAAAATAGTGCATTCTTAAATTTTATAAACTGTCTATTACACTCCCACAGAAATTGATCTAATTTAACAATTAATATGTATTGTTTGTACGTTGATTTAAAGAGAAAATTATTATTTAACAATAAGCCAGTTTTTGTTGTAAAACTTTTTTCACTGATTCTGCGTTAATATTGACAAAATGAACAAAAAAATCAAATAAAGTATGCGAATGCCGGCATAGTCCGTATAGTACCTACACGGGAATTTTCTTTTGGAATATATAGGATACTTAATAGTACATTTCAGGCTTGGTAGAAATAGTCAATTAATCACTCTAGAAAACATTCCTGAGGTACATATAATTCCATATATGGACTAACTGATCTGGTATGGAGCATCTATACAATCTCTGTTAAAAATACTGCTCAAACTTTATTACTAACTAAATATCGGCTATATTTGATATTATTTGCACTTAAAAGAAAATTATTTGTCATTAAATACTAATTAATGTGTGAGAGTAATTGTTTTTTTTTTAAATGAACGTACATACTACAGGTGAACATAAACAATTCTGCATTTTAGTATATATATATATGTAAATGTCTTGTACAGGCTGCCCCATGTGAATATATACAGGTACATACGATTTACATACATTGCGTTTGAGTTCAATAAACATATTGACTTTACATGTTAAAATTCTCTATTTAATTTCCATTGATTTTAAGGTGTATCAGATAGTAAGCTCAATCCATGATAACCGCGGGAACGTTATTTTTGGGAGTAACGATTGTTTATTTCAATCCATTATAACTAAAAAAAAAACGTCACCATACTTTTGGGTAAATTTCAGAGTTAGTTTACTATTTATAATCGACTTCAAAAATGCGTTTTTTTTATTTTATATGTTCCGCGATATCTCCGCCAGTTAGGAACCGATTTGAAAAAAATTGTAGCCACTTTGTTCAGAATGTTCTCGGATTGGTCGGATATAGATTTTCTTAAAATCATTTCTGTCGTTTTTTCTTTAAATTGAATCCAAGTAAATTAATGAAGATATAGTAAAAGCCAAATCTACGTGAACACTAAGTATAACTTAGTTACTATATTTGTTGTAATACAGACTTTTTCATTTATATTATATAAATGTAAATGTAAATGACTGTATTCCAACAAAATATTTCCTAGGTTATTTAATGTTCACATAGATTTAGTTTTAAGTATGTTACTTAATCTACCATTATTTTAATATAACTCGAATTAAATGTATGTCAAATGGAGAAATTTAACATGTAAAAGTCAATATGTTGGTTGAAATCATACGCATTGTGTGTAAATAATTGTAACATTGTATGTAACAAGAGTGCCTTGGATTTTAAAATTAGTGTTTTTTGAAAGCTTTTCCGCACATAAAAAAATGTATTAATGCGACTAAAATGCAGAATAAATGATGTTCGTTTTTGTTACGACATTCGGAGTAGGTATAGGTGCCTGAGTTCGAGCGTGTCATAGATCCTGGGTTCGAGAGTGTCGTCACTGCAGCAAACAAGAGGATCAATCAACCCAAGCAGCGATCTGTGTTTAGTTATTGTCAATGTATCGGTGTTGTATTTGGTGTGTATCTTGTTATTGTTTCCGGTTTCCAATGTCAACAACAACAACTACTACAACACGTGACGTCACTATTGTTCTACTCTACCACAGAACGACATTTACAGTGGACCCAGACACTCATATAGACTCAATCGAACAGGCTGAGGATATCAATATTGAGGGTACCTCAAAATGGTCGTGCAAGATCGCTATCACAGGTATCTGAGGCTGCGTTCTATTGGAGCTGTGATCAAGACATATTGATATTATATTATCATCTTGTCTCTCTGTCTATATCTCTGTCTCTGTCTATCTCTATCTTCATAATTATTGACTTTGATCTCATTCTTCGACCTTCTAACACTCACTACACCTCTATTTTACTTCAATATCAAAAATGGCCAAAGGACACTACTTCATCTTAGGTTTATGAAACAAAATACGGAATAGAGTCATTATTTAGTAAATGAGTTAATAAGATAAATAAAATAAAACCAACTAGTTTGTGGACACTCTTAAAGTTGAGTCCACATTTAAAAAAAAACCCGGGTCGCAGTGCCAAAACCCTGCCGACAATATAGTGTATTTGCTTGTGTAGGGCCGTGTGGTTTTATACTTTTATTATGTGAAATTAAGTTTGTTTTTGGGCAAAATAAAAAATTTAACCCCTTAATACACCCCCTAAAATAACATTTTTTTCTTAATTGTAATATTATTATCAATCTAACGTCTACACCGAATTAAATACACCCTTCAATAAATAAGTCACTATCTGCAAACTAGTGTTTTCATAAAATTTGTAAATCCGGTCCTGTCGGGCCGATTTTATTAAAATTGTGGGGACACTTTTTAATCACCACCAGAGGGTTAATTTCAATTTTGAAACGATTCGGAGAATTTTTTCGGTATTTTGGGGCCCAAAAACAGTTTTCAACCCCTAAAAACTACCCTTAAAATAGCCCGATTAGGCCCATTTTAAATAGGCTTCTTGCGGTGATGGGTTTCAACACGTGGCCCAAATTTCGTTGAAATCAATTAACTCTTTCGAAAGTTATCGCGCGTACACATATATATATATATAAATATATATATTTATATATATATATATATATATATATATATATATATATATATATATAAATATATATATAAATATATATATAAATATATATATACATATATATATAAACATTTTTAAAAATGGTGCCAACGTGTTTAGGAGGTTATGAAACGTCGAGAAATTTTGGTCCGACCCCTAGGTCCCGCCATCCGACCGACGCCAATAGTGTATGTTGCCTTATGGCAAATACACTAATAAAGAAAATTGATGCAATGATGAAATTAAATGTTCTTCATATCTACGCGATCGCGACCACGTTCGCAACAGCAATGCCGTTGACGATCGGACAAATACCTGCTTGTCGTGATTTGTCGGCGATAAAATTTACACAGACGGGTTTGGTCGCTAACGCCGTCACTGTCACGATCGCGTGGATGTGTTCTGCGCTTCATATATTTCGGAAAATTTACTGAAACTTAAGAAGTTCAATAAAACTTATTACTATCAATTCCACTTTACCTGCGTACGTATTTTCATATAAATTCTATAAATTACATAAATTTTTTACCATTTCAACTATTGCAGAATATTATTTTTCGCGAATCCTGGAAGCTACATAGCATGTAAGAGGCGACAAGTTAATAATTTTGAATTTTATATTTTACTTAACGCGCTGTATCTCATGAAGAATTAAATGTCAGCTATTTAAAATGCCATTTAAATAAACGCATGTAAAAATAGAGCTACGAGCCGAGAATGGTGTAACTGTATATTGACATTGTTAAACAATTAATTGTATTTTAAAATTAACAAAGAATATAGGAGTTCAATTATTGCTTCCCAGCATACTTTAAAAACATTATTCATTGTAAAACTTCTTGGTTTCTGGGCTTGTACGCCGTGGTCCATTAGCATTTCTACCTGACGTTTCGTCTACAACTGCGGTAGACATTATCAAAAGCGATGTGGTAGCGGGCGAAGTGTCCTTCTAGGCTGCTCACTTACCTGTGAGCAGCCTAGAAGGACACATCGCCCGCTACCACATCGCTTTTGATAATGTCTATCGCAGTTGTAGACGAAACGTCAGGTAGAAATACCAATGGACCACAGCGTACGAGCCCGAAAACCAAGAAGTTTTACAACAACGCCAGCCGTGAATGCATACACACTTGGATTATTCATAGTATTTTTTTTTATAAATTGGTCTCCGTATGAAATTTTTTTGCATAGGTATTTAACTTACTAAAAAAATCTTTTTAATTCGAAGTATTGTACTTTGGTCTTTTTTGTTATTTAGCACATACATGATGTCCAAAAATATCACAGTATGGTTAAATCAAGCACAATATTTGATATAATTAAATATCCTGGTCTGAACGTTATTGTAACGCCAGTAGGTACCGGAGTATTAGCATAGAACAGAGATTAAGGTCAAATTCAAAATACATAGTTTCCCCAGTCAGCATTATGAAAACTATTCGATAATTTTGGCAAGTCTTTTATTTATCATATGCTTAAGACCAGACTTCGAGAGTTCATTTTGTAACCCCGGAAAATAAGTGGCATTAAAATCTATAAGAATCTTTTGATACTTTTCTATACATCATTTTATAAATTTATTTTGTTCTTGAACTGTACCATATTTCATAAAAATGATACAATTATTTTTGAAAATATTTTTACGTTAGTGTATAGAAATATATTTGAGCCATTATACCTTTCAGAGGATATTATAGTGCGTATATTCTCAAGATAATGAGCCATGAATCAGAAAGTCAGCCTGGGTTCTACATATGGAAAAGCACTAAAAAGTTGGGGTTCTTTTGTTTGAAGGATCTGTCACAAAGAAATAAGTTAGGTACAAGCATGCCAGTCGTTCCCAACATCAACACACGTGTTAACGAATAATGATAAATAATATAATATTTGCTTTTCGTGTGCATGATTAGAATTTGATTTTACAAATCAAAACTAACTAAAGCATACTTGTCAGGAGCTGATTATTTAATATCCAGAACAAAAGAACAACTACTTTTTAATGAAGTTACTAGTTACCAAGTATCATAATTCATAACTGACTGGTAATCAATGATTTTAAATTTTACATATTCCCAGTAACGTTTAGGTCAATGCCAATTATTTTTGAGACATCTTGTATATCCACTGAACACACTGCACGTTACACTGTTCTAACACAACTAACATTACGGAAATTATCACATTCTTAAACGTTTTAAAATTCCATAATCACGCTTAAAAATTTTTACACTAACAAACAAATCTCTTTTATGACACTGACTTTATTATTGTGGCGTTATGTTTAACCTTAATGGTAAGCATATTGTTTTAAAAAACTGTTTTAGACTGTAAATAATGTTTATAATTTCGTATATAAAAACATCTACCAAATATCATTTTCACGTGCCTATATTAAAAATTGTTGGTTTAATTTCGGTACTGATGTTCAAATGGTCGTTTCAAATAATATATCTGTGCGTATCAAAATGTCCTTACCAAACCTTTCAATTGCTATTTAAAAAAAAAACAATCACCCCTGCGTCGTTTCCATTTTACGGGAAAATAACTCATCATTCCATATTATGAGTTATTTTCCCGTAAAATGGATAAAATATACAAAGCAAATGTTTTGATTTGAAACAGTCTATAAAATTTGTATACTATTCCATCCTTGTGTATTAAGTTAATGTCAAATTTCATTGTAGTATGAGTTCTTGCAAAGGTATTTCAAACCTTCGACTTTTTTATTAATACTTTAAAAAGTTGCACGTCCGAAGGACTGCATTTTCGGATATAGGTAAATTAAATAGTGCTACTTATTTCTACCTATAGATTTCCCTAAATAACGATTAACAATACTCTTTCTTAGAAACAGCTTATTATTAACTTATTAATGACTTAATTTTTTATATCCTTTTTTCATTGTACCTTTTGGGTTTCTCCAAAGGTTTGCAACTTCCAAATCAACCAACGAACTAATAATAACTCCCATTGAATGAACTGAGAATTTGAAAATTCCAGGTAGGCCTTTCAAAGAATAGTCTTTTCAATTAAAAATAAATATGTTTATTATGCACCTCTAATTATAGAGGAAGTTTTTTTTTGCACATGACAAGAATATTTACCTATATTTATAGTGTCTCTCAGAAAGTGAACACATATGGCAAAACTTTTATTTACGAAGTTACCAAGAATTTGCTTTCACCAATTAGTCATGGTTCATAAAAAAGTAAGTAACTATAGGTTGACTTTAATAACCTCGTGTTCCACCCTTGTGTAACCAAATGGTTTTGCATTTCTGTTTGTTACACTTTAAGAAAGTTTTTTTTTCTAATGACGCAGTAAATAACTTTTAGCCGGGGTCAGCAATAAAAACTATGGAAGAGCAAATATTAAAGATCATTAGCAAAAAATAATTTTAAAATTCAATACGGCAAGCAACTTATTAGCATTATTATTAGTGAAATAAAAAAACTTTTCTCAGTCGGACATAAAGTGTAAAAACTTAAACCTTTAATAACCTCCACAGAA
The DNA here is from genome assembly GCA_034508555.1 of Venustoraphidia nigricollis. Lineage (NCBI taxonomy): Eukaryota > Metazoa > Arthropoda > Insecta > Raphidioptera > Raphidiidae > Venustoraphidia > Venustoraphidia nigricollis. Next base: position 14,298,688 of record JAVRKA010000003.1, on the reverse strand, counting down.
AGAGAAAAGAAAAGAGTAAGTCACCGGAGTGCTTTAGTAAAAAGAGTGTTCAAGACTATTTGCTCTAATTAAAAAGAATGAATTTTCGAAAAGCTGCAATTTTTAAACGATAAACTTGTTTATACTCGCTATAAGAAACTCAATACAAAGATCACGATAACTTTATTAGTTACTAGCGACCAGGTTCGTTTTCGCCCGAATTTGTAGAATGTATATTAAATATAACATGTTTAATTAGATAAAAACTAATACCATAGACCGGTCAAAATAACTGCGCCGTGCAGCTCCCTATCTCGTTGACAAACCGCGACTTGTCCTCGTTCATCACTCTACCTTGCCCTCGCACCACCTGCACCATTTTAACCAATAGAAATGAACGCTGACCTTGATGATATCTTTTAATTTATATGAATGTTTCAGTAATGCATACGGAATAAAAAATAGTTCATTATTATATGCGACATATATTTCAGTAAGAGTGGTATTTTATTTTGTTTTCCAAACAATGTTGTTTAAAAGACAGTTCTTATCTACATGCAATTTCCTTGACGATAAGCAAATTTATTTTGATAAAAATGTAATATTACCTTTCGTAAGAAATGCATTCGCTCGACCGTTTTTACGTCAATTTACGTTGCTTTTATTTTAACGCGATAATATATTAATCTATGTCATACTGAAGGTCCATTTTAAACATTGCTGAAAAAATTTTTGAAATCGGATGAGTAATTTTGGAGATTAATCCACACGGCCAAACTTACAAACTTTACTTTTTATATTAGTATAGATGTATTCCTCGTAAACGACTTCCGTTCATGATGATCCGATTTTTCCGAAGACCTGTGATAGTTTTAATCACTCAATCATCGTTCACTCAGATCGTTCTTTGTCGAAGTAGTATTGTTTGGTTTATAATTGATCCGTTCGTAGGCGACCCATTCAGTAAAATATAATATTTATGAACTGTGTCGCGACATAAGATTTGGAAATTGCTTCGTTCTAATGTATACTAAATCACAGTAAATACTTTTGCACAGCTCATTGTACGTCGCGTATGCTCTATTATATTACAGGAGTGCCCAGATTTTTTGCATAAAGATTCTCACGTAAACTTCTTGTAATTATATATGCTTCTAATACTACATTGGAATCATATTAACGGAGCTTAAGTCTGCAATTCCAAAATTATTAGCATGAGAATTAAGAACTATTTTCATACACCGTTTTTAATTTTAGAGTTATTCTTTTAAGCAAAACCTGTGGTTTGAGATAAAATTGAATGATGGGGAAAATGGTATAAGATTTAGGGGTCATTTAAGGGCTAATTTATTGTTCTATTTTTAATTTTAGGGCTCTTGATTTTTTCGTTAAAATCTAATTAACTTCTATACGGTAGAAGTACGGCTTACATGCAAGTCACACATTGTGGAAACGTCTATACAATATTATGACGTAAAAATTAAACGAAACAAAATATATGTCCTTATTAAACACTATTATAGGGTTCTCAATTGACATATCGGTCATATCTTTAACATACTTATTATGTATATTACAACAAGTTCTAGCTTAAATTAAACAACATATACTATAAATGTTGTAGTGATTTTTTTCATTGCAGTCAAACCTGCAATTACTAAATAAATAAATAAAAGAAGATAAGATTTAATTACTATCATTGCAATCTGAGTTAATAAGTTGGGTCTATACGTATTTTTTTTTTATTTTTCAGAGATGACAAATTGTGAATAGCATCTCAATCTTGTTCAAAACGAAACGTATGGTTGAAACATTCGTTCTTTTATATTTTACATTTATTATAAACAGTGTTATTGTGACAAGTACAAAGAAAACAAATAAAATTCTGTAACAAATAGTAAATAGTAGTAGCAAAAAATACACAGATCTTAGCTACAAATAATAATTCAAAGAAAATTTATTAATTACTATACTAACTTGGAACTTACAAGCTCGCTACACTTAATAATACATCAATTACTAAATGGAGTTATGGAAGAACAGAAAAGTAAAAAGAAGAAATTATCAGCTACCGTCCATAGAATTAAAAATTAAAAAGTAATAATGGTAATTAAATCGTATTGAACATAATGAAAATTATCACAGAAGTTGACAATTTTTATAAATGAAACGTAACCCGCTTCAGAAGATAATTGTTAATTCTTATTAGAATTCGCTACGATTCTGAAAGTAATTTTTGACGTCTCATAAAAGCGTCCATCGTCCGTGTTTCAAATATTCTCTCTGAATTAACATTTTTTTCAAAACTTGTCATAGCCCTAAGTAAATTTCATTGTTGCAATGATACAGCTGACAAACTCGCTAAACAAACTCAGATTCAACGCAGATTGCACAAATATACAACCTCTGATACAGTAATATTTGTTATTTTGAAATATTATTAATTATAATCAATAACTTTAGTTACAAGGATATTTACAACACATAGTAAAATATCACAATACATAACATATTATGTAATTTATTTTAGACTGCAACTTGCAGTAAAATACAAAAGAAGAATGTTAGGGAAATGACCGATTTGCCTTTTAAGAGCCTAAAATTATTTTTAATAAGGACATAAATTTCGTTTCGTTTTTATTTTTACCTTGTAATATTGCACCACGTGTGACCTGCACCTCCACCATATGTAAACCCGTACTACCACCGTATAAAAGTTAATCATAGTTAACAAAAAAATCAAGAGCCCTAAAATTAAAAATAGGGTATTAAATGGCTCTTAAATGGCCCATAAATCCCATCGTTGTCATCTTTCCGAATTGCGGTGCTGTCAGCTTGCTGCTCCTCCACCATATGTACCCTGTACTTCCACCGTATAGTTTCTCAAACATTTTGACGAAAAAACAAAAGCTCTAAATTTAAAAATGGAGCATGAAAGCTTTTAAATCTCATACTATTCTTTTCACCCTTCGGTTGTCTGTCACTGCTAATTTTTTCTAAAGCTAGCAACTCAACCGGTTTTGCTTAAAAAAATAATAGCCCTAAAATTGAAAACAGGACATTAAATTATAAACTGCTGACTTTAGCGACGTTTTCGCTTACTGCAGCAACTCCAAAATGTCACACGACAAAATTATTGCTACGAGAATTAAAAGCTATTGCGGAGATTGAACCGGGTCAACTGAAAAATGCCTAACTGAACCGAACAAACCATCTTCTGTGGGCCCGGTGTATTGGAAAGATACTTAAATTTAAAAAATAAGAAATATTTTCTGATTTTTTATTTATAAGCTGAGCCATAATGAAGCTCTAGAAGAGCCGCATGTGACTTACAAGCCTCAGTTTGGGCACCGTTGTTATATTATATGCAGTAAGTGTTGCTCACCGGCTCATGGCAGGTCGACTCACCAACCAAATGTGAATATAAATTTTATGTCTGATGATTGAATGATCAGTAGCTACTACGATACAATCACAATTTCACAGGTGATTTGATTGATTTATCTGGTATTACCCGGCTCACAAAGAAGATCCAGGGTTTACCATCACTTCCATATATATACATTATGACACAATATTTTCAATAGCTTACTTCTAAGCTTTTTAAGTTTCACACTTCTAGCATGATTATACGCCTATGAGAATTTAATTTTAAAATGTCAATTGAAAACTACAACAATGTTGAAAAAAAAATTATAAAGAGCCTCACCCTCATAAGCTCACATAAGAAGTTTAACTTCTTTAGTTTTTAATATTATTCTTAACTTTTTTTTTTATGTGAAACTAATTAGTAATATTTACACATACTTAGCAACACACTATAAACGTCTGTCCTTATCAGTTTCATGTAATTTAGGAGATAAACTAACTTCCCCCTTAATGGTAGTTCTACTTCCCCTCGGTTTCTTACTTTTTTAAAACAGATATGTCGCTAGAGAAGTTAAACTTTAAAAAATTATAACTCGAAAACGGGGTTTAGAGATGAAGTAGGTACTCAACATAAATTGGAATTTATATATGGAATCTAAAAATGGGTTAATACTTAATATGCAGTCGGCATATTAAGTATTAACTCAGTTTTATTGAAAACTACGATAATCAGTCGGAGGTACAAGCAAAAAAAAATCATTGAAGAGAGCGAACCCACAATAAGGCATAGTTGTAAAATTTAAAAATATTACAATTAGTTTTGTAGGTTTGTCAATTCGTCGAGATAAACTGTATTGATTGCACATAATATACAATATAATATTATTTAATCACGTCACCAATGCTTTTTTAACAACTTATACAAATGAAAAGTTTTTTACACTTTGATAGGGTAAAGCTATAGGTTCCCAACCACTCGCCTAAGGATGACCACTTTTATATCATTATATTCAAACAATATATTACAATAGAATAGATAATAATAGATAATTATGCTTTAAAAATAATTTTACTATTTTAACGTTATACTTTTGTATTTTAAGGACAAATTATAGGCGATAAGAGGCTATTCATTTATTACGTAAAGTATTTTTTTTAGAGGGGGTAGACGTCAAATTTTTCTTACGTAAATATTAGAATAGTATTTGTAAATATTTTTTTTTAATTTGCTTTATAACAGAAAAAATACTGATTAATTTTCTTTTGTCATGGCTTATTATATCAGAAGATGTAGATGCTAATAAATTATAAAAAAAAATTCTAAAAAAGGGTGTTGAAGGGAAAGAAATGTCGCCGATATAAATCTTATCAAAAAACGTCAAATTTGGCAACAAAAAGAACTGATATATGTTGTTCCTTTTCCTGTTGAAATACCAATTTCAAATAAAAGTATTGAAATTTAGAAAAGGGTGCGTTTTCAAGTCCAGAAAAAATTAACATTTGCAACAAATGTTATTCTTTGTGGACTTGGAAAAAAACCAGAAAATATATTTAAATGTTTATTTCACGTTTCTCTTTCAAGAGGGGAAACCCTTAGATTTATAATTTTTTATCCGATGAGGAATAAAAGACGTCTTACGTAATAAATACTGATATAATAATAATATATGCTGTTAGTGCGAGAAGAATTGGAAAATATCAAGAGTTTTGTCTTTGTTCTATAATGTCAAAGTGATCGTTAACAAGAGGTGATTGGAACCTGTGTTTTTACCTAATAGCCTAATGGTACGCACAAGTAAACTACTAAACACTAAATACTTACAAATTAACAACACCAAAACATTATACAAAACGAGGGTCCATCTAACTTTCAACTGTTCTCTGAGTCTTGAAGGAATGTTATCTATGATAATTAAACTTTCATAGAGAAATTACTTTTCTATTACTAGTAGTTTGTTTTAAACATTTGAATATTTTCTATGTTCTTTAGTATTTTGGAGGTTATAATTATTTTCAGAATTGGTTGTTACTTTGTCTGTGTATATTAAAACACAAAACTAATCTACACAATTTTGTAATAATTAATAAATAATTAATTACTATTGAAATTAAAATTTTGTGGACCGTTCTTTTTTTAACATGTGCTCAATTTAAAGTTTTTTTTTTATGTCAGAATTAATTAATGAAAAAAATACATCCTAAGAAATAACCATGATTAGAATTTCGAAGTGTTTTCAATACAGTAATCTGTATGCATGTTTTATTTATATTTCGTCTTTAAATTTGAAATTAAAACTAAAAGTTATAGGTATACAGATATGTTATAAATTATTGGTAAAATAAAAACTCAAATTTCTATTTTAACAACGAATAATAAATGAATGTGCTCTGTAAAGTTGTCGTGATAAAAAATATAAAATAACTTCAAGACAAAATAAAATGATAAAATTAAAATATGTATATTAAAATCAGTATCTCTTTAGAAAGCGCCAAGTGTATAATATACGTGTTTTGCTATTAAAAACGTGATTTTAAATATTCATAATTACAATATTCTTTGCTACCTACATGAAAGTTTTCAAAATTTCATAATTAAGCTAAACAGCTAAAAATTACAAAATATTAAATATTTGTGTCACTTAAGATGTTCAATAGGCTGAACCTACTCATAAATAAACTCACACATTCGTTTCACCTAGCATATTGTCTATCTTGTAAGTCAGTTAAAAAAAAAATTAAAAACATCTGTAAATTCCTTCTGTTATGGCACAAAAAAATGGGAATGCGAAATGCTCTAGAATAAAGAACTATTATGTGCAAATATCTTTACGTTGACCGTAATAACACAATAACTCGTATTAGCTATTTGGTCAAAAATTATAATTATTGTTTTACCTCCATCAATGTATGAGACCCTGAACGCCCTCTAAATAACAGTCGATTTTAACTTAACTTATTTGTTGTCAGTTGATATAATAAAAACCGCAAATCCACCAAATTTCATGATTCATCAAGTTTGGATACATTTTAATAGAAAAATTTTTTAAGTAAAACAATATGAAAATGATTTTTAGGAATAAATCTTTTTTTTTAATCTTATGTATTGGCGCTTTCGAATCTTCAATTATATTTCTGTCTCTTAATTATGCATTTTAATAAAATTAATCAATACGTTAGATATAGTAAAGGTACTCACTATTTATAATAAACCTATAATACCTACACTCAGCGTGTTCCGTGACAAATAGCAATCTGTAGAGCTCAGACGTACGTCCGTGCAAACCAACCGACAACTGCTGTTCGCGATTTTCAATTACAATATTCAAAGTAATTATAAACTCGAATCCATCTAGAAATAGTTCCATTCTATAGAACAAATTCTCCTCTGTTCAAAAAACTACAATTTGAATGTGATCGTGCGAAATTAACCTAGCTATATATGAACGAAACTCAGCTTTGACGCTAGTTAGCGGATGTACATAATAAACAGATATTTATCACACGATGTCGCTTAATGAAATACTTTTACCAAACGATAATCGGGGTACTTATGAATGAAATCGACCATTATTGTTCATATCTGCAGAACAGGCATGAGTATTCTTAAAATATTAATATCACATCTTTTATAATCTAATCTCGTGTCCTTGGATTATATGAAACATGCATACAGATGAGATAACAAGATTTATGTGTTTCTATGTATGGGCAAAGTTTAAAAGACGTCTAGAAAATTCTTTTATTACAGATTAACTTGAACGCTGTCCTATAGAATGTAGCTGCAGGCCTGCAAACGTAGCCGATATTTTGTATTTGTAGAAATTTCAAAATCTACTTGTCTCAACTTATGAATAGCTATTAGCTGCCGGACACTTTATATCCTTGTTATAAGAAAAAATAAATCTGTATTGTTCTTTTTTCGCGGCTTTTCAGATAAAACTTCGTTTTCAAAGCAAATTATTGGTTTATTTTGCACATTTATTTAGATTATTTTTTATATCAAATAGATGTCGAGGAATTTTTATAAAACCATAATCATTCCAAATGTAAAATAAGTGAGAGTTTTTGAAGTTTAAGTTGTCTAATTCTCTTTTTCTGTCAAAAAGTGCTGCAAAACACAAAAATAAAATCATTTTTAATTAAGAAACGTGTTAGTCGGTATTCAAATTCAACTATTTTATTTTAACTTCAATATCTTATTATTTTTTCAAAAATTTCAGTTTTCGAAAGTCTGTTGAATAAGACGATACCTCGCAAACTAATGAAGTTTATGTTGGAAATACTGTACAATTAATTAGAAGTTTAAAAAACTATAATTTAAAAAAGTTTATTATTTAAATGCGGCGTTCTGTATATTTTTGAAAAATATATCACTGAATTGTGTTAAATTTAAAATAAATAATGATATTATTGACATTTTAATTGTTTCGAAATTAACTTTCAATTATACACACTCTATACAGGGTGTCTCAACCGACGTTGGCTAACATTGGTAACTTTGTTATTAGTGGAGATAGAAAGTCGGTTAAATGGGCAAAGTAGTGCAGAAAATTGGGCTCATTAACGTCCCGTCGAAAAAACAATTGAATTTTAACACCCTATGAATTTATTCAGAAAATAGTGAATATTACCATTTATGAAAACTGGCCATAACTTTTTTATTTATGAAGATATTTGAAAATTTCATCAACCATTCTTTGATTACTTTTTAAGGTCTTTTCAGTGGCGTAGGTTTAATTTTTTTATTTCCACTACATAATAAGATATTGACATGAACTTTGCTTTTTCTTATGGACGGCATTTTTGATTTTCAGATATTCGAATTCTGCTTATTTTTCTGAATAATTTGACATAGCATTATAGTTCTGCAGCAGTTGATTAACAGCAATTTTTGTAATACATAATATTTTTTTCTTCGTATGGTGCTATTCTGTACGGTTAATCTAAGAAATTAGAGTGCTGTTAGTTTGTTATCACTTTCTCACTATTTTAACACTACATAAGTTAAAGTGAGACAGAAACTTAACAATGCTACACACATCTACCAGGGACTACAGTATATTAAACGAGCTGTCGGCTAGGGTCCGCCAAAGAAAATAAAAAATATATATATGTACTTAGTTATTCATATTACATCCTTTTTATATTTAAATTAACACAGGACTTGAGGCAAAAGATAACAATTTTTACTTGCTTACTTTATTGATCAACGTTTCGGCTGCACTTTGCGGCTTCCTCAGGATCTATAATATAACCTTTTTTATAGTTTTGTTTTTTTATATAAATAAATAATATGGTTGCCACTCGTAATGGCATTAGATTGGTTTATTAAGTCATAATAACCTTGAAAAAATCGTCTTTAATTAGCCGTTCGTTTTCAATAATTATCTTTAAAAAAATGCAATTGATCTATCTTAATTTTCATAAAATAAACAGTTTCCCTGCTGCAAAATTCAGGCATAATATCTGAATACGTTTTCAGTTTCACTAATAAATTTGTTCCACTTTTTCTGAAGTAAATTCATTTTCTGACAGAAAAAATCTGCTAGATAGAATTCTATTGAAAATATGCAAAATATGCCCAATATAAGGAAACCGAAATATGTTATTTATCTTTAGAATAAGGTAATTTTACTGCAGAAAATTATACGCATAAATATCATGTATATAGTCTTTTACTCTTCCATACACAAGAACACATTATTACTACTAAAATGATGATAATTTTCTAATTTTCGTTAAAAATAGTATCGTGAATAAATAATGCAATTTATATAATGGTTATTGTGTCTGGCAGTAAATAAGCTACTACTGTTCATTTAGGGAAAACTTTGTTCAATCTATTCTAATCATAAATATTTCTATTCATTATTGTTATTTTTAGTAGGTTTGAACTGCATAAATATATTTTCCAGAGATATGTTCACTTTTATATTTCTTTAAGTTAGTAGATAAAGTTCTTATCATATGTATATCTTCTTGGATTCGCAAAAATAGCTTTATGGAAATGGATTTAAAATTCCAGAGTCGAAGTCTAAAAAAAATGGAGGATTTTTTCAGCAAGCTAAAGACATCTTCAGGTATAGAACTCGCGATGCATCCGCTACTGTTTATCATAGTTTTAAGAATGGCAGCTATGGTGACGACACTGGTACCATCGCGAAGTTACGAACCTGTTCTTTCAAAAGATAGGCATTAGAGTTTTGAAACATTTCAAATAACCACATATTCGTCCTTTAAGAATAATAGCTCATCAACTTGACATTTCTATTGTTTGGGCATGTTGAACACTATATACATTGTTGCCAAAAAATCTTTAAACATTTTTTGGATGGATTTGTAATAATTTTTGAAATCGTATTAGTAGTGATTTCAAAACTACGTCCAAAAAACGAAACTCGGTGGCAACTTTAAAGGGGCAAACAAACAATTATAAGTGTAACTTTATACATTAATTGACTTTTTTTTTCTTTTTTGTCCTTTTTAATATCTGTTATTTTATATTTCAATTGTAAATTTATAAATTGTATTTTAATAATTCAATTACAGTTATAAAACTTGAAAAAGCAAGGGACGAAACGTTGCTATAAATAACAAATAAATGTTTACTTAAAAAGTCCTTTTTCTCAACAAATCATTTTTATACATTAATTTTACAGATTATGTAAACTATCCAATTCTTTAAAACCGAAACGATAAAATGTTGATGTTGCATATAAGCAAAACTGTAGCAGTTAAATATTTCGTTTCAAATCCATAAAAAAGCTTCGACTCTGGACTATGCATAGTAGAATCTTTCACAACTTAATTTGAATTGTTGATTCCAGTAGGTAATTATGATCACCTATTTTTCAGCACCATATTTATTATGTAATCCAGATTTTCCTGAATTTTTCACATTATATGATTTATCTTCTGTCATACTAAAATTAACCCAACCTGAAAATACTAGATTTTGCGCTTATCGCTTTTGTGGCTTGTTTATTCTGCTTTATAAAGGCGCATCATTGCATTTCATACTTTTTAAGTTAATATTTTATGCTGAAAAATAAATTTACAATGAACTGAAGACACTTCACTGACTTAGTGGACTTAGTGAAATTCAGAGTTCTGAAAAAGTAGAAAAATTATCTTCACGCAAATAAATCTCGGTTTTTTAGTTCAGTGGAAATCCATAGTATGATTTTTTTATCGTTCTTCGATAATGGTCTTGCTCAAAACTAAACAGTTCGAAGATGACAAACATTTTATAATTTATATTTCTACTTTTCTGATTTAGTAATATACAAAATAGACAATGTCCATAACTTTCTTTCTTTAAAACATTTTTTTCCAATATTTTAAGATAGACTACAATATGTTTCCTTAAAAAAAGCTATCCGAACCGACTAGTGCGTGGAAACTCATACTATCGATCGTGCCGGTCCGATCCGATTCAATGGGTGTGTTTCAGTCAGAAATAGATTGATGACCCAGAAACTCAAATAATGGGATTTTCCTCTTCCTCCCATAGAGTTGAAAATGTTTTTTTTTCAATTACTTCATTGAGTAAGGTGTCTTTAGATAGGTCTCCCAAAATGCAACAAAAAAGTCGTTATCAAAACGCCTCCTCTCTAGTTTCTAAACTATTGACGGAAAAAATTTGAAAAATTTCCTGAATGTAGCTTTTAGTTAGTACTTTCAACGAAAATTGTAACGAACGCTGTAGCAAAAATAGTTTAAGAAAAACCGGCCCTGAGATAGGATTTTTTAAGACAATAATTTGTTTGTATAAAGATTATTAACTACTATGGTTCTGCATAATAGTGTATGAAAAAAAATAAAAATATCGATATGGGTTTCACAATCTATTGCTACCTTGAATTTGAAAACATTTTGAACACGATCGGTAGTTTAATTTTTTTTTTAAATACTACCAATATCTTATAAACCTATGTTTGTTAAATTAGCTCTTTCAAATTTTAGCTGTTACATTGTCAGTCAAGACGCGTATATAAGATACGAAAGTTATCGTCAATGTCTATTAATAACTAATACACTCTGTACTCAATGCAATCATGTGAAACTTGAATTCGAACTTGGCTACAGTGCTTGCAATTGAAATATGAAATATAATGGGTATTTTACACAAGGGTTAATATGAAAAATAATACCGGAACATATGTTTGGGATTTTCTTTATTTTTGCATAAAAAATGAAACTCAATTTCCCAATTTCTGTATTAATTCTGGCTCGACAACATAAATATGTCGAATTACGATGCTAATTTACTTTAATGTTTTAATCACATTTTAATCGCACTCCATACAAAAGAATTAGATTTCATAATACAAATAATACTTAAATAAAACGAAACCACTTGCGATTACTGTTCAAAACATTTTTTTATTTACAAAACGTTTCGACCAAATTTTGGTCCTTTTCAATTTATTAAAATATAAAATAAATTATAATTGTTTATATATATATATGAAAAGGACCAAAATTTGGTCGAAACGTTTTGTAAATAAAAAAATGTTTTGAACAGTAATCGCAAGTGGTTTCGTTTTATTTAATATTCTATTACTGTTGGTAGAGTCAATATTATTATTTATTAACAAATAATACTTATTTTTACTTGTAAACAAACTAAACTATACAAAATGCTCATCATTTTTCACATTTTTTTAGATCTTATAGTATGAATGCACTGTTGTGTTTTATGTTGATGTTTAACAATATTTCGTTGTACAAAATATAATGAGGTAATTAATTTTAACTGCATTTTGACTGTGAATTATATTTTCTAATCATCTGTAATATCTTTTATTCACCACAAACCACAAGTCTGTAATATCTTTTGTTGTGATACAAAATTATACCATATTTAATTTATGATAGTGCCTATTATTTTTGTTATCAAATATTTTTAATATAATAAACAAAATTCAGCCGCCGAGGTTTCCTTACATCATTTTCAAAAAAAAAAACGTAGACGCATAAAATAGATAAAAGCAAAATGATTCGCAGGAAAACATGTTTTAAAATAAAAAGAATCGCTCATTCGCAACACACTAGAGATAATCGTTCATACCGAAGGAGCTATTAATGAACGACAGCATCCCAATGACTTATTTTGCACTAAATCCAAAAAACGAATGAAAATCTTGCCTTCGTTATATTGCGTTCGAAAGTATTGACCTTAAGATTTGGAAAAAAGCACACATATAGTGTGCTTTTTTCCAAATCTCAAGGTCAATACTTTCGAACAGGAGGAGAGGCGATATAATTCTTAGAGTAAAATTATGTATAAAATGACCTCTATAATATCTACTGACCACAATATCGTACTCTAGCTATACTTATACACTAAGATTCTAAATTCAAACTTTCAAGACCTTGATGCCTGAGACAGACAGACATACAGACTCATAAGGATGCCTATTTGGTACGATGAGTAATATTTTGATAAATGTGGCAATATTTTAAAAAGAATGCTAGCGAATTTTAAAAACCACACGAATAAAAATATCATAACGCATAGTATTTTTTTCGCGTACCCCCTGTAAAATCTCTGATTTTCTATTAATTTTCAAAATTTTTGACATTTCACTTCTGAGCAAAGTTAATAGTAGGCTGCAGTTGGATAGGTTATGATTATGTTTTTCTATGGAAATTGTAGCACTACGTTTCTTTTAGTTTTTGCAACTTTACACCACTAATGTTAAATGTGTCATTTCTCGCCACCAGGCCCTGATTAACCCTTAGGCTAATTAGACTGCAGCCTAGGGCGCGAGGATCGGGGGGGCGCGCGCTAAAATCGTGTCTTCGCATGCACTAATCTAGCATCATTGCATCTACCCTACATATTTCAACTAGACCGAGACAAAACACTAAAACTAAATGCGCTTGAGAGTCCCTGATTTTAACAATAAATTTTGAAATTTTTAAAAGCGCGCGTAAAACAAACACTGACTCCGTAACACACCCGGCGGGGGCGCGTCCTCATAATTAGCCTAGGGCGGTCAGAACTCTTGATCAGTCGCTGCTCGCCACAGGCATGAAAGACAGCTATTATGGGGATATGGGGGGTCAAAATAATAACCTCTTTTTTTGACGATTGTGGAACAATATGTCGAATTTCGAAGATGAGCTCTCATATTTTAAAACAATAATATTTTTTATAATATTGCCAACATGATTAATACAAAAAATCTATTCTTTCGAAAATGTTATAATATGTTACCTGCAAGTCGTAAATTTCCCATTTCTACTGACATTTAATCTCTTAAACAAATTTGTAGTCTCAAAGCCTGTAGGCAAACTCAAAGTTACGTAATTAACGTTGGTCATATTTAATTAAGGATATTAATTATTAATCCGTTAGCATTTTAGTAACACACACGTCGCTCTTGGCATTAAGGGTAATTTGTAACTACAATTTTATTAATGTATGGCACACACTCAATGAATTAATGCTCTCAATTTAATATCACACAAATATTATTTTGTTCAAATTTTATAAAATGTATAGTTTCTTTCAAATTCAACGTGATTATCTATTTTAAAGTAAGGCGTATTTAATTAGTTATTGTTAAAAATTCAAACTACAAATCGATAACATACTGTTTTGTTTAGACACATTCTTTAAAAAAAATTATTAAACACACGTACACATATGAAGCTGAACTTTTTCAGATATTTTTGGAAAATTTATCACGCCTGTGACTTCTGTAAAAGATACTAAACTGCGAGATTTTGTAGAAAGAATGAATTTGAAATGCCCTTTTTTATTTTGCTTTTCTCCAAATAACTATTATTCATAAGCAAAAGCAACATACAGATTTCGGTATTATATATATCCAATTTTACGGGATATAAGGATTCACTTTTTTTCAATAATTTATAACTAAGGAAATAACTAACAGAAAGAATAGAATCCATACGACGCAACTGCATACTCGCTATCCACAGAAAGAACATTTTTTATTTTAAATTAGTGTCGATGTTGTTCCCCACGACCCTTCAAAAAAAATATTAATGCAAAGTGACTTTGGCAGAACCTTGAAAAATAACCATTTGTATTTTCATATATGATCGCCCGTTCAAGAGAGTGAATTAATACACCTACAATAGGGGCTGACCGAACATAGAAAATTGTTTACTCATGAGAACTTTTCGTCGATATAGAAGGTGTTAAAATGAATGTTTCTGTTTTCTGTTGGATAAGTTTGGATAAAATCCGTGGCACATGATCAATAAAATAGCAATACTGAAGTTAAAATCGCATTTGCACTAACGTTTCGGTACGCTTTGCATCATCTTCAGAGTACCGAAACGTTAGTTAAAATGCAATTTTAACTTCAGTATTGCTATTTTATTGATCCTGTGCCACGGCTTTTATCCAAAATTATCCAACAATCATCAAGGATCACAACCACTCTAATTAACTTCTTTTAATTAGAGTCAACCTCGTTTCTGTTTTCTTTCATAATTTATAAAAAGTAATAATGTCTCGTAGAATAATAAAGTGCAGGCCCTCAAAATATATCTTGGGCCTCCTGAATTCACCAGTACCGAGTTAGTATATTTATCCTTTCTCTAAATAGTTGCACAACTTGTATAATAAGGTGAGGAAAGGATACGACGACGCTATGAATGCAAACGGAAGTAGAAGTTGTAATGTGTATACGGTGCATGTGCAATGTGCATAGACTACGTAGACTAAAGCATGTCTCTGCATGTGGATCACGTGCTTTTGAATGTCACTCGAGCATAACTAAACCGGGCTAGAACTTGGCAAACGTGTTAAAAGATTATTGTATGTATAAGTATATACCGCTGACGTAATTACTGAAACTGAGGGATGGAAGAACCACTTCACACATTTGTTTGTGTCATATTTTATAATGTTTTAAGATATTGCATGACAATTTTACTATGACATCTATTAATGGCAGCCGAAGGTTATAGCAGTCAAATAATTTTGTACGGTTATTCTGTAGTACCGACCACACTTCAATCTTAGGCTCTTGTATTATCCTATACGGTGCGCGTAAATACGAAAGTCTTAACTAGCTTTTTAAATTGAAAAATGGTCAATATCAATCTATATTTATATCTTAAAGGCTTAAAGGCTTTCATGTTGAGACGTTTTCAAGCGGTATGGTGGATTAATATTGTTAGCTTCTAAACTTATAAAAACATGAATATGTAACATTGTAACTTAAAAGTTAATAATTCGTTTTTCATAACACCTTTATAATATACACATGTCCAAATGTATAGCTTGAAAGTGGCATTCGTTTTTAAAAAGGAACAAATCATTTTACGTAACATTTCGTTAATGAATTATTATTATTAATTGTTTTTTTACTAGTTATCATGTTTTAATTACAAAAAGTTTTAAATTATTTTATATCGTTTCACTATTGGCAATGTTTTTTCAGTATGTAGATTTGATGGTTTAATATTTTTCTTGTGCTTTACAATTTTTTTATTCGTGATATGTGCTCAAAATAAATCAAATTCAACCATTTTATTCTTCCGGAACTTAAACGGAGTGACGCAAAGCATTCGGAAATCGCCACGCGGAAAATAAAACATCATAACACAAGTATATCAACCATGTACGCAGCCAAAATCCTAGTTAAATGTTAAATACTATATAATTTAACTAAATAGAAACTACCGTTTTACTAAAAATTACCCTACGAACCAAATAAAAGGTTTTACGTCGGTTTTTAATTGGCAATAAGTATTTTGTGGAGTTTAATTACAATAGACTCTGTATTGTTGTATAACTTTTGGGATATGAAAATTCTCGGAAACAAGCATAATGCTCAAATTTTCGATCTTTCAACTAATCACTAAGTATCACGAATACACCACAAGAACGTTTGCGCACCAGCACGTTAACATATATAACGGCAGAAATATTTTCGTAATAAGTGCAGTCCTAAAGAATCCAGCAACACTTTTAGTGCGTATCTGATGCTAAACTCGCTACGCAAATAGACAACTTTAAAGAATCTACTGGGCATAAAATCAACCTATGAACCATTTAGAAAGTTTTTCGCAGTTGAAGTCGGCATGCAATACAAATAATACATAACTTGTGAAAAAAATGTTGATGCACGAATTGTGTAGCAGACAAATCTGAAGTTCCGCCATCCCTACGTTTAACACGTTTCAGTGATCACAGGTGTTTGATTACAATTGCAATTGCAATATAATACATACTAATGTTTGTAATTAGAGTCGTCTATCTCTCACACACGTAATCTTACAATATAACTTTGATTATTACAGATGATTATTTACAGTCATTGTTAAACAGTCTGTTAGACACGTCATTGTTATAAATTAACGTCAACTTAAAACCAAGCATTGTAACCGCTGTTTATATGTTAACTTTATGCAGAAGATAGACCAACTTTAAAATAATTAATCATGTAGTGAGCTTTCGACTGTAATTATGATGGGATTAAAATAACAGACATTAATGCGTAGTTTGGACTTTAAAAGTCCAGTGTGTATTTAACAACAACGCTACATTATAAAAAATGTTCAATTTTATGTACGTTCGACCACAAACGCGACGGGCCGTTATGACGAACCGCGGCAAAATGCGTCATATTAGTAGCTATAGTCACTAATAATATAATTATTTGAATAACAGTAATATGAATCTAAAATTGTAAATCATGACTTACTATATTATTAGTTGACACTAATATGCCATGTTACGTCACTCGAACTGAGAACGGCATAGCGCGGAGAATCGTCAAAATAAAAATTAAAAAAGGAGCATAACTTTCTTGTTTTTAAAGACATTTCAAAAATTATTTCGCTTTTAATTTTGTACTTTGAGAACTATGATTAAGAGTAAAATAAAATAATGAACACTTCATAATTGACTCTTCATGCATAAAGTGTAACATAAAAAAAAAATGAAAAAACGAACAACCTTTTGGAAACCAAATTTTATTTTTATTTTTTAAGTACCGATTCATTTTAATACTAACACGACTATAGTAGTGTCACAATTGCACTCAACCAGTAACAATGTTTTGCGTTATAATTAGCTTATCTACACAAGAGTGTCTCCACTTAGATCAAGTACTGAAAATAATTATACTTAAAATATACCTAATATGTAATACAATATTTTCAGTTATAACAATCTTGTGTAGACTTAAATGTTAATGTATTGTAAAAGTTCCTTGTACAAAATCATTACAGCTTTTGTATATTTTCTTATGTTAGATATACAGAGCGTAAAATGAGTATGTGATATTTACTTTAATAATCAAAAACTGGGGCAATTATAAAACATAGTATAAATTCATTACCAGTACTTTAAAAAAAATAAAGAATGAATTTTCTTATCCTTTCAAACTGAATATTTTTTTTTTTTTTTTTTGTGAAAACAAGACCAACAAAAGACTGGTACTAAAAATTTAGTACATTTTTATTATTTTTTGAACACAATGCGAACATAATACTTAAAGAGTAAATTTTAAAGTTTTAAGGACAATTTTGGTACCATTTTCAAACCGTCCTTCACTTTTTAAAAACAAAAACGACAAGAAATTATTACATGTGCAAGTTTATTTGCATCATAACATATTTCTGAAACTATGGTAGATCACATCTTGCACATCTGTTATAGTTAACCAGGCCCATGACTGACGTTAATGCGTAATAGTTGTTGGCATATATAACAATATGTCCAGAAACATTCCCTAAGTCACCCACTTATTGAACGCACGGTACTTCTGTAACGTAAAGATTTCAAACAGAGTTATGGATAATATTGATTTGTATTATAACGATGTTTTCAGTAATATGCGCACAAGGTCTGATTGCCAAGGATAAGAGCGGTACATCGGATCCTTACGTCACAGTACAAGTAGGAAAGGTCAAGAAACGCACACGCACAATGCCACAAGAGCTCAACCCTGTCTGGAACGAGAAGTTTTACTTGTAAGTAATGCTTCGTAAGTCAGGCACGAAGCATATTATATACGCTACTGATGTTCTCGTTAATGTATTCGATTGTTTCCCTGACATTTGCAACTACTGCCTTTGCACTTCGACTGCATTTATTCTACAGTCTACAGTCTATGGCAGGGGTGGGCAAATATTTTGATAGTCGGGCCACATTGCAGATGAAAATTTGACCTCGGGCCAAATTATAATTATATTTTCGAATAGGAGGCGCTGAAAAGAGCGGGTGTATAAGTATTGCTTAATATTTTATCTAAAATTTTTTATGCACCAATTTATGTTAGACAAAAACTAATATTTGTGTTTTTAATAATAATATATACAATGCTTCACGGGCCAGACAAAATTCTACCTCGGGCCGGATTCGGCCCGCGGGCCGCCATTTGCCCAGGCCTGGTCTATGGCATAGGTACACACCTTTACTTCCACCACGCATACTGTACTTCCACCATATTATTGTCCACTCGTCATTAAGCAACATCTTATCATTTTAATCCGATTTTAACAAGCCAATTGGCATCTCTCGGTATCTTCGATAAGATAAAAAGTATTGTAGCAATACTACATTCGCATGCCTTAACTGTACACAGCAACACAGTAAATACGTCAGATGACTCGTCGAAAAGGACATAACTGTAAGCTTATAAGTTATAATTCAGCGATTTTTTTTCCTTTAGATAAATTTTGTTTTTATATAACATATTTTTAAGTAAAGAAAGCATACAATTTCAGCCTAGAAATATGACAGCAAATTTAGAGCTCAGCGTTTTATGCAAGAATGGCATTGGAAATCAGTTGTTGTATTTTTAATAATTTGAAAATAAAGTCGTGTGAATGAAATCCCGCTAAAAAATCCCATATTTTTGTTAAATATTTCAATTTCTTTACTAACAAAGCAGAGAAAAATTGAAACTAAACCCAACAGAAATCTCTATTTACAGTTAAAAACCTTCAAACTTTTTGTACATAAATCGCAATTGAATGCATCATTGCGGTTCACTGAACCAGGCTTACAAATAAACCTACAAAATGTAACGTTAAAGTCATGCTGTATACCGACGAATTTTGCTTGAGGACTGAATGAATAAGTATGTCGATATTATGAATATTCTCAGTGTTGTAGTTAGGTATTGATTTGAACTCTAAAAGGGAAGAATTGTCAACATTTATTTTTTATAATTTTACAATATTTTTTGAGAACTCCGGCATGAAG
This sequence comes from Venustoraphidia nigricollis, assembly GCA_034508555.1. Taxonomy (NCBI): domain Eukaryota; kingdom Metazoa; phylum Arthropoda; class Insecta; order Raphidioptera; family Raphidiidae; genus Venustoraphidia; species Venustoraphidia nigricollis. The sequence goes on along the minus strand of JAVRKA010000003.1, from coordinate 14,279,136 downwards.
TAATTATATAAAATATGTATATAAATCAGTAAGTTGATAAGATGTACAGTATATAGGTACTCTGGTGAGATTTGATACAAGGGCAGAATTTAGGCCAAATATAATGTCCTATTTGCCATTTTTCATTTATATAGTTACAGCGTATAAAATGTATTCTATCACCAGATGTCGTATCATTTTGTGTCAAATCGCAATAGGTCTATTGCGTATCTATGACAGGCGATGAAAGCGATGAAAGCGATGTGAACTGTCGACGTTATGGATATAAGAAGACAAATTTGAAATTCGTGTTAAGCGCCCTCGCACGATCACTAACATTGATAGTACTTGATACAGTCAGAATTTCATCAGTACTCTGAAATTCGCCTTAGATTTGTATGTATTTAGATCGGTATTTCGATTCCGCCAAATACTTTCAGGATAGTGAAACTATCATTAGTATCATGATAGTCCATCGGCATTTTTCCTTACACTGTCAGTAATATTGTCAATATTTCGATATACTGTCAATATCACTGATCGTGTGAGGAAACTTTTACTGGAAAATCAACAAAAACATCCATAAACATAGACCATAGTACAGGGCGGACTGGGCCAGAAGGGTTCGTGGGGCCCGAGAGTGAATAATGGTAGATGGGATACTTTTCTATTTCATTTCTCTCTAATGTATGAACGAACTATCTGATCTAGTTTACATTTGGGTCACAAGAGCTGGGACCTAGCCTGCATGAGCCCCCTATCCTACCTACCGCCTGGCTTGCGGCAAGCCCCGCAAACCTACAACCGTTGCAGCGTTTTCGGTACGGGTTAATTTTAATCATTCGAGCTGAAATTTTCAGAGAATCATTTTTTCAATGTAAAGAACCATTTTAAAGGTTAGCATGTGACAATTTCCAACTTGTCAAAATAAGAGCCAGTCTATTATTAGACTGGCCCTTTTTTGTATGCATAAGCCATTTTTTTTTTTCAAATTTTTTGAGTTGCTACCCCCTGAAATGGTTCTATATATTGAAAAAATGATAAGCTTAAAATTTCAGCTCAATTTATACAGTTTAACCCGTGCCAAAAACACAGAGAACTTTGAAAACACGTAACGTAGAAAGCAAATTCCGAAACTACTTAACTTTGTGCTTAGGGTATAAAAAATTAACTTTTCCTATGGATCTGGACAAATCAATTCGTGTCTTAAACACATCTTAGGACTTCTTTAAGATAGAAATTGGTTGGTGTTAAGTTATTGACAAAGTTATGCACTCGCACTACGGGACGTAATGCTCCGTGTGGGGCCCGCGCAGGCTGGAGCCCGGCTGGCAATAGCCACTCGACTATATGGCCAGTCCGACGCTGCCATAGTATACCATAAAACATCAATGTTTTACCATTCCAACCCACTGTAGTACTAATTTAGGTCAAAATTCATATTTCAAAGTTTTACAATATTTTTTCGTTTGAATGTGAATACGATACAGCCCAAACGGATGTGCGGATTGAAACCAAAATTTGGAAGGATATTTGATATGCACATATGAAGACCCCTATTGTTTCTGAAACAAGTGCAGAAGATATATGCGCTATACAGCTATTTTTCCTGTTATAATATTATATTTTTTAAAAGGGATTATTTTTCAATTTATTTTTTTCAAAAAAGTTTTATTAAAAAAAATTTCTAAACTTTTTAGTTTCGGAAATATTTTGAAAAAAAAATCAACTGTTCTTTAGTTCTGAAGAAGTTAGGTAGTTGATAAGTACGCTTTTATTAATTTTTACATGTGAAACCACATTACGTAACAATGGAAATGAATAGCAAATATCATATTATTGTTACCAGCCGTTATCCATTTATTTTATATATTATATTACGTCAAATATGAGTATTTTTAAAATTGGATTGATCCTGTCATCCAATTGGCGGGAATTTTTTACACCCAGAATAACGGCACCTCCGACAATACGCAATAGGCCTATGTAATACGTTGTAGCCCCACAGTCAACGAACTTATTTTGTATCGAGCTTTATTAAAACTGAAACTTTATAAAATGTTGATTTTCGGTGTCAAAAGCTGTACAAAGTTTTGAAAACTGTCACTTGACGACTACAGATGACAAATGATCATTAATAAGAATGTGATATTCATTTTTTGACAAATATAATTAAAACGATACCGTTAGACTCTTTTATGATGTGCACAAGAAATGATAGCCGTCAATTTAAGCATAATGTATCTGTTTTCAAAATTCCCGTGTTTAACAATGGCCCTGTTCAATAAAATTGTTTGCTAATCGACTTATCTTTCTCAGTCACGTAAACAGAGAGGTAAGTATATAATATAAGTAAATAAGTTGATTAGCTAAAAATTTCACTGAACGGGACCATTGTTAAATACGGGAATTAATTCTTGTATTCTACCTAAAACGTATATATACATTTTTCTCTGGAAACAGGTTTAATGAAAAAACTCTCTCTGGAGTAGTTAAAAGTTCTGGATAACGCGATACAACAATGCGCAAAAAGTTTGAAGCTTATAAAAATAAAGCTCTCTTAGTTTTGTCTACTTCGTTTTTCTAACATATTTTGTTTGTATTTGTGTGTTTTTTTTCATGGATTAGATTGAAAACCTGACTTAGCTGAATTCCACGCTTTCTGGTTATTCTTTTTTTATCAATAAAGACATTATTATAAAAGTCGTTTTTGTGCATCGAGAATTATGGTCTTCGAACTAACTTTTAAAAGAATTTATGAAAAAAATATAAATTAACTGTTGTTCTTTGATCAAATTTTTGGAGAAAGCGACTTTTATTTCTTTCTTTCTCGAAACTGTAAAGTACAGACAATAGCGAAACAAGCGGCTGTATATGGATAATATTAATAATATTAATAATTTAATTAATTTTTAATAATATTTAAAGGAACGTATACCTAACGATTATTTTCTAGCTTATTATGGTTAGGCTTGAACTTGTTTTTTTGTTTGTTATTTAAATTATTGAATTGTTTAAAATATTTTCAGAACCGTTAATTTATTAAAAGAAAAGAAACTGCTAAATAAATGTTGAATGTTTATTATGTCTTTTTAGTGAATGTCACAATTCGTCCGATCGAATAAAAGTCCGAGTCTGGGATGAGGACAACGATCTGAAGAGCAAGCTTCGTCAAAAATTGACAAGAGAATCTGACGATTTTCTCGGTCAAACGATTATTGAGGTAAATGTTTTAACACTTACTGTAGTTTTCAAAATGAAATAAGATAGCATTAACACATATAAACTCGTAAAGTAGTTATTTTAGTATTTTGTATTTTATACAGTCTGTTATTTCTTTTTTTTATATTTTATCCATATTTTACAAATTCCTTACAAAATACGCGATGTTGGTATTACACAAATTTGCCAACAGTAACAATTTAGCTCCTCCAAGAACACCAATTATAAGAACAATTAATTTAACAGAATAATCTGGGTACTGCTTCCTGAGTTCAAAAAGAAGGTCTTATTATTTTGTCACTCCTCAGTTTCCTTCGCGACTATGTTCGTTTCTGCATGAGAACTCGATGATATACATAACTCATATGGTTTTATCAAAAAGAACTATATCAGGATTTGTAGATGAAAGTGGCATGGTAGTACTGAATAAATAGTTCCAAAAAACGAGAACGGATGCAATATTATCGGAAACATAAGACAGAACACCGTAATGATGGCTCAAGTGATAATACAAGACTCTCAGAGCAGCATTGTGTCGATGAATGTAAGGGCAAATTGCATAATGATATGCATGAGCATCTCTGGATACGATTGACATGCTCTGCAAGAAGTAATCTGTTACATTCGCATCCATAACCATACGACAATACATAAAAGTGTTGATAACGCCGTCTTGGCATGCCATAACGAATCCCTCAGTTTTAGATTTAAGAAGGTAAACGGCGAGTCCTTCAATACACCATAGTTTTCGATGGTCTTATAGTAAATTCCACACTTCGGTTTATCGATATGTTGTTTGGGCAGGAATTTTTGGTCTGCCTTCTTTAATGTATGCCAACTTGGTCTGCCGGTGCATATCTACGTTTTCTAGCAGAACTGAAGTAAAAATCAAGGCTGAGACCCTGAGTTCATCTGCTGGTCTGTTTGCTGCTTGAAACAGAAACGCCCCAACACTCCGCATATTCGTGATCACGCACGAATTGTAAGAGCGGTTCCGAACTGTCACAAAGCGTGATAGCAGTACCCAGCACTATTCTGTTATGTGATACTCCAGACTGAATAATCTTCTCTCTTATTATTATTATTGTCATTATTATTATTGTCATTATTATTCTTTTAGGTACGAACGCTTTCGGGTGAGATGGACGTCTGGTATAATCTTGAGAAGCGAACCGACAAATCAGCAGTCTCTGGTGCTATCAGATTACATATCTCAGTCGAAATCAAGGGAGAAGAAAAAGTTGCACCGTACCACGTCCAATACACATGTCTTCACGAGAACTTATTCCATTCTCTATGTGAGCAGAACGGTGGAATAGTCGCTTTGCCACAAGCAAAAGGCGACGACGCTTGGAAAGTGTACTTTGACGAAGCGCCACAAGAAATAGTCGACGAATTCGCTATGAGATACGGCATTGAGTCAATCTATCAAGCTATGACGTAAGTAACATTCTGTCTTTTTAAACTATTGAAGCTACTATGCTTCTTAACGCAGACTTCGGGACTGGCAGTGATTTGCGGGGAAAAATGAGCTAGCGATCGAACAACATGTAAACTAATCTAAGAAATTAGTATTAGAGATGTTACAGATGTGGATTTGACAGATATCTGCAAATGCGGATTTTTTGGCGCTCTTAACAATAAATCTGAGTTTTGATTGGTAACTATTAAATTTTCGTGAAACTAAGTCAAAGAGATTGTAATATATTATCAGGTTTATTAAGAATGTCATTATTTTCATGATTTAATAATCAAATTTCAGAATTGGTAAAGTATATATTTAAAGAATAATAACATTGCAACCTTTTCACGTTTAAGGCGATTTCCCACAGGTTCAGAATATATTAATTCCTATTAGCTAAGTAGTCAAAGAATTTGAGCCCACGCCAATTGGCAGATCCACCCCCCGATAATCTTGTCGTGGTTTGCAATACATCCGCATCGGCAAAAGCTCCGTAACTACTCTTGGTGCGGATGCAGATGATCTGCGACTGCAAATCTCTAGTTCAGATCATATCTTAGAAATGGTAGGAACAATATAAACAAAAGCGCACTTACGTCATTGATATTATATACTTTTGAGTCTAGACCTGTGATGTGGTAGAATTCAAAATTAGCACTGCATAAGTTGTATGCAGATAATTTTGATGCACTTATATAATATTATATTAGCATCATTTCAACTATTAAAATGTTAGAATATGAATTTAGATAATCGTCTTCGTTTGACCGGTACTATTAAAAAATTTTAACATCCTGTATTATGGTTAATTATTGTTAAATTTTATTTTACAGGCACTTCCATTGTCTGTCCACAAAATACCTATGTCCTGGTGTTCCAGCAGTGATGAGTACATTATTAGCTAACATTAATGCTTATTACGCACACACAACAGCGTCGTCTGCTGTTTCTGCTAGTGATAGATTCGCTGCTTCAAATTTCGGGGTTTGTATATTGTTTTCTGAATCCATCATTTGCGTTAATTCCAACAAACGTAAGGAAAGCACATACCCATATTAAATATTTACGTAGGCAATATCTTGTTTAGGTGTTTAGAACCACAGAATAACAAGGACTTCCGTGATAGATCTCAAAATAATGTTAGCTGTAATAGCAATCACACTATAAGCTTTGTTTTAATTTCTTTGGCTTTGTGGTATGTACGAATAAATAGTGATACTACAAAATTAACTGTAACTTTTTTACAGAAAGAGAAATTCGTTAAACTATTGGATCAACTGCACAATTCGTTGAGGATAGATTTATCAATGTATCGCAATAATTTCCCCGCATCAAGCACTGAGAAACTGATGGATTTAAAATCGACTGTAGATTTATTAACAAGTATCACATTCTTCCGTATGAAAGTTCAAGAACTTTCGAGTCCTCCAAGAGCGAGTACTGTTGTCAAAGACTGCGTTAAAGCCTGTTTGAGATCGACATATCAGTTCTTATTCGAAAATACTTATGAATTGTACAGTAGAGAATTTCAAACTGATCCAAATGAGCCAAAACGAGATCCTGACGACCATGGTCCGAGATTAGATAGTTTAGATTTCTGGCACAAATTAATAGCTCTTATCGTTTCTGTAATCGAAGAAGATAAGAATAGTTATGGACCTGTTTTAAATCAATTCCCACAGGAACTAAACATCGGACAAGTAAGTATTTAACAATAGTTTAAAAATGGCTTAAGGAATATAATATGTAATAAATACTCCTCGTAAATTACTATACGAAATATTATATTTTTTATCAATGGTTGCCATAAATTCTAAGGACTGTATGTATCAAATTCAAATTTAGTTATTGGCCGAATTCTCGGTTCGCTGTCGAAACGTATGGTACATACACCTGTAAACTTTCGGTTGTTCTTAATATTATTGTTCCATCTTTGTTCTATGTTTATTTATTTTTATTGTTTTTTCCTTTTAGTTATCCGCGGCCACCATGTGGAGCCTTTTTGCCGTCGATATGAAATATGCATTAGAAGAACACGAACAGCATCGTCTATGTAAATCTTCAGCATACATGAATTTGCATTTCAAGGTGAAATGGTTGCACACCAACTATGTGAAAGATGTTCCTCCTTACAAAGGAGCAGTTCCTGAATATCCCGCATGGTTTGAACCATTCGTTATGCAATGGCTCAATGAAAATGATGACGTGTCACTAGAATATTTGCATGGTGCATTCAATAGAGATAAAAAAGATGGAGTATGTATAAATTATTACTTTTTTCTTTCAGATTGGAATGTTATTTCTGTATACAAGGCGTGGCCTTAGTGCGACTTGTTCAAGTATATAGTGCGATTCTCTATAACATAGAAATTCGCTTTATAATTACTGTGAATAGCATAGTGTCAAATTGTACAAATCGTACACATTTTTTACTTACGAAAACATAAGGATCGTTCTTTTCACAATTACTTTCAGTATTACACTGCACTCAAAGATCACCTAATTGCCGCTCTATAACGTATTTTATTAGAAAACATAAGAATGTCACTTGTCAGGTTTACATTTTTTGAGAATAAATATGGTTTTCGAAATTCCCATTGAATCAAATAAAACAATGGTCCCATTCACTAAGATTTTCTATTAATCAAGTTACAAACGAAATCTAGCATTTTTAATTAAATCATCTTTCATTAATTTTGAGAACAATCTGTTTTATATATTGAAATATATAAGATATCACTGAAAAGAGGGCGAATCGGGGAAAAATTGTATACCACCCCGTAACTCAGTCTAAACCCTTGGCAGCCACCTCTAATTTCGTTATATTTTACACTCATAAAATAATAAGGAAAATAAATGATTTGATTTTTTTCCTTTTGTTTCATGTTGGAATTTATAAGAGTAAAAAATAACGGGAAGGAACCAGTTTATGAATAGCTGCCAGTGTTTTAGGCGGAGTTACAGGGTGGCACCCACTTTTTTATCATTTCTCGATTCGCCCTCTTTCGAGTGGTGTCTCATCTATTTTATAAAGAAAACATATACTTTTTCCAAAATTAATTAAAAATGATTTAAATAAAAATGTTAGTTTTCGCTTATAACTGAATTAGCAGAAAATTTTACTGAATTTGCACAACGGTAATTTTAAAAAACGACGGCTATGACTTGCGCGCATGCTTAAAGAGTTTATTGTTCTCATTTTACTTATATTTGCCAAAAACTGTAAGTCCAACATTCTTATTAACAATTATTTGTCGTCTGTAGTCAAGTCACAGTCCCCAAAAGATAAAAACATTTTTTTTTCTTTAATTTAGCGAATCGCCCATAATAAATGAGGTAACCAAGGCGTTTCGAATAAACAAATTTGCGGCCTACAATTTACATAGGATCTCATTCCACAAACGCATGGGGGTAGAAAACATGCTGCGAGATATTAGTACTTTTAATTAAAAACAAATGCAGCTTCTCAGCTTTCCAAAAATATACAATACAATATTGGTCTTCTCAAAACTTGTAACTAATAATTTAGAATTAAAATAAGTTAAACATGATTGAAATGATTTTTTTCAGTTCCAAAAAAGTAGCGAGCATGCTCTATTTTCAAATTCAGTCGTGGACGTTTTTACGCAATTAACTCAATGTTTCGACGTAGTATCAAAACTTGAATGTCCAGATCCTGAAATCTGGAAGAGATATATGAAACGCTTCGCAAAGACAATCGTAAAAGTTCTAATAGAGTACGCTGATATAGTTAAAAAAGAATTCCCGGAGCATTTAAAAGACGAGAGAATAGTAAGTGTTTGATTTAATTTGATTACTCATGTCCTCAAAAGAATAATCAAAACTTTTACATTGATTTAAAAAAAGTGTTTATTCCTAAACACTACAATCGCCATAATGACCTGCCTCTGCATTATGTTTGTTAATTTACAAGCCTCTGATTTTCAACAACTTAAGATGCCTCACCGTTCTCTCGAAAACATGATATAAAAAAAGTAATTGACGGGCGGCTATTTTGATGATGATTGATTTTTAGGCATGTATCTTAATGAATAATATTCAACAATTGCGAGTTCAGTTAGAAAAAATGTTTGAATCTATGGGTGGTGAAAAACTAGAAGAAGATGCAGCAAATATTCTTAAGGAATTACAACAGAATCTTAACACCGCTTTGGATGAATTGGCTACCCAGTTTGCTATAAGGTATTTTCTTTTTAATCCGATATAATGTTAAATGCTATCGATGCCAAGTCAATTGAATAAAAAGTGCACAGTTTTATTTTCACTTTAAACCCATTAACACCTAACCTATGTTTTTTTAGTCTGGAGGAACGAATAACAACAAGTGTACGTGAACTAGGAAATATATTGTTCCTTAAAAAAGGCGGAGGTCAACCGGGCCAGCTCAATCAAATACAACAAAAGAACGTTATAGCCGTCGAAGCCGATGAGGTGCTACGCCCGCTCATGGATCTTCTCGATGGTTCTTTGTCTCTCTATGCTCAGTCATGCGAAAAGACTGTACTCAAGAGATTGTTGAAAGAACTTTGGAAAATAGTCATGAGAATACTTGAAAAGACAGTTGTTTTACCTCCAATGACTGATAATAAGGTAAATAAATTATTCTTTATTCTATATGTGACAGTGAATTCATTAAAAACATTTTGGAAAAAACATTTAATTTTATATCAAGTAATACAGCATAATCGCGCTAATCCGAATTTCAATTCCTCGACAAAAGCAGAATAACGAATTTCAATATTAGTGAGCGCTACTTTGATTATTTCGTATATTTAAAATTTGACGTAATAGTAGAAAAATATTTTGCTGGCGGACGACAAAATGTATCACAATGTACAACAACGAATTTTGTTGAAGTTTAACTATCAGTAATTATCCATAATACGAAATACAATAATCATGGGGAGTTTTGATAGTAAAGAAAAAAAGCTAAATCTAAATATTGAAAATGTTCAAAGACATCCTGAATTCACTATACTGAACAGATTTGAATGAAGTTTTTATCATTCGATTAGCTTATTAATTCAGTTTTGCCCGAGTACAAATTAGATTGATGATAAACGGGAGATTGAAAGAACTAAGTCACTGCGGGATCTCAAACAATCTTTTTGGAATATCAGGAAATCGGGGCGTATTAAAATTTTACTTAAAATGCAAATAAAAACAAGTCGTTAGGTAGGTCGTTTATTAGGGTTCTGTAAGTGCGACCCTTGAGGTCCACACGACCATCATTCCAGTGTTATCAATATTGAATATTAAACATGTAGGTACTTCACAAATTAGACCCAAGAAATATTTTTCAAAAAATCCTAAAATACACTGGTTTGCAATATTTTTGTTTAAACAAAAAGAAAATGGCTGGACCGATTTTGATAAAAAAAATTTCGACTCAAAATTACATTAACACGCTTCGATTGACGCCTTTAACGAAATCGATATACTTTTTTATTCGCGAAATATTGTGTAAAACGTACTTTTGTGAAGTCTGTGATTAAAAAAAGAACGGCTCGGCCGATTTTGAGAAAATTTCTTTCCGATTATAATTATGTTCATACACGTCGATTAAAACCCAACGTAGTTGATGTCATTTTTTATTCTCGATATTTCATCTTGGAAAAAAATGACTACGCACACACAGATAGAGAGAAATCTTTTCAAAAATAGTTTAAAATAGTGTAGTGACCTTGAAAGCTAAAAATTGTTAAAAATTTTGATTTCAACTTCCGGACACATTACAGTAACTTCCCAATGTACTGGGAAGTTAATAAATTTGCTAATATTTAGAGCAAAACTGTTTGAAGATGTTTCGTTCCAGATGATGTTCAAAAATATCACCGATAACGCCAAAACGATAGCTGCAAATGCAAAAATCGAAGACATGTCTCGTATTTTAAAGAATCACATGACTGGAAAACAAGACGTGAAAAATGCCCTTAGCGGTGTTATGGACATTTCAAAAGAAGTTGAAAAGAATCTTTCGCCGAAGCAGTGTGCCATTCTGGAAGTTGCGCTGGACACAATCAAACAATACTTCCATGCTGGCGGAAACGGTCTCAAGAAGACGTTCCTTGAAAAGAGTCCAGAATTGCAGAGTCTCCGTTATGCATTGTCGTTGTATACTCAGACCACTGATACGTTAATCAAAACGTTTGTTACGTCACAAATCAATGAAGGTAAGCTACGATTTTGACTTTTTAAATAAAAACAATAAATTCTAGAATCGTAAAAGAACTAATAATTATATTTTTTTTTTGTAAAACTCCAATAAAACAAATTGCAAAACTCAACACGCGTTTAGCAAACGGTGCAAGTTTTCAAAATTCACTTTGCTGATATCCCGATAAATCACAAAAACTTGGCTCATTAGTCTCTTTTTACTGAAAATTGTTCAATAATATATTATAATACATTGTGACTGAATCGACCTTAAATTAAATGTTTGTAACTTAAAGTGCCATTAAACGACAAAGACTCAATGCAACAACGGTCGATATCATGCGATCGAGAGGATTCAGAAAGCGGTCTAGAAGGTTTAGAAGAACCCTTGAAGGCTCGTAAACGACGCGAGAGCCGTCAAGGTATCTGCCATACATAGATGACATGCATTATCTAGAGTGCCTTGAACTAAACGTTAAAATAATATCATAGAGCTGCACTTTTTGCAGCTATTAATTTGCATTGTTTCGACTTAATTTATATAGGATGCATCTAACATTCAATTTGACAAACATAATGCTTTATCTGTGTGGACGAGGCATCAAAAATAAAATAGACACATATTCAAAACATTTTCGTTTTTAATCAATTACATAAATAATTAATCAATGATATATTATGTTCGAACACAATAAATATGCTCATGAATGTTTCCTCCGAAATAATATAATTTTATTATATTATTAACAAAGCAACCGCAATTGCAATAATCATTTGGATTGCATTTATTCAGAAGGAAACTGCTCAAAAAAAATATCCAGCCTTCGATGTCCTCACAGACCCTGCGTCAATAGATTATGAACTTTTGATCATTACTCACTTTTGTCTACTCACAGAAAATACTTTTAACAGGAAAAATTCCTTTTATTTTAGACAACTAATTTTGAGTACTGATATTATTTTTAATTTACGAATTGACGCTGTCTTTCAACCTGATTTTAACAAGCATAAGGAAAATGAAATCAAAATTGTAGCAACCTATATAAATTAGAATATTTTCAAAGCGAATAGGCAATTTAGAATAGAGCCAGCAATCACGCTTATCGCCATACTTCTAGAATAGAACCGCCACAGCCAATTAGTCATAGATAAGATATTATAATATTCTTTACACGTTTTACGCTTACACATTATTATGAAACATTTTTTAATATAAGTCATTTTATCATTAACTATATTCAGGGACGGATTTACATATTTTTGCGCCCATGGATCCAAGCAGAATTGTCGATCCCTTCTCAAGTCCTCCCCACGACACCTTCCCCGAACCTCAACCCAATCCATCAAATTTATTCCACTAAATTAACTTCATAATAGACTACCATGATGTAATGAATATTGACAAATAATAACAAATGTTATAAGTTAATACAAAAGTTCAACATTTCTCAAAAGAATTAAGGAATCAACTATCACAAAATCAAAAATGATCATTTTTCAAATTCAAGTAACTTTGCGAAAAAATCGTAAGAAAATTTCGAATACGGCATTTTGATGGAACAGACTCAATTGTAAGTCTGTGACTTCAATTTCTCAGATCACGTTTGTATGCGTCGTTCCACTACTTCCAAGCGACTTGCTTGCAGCTTTTATAATCACATCGCGTAAAATTAAGGTTTCGGCTTTTATTCCAAATACTGAAAGTAGAGCTATATTTTTTTGACTCAGAGATACGTCGGTTAAAAACCTTACCATATTGTTCGGATTACTACAAACTGAGCAAAAGCCACTCGAAAAGCCACATATCACTGGATGTTGCATTTTTGAAAAAAAATTACGATTTGCATTACTTGCGTTTCGGAAACCTCTCAAGGCTTTCGAAAACACATTCTTGTTTATGTTTTCACAGCGTGTTGTTATAAGTGCAATGAGACAAATGAAAATAAAATGAAAAAAGTAAAAAAGCAGGCGAGATAAGTCGCGTGATATATAAGATTTCTTCAAATTGTCGTATCTTCGAGTCAAAAACTCATAGCTTAACACTCTCTAACTGGAATGAAAGCTAAGACTTCAAGTTTTCACATTGTGGTGAACAAAGTTGCGAAAAAAAAGTTTGGACGCTCGTGGGTGCACTCAGAGTTGACATTTTTTTGCAATTCGATGCGATGACGCACAGAAACATCATCAGGAATTTAATGTCAGGGACTAAAAGTCAATGCTGAAGCTATTTCTGTCAAAATGCGATTTTTTTCGCAAACTTACATACATGAGTTTCAAACGATGACTTCTGATTTCGTGATAGGAGATCACCTAATTATTTTGAAAATGTTACTTCCTAAAAACAGACTTTTTTAGTTGAAATAAAATCTTTTCCGATCGCTAAAATCTGTTCTTAATATGTGTAGATAATAATTATTTTTTTTTATTCTTGAAAGTGTGAAGAAATTACCTTCCTGCACCCTTTGTTGTAGTAGTACCTACATAAATTCACTTTTATACAATTGGTTAGAGTATAGATCTTGGAAATGTTTTGATATAAAAAATCTCAGGTGGGATATTAATGACATTATTATTCAACATTTTCTTTGTTTTGTCGCTGTGGACCCGGACACATGTAGCCCATGCCTAAATCCGTCCCTGTCTTTAATATTTAGTTCTAGTTTTTTCGTAAAACTTCATATGTTTTATTATTATTATTTTGGACTGCCTAAAAATAATTTTGATAAACACGTTATGTAGAAAGTAAGTACGATTTTTGTACTTGTATTTTAAAATAAGATTGCAATAATATTAGTGACATTTTGGATCATTCTTAGATGCAAAGAGTAAAATATCCCTACGCCGTGTGAACAATTGCTAAGATCACTTGCATTAATTTCTCGGTACTCGGAAAAATTATTTGTTCATGTTATTGAATTCAGCTTGATTTCGATAAGAATATTACTTGTGACTACTTTAAAGGTCTCCAAATTAGTTTAAACAATGATATCATAAATTATTGAAATTTCCGTGAATGCCGTGAAAACGATAATATATACGACAAAAATGCAATGAACCTTTTTCTAGAACATCGTTACCTTCAAAAAACACAAGTATTTTTTCAAAAATAGTTTATAATAAAAGAAAACAGTATCACGGGTAATTGGAATAAAAATAAATCAATTTAAACACTCATTGATTGCAACGTTTCGTCTTTATTTAATTAAGATTTAATTTAATAAAGACGAAACGTTGCAATCAATGAGTGTTTAAATTGATTTATTTTTATTCCAATTACCCGTGATACTTTTTTCTATTATAACATATATCTGGAATTGAACTTTAAAGATGAGTTTATAATAAACTTCTTAGCATTTTTAAAATATATATAATAAAACAAAAAGTAGTGTATAGCTTATTTCTATACAAGTTTTTGCAACTTTACAGTGCTAACGAAGTAGACGTTAAATATTGTACCATAATATAGTTTAGTTAGGTTTGTAGAAAAAATGGAAAAAGGACGGTAGGTATATATAAAAGTAAAATACCTATATTAAATTGACGACTGTCTGATAACACATTTTTACTAAAGTTGAAATAATATTATAGTATCAGACTGTTTTAACAATAAACAAATACGCAGAAAGATGGCCAACATACACAGGTTTCCCTGTACATAGTTGATCATCTGAACATTCAAGACTTTATATTTAGGTATTTGTTAAATTAAAAAATGAATGACTATTTTCTGTTAAATTCCATTTTTGATTTGAATAGTGTTTATTACTTTCCTAAATCATATTCGAAATTAAAAAAAAATAATTGTAAAAACAGTCTAATTCTGCATGATTCTGATTAGTTTGCATGCTATTTTTTTATATTTTGATTTTTTTTTTAACAAATTTCTATTGAACATATATATATTTTTTTAATAAAATTAGGAAAGTAAAAAACCAATTACTTGAAAACATTTTCAAAATGTATATATATAATATATATGCACCACAATTTAGTTAACTATCAAATTTCTTTGTTTATTTATTTCCCCTTCCATCAGAATTTCAAGTTTTACACATATAATGTACAAACAAGGTGCAAATATACATTGGGCTAAAATTGTTATTTATTGTCGCTTTGAACTTAGATAAGACTCTACTACTGTCAAATCTTCGTACCTACATAATCACGTACCTAATCGCAGCCTTCACACGCCAGTTTTTCCACATGTAAGCGAGTTATCTCTCAAAAAAACTCTGGTATCATCAAAATGTAACAAACAAATTAACACTGTTTTTTCATTGTTTAAAAGTTGATACTCGGTATTAATGCTTAAAAATGGATGCCGGATGTCTAAATGACAACTGGCGAGTAGAATCTCATTCGAATCGACATTTTATAAGCATCTAAAATAACAGCGGTACATTTCTAAATGAGGACCTAAATAATATCCACAGAGGGGAACGTTTATAATTATAGGGGAAAATGCTTGATTGAAGTTGATCCTCGGTATTTACGCTAAAAAAATACCTAACGTTGAAATATTTAATAGAAACAATTTTAAATTGTTAGGGAAATAAATTCGTTACGAAATGATAGTCTGAGAAAAATAGCACAAAATCAACGTATCACAACAAATTAATACCATATTTATTGAACTATTCCGAGCAAAGCTAGGTCGCACAGATGTTTGAATATTAAATATGTAGATATTTAACAAATTGGACCCGTGAAACCTTTTTCAAAAAAATCCTAAAAACAACTTATTTTTTTGCAATGTTTTTGTTCAAACAAAAAACGGCGGGAATTATTTTGATAAAATTTATTTCGGATTACGAAGATGTTAATACGCTTCGATCAAAGTTGATATCATTTCTTATTCGCGACCTATTGTGTAAAATTTACATTTTTGCAATCTTTTTTTGATCAAAAAGAACGACTGAACCGGTTTTGAAAGAAAAAAATCTTTCAGATCATATTTGTATTAATAAGCGTCGATTGGAATCCTGACGTGATCGGTTTCATTTTTATTCTCGAGATTTCGTTCTAGAAAGAAATAATCACGTATGTATGTGCATATAGTGTATCTCCACGCGCATTGTGTTAAAATACTGTAATGACCTTGAAAAATTTAAATATGTTAAGGATTTTGATTTTCATGTTCGAACACATTACAAAACTTTCCATTGTACTAAGAACTGGAAAGTGAAAAATCATATAAAATCAGCATCAAAATAGAAAAATTAATCTACATTATCTATTACATTGTATTATACAATTTCCTAATGTATACCTGCCTGCCTGTCTGTCGGTCTGTCTTTCCAGGCCTTCCAGAAGGCTCCCGTTGACCTTGAAAATTTTGCAGATTTATAGTATAGGACACGGGACGGAATATAACAGAGCGGGATGATAAGTATTCACCCCAAGGACAGAAACAGAGGGTGATCTTCTAAAATATATGTTAATTTCTATATTATATATAAAATAAAGATGCTATTTTGAATATTTGAACTTCGATTCGGAGACAGGCCTAACCAATAGTATAAATAAAATGTTTTGAACTAATTTGCTTTTAATTGTCTCTATTATGACACAATGATCATTATTTGTTTTTAGATACAATCGGATCCGACGATGGCAGTGTTGGAGAAGTATCAATTCAAGTCGACTTATTCACTCATCCTGGAACCGGTGAACATAAGGTCACTGTGAAAGGTAATATTGCAAATTAATTATGGAGTAACATTCCTAAAATTCTTAAGACATGCATGTGCGTGTTTTCAATTAAACAAACTTGGATGAAAAACAGTAAACATGATTAATTTAATTTTACAGTGGTAGCTGCAAACGATCTGAAATGGTCAACAGTTTCTGGCATGTTCAGACCATTCATCGAAGTAAACTTAATTGGCCCGCATTTGTCCGATAAGAAGAGAAAACAAGCCACTAAATCTAAAGCAAACAATTGGTCTCCGAAGTTTAACGATACTTTCCACTTGTAAGTTTTCTTTGAATAATCAATGCAGAATTTAAACATGACAAAAAATGCAGTCATAATTTTGTCTAGACGTGTGAGAATCTAATTTCATATCACGTTATATATTTAAAATATTATTTTTTAGTCTTATTGGAAACGAAGAACAATTAGACTTCTACGAATTACACATTTGTGTAAAAGATTACTGCTTTGCTAGAGAAGATCGCCTTGTGGGTGTTGCTGTTATGCAACTTAAGGATATTGTCGATCAGGTAATAACATATTGTGTCAATAATAATAGGAGAACATATTGTTATCATTATTTTTCTGAATTTTCCCTTAAGGCTGTCGGAACGCTCTGAATTTAAGCCAAAAATAGAGCTTCGGCTGTCAACTTATTGTAGACTTATTCGTCAACATTCTGCAAAAATTCTTTCGCTATAAGGAAGATAAAGGACAAATCTAGGTCTTTAATGGACTACTTTTGTAATTTATGTACGATTTACTAGAAAAAATTTGGCATTAATTGTGCTAAAAAATTACACGTTTTCAATGTCACACTATGACCTTATTCGTACTTATTTCACAAAACTGCTCCATCACAAACCTAAAGTGACTCTTCTTTTTTCGGAAAAGTTTTTTAAATCTACAAAATATTTCCAAAATTTAGAGTAATCAATTGACAGCGGCACCCTTACAAAAAAATTTTTTAGCCTCGTAGTTGGCACCAGCCAAAAATTGAAACGTGCGGATGATTTGAGCGAGACAGAGCTAAAGAAGGTCACACCCACAATATGTCTTTTGCCTACCTCGCCCCTTACCGCTGGGTCTCAGCACAAACAAAAGTCAGAGCGTTCCGACAGCCTTAAGCGTGTAAATTTACATTAAGGGAAACATGAAAAGCATATATAAATTGATTTGAATCGATTCCAACTACAAATTCAACTAGAAAGCTCGCACGCATGATAAACAAGTTTTTTAAAGACGTCTGCTCAGCAGTATAGTGCTATCGCTTTCTGCAAAACTTAGCTATTAAATATGCACCATTTTTGAACATCAAAATTGCTTATTGTAATGATTTGAACAAAAAAAAAATAGTGGGAAGTAAAAAATATCTCAAAATAAATGACACACGTCCTTTTTATTTATAGGGTTCTTGTGCCTGTTGGTTGTCATTAGGCAAGCGTATACAAATGGACGAAACCGGCTGGACAATTCTTCGCATTTTATCACAACGTTCCAATGATGAAGTAGCAAAAGAATTCGTTAAATTGAAATCTGACATTAGACAAGAAAATCCATTACCTGCTCAGTAAACGATCTATATTAATATAGGTAACGTAAAATCGAATGTTCCAGTAATAAATTGGGATGGAGCAGAAAACACGCATTAATTATCAGCGTTAGTTATAAGTTTTGTTGAAGTTAATTTTTGATTACTTTTAAACCAACAATTTAGTAAGTTCGCTATTTTCAAAAGTAATGCTAAAGAACATACAAGTTTAAAAAGGAATTAATTTAAATATCTTTAAATATGTGCCAAACCGACATTCCACTACCAATTTGTAAATTGAAAATTGTACCTACTCTGACAAAGAAAGATGACATAAAAATTGTGTAAATATAACGTATTGAAATTGAATAGTGAATAAACTCCAATAAAGAGGCACATCGATTTTTTTCTATTAAAAAAAACTGTATGGGCTTTGGTATATTTATCAGGATCAAGTCATCATCCAGTCATGAAAAGTGGCTTCTTTTGCTCCTTCCCATATATAAAGTATTCGACGCACAGAAAAGTGGTCATTCCATTTTATTAAAACTCAGGAAAAATTATATAACATCATTTCTTTCCGTTGCCGTAATTGATTTTGAATTAAACTTGAAATTTAAATAAATTTGTAAATACGAGTGCACGCACGATTCAGAACGACTGCATGTTTTAATAAAAATAAAAACTACAGTGTCTTGCTCATAAAAATGTTTTACACACACACAAAATGAAATATTTAAATTTTTCTGTCTTTAGATTTTATAATTTCTTTAATAATATTGTTTCGTTCATTTAAATGTAGCGGCGTGAATTATATTTTGTAGTGTTTTAAAATATATAATTTCTACAATGTAATATACAAACACTTGAACTAAAATCAATACTAACATGTGAAATTGTCACTCATGATTTTAACATTCCACGAGGGCATTTTTTAAATCAATTCGCTGAAATATTTAACTGCTCAAATGTTTCTTGCATCAACAAAAATCTTTACAGGTATTTATTTATTTGAATTTTTTTAAATCTTAAAAATAAAAAACTCGTATCACAGTGCCATAACCTTGACGACATTATAGTGCATGTGCTAATGCAGACATTGTGGACTTTATTATATGAATTTAAGTTTCTTTTTGAACAAAATAAAAAAAGTCACCCCTTAATGCAGCCCTGAAAATTATGCTTTTTTCTTAATTTCAATATTTTTATCAATTCCACATATGCATCAAATTAAATACATCCCTCATTAATCCGCAAACTAGTAATTTTATAAAATTTGTAAGTCCGGTCCTGCCGTCGAATCGATTTTATTAAAATTTAATAGTACATTTTAATCTTCACTAAAGGGTTAAATTTCAATTTTGAAACGATTCTGAGAATTTTTCTTCATTTTTGGGCCCAAAAACTTTTTTTAACTCCGAAACACCACCAAATTTAAAATGCCCCAATTGGGCTTCGTTAACGTTAATATGCTAGTAAAATGTTAATGAAATAGGTTCGGCAGAACCAGACTTTTAATGGAAATACTAGTTTTAGGATACGAATTTATCTACTGACGCCTTCAGTAAGTAAATTAAGTACACCCTTGAATCTGAAGGGTGTATTTAATTTGATGTAGATGTTGGATTGATAATACTATTGCAATTAAGGCAGAAATTATTGTTTTAAGGGCTGTATTAAGACGTTACATTTTTTATTTTGTCCAAAAAACAAACTTTTGGTCACATAATAAAACCACAATACCTGTATTAGCAAATACACAATATTGTCGCAAATGTTTGACACTGCGACACGATTTTTTTTTTTTTAATTTAATAATGTCCTCGTACAGTATCTATTTGAACAGTGTATATAACTGAACAATGAACGTATATTATTATGAACTGTTGAGTAATCATTAGATGTCTAATGGTGATCGCACCCATCAAAATACCAACTGGATTAAATGGCAATGCGTTCACTAATCCAGTATGCTACGACATGGCGCATTCCGGTGTTAACATTATATTTTGTGTTCGCGCAACTTCGCGCATGTTTGAGAGTCGGTGATCATAAGCATTTTTGAACACCAACACAGTACCAGTCTGCTGTACTCAATAATGTCTACAACACTAATGTTTATTGCATGTATGGAAACAAATATGGAAAAATAATTTATTTAATATATTGCTACACTGGAACACATTTTGTTTGTAAACAATTTAAGTCTGCACTAATATTGTTAATTACTCAATTAAAACTGACGCTGCCTCCAAATCGCGGTGGATTGATAAGCGCTGACCCGCCTGTTGCCATGCCCCATGTCGAATAAGTAGGCGACAAGCTTGACAAAATAATAATATTAATGTTAATAAGAATACGAAATGTTGGAACATACACTGTACCGTCACAAAACCAATATGAATACGTAATTTCATGAGTGATCAATTTAACGAGATTTTATATATTATTATAGCATAATTCTATTAATATATAAATGTGAGACCGTCCAGGGGTTAAATATTGCGCTGGCATACATTTCTCTCTATGTCTCTATTTCTTGTAATTAATTATATTTATTTTCATTATTGGTCTCCTCTGTAAATCTCATCAGAATTATAAATGAACTCACAACAGTGGACTGTATCAAAGACTCTTTACACTGGTTTGAACTGATCGGTTCATATAAAACAAAATAACTAAAATAACAAATTGAAAATTAAAGATAACCACCAGATGTCGCTAAAATGTTTGGTCGCGCAGAATTATATATTTTTTTGTAATCGATTGTACCTATCTAAATTTCTTAATCGAAAATAAACCACATAATAAATTACAACTGTTATCAAAAATAATTGTCGTTGAATGCTCCGTGAGCAGTTATTACATTACTCATTTTTACATTACTATTTTTTATTTATATCTAGACTAGCGGCCCGGTTCAGCTTCGCTCGGGTACAAATTTAATATATAGTTGTAATATATAGGCTTTATCAGCGATTTATTATTATTACTGGATATAACGGTCTGTCCACGACTGCGTCCGGGTGGTATAGATGATCCTAGCAAAAACACAAAAACACAAAAAAAAGGTTCGATTCAAAGAACAAATGGGTTTTTCTGAGTTGCCGAAAAAAAATATTTTTAAATTTGGTGGTTATGTTCTGATTCATATATTAAAATTGTCCCTACAAAAATGCGACGTAAAAAAGAAATCGTAAAAATGAAGACAATTCCATTATTGCATGAAATATATGCTAAATAAAAAATAAAAGTAATATGAAAAAAAATTAATATAAAAAAGCCTTAATAAATAAAAATTGCATATAATTGTAAATAAACAGTTGCTTTCCAATTATATAGTATTTATATAATATATATGTGTATGCAGTACGGGTATAGAACGCCATAATATTAAATAAATAAATCATTAAATAAGTTGTGCTAATAAAATAAGTAACTCAACTAGGATTCATTTCCTTTCCGTGTACATTGATTATAAAGAAAAACTCCATCGTAATTTACTTTAATCAACAATAGTAGATAAATTTAATATCGATAAAAAATTATATCTTTTAAATGTTACTATTTACTCAGAAACTACATACGGATAAATATTGTGATTTTTTTAATTTGCTATTTTAATTACGAATTTCGAATTGATTTTGCAGAGCTGTGTATTTAAAGTTATTAACGCTGTAAAAGATAATTAATTCCGAAATTTAAAAAAAAATAACATTATCAGCTGCTGGCACCTAAAGCAGTTTGAAACGCGATCGATTATATTTATTACTCAGTTTTTGGATAGGCTTTTTCTGTTAGTACACAAAAAAACATTTTGATTTATTATTTAACACATGCCCGATGTATGTTTAATAAGGAGCGGGTCTAGGGTTTTCGGGTCTTGGGACCCTATTTTGTAAAAATTGTTGTCAAAATTCATCAAAAAAAATGTCAAAACTCTCCCAGAATTTGTCAAAAAATTGTCAAAATTTACCAAAAAAATGGTCAAAATTTACCAAAAAATTTGTCAAAATTAACCAAAAAAACTGCCAAAATTCACCCAAAATATTTTCAAAATTCATTCTAAAAATTGGCACCCATGATAACGATAGTCATTAATATAACTATTTTTTACTATACGGTAAGTGCTCAATGTTAATGAAAAAATATTTAAAATTTATGATAATAATTTAATTTTTGTAGACCCTTGACACTTGAGGACCCAGGACTTAAGCCCTACTAATCCCCTTGTAGATCCGCCCCTGTGTTTAATCTTCTATATTTGGAAGGGACAAAATATGTGAAACTAAATTGTGGTTAACTTTTTGCTCGACGTTGGTACAAATGCCTATATAATTAACATGGTCGCAACCCAATATTGTAATATATTTTAAAAACGATTTATTACCTATCTAGAACATCGGTAATGATTTTGTCCAACGTTTCCAAAGATTTTGTGACCACTTTTTTAGCGTTTCATTTTAAAGGCAAATCGCTGTCAACCGCGCAACTCAACTTACACATTTTTTATATTTATAGTACGATATATTATTGTCAGTTATCATTATAATGATGATAATAATAATAATACATACATAGTATTTTTAATTTCGAACGATCATAGGAGTGGAGAAAATCTTGTATTGACGAAAAAATCGAAATCGAAATTTCAAAAGATTTAGGTATTTTATTGTTTCTACTTTCTATACATCTGACAAATGCATTTCGTATGTCTTTAGTTTGTCTGAACGTGCAGAGTTCTAGCTAACATGCCGCTCATAGGATCGAAACAAATTTTAAAGTTAAGTTTTTTAGCGGATTTACCGGAGAAGTTTTTCTTTTTTCTCCCTATTCCCCCAAATATTTGCTGATGAACGAAAATCTAAAATATAAATCTTCTCAAAAAGTGCTACAACTATTTTATAAATCATTATGTGAATAATAGCCTCACGTACATAATTTTCTACCATTCATTGGTCTCATAAAAAAAATAGAAAGAGTAATTTATTAATGAGTGAACGCAATTCAGCCATAAAATCAATGCAATGAACGCGTGGTCGTACCTTTTGGTAAATCATCGCACTGTAATATCACAAAATACTATTTTGAAAAAAAAAATTTATTTAAAAACATTTGATGGAAAAAACCAAACCTATAGGCTATGTGTAGTAGAAATTAATTATTTTTAACTTCTTAAAGGTTTGCTTTATTGCATCGGAGGTTTTTAGAAAATTTAATTGAAATATTATTTTATACTTTTTAAACTAAGTGAAGATCTTGTAAACAGCTGAACCGATTTTGATGAAATACAACTGAAGCTCAAATACCAGCTTCAAACAAAAAAAATCGTAGTGAAATCGGTTCATCCGCTTGGGAGGTACGATGCCACAGATAGACAACAAATATACGATATAGCGCATAAAATTCTCATGCGTACGTACTAGTTTTTGTTTTATCGTATAAATCCTGCATCACTTATGCAAGCTAATTTACATTACCAAATATAAATACTATTAAAACGAAAATCATCTCTGACCGTACAATGTCTACTAGACAACTATTGGGAATTACAAAAAATTATTTTATTATTGAATTTTAATAGGTTTAATGATTTATGCATTGACACGTGTGCAAAATTTCAAAGTTCTAGCTTAATTAGATCTAGTCGAAATTAATTGATTGCAGCATTTGACCCAACTGACAGACTTAAGAGATTGAGTGACAAACAAGTTAAATAAAAGCTTGTAATAATTTCTCATGTCTAAACAGCGAGCAGATGACAGCTGAGTATTTTCATTAATTATTATTATTATAATATGATATTGATAGTGTGTTTTCCTAAAAAGATTAATATGTAAGTTGAGTTGCTTCACTACTACGAATCGACCTTATGGTTCAAAATGTCTGCGTACGCATATGTATGTATTTAATATAGAAAAGTAAATGTCTTTTTAAAACTGTTAAGCATTTATTACGTTCTTTCACTGTGATATTGAAATAGTAGCATATTAATTACTATTATTAATTATAAATTAATTAATATTATCGTGTCTGTCTGTGTTGAATTATTGAATATAAACATAAATGTGCCGAACAAATTGCAAAAAAATAAAATTAAAAGAAAATATAAAAATTACATGAATCTCAGATCGGATGATTCATGAGAAAACTTATCGTATAATTATTTTGTTACTAAATTTATCACAAGTATGTATGGAAAGTGATGTACGATAAAGACGCCATACTACATTAAAGTCGTGTTAGTTATCCATATCTGTAGGAATACCTATGTAACAAGATAATAAAGCTAACTATAATTTCGGAAAAAATATTCGAAGTATTAAAAAATAACCTTTGCCTATATCATATAAATTTTATGGTTTGATCATGTTTTTCACATCCACAATTTTGTATTTTGTTGTTTTTAATGCAGTGGTGCGATTTAAAACAGTTCTATTATTCTTATTGTTTAAATAAATTTAATATTTTATTTTTCTTCCAATTTGTCTGAAATTTCTTCACGAACTATTATCTATTTTCTTATAAATAAATATATCTGAAAGGTACCTAATTTTATGTCTCTTCAAAATAGGTAAAAATATTGACAATTAAAATTAACTCTACATGTTTAACTTTATCATTGTTTTCTCACAATATTGCCGAACATTAGATCTATTAGTGCCCATAAAATGAGCTATCAGGTTTTATGAACGGCAAAATCATGAAAAAGACTATGTCATTTGAACTCCTTAAATATTTATACTCTGTGGGAGGAACCCTCCCGTCCCGAAAACTCAACTGTGTTAAACTTACCACCAACCGACCTATGGTAAAAGAAATTGCTGCCCACCCAAAACGCACTGTTAGACTTTTTTTCGTCCATTTGCCTACACTTACTATTCATCTTAACAGTAGAGACATAAAATTATATCTTAGCAACCAGTTAAATCATATCATTTATCATCACAGAGTAGATACGATACCTGCAGAGTCATGATTATTGTATTCTTCTTAAGGGGGGAAATCACAGTAGCACACAAAAAAATAGGCATATTTTCGGGAATTAATTTTGGCTGAATAAAAGTATCAATCGAAAATCTGTAAAGTAGGTTTTATAGCAATACTAAAAAAGTACAAAATGTAATTTTTTCAATAAAAAATATTTTAAAATGGCGGCTGCGCAGCATATGCCCCAAGGCGCCTATTTTTGAAAGCGTGTCGATGGCCGAAGACGTAGACTCCTTAATTTTTGACCTGGAAGAAAAAAACAAAATTTTTTAGTTTTCATATAACAACAGCTAGCGAGCTACGTAGGATTTTTTCGATATATTGATTTTTCACAAAATGGTGCATGTTTGAAAATAAAGTTAAATTTTTAACAAAAAAAAAACGCCATCAAATATTCGATAAAAAAAACTAAGCCATATAAAATAAAAAATCCTACGCATCTCCGTGGAGAAAGATATTTCGAAGCTACTGTCAAAATTTCAAGTCGATCGGTAAAGATTTGCTCGAGTTATGTCTTCGGCGAGCTCAAAAAAAGTGGTTTCGAGAAAAACGCGTTTAAAGTTTTAAGTACTAAGAAACCATATGATACGCTTTTCGTCGACCTCCACGCATAGGTTGTAGCTGTTCGGGCCGATTTTCATCCCCATGACTTCGATGATGTGTAAAACTGATATCAATCCGTCATTGAAAACGGATGTTGCGATGTTCGTACCGATGTCAGTTATTTTTTTTCCAGAATTCAAGCCTTTTGGTACCATAGCCCAAAAAGTAGCGTTGAAACTTTCATTGTTGTTTTGCGTATATCCCCCGATGCAGCGAGTAAGAAGATCATCCGTGACCAGTTTTTCGTAGACAGGTTTTATCGCTTCGAAAACTTCTTCACGCATTGGTGGTTTATGCGTATAGCCAGCCAGAATGTTTTCGCATTTTGCCCTTTGCCACGAACAAAAGGCGCTCGGAGCATACCTGAGTGGCGTTACCGCAGAATGAAAAATTTGGGCACTCGGACACTTTTGCCGTGTTCCATCATTTGGTATATTATTTTTAAGACCCTAAAGCACCTTTTAGGCGAAAAAATTTTTTTTCGAAAAATTGAAAATTTTACTGTGATTTCCCCCCTTAATTGCCTTGTGTTTTAATATCCATATACAACATATCAATGCGGCACAGATTTTGTTATCACATACTACGTGTTTATGTTATAACATAAATACCGTTTAATCTGTTTCATTATCTTTTATGAAATTTGTTAAATGAATGAAAAAATACAATGTGACACCTATGCGTGCCTATCCTTCTGTGTTGTTAAATCGTAAATAGCACACTGTTACGTAAATCCATTAAACTTCTGTATAGTACCTACTCTGGACAAACTTCGTTAAATATTGCACATCCTATGATTAATATAGTACATATAGGAACAAAACTGTAAAAAATACATTTAACATTAGTAATTCATAGCGATCTATTTCATATTAAAACTAGCTAACTATGAACTATGAGTGCTGCTTACAGTAATCAAATGTGTGGAATTTTATCATCGACGCAATAAACAAGCGAATAATTTAACGTTCGTCTCACCATGAGGTTCGGATTTCGAAGTAACCCATTTGATTACTTCAAATAGCTAACCAGTAATTGCAATAAATCGTCATCGGTATTTAACAATTAAATACTAGCAATTACCCTAGTGAAAAGGACAGCTCAACAGTATTATACAGTGAATCCCACCAGCTATCGAACAGTTCACTATACTGTGGAGTTAGTATTATTATATTATATAATTAATATCAAAACGAACATAAAATCGTTGCAGTCTATACTAAAGAATAAAAAATATTAAGAAAAATTAAAACAAAGCCCCATTGCAATCGAAATCGAGAAATATAAAACAGAATTACCTACTTATTCCTTTCAAGGTACCTAAATAAAATCATACTCAGAACTGGTAATAGTACAAAATTATTCTCTATCGAAATCAAATTAGCTGTTCATAAATTAATTTAATCCAGGCGTTAGTATATAAAATATTGCATTAATATGATAATTCAACAACGGCAACATCTATCAATTCAAGTAAGTAGTCGACACAATTAATGCCTGATAAAATAATGTAACACTTGAAAATAAACTTGAAAAACATTTCTTTAATAGCTATAGGCTCACCAACACTTATGAAAACTTGCATTGTAAGCAGTATTAAACATGCTAGTTTAAATTTAGGCGGAAACGGACTCTATTCTGAAGGGGTGGTAGGGCCCCCCTTCCTCTGGCAATGCATAGGTAAATACGTTGCTTTAATCAAGAATATTATTGCCTTATGGGGATTCGTCAATTGATGCTAAATGTTAATACAGATTGAGAGTTCGATAGTTGATGGGATACGCAGTCTTTGTGAAGGAGTGAGTCATACACTTGTACTTCACAATATAATATATGCAGCATAGTTTTATGCATGAAACCGGTATACTTTACAATGTGTCATTGCTTCGCCGCTCCATTAAGCTAACCGTACTATAATTAAAACTCACTCCTACTATTTGGCACCCTATTATAGATAGTGACCAATACACTTATATACTTCACAATATAACGTAAGCAACAGTTTTTATGCGTGCCACGGGTATGCTTTACATTGTTTCATTGCTCGCCGCTCCATTAAGCGAACCAGACTATAATGCTGCATCACTCTCTAATGTTTCAGAACCGTAGTGTAGGTACTTAACTGATTAAATTAGAATTGAAAATAAAAAATGTTTTGTTTTATCATCTGATTTTAAAACATCAAAATATGAAGAAAATAGTTCAGTTTCGTGAAAAGGTTTCATAAATGAAGGATTTCACATCCGTTAAAAACAGCAATTGCCTTAAAAGCAATGATATAATAATGTTGGGCGAATCCTTATTATTTAGCATAATTTAAAGTATTAGATATATAATATCTGCCATGTTCTTCCATTGCAGTTTAAAGACATACTCTCTATACTGCATGTCTGTGTATTACAAAATAATTATAATGTATGCAGAGCTCATATGGTAGCTAAATGCACTTGTAGCAACCCAAAATAAGCATTTATGTTATCAACATTTTTTGAATGAATTTTTGTCATTCGAGTAAGTATGATTTCCCAGAATAGTATTGGAATTTTAAATTCCCTGTTAACACGTTCAGTGCGCATGACGCATATGGTGCGTCTGCGCTGTAGTTATTCCTGTGCGCACGACGCACATGGTGCGTCCGGGGAAGTTTAGTCTTCAATGAAGAATAGTATTATTCTACTTATGAAGAATAGTACTATTCTTCATTGAAGACTAAACTTCCCCGGACGCACCATGTGCGTCGTGCGCACAGGAGTAACTACAACGCAGACGCACCATATGCGTCATGCGCACTGAACGTGTTAATAGAGACTCTTCCGTAACATTTATTATGGCTGTTGAGATTTAGGAAGTATTTATCACTTGAAAGGGAAAATGTTTTGTTCTAAAAACAGTACATCTCAAGATTCGACGCTGTCTTAAAAAAAGTTCATGAAGTGTATGGCATTATTTTTTTAATATTGATAAAAATAACTTGAAATTTTACAATAAGATAGAAAAGTATGAAAGTATTCTTCCTATTTTAATCTATCTAACTTTTTATTAATGGGGAACTTTAATTCCGCGTTCAACTGACTTTCTGCAAGTGCGCTTAGCTCAAAAACTCTGTACTCATTAACGATTAATGACCAATTAAACAAAATGTTAGATTTTAATGTGTTTAACAAATTAAATTTAAAAAATAAACCTTAACAAAAATGCATATATTTCGCATAATGTAAGCTAACACTATTATCTGTAACATAGATATTTATAATAATAACAAAGAAAAACATATTGGCCGTATGCATATAGTAAATTTAGAGTTAAATAAATATGTATTGTTATCATTTGTCAATACATTGCGTATAAAAAATAATAAAGTACATGTATACCTATTTTTACTTTTTAATTAATATTAAATACTAAATTTATTTTATGTATATGGGCTCTATCAATACAGTGTGTTTGATCATTCAGTATATTAACATCGCAAATGCCTTTAATTATATAAATACATAAAATATGGTTAAAAAAATCAGTATTGCATGTGTATACATAATATATGATAATATATTCTACGGCTACCGGGAATTAAAATTATAATCAATGTAGACAGACATAAATATACGTCTGGATCTTTTATGAAAATGGGAGCATATAGTCGAAACTCCAAATACGAAATTATAACTATTAAATTCAATACAAAACTAACCGCATACTGCGAAGAGTGCCTATACTTTATCAAGTAGAACCCTGCAGCAAATAATGATGCAACCAAACTTACAACTCTAACTATACCTTGATGTAACAAAACAATTTTCAATACTAAATCTTGGGTCTCATCCATGTTATAAGTATAGTAAATAAATTTCTTCTTCGGAACTTGGACAGAATTTATAAGATTTAACTTATCAAAATTTTATGCATATTGTTATAACTTGCCTGATGAAGTTGGAAAATAAATGAAGGCCAACGAAACGTTGCAAATTATGGTAATTTAAATCTTATTAATTATGTCCAAGTTCTTAAGAAAAAATTTATTTACTATAGTTTTCAATACACTTTTGTTTTGTTATCTAAAAATGCTAAAATAGTTATGACAATTTTTATTATGGGATTTAGATGGCAAAATGAGTAATATAGTACATACCTACCTACATATCAATGATGCTGTAGATTTTAAATCTTATGTCAACTGGCAAATTAAATCAATAATTATGTATGTACAATTTATATATTGTTACATTCAAAGGGCTGCACTTATTTTAATCCAACTGAAGATTCCTTGTACATGGATCGATACCAGTAAAGTATCGATACTATTAAAGTCAGGATACTAATACTCAAAATCTGGTACGATCATTTTCTTTCGATACTTACATAAATAAAAACTAAACGATATCGGTATTAATTTTACAGGTATCGAATGAAACGTATAAACTAAGTATTTACTTTAATCAAATCAGTCTTGCTTACTTGTACTCCATGATACGATGAGGATTCGTTCCAGTACTTTGGTCGTGGGCTAAACCTTTTCCAACTTCACAAGATTTCATCTAAATTTAAAGAAGCGTGGGCACTGGGCACTATAAGCAAAAGTCAGTAAAATTCAACTTTTACTTTTTTATATAAAAGTAAAATGAAAATAGATAGTAATTTAACTTTATAAAAAAAAAAATTAAATAATAATCGTAACACACCATAGAGCCGGTGGCGATCATTAATAAGTAGGTATGTATTTTACTATTTACAATCATGTTTCTAATAAAAAAATAAATCTTCATAAAGTGCCGAATTGAAAAAATTAAAGATTTTTTGTAATATCTACTAACGATATTATTGAATATCTACTAAAAAATTAACCACAAAATACCAAAGTACTAGAAGATGATTTAAACAGTTTTAATCATTTCCTGATGATGATAACATGATTAGAGAAACCTGCATGAAGAAGAAAATGTAATTGTTTTGGTGTTTCGTGGTGATTTTTATTATCAGTGCTCGTACAGCAATGATTAAATTCCTCTTCAAGAAATTTTTCTTTTGAGCTAATAATTATATTGTCATTCACAGTTCTGATACACAATCATGATATGCTTTCTACTGTGATAAATTCAAATTACAAATTTCTCGAAATTGCATCGATACCTACGAGATACCATGGCATACTTCGTAATCATTCGTTTTCAATCATACTGCATATTATATTTGTGGGCGTTCATATATTATATTATTGTATGTATACAAATGCACGTTAATATCCTATGCATTATTGTTATATATTAAGCAATCATATTACCATTGTTATTTATCATGTATACACAGGGGTGGATTTGGTTGTGATGCCGCCCTTGGCCCATTCTGATAAACCACCCTTCTTGTAATGTCAAAAAATATAAATATATTTTTTATCTATTGATAGTCTTGAAATATTAACATTTCTGAATCATAACAGTGGGAGAAAAAGCAATAAAATTCGTTCACACAATCGACAGAAAACTCATTAAATTTCAATGTTTGCCCCCTTCCAAATTTTTGCCGCCTCTCAAAATGAGCCTAAGCTTAAATCCTCCACTGTGTATATACTATTATACTGAGCTGTGTGTTGTTTGAGACTTAAATAATATTGTCTTTGTTGATTATTTATTTTCTAAAAATTTTAAATAACAGTTCAGTTTGTGAAATAAAATATAAAATATTATCATCTGTTTTCTGCTTAAGCAGTTATAATGTAAGTTGTGAAAAAACTTGCTGCGGATCAACATCGCAGCATTTTACTAAATGATACACATTTACATTAAAAAATCTCTTCCCTGGATGCACTATCGTGTAAAAATAATGATTTCACAATTAAAATAAAAAAGTGCAGAGAATATTTAAAAAATGAATATATTGAAAATAATGTTTCAAGTTTCAAATAATAATTTCAACATTATTGACCTATGTACTGTTATTATTTTCTTGGTGAAAGCTTATTTTAAAGTTCTTGATGGGACCATGTAGAAAATGATATGAAGAAGGCATCTTTTGTTTTTATATCGGCATGATGTAGTGTGAAATTGAAAAAAAAAATATAAGAACTTTAAAATAAGATTCTACTATCTTAGGCCAGCAAATTAAAAATTTTAATTAATATTTTCAAAATAATGTATATGTGCTAATTAACTCGTTAAAATTAATATTAAAATGTACTTATTTATTTATAAAGTGAAGAGAACTTATATTTATAATTGATTTCAACATGTTAAGAACAATCTGTGAACTCTCTGTTAGTGGATTACTGCCCACACAGTTGTGAATTTAAATACATTTTTTTAAATTTAATAACATGGGATAAATAATATAACTAGGTCTGAAGAAATTTTTGTACATGTGTGAGTGTGTGTTTTACATTTGCAGCATTAAAAATTAAAAACAGAAAAATAGTGTTTTATTACTCATAAATAATAATGCAAAAATGTAAATAACAGCACATTTTTAACAAAAAATAAAGAAAAAAAACATTTCTTATATACAAAAAAAAAACTAATTATAATATTATATAAAGTGTTGTATTATATATCTTTAATGATGCAATGATCTTATAATAACTAGTATATAAATATTGAAAAATTAAATAATTATGAAGCACGAGCAGTCTTTTTTTATTTATGTTAATTCAAAGTTTATCCACATATTATTGTTTATAAATTGTTTCTGCATTTATTTATTGAAGCCAAAAATACAAAGAAAAAGATCTACCACCCTCGATACCAGCGGCGTCTACTCCATGGGTGCTCAAAATTTCCAACACAGACAGAAAATAAAAAGTGGCCAGTGGATACGGAACACCATCGAGTCCTGATCACAGACATGTGAACCTTAGGGCCATCATCATAGCACTTACACTAAATTATTATATTAACGGATTTTGACGACTTGATGTTTATGATTAGTGGTACGTAACGATTTTTCTTAAAGTGTAAAAAATCACTTCTAATGCGTAAAACAAATGCTTGAAACTTAGAGCTCTAGCACAAAGACTAATTGCGAATTATTAATCACGTAAGCATTATAATTTATTTAATAAGCATTCAAAAAGTTTATTAACTAATAGAAATTCTTAATAAGCATTTTAAATGCTTAATAAATACTTTCAATGCTTAATAAAACATATTTCATTTATCTCTTATAATTCTTACTTCGTTTGATGTTAGAGATTAATTTGTTTGTTTAAGCCCCAAGTTTTCCATCAATTAGAAATATTATTAATATCCAAAATATATACAACAACTTAAAGTCGGAAGTTAATATTTAAAAAGTTACTTTAAAATGCTTAATGTTTATTTTTTAAGGACTTTAGTAAGTGTTCAATGCTTTTAAGCGTTTTTGAAACTGAAAGTGCTGGTTGCTTGAATAAATCGAACATTTATGAAAATGCTCGATTCTCAATGCTTCAAGCAACTAAGGTTCGGTGCTTTGTCCAGCTCTGATAGTAAGCTACATCAATATAAAATGGATAAGAAGTTTAACTTCCGTCTGTGAATCGATATCCAAACAATGTGAATTATGTATCGAGAATCATATATAGGGATGAATCGATACTACAAAGTACTCATATGGTATCAACATTTCTCATTCAATACTAGTACTGATAATAGACATGACCATTATTAAATACTAAGTACTGGTATCGAATGAAAATACTAATATTGAATTGACTATTAAATACAGCTTGAAGTAAATGGCCACGGCCGGGCGTCGCACCGTATGACTAAAAACTACGACAGGTTTACCAGCTAACATTTAGATAAATTGCTTTTCTTGTTTTTTTTTGGGCGGTGCTACATATAAAGAATTTTTTAATTAAAAGTTTAAACAAAGAGTTAATAAAGCATTATTAAGAATTTTATCCGTTTTTTTTGTTTACATTTTGTTCTCTAGTTCCATTATTATACCTAACAGTAACTCCATTATTATATTATCAAAGGAAGCCTCGTTGAAGGTCTGTATGAATTTAACGATGTTACAAAATATTAACCGAGTACTCACAAGTATCAATACTTTAATATAGTATCGAATGTGGTATCGATACTTTGATTCAATACTAGAATTAAGTGCTAATATCGTTGAATGCCCGGTATGAATTCATCCCTAATCATATAATATGATCTCCATTTCGAATAAACTTTGTAAAAAAATGTATAATATGTACTGAAAAGATAAAGAAACTGTTGTTCTTTGATACAACTTTCGGGCAAACCATCTTTTGTCGCATATCCTATGCACATATAACTAATTTTTTTAATGGTGCCAAGCTGTTCAAAATTATGCGAAATGCGATCTGCCATCAGGCTTACATCATTAGTGGATTTGTTTAACTGTGGATAGGTAACAAGGATATTCTTTGTAGGAAAATACATTAATCATTACCAACAATGTTACTATTTATTCAGAAGTACCTGAGTTGGGTAGAAAATAAAATTACTGATCGATCATTATGAACCATTCGATATATTCATTGCTATCCTTGTACATTTAGCTCATAAGTTTGTGGTGGGAGTAGCCATCTTCGAATTTCAAATAAGGGGTAATCATATTGTGCTGTCATCTACTTTGACATTTCAAGTAAAATACTTATTCATATCCAAAAATTTTTACATGTTTTGGAAAAAAGCTATTACTTGATTCAAATAATAATTTCAAAGATAAATAACTAAAATATTTGTGATCTTCTATGTTTCTAATTTCAATATAGTTTAGACATTCTTTTGACTAAGAAGTGTCAGCTGGTCTCAAAGTACTAGGATTGAATAGAAATGGCGGCTCTCGTTGCAGGTGTTCAGTATGGTTTGTCATCGAAGGGTGGTTTTAATGAAAATAAGGACTTAATATTTGTGAAATTAACTGATTCGGCATTGCGTGCAATAGAGGATTTTGTGAAGAATAAGGTGAGTACTTTTTTATTGATTATTATTATAGGGAAAGTATTCTATTTGACTGAAATATGTATTCATGTAGTTGAAACAGATTGAACGTTCTGAGCATAAATATGTCGCCATATTTCAGCATTTTTTAACATTAATCCGTATACTTTTGTTGACAGATTAGGGACAGAATGAATTTTCGAATCTTTAGGTGCAAGTTTGTATATTAGTTGTGCCCCAGCATTTAACATTAGTGATGTTATACTTATTTAACAGCCACGTCAACATTACTGTATTAAATTCTACAAAATCCGTGTTTATAAAATTATTTTGAGCAATTTCTTATGGCATAAATGTGGAGTTTGTTTCTTTTTTACTAGTGAGTATATTTTGTGGGACTTATTCGCAAGTCAGAGCTCGTTAACCATCATGCTTACCTAACATGGCAGATTCTAACTTGCCCAGAAAGTGATAGTTATATTGTTTATATCTATTAAAAGGCTCTTTTTTATTAACAAACTTGTAGATTTGTCATTACTTGCGTAAATAAATTATATTTTACTATATTTTCCAAGAAAATCAAAAAAATTCTTTTATATTATTTCATCGACAACATTTGGTAACACAGATTTCCTAAGGTTAATTAATTACAGTAAACAGTTTTTATTCGAATTGTGTCAGTCTATTCCTAAATTTTTAAAGTGTTGTCGTTGTTATTATATTTATTTAATAAAAGTCAAATCCAAAAATTCAGAAAAAGTCCACATCAAAAAAGTACTAAATTTTATTATATCAATTTTAGAATTTGTTATTTTATACCTAGATACATATAATTTTTTGTGTTTTAATTTTCCGTTGAAAATGTACTATTGAGATAAGTATCTACATAATATTAATTACAATAATAATTCGGTTATTTTGAGTGTGTTCTGACCAAAGATAGTAGTACCTGTTTTGACACGACTGTACCATATATTAATATATTTGAAATTATACCTATTTCAGTTGTTAGATAGTAAAAAGCTTAATTACCTACCTTTTAAAAATCCTTTACCCAATACGAACAAGGCTTACAAATTGTAAATTTTCATTTCTACTATTTTTAATAACCTGTTCGTTTTCAAGTTTATAAATACAATTCTAATTTTTAAATATAAATGATAATATATTAAGTTAGTAAAACTAAATTGAAAGAAAATAATTAGTGACGTTAAGTATAGTCTTAGATATTTTTCTGTTATCAGTTCGTTGTAACTTGAGCAGTTAGCGTATTTTTTATTTTACGTATATTGTGACGTAGATAATGACCTTGACCTTAAAGCGGTTAATTGAAATGTGGCTTTCATTTTATTCCTGGTATAAGTAGCCTTGCAAACAGGTATACTGTGGATAAGTTTGAAGTTAAATGCGTGAATTTTAACAAATAACTAATTGCTTTTTAAGTCTATACTCTAAATGCAGTGTTGATTCGTACTCTATTACACAGTGATATATTTATTGTTTTCTTTTGACCATTGTGATTTTATATCATTGTAAAATACATATTATAGCCAAAAATTTGGAAATGCAAACATAGACACACATAATATTAAGAAATAACACAATTGTGAGTAGACAGACGAGTGCAAGTAGAACTCTCTCGCCTTATGTTTATTTGGTTGCACCAACAATTTTGCCATTCGAACTCCACACGTGTGGAATAGTACTAATTTAGGTCAAAATTCACTTCTCAAAATTTTACAATATTTTTTTGGTTTTGAGGTCCCCCGAATTCAAAAACATATTTTTAGATAGTCTGTTTGTCCTGTGAGCACAATACAGACCAAGTGGATGAGCGGATTGAATTTTAGGAAGATGTTTGACATGCAAGTATGAAGATCCTTATTGTTTTGGGGAAAATCGGTGCATCGGCACGCGTAGAAAATGTGCTATA
Source organism: Venustoraphidia nigricollis (assembly GCA_034508555.1). Taxonomy (NCBI): domain Eukaryota; kingdom Metazoa; phylum Arthropoda; class Insecta; order Raphidioptera; family Raphidiidae; genus Venustoraphidia; species Venustoraphidia nigricollis. Next base: position 14,242,659 of record JAVRKA010000003.1, on the reverse strand, counting down.
ACGTTGTTTTTTTTTTCTATTATAACTGTATATTTATAAAAACGGGTCATTATTCGATTTATTTTTTCAAGATTTTTTTTCTAAACTTTATAGTTTTGAAAATATGTACTTTAAAAATAAAAAACAATCAGCTGTTCTTTTGTTGTGAAGATCTATCAAAAAGAAATTAGTTAGATAGCTGTCAAGCATGCTTTGGTAAATTTTTACATATTATTGTGAAACCATATTATGCAACCTAGCAAACGAATAACAAATATCATATTATTTATTACTAGCCGTTACCCGCGTTACCACACGCGTTAACAGAAATTTTATTAGTGTATTTGCCATATAGCACATAACATGGGACCGAGGGCTTAGACCAAAATTATTCTAATCAACTTGGCCTCATTTTTTACAAAAAGATCATTTGGGTGTTACGTAACGTTCAAGCAAAACGTTACGGTGCGTTACATGGGGGGGGGTCAAAAATCCTCAAAAATTGCGTTACGTAATACTTGAACGGCCCCTTATGTTATATGGGGAGTTCAAATTCAAATTATCGAAGTTCGAATTAAGGAAATTCTAATATATATGGCACACTGTATTCGGATGGCGGGATGTATGGACCGAAACAAAAAATCTTGACGATACTTTTTGAAAAATCTGGTGTCATTTTTGAACTTTTTTTTCATTGGAGGCACGATGTTTCGCTAAAAACGGACCAGGTTTTGTACTGTAGAATAAAAATGTTTTTTGACTGTGATCTTTTTAGTCATAAAGTTTAAAAAGTAAAAAAATAAAATAATTTAAATTTAATATGTACCTATTAGGTGTTTTAAAGATAACAATTTAAAAATATGAATTGATCCTTTAGTTGATGACGGTAGATGACCTTAAAAAAAATAAGTAACCCCAATAGTGTGCCATATAATATACTATGTAGGTATAGACAAGCACGCTAATGATTAATACTCAATTAATTGGATAATTTTCCTTACAGATAGATATTTTTGCAATTGATCAATTTATTTTTGCTAAAATTACGTTGATCTGTATTTTTGTGTACAGACTACAGGATGTACCAATTTCATTTTGACATCATTGTGATTTCGGGGACAATTTACAATATTTGACGTGCTATGGACATGGGTATAGAATGTTCTCAATTATTAACCTCTCATTAATTATAGTACTTATGTAGATATAAATAGTCATACCAGAAGCGTAAGAGATTAACTTGAACCATATTTTATTCTGGTGTTTTGTTAACTTCAAAAATTGCTAACAACCCGCCGTTCATTTTACCAGACGGAGTCGTGAGACTTTCACTCTTGATGTGTATAATTTAAAGGGTGGTCGAGTTTATTATTGCTCGGGGTAACTAACCTTGATGTCTAAATGTCATTGAAATGCTTCAATCTACATGGTCATACCAAATTTATTTAAATTTATCCATAAATGTTGACGAACTCGGTTACAATTGAATTCAAATATGTTTAGTCTTTGTAAATCAAATACAATCGTTGTTATTCTGTATGAATTGAATTTGATCTACAGATGTCCAACATTAATTCACAATTTTGATATTTTGTTTGCCGAGCTAGCCAAAAAATGCACATTTAGAGGATTTTTTTGCTTTACAATGAAAGCAATTCGCAATATTGTGTTTTTTTTCTGTCCAATCCTAATATTTGTATGACCTATGTTCATTATTCAACCTCAATTCCATACTGTAAAGTTTATGAAGTAATTCGATATTGAAAATTAAATAAACCCTTCAGTACAAAGTGATAAAAGATCTCTCACATACACCACGAATCATCAGTGATGGATTTACGCCTAGGCCCGTGAGGCCCAGACCTAGGGCGGCATGATTTTAGAGGTGACAAAATTTTAGAGGCGACAAAATTACAAAAGTAAACAATGTTAGAACAGTTGGAATTTAAAAATTAATTTGGATTAGTTTTGTTATGAATTTATGGAAAATTTTCAGTAAGATATATATTAAATAGTTTAATTATTGAATTTACTTTTCAATTGTTGGGGAGAAAGATCTTTTTCTATTCTAAAAAGGTTAAAAAGCTATTTACGTGCAAGTTTTGACCAAGATATACTTAATGCCCTTACATTATTGTCTATCGAAGCTCGATTAGTGCAAGAAATCGATTATGAAGTTGTAATCGACGTTTCCGCGCGAAGCTAAGCCAGACGGAAGAAATTAATGTCATGAGTGATAATTAAAAAACATGTATTTATTAATTGTCTGTGAAAATAATAAAATGCAATTCGCAATAAATAAAATTTTGGAAAATTAAATGTTTATTTTCAATAATCACTTCTACGTAGAGCAAAAAGGGCGTCGTATCGGACGGGACCTAGAGCGGCATCGAACCTAAATCCGCCACTGCGAACCACGGTTAGGATTGTGCCGCTTTTATTATGTAGTTTTATTATATAAGTGCGTATAGATCACAGACAAATTTCCGAACCGCACTATAGTTACTTATTGTTATAACTTATATGATATTTTTAAGTAGTAAAATAGCTCCGTAAAGTAATAAATTAATAGTTTTAAAACATCTTCGAGAATACCTTCAAAAAGAGAAAAATAAGCTGTCTTGTAGCGTTTGGTTCGTGGATTTTCGTACCTTTCTACTTAGGGCAAAGAGTGTAAGTCTAAATACTTAGAAGTTTATATTTATCTTTTTGAAAAAATACTACACGTGAATTTAAAAATAAAATATTGCGACCGAATAGCTGCACTTACAAATGACAAAATGTCACGAAATTTAATACTTGAAGGATAATTTTTTTTTTAATGTATATCGCTCTAATTTTTATCTGTTATCGTTCATTGAATAGTTTACAAACTTTCAAAGATCACAAATGGGCGTTCAGGTATGGGACGTTTTTATTTTCACAAAGCAAGTGTATCTAACAGTAAAAATTCCAGTCAATTGAACGACAGGATCATTTCAACTCCAAAAATACTGTCTTTCTAGACTATAAATACTGGCATTCGATATATTAAATAAAATAAACTTTCTGTTAACACGTACGATGACGCGAGTAATGGCTAGTAATAGGTATTATGATGACTTTTTGGTAAATAGAATAAACTGTTAAAAAGTATACCATTATACTAGAGATACGTCGATTTTCCCCAAAAATAATAAACCTTTTCACATTTACATCTTACTAAAATTTGGTTTCGATCTGCTCAGTCGTTTGACCTGTATCATGCTCACAGCCAAACAGACTTTTTCCAGAAATATCTGTTTTAGGCACTCGAAGGCACTCGAAAAAAAACTGAAACTAGTGTTCGGAAATATTAATGAAACATTATGTACAAGCGTTTTTCCTTGTTGATAATAGCATCACCCATTATGCGGGAACACGTCCGCTTATGGTTTCGCAGAATTTTAGCAGTTACACGCGATTCTACTCCTCTTCCGCACAGACGTAATTTTGCTGGTGACGCAGTAGTATAGACCGGGGCTAGTTGAACAATTGAAATATCTCGATAACAACTAATCTTCAAATGGTAAAACGTGGGAGAGGAATACGTTTCGCGATTATCAATTTCTACACGGTGATCGAGTTAATCGAGTAAGATGAGAGAACGATTTGATTTTTTTTTAATTATATAAAAAATAAGTTCTTTGTAATTTTCTCTTAGATTCGTACAAAGACAGTTATTTAATATCAACAAGTATATATTCGTTCATAAATGGTTGTTTAGTTTCAAAACTTATCATTTTTATATAATCTCATTTTTATTTTGAATGGCTTGCTCAACAAGAGCAACAAAGCAAGATGGTCAAAAAGTTAAGAAACCAAAAAAAAAAAATTGAAAAAAAAGAAGAGCGCCTAAAAAAAATTCTGTAGTCAAGTTCAGAAGACGAGTGTTGCCAAACATATTCCTAGAGCATCCCTGGGGAAAACTGGATTCAGTCTCAGATTTACAACCAATGGTCCCACATTAAAAGTGTGCCGAACATTGGTCTGACGTACCTACGTTTGTATCAGTCATACAGAGATGACTAAGGATTAGTGGTAATTTGACCCTCTATTCATATTTTTGATATCACATTTAGTTATATTACTTTTATATAATATTATTTATTTACTTAACAATTACTGTTGAAAATATAATTTTACACACAGAGAGTGTAGTAATCTAAATTTCTAAAGATTCAAAATAATTTATTTTGTGTGCTTTTAATTTTATTTTATATGATATAATAAAATCTTCTTGAACGTGTATATAATATCTAATTTTCACAAATAAAACATTATTAGTAACTAATTGCCCATTTCCTCATAACTTCCGATTCAAATAAAGATATCTAGCAGAGACATTAATTAAAAAACACAAAGTTAAGACAATTCTCATACTTTTTTTACAATTTAACATGTTGGCGTTTTGAATTTCAGTTAACAGTTTTTTTTTGTGATTTACAAAACATTTCACACTGCTTACGTATATATAAAAAAGTCAGTCGTTATTCATTCGTTTAAAGTTTACAATAAATAAATGGACTATAATAATAACAATAATAATACTATGAAATAATAGTAATAATAATATATATAGTAGGGCCTCGATTATCCGAACACTCGAAATTTTCACCCTGTTCGGATTATAGTATGTATATATTTTAAAAGGTGAAATGAAACAGCTTTTTATAATTGAAAGTGAATACAAATTATAATCATTAAGTATTATTTTCACCACTAAGTTTTAGTTGGCGTATTCCATGTCTTTTTTTGAATTTGTCTAACCACTCTCTACTAGCAACAAACTCTCTGATGCCAAGTCTTTCATGGAAAAATTTGGCTTTTTCCATCACTATGTCACCTGACAAGGGGACAGCTTTTCTTCGCTGCTCTAAAAACCACATAAGACATTTTCAAGCTGGGGGCTCGTTCGGATTATCCGAAGTTCAGATAATCGAGGCCCTACTGTATGATATATATTTTATTTTATTTATTATTATTATTTTAATATAACACGCTCAGCTGCGGAGGCTATCCTTTATTGTTACGTACAATTTTATTGAATATTTATATAATCCATATGTCACCATTGAGCCCCTTTCGTTCATTGCTCAACAAGTACCATACCCTAGCTCAACTGACACACCGATGGGGCACGTTGAGCAATTTAGAACATTCTCGCATTTACGACATTAACATTTCAATCAGATCTGAGATGTTTTTTTTTCTTCTGGAGGCGTTTTAGAGAAGGATTAATTATGAACCCAACGATGTAGGAATCAAATTTAATGCACCTTTTTAGAGTTATGAGTGAGAAAAATTTCTTAACTAGCCCCGCCCTACCCTACATATACTGTTGAGTGTAGAGTATAGACGTACTATAATAATAGATGACGCTCTTCGTAGCATATACGATCTACGTAAATACACAATCGGTATTTACGCTGATTATATACGTATTTTGTTTTGTAATAAATAGGACGGAATCGTTGATTACATAGATAATTAAATGATAAATGACAAACGAATTCTTTGTTAACACAATTCGAAAACGGGGAAATCCGTATTCCAAGATTTACGATGTGAAACAAGAGTTTTAATACACGTGTCTATGAAACAATTTATAGCATAAGTGCACTGTGTTTTAACAGACATAGCCTCGGTGCTGCGCGTTTAAGTAAAAAAAAACACTGTGTTTAGATAACAACAATGATGATAAACCTCATAATATTTTTAAAAATATTGGTATCGAAAAACATAATCGATTTAAAATAAATTTGGTGCAGGCATTTTGAGATCCATCTTCGCACAAAGCCTATTTAAAAATGGGCGTTACCTATCAGCTGTAGACGCACAAACACGTGTCTGTTCAACGTTGACAATAATCGTAAAATAATTAATCTTACATTACGATTAATGGTACAATTGCAAAAACCCGGGTCGCAGTGCCAAAACCCTGCCGACAATATAGTGTATTTGCTAATACAGGTATTGTGGCTTTATTAAATGAAATTAAGTTTGTTTTTGGACAAAATAAAAAAAAATTGAACCCCTTAATACACCCCTTACAGTAATAATTTTATTAGTTGAAATATTGTTATCAATCCAACATCTGCACCAAATTAAATACGACCTTCAGTAAGTAAATTCGTATACGCAAACTAGTGTTTTCATAAAATTTGTAAGTCCGGTCCTGTCGGGCCGATTTGCTTATAATTTTAGGAGCACTTTTTAATTGCTACTAAAGGGTTAAATTTCAATTTTGAAACGATTTTGAGAATTTTTTCGGTATTTTTGGGCTCAAAAACTTTTTTCAACCCCTAAAAACTACCCTTAAAATGACCCGATTGGGCCCATTTTAAATAGGCTTCGTGCGGTGATGGATTCCAACATGTATGCCAAATTTCGTTAAAATGAATTAACTCCTTCGAAAGTTATTGCCCGCACATATAAATATATATATATATATATATATACGTATATAAATATATATATATATATATATATATATATATATATATACATATATATATAAACATTTTTAAAAATGGTGCCAAAGTGTTTAGGAGGTTATGAAACGTCGAGAAATTTTGGTCCGACCCCTAGGTCCCGCCATCCGACCGACGCCAATAGTGTATGTTGCCATATGGCAAATACACTAATAATCGTGAATGAATTATTCGTAATTGTTGCATCACTACTTTTTAGTGTATTTGCCATATGGCACATACGTTATTAGCGTCGATCGGATGGCGAAACTTAGGAGTCGAACCAAAATTTCTCAACGTTTCATAGCCTTCTGATCAATTTTGCACCATTTTTGGAAATATATTTATGATGGGCCATTTTAAGGGTGGATTTTAGAGGTTGTAAAATATCTTGAGTCCAAAAACACCGAAAAAATTCTTAGAATCTTTTCAAAATTGAAATTTGACCCTTCAGTAAGAAATGCTGCTAAAATTTTTATTAAATCGGTGTGACAGGACCGAACTTTAAAAAACAAAAATATTAATCTCCTTCAAAAAAGTCACTAAAAAGATGAAAATAATAATATTTTGAGATCGGAGTAGATATGTAAGATGTTTTTGTAATTAAAAATAAATAGAATTAAGGACTATTTTTTTTGTAATTAAATTGGCGCCGACCTCAAAATTTCATTATTTTTCTCTTTTTAGTGACTTTTTTAAAGTAGGTTAATATATATTTTTAAATTTTTTTTATTTAAATATTCTGTGTATTTTGATTATTATGTCTACAAAATGCGCTTGTAGGACGCAAGCATAAAATGTCAGTACAAATGATATACATGTACGTACTGCTTTTTAATTTATCTAATTAAACGACGTTGACTTTTCGTATCTTGATAACAACTTGTTTTTTGTTGACGTTTATTGAAATTATTAGTTTCTAAATTATTTATCTATATTATTATGTATTTGTATAAATGTATGTATGCATGTTGTTTTCTTTTAATTACCTATCAAATAAGTTGATTTTCATTTCGACAGTAAAAAATTAATTGAAAACAGTTATTCTGTATCTGTAGGTAAAATATATCAAGTACTACAATCGAACAAGATGCATCGTCCGTGAAATGTGCCAACGAGAGCCAAATCAAGTATAGTTATCCCAACAAAAATATAAATGTGAAAAAGGTGCCAAGCTCGGTATCTACCTAGAAAGAACACATTCGCCGAAAAAAAATTGTGATCTAAATGAGTGTCACGCTTTTAGTTGGCAAGTTTTCCCACACGGATCATTTGTTTATAATTATAAAGCATGAAAACTTGTTAAATGAAAACAAAAATTGTTAAATGAAGGTTAATTTTGAGGATCAAATTGGAAAATAAAAAAGAAAGTCGAATGCATCATGTGACGTATTAAATGAAAGGGCTTATTATGAGGATTTCAATATTTTTATAATTTTAAAATGCGTTCTTTGAGAGATATTGACGAAAATATACGAAAATCGATTAGAAAGTGTATTTTAGGATTTGTTAAAATAAAAAACCCGGGTCGCAGTGCCAAAACCCTGCCGACAATGTAGTGTATTTGCTAATACAGGCAGTGTGGCTTTATTATACGAACTGAAGTTGATTTTTGGGCAAAATAAAAAATTTAACTCCTTAATACACCCCTTAAAAACACATTTTTTTCTTAATTGCAATTATTATCAATCGAACCTCTGCACCAAATCAAATACACATTTCACTATCTGCAAACTAGTGTTTTCATAAAATTTGTAAATCCGGTCCTGTCGGGCCGATTATATTTAAATTTTACCAGCATATTTTAATCTTTACTAAAACGATAAATTTCAATTTTGAAACGATTCTGAAAATTTTTTCGGTATTTTTTGGCCCAAAAACTTTTTTCATCCCCTTAAAATGACCCGATTGGGCCCATTTTAAATAGGCTTCTTGCGGTGATGGATTTCAACTGGTGGATAAAATTTCGTTAAAATCAATTAACAGTTATAGCCCGCACGTATATATATATATATATATATATATATATATATATATATATATATATATATATATATAATTTTTCCAAAAATGGTGCCAATGTGTTTAGGAGGTTATGAAACGTCGAGAAATTTTGGTCCGACCCCTAGGTCCCGCCATCCGACCGACGCCAATAGTGTATGTTGCCATATGGCAAATACACTAAAAATTGAGGGTCTAACTTGGTTTGGTGGCAATAAATATTTGTAAATATCAAATATTTCTATAGATTTTAATTAACAACAACTATTATTCAACCAGACCATTTTTGTATAACTTAATCAATTGCATATTCAATGTTCATCATACTTAGAAGTTGGCCGTGGGACCACAAGTGTCGCGAAATCGGAAAGCTTGTGTTTCGATTTTTCTTTCTTTTTTTGTTTTGTTTGAATCGAAGGCACAAACAAATGTTAATGACAGGGAACAAATACTCCATAAAACGTTCACAAATGATTAATTAAACGACGATACGAGAACACCCTTACATTTTGATTTTTACCTTAAAATGGAGAAAATAATTTTCTCTACAACTCCCCGGACCTGTATCGATTTTTCTTGAATCCAGTTTGAGTTTCCTTGGACTTGTGTCGGTTCTTAACGGATCTGGTTTTTACATCGTTATTGTAAATACAACAAGAACAAAATTATGTTCTCGGTGTAAATGGTCAACCCTGAACACACGTTTGTTTGTCTTTACTTAATGTTCAGAGATCGGAGAAAGGCACTCCGCCGCTGCATGTGCTCGTCTGTCTCTTATACTGCCGAAAATTACTTCCGGAATTATCATTTCTAAAATGTTACATTGCGTCACATTGTTGTGTGCCGTCGATCATAGTATTTATATACAATATTTTATATTAATTAATAGCTAATGCTCTATGACACGTGTACAACAGTACTAATATTTATTTTTTTAAGTTAGTTGTCATTTGGTAAATACTAATGCATAGTTTTATTTTTTTACAGAATAAATTAAGTCAAAATCCAACTATACAATTCGAAGGAACTGAAGGGGTAAGTGTTCTTTTAAATAAACTTATATAGATGCGTATATGTGACAAAACGACCAGTCAGATTATCAGGAAAAATAAGTAAGGCTGTGGTCGGTAGCGTCTTGCCTCAACTGACAAGAGACACCGTGTGACGTTGCGTGCGACGTCCAGTCGCATGCTGCGACATCAGCTGACGCTCCACGCTGCGTACAGCGTCAATAGAGAAGACCACAAGCCTAATTTTGACTGCCATCGAAAGAGACTATATTTCGTATCATAATGCTTCAAGACTCCTTCGTACAACATGTCTATCAACGAATATTGAGTTCAGCCAAATTAAACCCACAGAGCTTTTAAATCGTTCTCACGCCCTGCGATTATGACCTCGTTATTCAAAAGTTTCGTGCACTTTTAGATTCAATGGCTGACCCAGTAATGTTTTTCAATGATAATTTGAGTGAAAATGTGCTAAATTAGTGCACCAAACAGTATAAGAAGAACACACTTGTGTTTTATTGACACAATGGTTGAAGTGCCTCGATCGGAAAAACTGGTGGAAATAAACAAAAACTGGTTGAATGGTTACAATTCTCCACCTGTCATAAATCGTTGATTGTCAAAACATTTATCTTCCAAAATAGTGAAATATTCTTCTACGGTGGTGTATCACTTCTGGAAATAATATTTCTTATTTACTATTTATTTTTTTCGAAATCGATCGCTTTTCACCTGTCAAAATGAAAAGTCTCAGAAAAACATGACGGAAAATGCGCACAAAAAATGCCCAGCTATGAAGAGGTCTGTACCTTTTGTGAATTTAATTCGCTTTGTAATGTATATTGATGAATGTCGTTCGCGATACTAGTGTAAATAAAAAGGTTCCTTGGGCATGTGATCGACAGTGGTTGTCCAAAGTAACAGAACTTGATAATCTTGAAACAAATAATGTAAACTAACTTTTTCGTTCTTATATAGCCTTCCGTATAGTTGCAAACGAGAATTATAATTACAGAAATATATCATATAACATATATTCTTTGAACGCTGAGCATAAATCGTCATAAAAGACGGAGAGCTGAGAACAAAACAATTCGATAATCGGGTACAGAGCTAATTTTTATGAAAATCCAATTTACAGGTAAGTATGGCTCCAATTCTGCAAAAGCTGCTGAAGAAGTGGTGGTTTGGGGTGGGTATGTAGGGCTAAACTTTTCGACAGCCTTTGCAAAATTGGAATTATATTCACCGGTAGATTGGATTTTTATAAAAATTATGGAATGTTTTTGTTCCCAGCTCTTGGACTATAATATCGTATCACGTATGATGACTTAGAAACCAGTCACTATCTATAGAAAGAGAAGGATATAAATTATATTGATAAGTTAATTGGGAACTTGGATATAAATAAATTGATGCTAAATTTTCCAAATTTGCAACGTTTCGTTGGTTTATTTTCAACTTCTTCAGGCAAGTTTTGAGGTTAGCATCTTCATTGAAATATTGTAATGCATATAACAAGTCGATTGAAATTATAAGACCAGATAAACATATTATATGTAAAGAAAAGCTTCACATCAATTTGACAAATATTTTCTTTACATATAAATATGTTAATCTGGTCTTACAATTTCAATCGACTTGTTATATGCATTACAATATTTCAACGAAGATGCTAACCTCAAAACTTGCCTGAAGAAGTTGAAAATAAACCAACGAAACGTTGCAAATTTTGAAAAATTAGCATCAATTTATTTATATCTAAGTTCCCAATTAACTTATCAATATAAATAAACATGGATGAGAATCAACACACTGATATAAATTATCTTCCTCGTAGTTGGCTTTCAATCTGACAGATCAGTGGACGTGACACAGTAGATCTGGCCAATCACAGACTGAATGTCGTTAACGTCATTTGTGTAGCGGCATAACTGTTCAAAATATCATTGAAAAATACCTCCTCTTGGAATTTTTTTATTATAGAAAAGGCTTCCGAAAAACTCTCAGAAAAATTGTTTCATAATCTATTTCCAATGCATAACAAAAAAAAATGTGGAACGATCTCATTGTGACCTACCATTGTAGCGGAAAATAAACTATTACACGACCCATCCAAATTTATACTTTGAATTGCTTTTATCCAAAAATCGATGTGTCGGGTGTTAACTACCGATTTTTTTTTAATAATGTAACACTTTTTCATGAGAATCTTTATTTTTAAACAGTTTTTATTTCGACTGCAACTGTATACTTCATTATTTGTGAAAATATGTTACTGTGTATCGTCATTTTGGACAGTAGCCAATGCGACCAAGTTGTAAACGTGCGGACACATTTGTAGCGATAAGCTGCGATCGGGATAGGAGTTATTTATTCTGGTTAGGGAATATCGGAGAATATTGTTTCAATGTTTTAACAGGTGACATCAAATTGCATGGGAAATTCGAAAAATTGTGTTTTCTATAAACAACAGAACTTACGGAATAACAATAATATGCAGTGTTTCCCAATTTGAGTAAAATTGAAAACAGACCGCACCATAAAAATGGAAAAAGATCTCTTTCTATTCTAATTCTAATAATGTGTTTGACATGTTATTAGTATTATTATTTGATAATAATAATTCCGTATAAAAGTGGTAGATTGGGATAATTTTAGTAATTAGGTCATTAAGGTGATCTATTGATCCATTTTTACACAAGTTAAACAAACAAATCTAGAATCACAAACGCAGATTAGTTTTTAATATTATTCCCAAGTTAAATTTTTTTGCTAAATAATATTTATACATACTTAACAAATTCTGTTTATTTTCTGTAGGATACGTAAATCCCTAAAAATTTCGAACTGAGCAACTTTGATATCTCAGTATTGTAATAAGAGATATTAATGTTGGAAATATCACAATTTTGTGTATCAAAAATAATATTTATAAATGATTTTACTTAGATTGACGATCATAATTACGGTGAAATTATTACTCATTTTAAGAAGGCACTTTGATGTTTATGTCATGTGAAAATTCTCACATGGACAGATCGTCACATTCATACCATAGTTTTATTTACATACTATAATCTACAGAAACACATTTTTAATATGAATTTTCTGTAGTATATCAACATCATATCCTCACATTAATGGACGTTTCATGCATAACCCAAGCACTGACTTTATATGTTAATCCTTGTTTTACTATTTTGCAAATCAAAATGCAACACTATAAACTTCTGTCCTTGTCATTTACTTTATATGTTCATCCTTGTCTTACTATTTTGCGAATCAAAATGCAACACACTATAAACTTCTGTCCTTGTCAGTTTCATGGAATTTAGAGAACAAACTAACTTCTCCTTTATTTCCTTATTCTACTCCCCCTCGATTTCTTGCATTTTTCAAACAGATACGTCGCTAAAGAAGTTAAATTTCAAAAAAAACGACTGTCTATCCACTCACTATTTTGTGATTCAATAATATCGCATCGCCTCGAAACGCTTTCACTGTGTACAGGTCCTTCATCGTCGTAAAAGTAGCTTCATATGTTGTTATTGTGTCCACATATTTTACGTATGTAAAATTGTACATTCTATCGCTTGCTATTTTAAACCGTAGATATTATCGCATCGCCTCATATCGCTTTCTGTGTGTCAAATCCTGTACAACAGCTCTATTGCTATAGCTTCACACGTCATATTTATTGAGTCTGCAGTCCATCCTCACATTACATACATAAATGCACACAATAATTACGTTAGGTTCGTCTCTGCTCTGTTGTCTGATGATGACGTTTTTTGATACTGTTCTGATACCATCGCCGGTGTTCCAAGACAGAATCCGGAACTGCGCAGTGTATGCGCTTAGATATCGTTATTTGTGAAACCTACCACCGAATTTCACAATCAAATGCAGTTCTTGACTACTTCCATTAGACTTTTTATTTTTTTATTTTTGACTATTCATGTAATACATAACATAGAAATATGTAAAACATGTTTGAAATGTTTCGTGTAGAAAATTTAGCGTAAGAAATTGTTTTCGATACATTTCCTCAAATACTCGAGAGTCGAGAATCAGTAAGATAGATTATATGAGATTAAAAACATGAATTTAACCAACGAACATCAGTGTTCCTTGTAATAAAAAGTCTAGATTTCAAACGAAGTAATTAAATTATCGTATATTGTGATTGGAACTACGATGACGAGAATTGATTTTGGTACTGAATCTCGACTCCTACAAGAGCATCATGGAACACCTTTATCTTGGTGCCCCGTGAGGCTATTTTATCTGTGCAATTATTAATAATTACTATACATAATATTATAATAGTACTACTGTCAACTATCTGGTTGGTACTCTTATTTGCTTGGTGTGCAACCTTATGTTACGAATGACTGCACTTGAAAATGTAATTATAGTTTTTCTAAGAAATCATTCACTGTGTTTTCGGTCACAAATTTAGAATTATTTTTTAATTACTCGTCACATGAGGTTTCACGTCATAATAATGTTCTGAAAACCATTATATGTATGTACATTGCAATACAAAAGTTATCGACCTATGCTGTTTAATAATATTACAAAGACAAAACAGGTTTTTGGAATGCGAGGCTACAAATAATTAATTATTACAGATTACCTTAATACGTCATTTCGGGGATTTTTCTCTCTATCTTACAAATACTTTCCAAACCTTTCCTTCAAAAATCAAATTTTCAACAGCACAGCTGTTGGATAACAGTATTATCTTAGAATTAATCACTTTATTCAGGGAATAAAAAAAATGTTTGTGTCTTATTTTACCATTTAAACTCCACCGGTGGTGAATGGGATCTGCTAACTTGGGTCATAATCCACTCTTCGCAATGTTGCACTATTTTTTTCATTTTGAAGTCTCCAAGTCCATAAAACATATTTTTGGAAAAAGTTTGTTTGTTTCTTTGCGACCATGCTACGGGTCAAACGACTTATCGAATCGAACTAAAAAATTTGGTAAAAATTCGCTGTCGATACAGTTCAGCGAGAAAATCAGTGTGGTGGACACTAAAGGCCAACTAAAATTACATAAAGAAGTTTTAAGAGATATATCAATCAGAAATCAGTCTCAATATTCCCTAGGGTATCAAAATGAGAAAAGCAATAGTCCAAAGTTAACAAATTATCTTATTCCTATATATACTTATTGTTGAAATTTGATTAGAGAAATACTAAAAAAAGACGTTTTAACTTTTCGAATTAAATAATGATTTGTTATCTTGATAAATTCTGACAAAGAGTGATAAGAAGCCTTAAATTAACGAAAAATGTGTTGCTGTTTTAACTATAATAATTAGTAATGTATATATAATTTGTTTCAGTAATTGCGCTAATTTTCCGTAAATTTTTTATCTAATACGCTGTTTCTAACTAAATACAGTTTACAGTACCTATGCAATATTTTATATATGTAAATCAAAATGACGTAAACATAGATAAATTCCTGTAGGGTTTTCCCTATAACTTCTCGTAACCAGTCCGTTCACTTTTAATCTACAAAAGTTAATCAAGTGCAAGCCGAACTCGCATGTAGTTGTCGTTGTATTAAAACTTTTTTTTGTATACCTACTTACGAAAAGCTATCTTATGTAATGTAATGTTGATAATTTTCATTCTATATGTAAATTGTAGAGTCCCTTACCAATATTCAAGGTTTTTTTTTCAGATTTTTTGAGCCAAATTTTTCGAAATAGAGTGGGGAACAGCGATTTTTTCGAGATTTTTTTAGAAATGTTAAAAAAGGCTTACATTAAAAAAACAAATAATATTTTTAACTCGCGTTGACAAACTTTTGGTTGATAACTCCACAGACCACATGATGCCTTTTTTTGTTTTTTCTTTCAACCTCCCTCCAGAATGCAAATTCCACATTTACTACTTCGCGTCTATAATTAGGCCGTCACCTGCAACTATGCCTTCCAACTTTCTATTTCAAGCAATTGAGAAAAAAATGCCTGTGATGCCATAAGTGTTCCATTTTTGCCAATTTTGGTACGAAACTCTAAAAATAGGTCATCATAACCGAACTTCAAAACTACCACTCATATTGTAGCAGATCACTCTGTGTATAAAGCAGGGTACACAACGAGTTTCCGACCCAAACCAAAGCACATGTGGAGAGATTTTGAAAGTGTTGGAGTCGGTGTGAACGACACGAGCCAATATGTTCAACGATTTCCAAGCTTGGCGTTGGAATTTGGACGCGTACACTACTCGAGCGGTATATCTAAGGCACTCTAAGCTCTAGTATATCAAAAAGGATTTTATTTGAGCTGGTTAGGATTTGTTGCTTGCTTTGATCATTTTGATGTTGGTGTTGGTTTCCAGTCGTTTGTCTGTTAATGTGTATTATGGCGATCTGATATGGTCTACTCGCTTCACACATTTTTTTACGGGGCTGGTATGTTTTTTTTTTCTTTTGCTATTAGTAATAATTAATACTATGTTTTTACTATCAAAGTGTCGGCTGCTGTTGGTTTTTATTTAGGACTTTCTAGGACTTACTCTTTTTACGAATAGTACTGACGCGTAGTCTGACGCTCTGGGTGGTCGCCAACCTGCCCCACTCCTGAAACCGGAACTACCAGTGGGTACCTTCCGATCTAGCCCACAATGTGTGAGGCTTAGGTCCAACGTAGGACCGTACAAGCTAATTTATTTTTTAATATGTAACATCTTATCTCTCGGTGTGGACGTAATTTTGTGAATGAAGCAAAAATTCGTTAAGTGAAGAACGCGCGCGCTTTTCAATTCACTATTATATGATTTTTTGGTGCGGCGTATAGTTGACATATATGCTGCAGCGTATTAGAGAGAGAAAAAGAGAGAAAAGGGAAAAAGAGAAATAAGACACAGATGTCAACCGTTTTTTATAAATACAGTGTGAAATAAATATATTACATATCATTGGCGACTATTGTAAGACTCGCTCAGTTTTTTCTTTTTAAAGAACTTGAGGATTTTTTCAATTTTATATGCGTACGAAATGACGAGGTATTCGTTTACTACACGATATTTAAATGAGTGCATATCCAGTTTTACCCGACTAATTTCCGTTTCAAAACGGCGAAAACTGTTTACGAGGCAGTGTTTTTTCGCCTGTGGCGTCTTTTATTGTATTAGTCGTTCTAAGCGCAGAATTCAGTAAAATCGTCAGAACGGACATTATAATTAGGTACTAAATTTTCATCGTTTTTTACCCTACTAATTATTGTTATAACCGGCATCGATTTAGATGGTTTTCATAATACTTATAAAATGATCCGATTTATTTACTTGTTGGTTAATTTACTATATCCGTCTTCAAATCGTTTCTATGTTAAAATAAAAATAGAATTTTATTAATGGTGACCATTTAAATTGGATCAACACCACCCATCCATATTTATTTCGTTGGAATGACGTATTTTTTATTAAATATTTGACCTCTTTAATATATTTTATTCAGATATTAAAAAATTAAGGCTCTTTATGAGTAAGTAATTTAAATAATACCGATTACCTCCTAAAAATTGAGTACACACAATTCGTTAGACAGCAAATGTCAGTCAAGGTAACATTATAACATAAAAAACAGACATAATATCAGACACAGTTCACGTGATAGCGGTACTTAACAGTCGGACCAGAATGTATAATAAAATTTCTGAAGTTAATAAACTTTGTGGTTAATAACAATGCATATAAATAAAATTGTGTTCATAATTTCGTTTTGTTACAAGCTTTAAGGGTATTTAGAATCGTACCCAGGCAGAAAAATGCATCCAGAAATATCAATATGATTGATATGCTGACATCAATTATTTAAAACAGCTGACTGATATTAATTAAAATTGGAATCAAACTTAAAGAATAGGGCACTTTTGTTACGTTCGGCATCGATAATTATTGCATTCGAGCGAAGCCACAAGAAACTTCTTGTACACGGCGGCCAATGCCATAATTTTTTTTTGTGACTAAACGATTGTTAAATTGTGATTAATAGACAGATTAATATATAAAATTAATAGCCGCTACTCGCGGCTTCGCATCCCATTGAATTGAAACAATGTTATATAACTTTTGGCCGCAATTTAATTTTGTTATTTTAATATAATTTTTAAATCTTACATATTATTTTTAACTAATTTAAAACTTAAAGAACCATTAATTATCAGAGGCAGCTTCCCTTCCTATTATCGAATTTATGGCCCAACTTCATTATCTTGCCTCGCGGGACTGCGCCCTGATCGGCAGCAAAAACACCGTATTATAATTTCTTACAGATACCGCCCTGCTTGACACGCAGTTGATCCTGTTTTTCTCTTGAACCTATTTTTTATTTTTAATTAATACGTTAGCCACTCGATTTACCGTAACAACACATTTTATTATGTATACAAAAAATTTATATTATTTTGACAGTTCAGTGCAATAATTAGATTCCAAAAATACACAAATACATCAAGCGTCATTCTGTTAATCACTTGATCAACGACTCAAGTGTATAAAATTGACAGAAACAGGCAAGCTCTCATGGCGTGTGTAAATTATTGTTATTATTATTGTAATAACGTGAGTATTCGAATTTTGGGGATATGTTATTGATTAGAAATTAATATTTTTTTGACTGAAATGTGCGACGGTCTGACATGACGTAATGAGTGGGAGAGGGAGAGCGAGGTCTTTGGATAGCATAGACACGCACAAGAGAGAAAGATGCAAGGTGTCCAGTACGTTAGCGAATATCTGACTGATTTCTAACGCTGTATTGTGGCGACTAGAGAGAGAGTTTGTTTTCGCGCGAGAGGGACTGGCGTCTCAAAGTGGACAGAGGTGACACTGATGGACCATCTTAGCGGTCGCATCGCTGAATATTGCGGGCGATTCTGGTGGTTTTGGTGTTGGAAAATATTTTTTTATTAAAAGATAAGCGGACGAACCGTGGCCCTGAATAAAGTAACTGTCGAATTGAATGTTTTTGGTTGTCGAATGATTATTTTTCGATACAATATTTTAGATTTTTTGGATTGTTGGATTTGGAGATTGTTCTTCTATGTGCGTTCCGTGAAATAATAATAATATATAATAATAATAATTGTGTTCTAACTTCCATTCCTTCCCATGAAAATGAATTAAAGATCTTTGTATTTGTTCTGATGATTCCATGAATTTCCCTCCCCAAATTTCATTAAAACAAAGAAAAAAGATAATAATAATTAAAAATACCGTATTAGCCCGAATATAACGCGACATTTTTCGACCATTTATTTTCCGTTAAAAAATCGACTCGCGCTCAATTCGGGGTTTAAGTAATGTAATATAATTAACTTTATTGACACGAATGTAACCTGTGTTATTACCTATAATTACCTAAATAAATGCTTATCTGATTGAATTTTACTTTCTTTGAATTCTTTTATGAGTATTATTTTTTTTCTAAATATCTTCATGAAAATTTCGGAGTCGCGTTATATTCGGGCTAATACGGTACCAGCAATTTCCTTGTTGCGATCTTATGAGCCGTCATTGGCGACGGGTTCAAAACCGTGCCAGTGACGTACGAGTTGTGTTAAAATTCGAACTATTTCCAGTTATTTAATAATTTAGTCAACGATTACAAAAAAAAATCACGAATCCGATGGATTAACACTCTACATGGAAAACTTTGTGACCAGTGGCGTGCTCGCTTTTATATGAGGTGACATTTAAAATTAATATAGTTGTTCGATTATTGTAGGTCCGCTAATCCAAGTTTTTGTTGATGGTTGGAAATTATTCGGTATTTTAGGATATATTTTGTTTTGATAATAACCCGCTCTAAATTTCTGTGTCCGCAACTTGGACCTATTGAGGCCGCTTCGAACGATCTAAATGAGTCCTGACGCCCCTATATTACCGGTTGGCAAGATACGTACAATTTTTATTATCTCGAAATTTACGGCATATTATTTTTCCATACGTATAAACTGTATTATTTTTTGTGTCGAGTAGTAGGTGAAGGATTTTGAAGCCCAAATTAGCCAATTTTCTCGTTATTGTTTATTTGCTTAATTTACTGTTTGGCAGTGAAGTGGAATTGATGTTTTGAACCTATTTTAGTTGTAAGTAGTTCAGTTGTACCCACGACCTTTACCCCACTGAGTAAGTTAGCCGGTAAATAATGACTGTTCACTTTACCCTGAAGTGTCCGGCACTCTACAATCTACATATACTTTTTTGAAATAACTGCCACTATAGAAGTTTTCAACGATCTTGCGCCATCTATCGGGAAACATACGAATACCATCTCGAAAAAAACCAAGGGGCCAAGTCCGGTGAATATGCCGCGTGCCGGAGAACTTTCCAGTCCAAGTTTAAAATGGTCTTGCTGAGTGGCATAAGCAACATGAGATCAAGCGTTATCATGGAGCAAGAGTACATCCTTCATATCCCACCAAATGCAGAGGAGACCCATTTTCACATGGACTTTTTGTAGGGGAGTGGATATCGATGAATGTTCAGGATCCACCCGTGATTTTTTACGTCCCTATTTCAGAATATTCAGTGGAACACTAATTCACATAAGATCGGTCAAAACTTAACCTTCCCGGATTTGTTCCGTGGGCCACAGTATATCGATGGTTGTTCAGAATCCACCCGTGATTTTTTGCGTCCCTATTTCAGAATATTCAATGGAACACTAATTCACATAACATCGGTCAAAACTTAACCTTTGTTCCGTGGGCCACAGTTTGACATTCGCCGCAATCAGTGATTTCAGTCAGTCGGTAAACAAATATTCCAAGTGGGGAGAAGCGTACCTTTACTAACTGGCACCGCAGCCGCTGCCCCCTCTTCAACATCGATACTTGCCTGTCTCCCTATACCTGTACAGACGTATTATAATTTATAAGTTATAAATGTTATAATTATAACATTTACCAGCGACCATTTTGACTGTTTGTTGGTGTTATTATTGTATACATAGGTAACAACTAAATCACTTTCACTGCATAATGCTCGACTTCGATCCTGAACTGTGTTTTGCTCAAATCGAATTAAAGTGTCCAAATTTTGTTAAAAAAAACACGGATCTATCTATTTCACTCTTTTTTTTCGATCTTTTTTTTTAATTCTCGAAATTAATTCAAAATTGAAATTTAACTCTTCAATTAAAAGGCTTTTCTAAAATCTTAATGACATCGACTCGGTAAAGCCGATCTTTTAAATATTAAGTAAACATTTGTTCGCGGATAGAGAATCATATTTACTGAAGACTGTATATAATTTTGTGCAGATGATGAATTGATATAACATAGGCCTTATTTAAAAAAAAAATAGGTTGCGGTGCCAAAACCCTGCCGACAATGTAGTGTATTTGCTAATGCAGGCAGTGTTGCAATGTGAATTTATGTTTGCTTCTGAACAAATTAGAAATTTGATCTTAATGCAGCCCTTAAAATAATGTTTTTCCTTAATTTCAATATTTCGTCTCCGTTTTATCAATTCATCATCTGCACAAAATTATGTACAGCCTTAAGAAAGTATAGTTCTCTATCCGCAAGCGTTTTTATCAAAATATTAGGAGCACATAATGATACTAAATTGATACTAAAAGAGTTTCAATTTTGAATCAATTCCGAGAATATTTTAGGTGTTTTAGAGCCCCAAAACAATTTTCAACCTCTAAATACACCCTTTAAAATGACCAGATTCGGCCCATTTTAAATAAGCTTCGTCAAAAATTATTACCCGCACTCAGATATATAAGTAACATTTCCAAAAATGGTGCCAAGCTACTTATTGTAGAATAATGTAAAATTTTGGTCCGACCCCTAGGTCCCGCCATCCGACCGACATCAATAGTGTGTGTGCTATATATGGCAAATACACTACTAAGAAAAGAGATAGTATATTACGCCGCAAAGGCAAAAAGTTGAAATTCCTGCACTACGCGACACACGATGTGATATAAGTCCTCTAGTTTTTCTGCAAACATACATTTCAGAGAAAGTTTCACCCCTATGAAAAATTAAGCAGAGGGGGGTAAAGGGTGGAATTTTTAATATGTTAGTAAGGGGGCCACTCGCGACAACTTTCCGCATAATTCCCTTCGAATATGCATTTTTTACAAACTGTTTAAATTTATGGTATAGAAACGTATAACTGAAACTCTTTCTATCAATTATTATTTACATAATTATTTACATAAACACAAACGCTGCACATTCATGAATTCGTACGCACAAACGAAGATAAGTTTATCTCTCGACTTCGTGATATTTTGAGGTGGCAGCTCTATTCACAATTTAGTAGTTACTATTTACGTTTGAGATACTTTTCAGATTAGAAAACAGTGCAAATATTTACAAAAGTAAATACGACCATCTATAGACAGTGACGATTTTTCTTAAATTTTGCAAAAATACATCTCAGGTGTATTTAGATAATACCTAACGAAACAGTGTTACTAATTTCATGATTCTTGTTGGATTTGTGATAATTTTGAAAAGGACAATTTCACATTCCTAGCAGATGTGCAAAATCAATACATATATCTTATTTTCGCGAATCTACGTAAAAAGTCAACTTAATAGATTTTCGAGAGTTAATAAAAATGTGCATTTTTGAACATACGTTTAGAAATTCGAACCCCGTTGAGATGTAGGTCTCGTTCGATTATATACCAATAATCTGACCAAAGTGATGATTCGAGAAAATTTGGCAGATTTCATTATCGGCATTAAATTGAATGAAGTTTGTTTTTATATTTGTGACAAAATTGAGCAACGCGGAACAGCAACAACCAATGCGGTCAATTCCATAAAAATATACCTAAGAAAGAATGAATTTCACTATGCTTAGTCACTGTCTAGTGAGGTTCGGCCTCAACAATGCGTGGAAAGAATACATGCATTATTGCGTTTCACCGTTGTATGGCGTCGTCCCGCTCCCGTACGTTGGCCTTAATAACTCCTATCTTCTCTTTTATTTTATAGATTTTCATTTTTGAATAATGTTCAAGAAGGGAAATGGTAGTTATTTTAATTTTCAATTGTGTGGAGATACGTTTTTTAATTTTGCAAGGTGATTATGTAAGCGCAAACAGTAAACTAATCGTCCACTCTCAATTAGAGTTTACTCGAATAATTATTCGAACAATAATGGCAGAATAGACAGTGAATGATTGATAGTTTCGGAAATATTTTGAAATTAAAAAAACGCCGTTCTTTTCTTCTGAAGATCTGTCAATAAGAAATTAGTTAGGTAGCAGAAAAACATGCTTTGATTAATTTTGACATGTGAAACCATATTATGTAACCATGGAAACGAATAGCAAATATCATATTTGTTACTAGCCGTTACCCGCGTCACCGCGCGCGTTAACAAAAATATTTTATTTATCATATGTCAAATGTGAATATTTTTAAATGGTCCTGTCGCCCAATTGGCTGGAATTTTTTTTGTAACAAGAAGAAAAGAAATTTCAAACGATTTTTTTATACTTTTTTCCCACAAGAAATGGTCAAAACTTTTTTTCATAAAGATGGTATTTTTATTGTTATTAATTTTTAAAAATTTTAAAAACGCAAATTTGACGTTTTTTGACGCTTTAAGACCGTGTGTCTCCGAAGATTATGGTGGGAAAATAAACTTACATTTTACGCTTATTTCCTCTCAAAAATCGCGAAATTTATGGGGTTGTAACTTTTTTTTAATGCTGCGATCGCCGTGAAATTTTATGGGAGGTGTTGTGGATACCTCCCTGAATCACCCTCACCCTCATCCAAACCTCTACGGTGATGGAGACCTTATCTAGACAATTATCGAAAAGCTCACACAGTAACATAATATAAAATATGAATTTCCTACGTGTTGAATTAAAAACCTTGTTTTTCGAAGACGATTAGTAAAATAATAAAAATTACCTACTCGAAAAAAATGGAGAAAAGGGTTGGGAAATACATGTTGTAACTTGTAGGTACTGAAAAATTTCGAAAAGTCAGTGATTTTTTCTCAAATATCTGTGAATGTTCTGGTTTGTTATAAAATTATAGGTACTTTTATTTTTATACTCGTAAGTACAGCTTTTAAAAAAGGTTATTATTACGTGAAAAATGTAATTATGTTTATTTATTTATTATGAGTAATTCAAATACATAAATCCATTAATTATATTAACTTAATTCTAAGCGGATTAATATGGATAACCATGTCCAATGTCCATTGGCTGTTCCATCGTTATAAAATATATATTTAGATCATCAAGGTACAGTTTTCTAATCTGCACCGGATGGCGTAGGTTTATCTAAAAAGATAAAGTCATATTGTCCTCACATAACATGGTAATAATGAAGGGTAAATAAAAGTTACGAATCCGCCCTAGTGACTTTCCCGCCGAGCTGCATCGACCGCGAATTTTTGTTGATCAATAAACTACTCTTTCTGGATTTTTCTAAAACAGATGAATGGCGTCGTTTTGTAGAACCTTAAAGATACGAATATAATATGATGATCGAAATCGTTTTAACCGTTTTTGAGAATAACACAATTTCCGACTTTCGTTTATAAGTAAACTACCTCTTCTGATATTTTCTAAACTAGTGTATGATGATATATTGTACTAGTGAGAACGGTGACCGTAAAATGATTCCGATTTTATAAAGCATTAAACTTTCAGAAAAGATAGTCGTACAGAGTTATGAACTGTTAATTTTTATGAATGACTGGTAAGAGGTTTTTAGTAATATGTAAGTTTGCCATCTTAAATATGGATCAAACATAATGGCAACTCATTTTTTTTCATGTTATTACAGGAATTGACTTGCTCTTGCTCTATGGGACTAGTAACTACATCAAAATGAAAGTTTCCCCGCTGCTGCCAGATAAGGCTCTTGTAGGGTTGCCTAGGCAAATTGTTGAAGTCACTATCTTTTCATCCTCTATTAATGACATTTCAATTTATGAAACACGATTAAAATCGTTATAGAGCCGAATACTACTCTTATTTTTGGGAGTAAGAAGAGAATGAGAAAAATCACTCTAAGAGTCCTTTAAAAATACTTAATTTTAAAATTTCTTTTCGATCCGGTAAATAGTGCTTCTGCCCATACTTGCTTTTTTTGTATGTATAAGCATAAAACGTCAGAATCTCAAATTTGATTTTTTTCGTCTTGACGAAACTTTCATTCACTCTTACGGTCGCTCAGTAGTAAAAGTGTATAAATTTATCAATAATTAATAAATAATAATATATGTGCTATGAGAAACACCTTATCAGAGGTGCGCGTGAGAAGATGCATTTATATGTATATCTATAATAATTTATTAAATTACTTATATCTGTTTTATCTTCTATTCAACAGCATTTGTTATTTCCATCACCAAACTCCAACAATGTCAGCAGATTCAATTTTATCATGGGCAGTGCCGCCGAAATGGAGGGGCCTGGCGGCAGTTTTGAATGTATCCAGCATGTGCGACCTCCAGGCTCACAGCTCGAACTCCTTGGCACCATGTCTCGTAAACTTAGAATACAGGCCAATGAAGACATATATGAGGCCACGCGACACCGCATGGCGGTTGCCGAAGAGAATCAAAAAAACAAATGGTATGTCACTTTAAATTTGTCAATAAGCTCATCAGATTTGTTCATTTCAGACCGTCAACTGTATGAAACTAAGGCAATTGACAATAGAGTTACAATGAAAAGAGAGCAAGTTTGTAAAAAAAACGTGCCCTCAGATGTTATATTAGTGTACAGTTGTAGAGGTAAAAAATCGTGGGGCTCGAACCCATGACTCTGCGAGTATGAGTCTTGTGTTCTGCTGACTGAACCAACCCGACTTGTTTATACTGGTCGATATTACGATATACCAGTTTCACATCCAATCATTAAATAAAAAAAACCCGGGTCGCAGTGCCAAAACCCTGCCGACAATATAGTGTATTTGCTTGTGTAGGGCCGTGTGGTTTTATACTTTTATTATGTGAAATTAAGTTTGTTTTTGGGCAAAATAAAAAATTTAACCCCTTAATACACCCCTTAAAATAACATTTTTTTCTTAATTGTAATATTATTATCAATTTAACGTCTACACCGAATTAAATACACCCTTCAATAAATAAGTCACTATCTGCAAGCTAGTGTTTTCATAAAATTTGTAAATCCGGTCCTGTCGGGCCGATTTTATTAAAATTGTGGGGACACTTTTTAATCACTACCAAAGGGTTAAATTTCAATTTTGAAACGATTCGAAGAATTTTTTCGGTATTTTGGGGCCCAAAAACATTTTTCAACCCCCAAAAACTACCCTTAAAATAGCCCGATTAAGCCCATTTTAAATAGGCTTCTTGCGGTGATGGATTTCAACACGTGGCCCAAATTTCGTTGAAATCAATTAACTCCTTCGAAAGTTATTGCCCGCACACATATATATATATATATATATATATATATATATATATATATATATAAATATATATATATATACATATATATATAAACATTTTTAAAAATGGTGCCAAAGTGTTTAGGAGGTTATGAAACGTCGAGAAATTTTGGTCCGACCCCTAGGTCCCGCCATCCGACCGACGCCAATAGTGTATGTTGCCATATGGCAAATACACTAAAAAAACAACATTGTGTTATTAAAATTATCTGGTCATTTAATTCTAAACACGATTGATACGTGTATTGTCGTTCGTTTATTTATTTATTTATTTATTTATTATTCAGATTAACCAGAGTTGAATTAGTCAGTTGCTTAAATAAATATTATATAATACTGTTCAAATCAATTTGTCGCCATTAGAAAATTACATTACTAAATTTTGAACATTGTATAAATATTACGTAATGAGAAATTTATTTATTCTATTTTAAAAAAAAAATTATTGAGAGATTTTTTTTTTTGGTTTGGAAAGTTATTAAGTATATAGTTTCATAGCATTATATTGTGAACTTTTATTGAACAAAAATAAGTTATATTTAGGTATATATTACACCCATTGCGAGTTATTTGTATTAAATTTTTGGAAATACATAATGTTATATGTACATAATATATTTACAAAATTTCAACTCAATTGGGTAACGGAAAGTATATGAAAAATCAGTCGCAATATTTGAAACAAATATAGGTATATATGAATTCGTAAAGTTAAATAAAAACTTAAAAAAACAATCTCGTCGCATACCAGGTTGCCGTGAACCGTCCTGTAATGTTTCTTTTTTATTTTCCAGTACACGAGTAATAAAACCGAATCAAACAGACATCGGACGCAAAGTAAAAGTAAAACAACCCGGAAGCCGTATATTGACATCGACACCAATCACCAACAGTAGTAAGTCTTTGTCCTTGCCGACCCAAGCTACGTCCACCAAACCGCCGTTCTCCAACAATTCACACCCCATAAGCTCTTCTCGTCCGCCATCTAAGTCGTCCAATGTACCGGAAATAATGAAACGACCAATTAAGGAACGTCTCATACATCTACTAGCCCTTAGACCTTTTAAAAAACCAGAACTCTTCGATAGACTAAATAGAGGTAAGTAAATGAAAATTATGTAGCCATCTTTGCTCATTCGCGCGATATACATTTTCTGTTTCTTTCATTGCTGTAACATACATAAAATAACCTATCAGTGCTGCCAATTCTTAAGAATCTTTTTCTTTTTGTCACTATGGGTGGCATGACTGCTAACATTATTGACACACAAGTTTTCTGTACTGAACTCTGTCTAATCATACTAGATATGACGCAATCCAAATGCAGTATTGTACTATAATATTGATATGCATCTTAAAATATTATAATTTTGTTGTATATTATTTCAACATAAAATTACATTTGCTCAACTCTAATTAAAACTTGTGGTAACTGTTTTTTAGATTAAAAAATAATCTGTTGTACATGTCTATGTTTTATAAATTATGATCTATTTTGATTCGTTGTTTCCTACAATCAAGATTGAATACAATACGCGATATAAAAATTTGAACAACTAATTTTCGTGGTACAAATTTATGAATTTGTATACGGAGATATATATTGTATTGCAGATAGTAGCGAAATAAGATTGCCAACAATAATATTATCTAAGTCAAATTAAGTTTTTTTTTTATTATTATTGCAGAAGGCTTGAGGGATAAAGAAAGAAGTTGCGTCATAACAGTTTTGAAACAAATCGCTTCGATGAAAGATAACACGTACCATCTTCATCGGCATCTTTGGAACGATGTTAACGATAACTGGCCATGTTATACAGAACAAGAAAGAACGATACTTAAATGGTGAGCATATGAACTTTATAACAGAAATTTCTAAATTACGCGTTGGAAATTTCTCAGATTGTTTTCTTCCATTCTGATTCTGAAGCTTATTAGTCTAACACCGTAAAATAGTTTCACATGTTCGTACTTTTTGCATTCAAAAAGTGTAATTTGATTTTGAGAAGTACAGTACACGATCGATAATCCACTGTTCGTTAATCTGACGCGTCCAGTACTCCGTTGTTTTTAAAATATGTAGAGCTCTAGAAAATTGCTCTATAATCCGACATTTTCGCGATATTGCGTTCTGTAATCCGACACATGTGTTTACTTGATAAGTATTTCTCTATACTGTGACGTTTCATGGAAAAGGTCGCTCTGTAGTCCGACAATAGACATTGGAAGGAGAAGACGTCAAATAAATGCCAATTTTGTAGCAAAAATTGTTTAATTGTTAAAATCTTCAATAGTGCATTATGTATTATAAATATGTATTATATAAAGTCGTTATTGACTTAAGGAACAAAAAAAGAGTTAAAAGAACTATTTTTTAATAGTTAAAGTTTTAGCCCGTGCTTACATCCGGTAATCCGATATTTTCACTAATCCGACATATGCGAAAATTCTGTTGTCAGATTAGTGAACGTGTACTGTATTACTGTCTCAACACTATGTGTTCGCTTTTACGCCTTTCTTGCAGCTGGCTTCTTAACTGTGAACAAATACATGTTTTCGCTAACGCTTGTGTTTCTTAGGCGCAAACCGCAAAACTTGACGCCGCCGGGCAGCAGCGACGGCGGCAGTTCGGGCAGCGGCCAATCTCCGACGAGTACGCATCCGGGTTCGCCTCCTCCTCCTGTGACGGCGAATGTTCACAGGCCCGGATACTTCGACGGAGCTGACGGTATGCAGACGAAACGTCAACGAATTTCACATTATAAGAAGCCAACGCCAGAAACGAAACCGACGCTCGTTCCGGAACCTTCGCTTACTTTGGACAGTTATGACAGTTTCGGTACTGTTTTTGCCAATAACCGTAAACGTCATTACAGCGATGAAGAAGAAGAAGAAAACAATAGCAACAGTAATAAACGGTCTTGTGATAGTCATAGTTTAAGCTACGGAAGTGTTGTAAACAGAGAAAAAACATTAATTTTAAACAATAGTGTCTCGTCATCTCTAGTAAACAAAACAAGTTTGGTTGATAAAGATATTAGTGAAAAAACTGTAGTTAGGAGTAATAATAGCAATGCTGAGCGCGACAGAGAATGGGTTAAAGAAACCATAACTGACAAGGAGAGAAATCGCACGGAGCAAAGAGAAAGACTTAAATCATCACTTCCACCTGCCACGTCTGCACCAATCTCAAGAATCAGCCTAAAAAGCAATGGAGAAACTGCAGATGCTGTGTCTAGGCAATCAAATAGTAATACAAAAGTAGAATACCCAGACTATTTAACGTAAGTTAACTTTAATTACAATTTTTATAGCAAGTAAAAATAGTGAGGTCTAACCTCGCATTCTATTAGTGTACTTGAGACGTAAATGCAATGCCCACTCATATAGCTCACCCCTGAAAACTGTTTTAGAAATAAAATAAGCGATGAGGTTCAAACCACTTGCTATCGATCATAGATGCAAAAATGCGTCTGCAATTGATTTTGGTGATTTTGGCCGAAGTTTCCACGTACACAAAACCATAAAAACTCATTTTTTTTTTCATTGCACTGTTTAAACTGTAAACGGAATTTTTAAATATCGATTTAAAATTTTAACACGAATTAATTTTGAGTCTCGAAATATTTAGCTTTATCTGAGCTCATATTATCGATTAGAAACAAAACGACGAATTTAAAATAAATTCAATGAATTTGTGAGTTTTTTTTTATTTCGGCTTAAAAAGCTGTGTTATAAATTTTTGGAATTCGCATTTTTTCAATTCCACGTTGTAGTTAAATACTTGAAGTTTTCGGAAAAGTTTCAAATAAAAAATTACAACAATATTCAGTTAACGCCCAAAATTGCTTGCCGTGATACGCTCAAGCGTGTGTGTACTTATCCGACAAAGCATAATAATTAGTTTGAAAAACTGCCTGCACTCTAGGGTAATACTGTATTCAGTTTTTGAACTAATTATGTACGTTTTTTAATTTTTAACCGTTTCATACAATAGAAGTAAATGTCTAATAATGATTTTTTTTCTAACATTTTCCAAAAAAAGCAATTATACGTAATGTTTTTTTAGCGCCATAAAATATTTCATTTAGTTGTTATAGTTTTTTGAAAAAATGTACATTTGACACAAAGTCAATGAAAATTGCAGGCAGTAAACAGTCTTTAGATAGCTTTTGTTATACAGTGAATTTCATTTAAAACGCAAGTATGCAACATATATGAGTTTTATTGATAGGGTAGTTATGGAAATCATTTATGCATTATAGAAAATCATTCCACTAATTTTCCTGTAAATTAAGGGGGAGTGTTCTGTATTCACATATTTATCAGAATACTTTTTTAAAAATCCTATTTAAAGTGTTAACTAGTGCAAAATATGTGGATTAATAAGATGTGTTACTATATCAAATTTCAAGTCGCATGGTTTCCTAGAAAATCTGATGAGAGTGACGACATGTGAGTGATCTTATAAGGGTTTCGTTTTTTATTTCCGCGATCTAGAACCTTAAAAATAACAAAATATTAAGATGAAACAAAAATGCAAGAGTACAATACCGTGTTAATTTTATAATATTTCTTTAAAAGTTTAAATTGCCCGCCATTTCTGACACTTCTCAAAACTTTTCTTATTGTGCGTCGTGGCGAGTATTATGGGCAATGGATCGAAAGTCACATTTGATAAACGTTCGAGAATTAAACCGCAATAAGCTGCTATTTAGCTAATTACATATATAAGTTCAGGACACGTTCACTAATCCGACAACAAAATTTTTGGCGTATGTCGAATTACCGGATGTAAGCACGGACTAAAACTATTAAAAAACAGTTCTCTTAATTTTTTTTTTTTTTTTTTGTTCCTAAAGTTAATTTCCAATGTCTATTGTCAGACTAAAGAACGAATGACTCCATGAAACGTAGGAGTATAGAGAAATATTTGTCAAGTAAACACATGTGTTGGATTACAGAGCGCTATATCGTAAAAGTGTCGGATTATAGAGCGATTTTTCTAGACCTCTACATACTTAAAAACAGCGAATTACTGGACGTGTCGAATTAACGAGCAACGGATTATCAATCGTGTCGTGTATTCATATACTTACCACTTATTCGTAATTTGGAGGAAAAAAAATATTCTCAATGAAATACAAATTATTTGCTATTTGTTTTTTTTTTTCAGAAATTTCTTAAATAAAATTTTGACAAGAAAGCAGTTTTTTGACATTTTCTTTGAAATCACTGGGATAGGACATTCCGAATTCCGGTTCCACTAATAAATATTCTGCTTTATTTGTTCCGTGCGATGCAAACTTATTTCTGTTCTTTGAATAAATATCTCCTACATAGTGAAAAAACACGCATGCATTTGTCCAAAAGCCTAGCTAACACTCTATTGAATATATCGAAACTAAATTTTGAACTGAAGATTTTTTTAAAATGTTTTCTTTAAATAAGAATAGTTTACTGATGAACAAAATAGATAATAACAATGTTCTCAAAAACGGTTCTAAAGATTTTTCTATGTTGTATAAATTGATGTATCATTAATGTAACTCTACAATATTAGGCAAATCATTTATTTCGGAAAAATCACGAATGGATAGTTAGCTGATAAACGAAAATCTGCGGCAGTGAACACATACCATTTATTTTCTTATAGAATTACCTCAACCATCTTTGTTATTATTTCAGGGAATACTCAACAATTCGAAGTAAAGAACAGAGGCGGAAATACAAATCTGATTTTAATGCTGACTATCCGGAATATAGAAAACTTTACAATATAATAGAGAAAGTATCTCAACGTTTTGCTCAATTAGAGGAGAGGCTCAAACAAGAAAATGAAGCGAGCCCTGTTTACAAAGTAAGTCATTTAAGTTTCTCATTGCTGCTCTATATTATTTTTAAACGTGATTCAACCCTAGTGAGTTTACAAATTTTCATAATAGAATAGAATAGAAAGGAAATGTTATTTAATTATGTCACAATGACAAAGAATACGTCTGTCATAGAAAGTATAATGTTAGCCATAAAAGCAAATACGGCAGTCAAAAAATTTAGTAGACACTTGTCTATAAGATATTTTACATTTTTTTTTATATTGTGTAGCTTTTGCATCTCATAATTTCGGCAGATACGCTGTCACATAATTTGATAACACAGTGACAGGGTCCCTTAGAGTATAAAGTAAAGCAACGATCTGGTACAATGGTGGGCAACCCCGGGCCTGCGAGATCTTAAGAAGAAATTATAAATAAATATTTTTCGATGAATTTTGTCTAGTTTAAATTGAATATTAAACACAGATAGCAACGTGAATGTTCATAATTTAATACAAATGTTAAAACTAACATCTGTTAAAGCATCTTTCACTTCGAACGTCCCCACTCATGACTATTCTTAAAAAGAGAAATAAATGTAGTAATTAACTTCTTTTTCTTTTATTTACTTCATATTTTCAGACTAAAAAATTAGAGGTCACAGGAAAATGTCAGTTAAATACTACTATGGCCCGCGGAAAAAACGTAAAATTTATTCTGGTCCATGTTATAAAAAAAGGTTGCCCACCCTTGATCTGGTATACCGTGATTTAAATGACACTACATATAATAATTGTGATCCGGTAAATGGCGATAAAATAGATATTTATCTGTAAACAGGAAACATAGTGATGTTGACATGTATATGCTGTTTTTCTGCTCTAAAACTAAGAGTTATATTTGGGAAGTTAAGTTGACTCAAGTCCTGTCACAGTGAATTATATTATAAAGCTACATTCTTCAAATTATTTTATATTGATATTTTAATTTCTAAACAAATATTTTTTTTTATAAACCGATTAAATTTCGAAAGAGTTTTAAAAGAAAAATTGCAATATCAAAAAATTAATAAATAATGATCAATTACGAAATCTTATAAAATTTAATTAGGAATTAATTCTCTATTATGAGTTTGTTTTTAATGAATAAAATTACAAGAAAAAACGATTTATAGAGAATTTCTTGATAAACTACAGTTTATAATTAGATGTTTCTTTTGAAATGTAAAATTAAATTTTTAAGAACTGTTTTGGATCATAATAGAAGGTGCAAATGAACAAAGTAACAAATAATTAAATAGTAATACTCACTTATTGTGTGACTGCTTTTTGTGATCACAAATGTATTTTTGTAAGATTCGTTCGTGTAGCTCAAATTCTTTTTTAACTTCTAGGAAATTCAGAAACAGATCTGCAGAGAATATCAAGAGAATAAACGAGATACCAAATATCAAGAGATGAAATCTCGTTTCCAACAACTGCATGAGAAATTAGATCATATAAAGAAATTAGTGGCAGAGTATGACAAAAAGCAGGAAAGACAAGAAAGGAAAGCGACCGTTAATGGTCGGTACTGACGTACATCGCTGGCCTTTTGGCCCGCGAATGTCGTCGCAGTGAAATCATCTTTGCATTGCTGTTATTAAGTTATTAATAAAAAGAAGCCCTTTTGTCAGGTGAGGCGATATATTAAGTAAACCATGTGCGGCTCTCAGTATGATAACACGACAATTTTTTAACTCAGTTGGAAGTGTTTAAAATTTTCTCTTCCTTGATGTATTTATGGCAAAATGTGAAATGCTGGTAAAAACATTGAAACATTTCTGTTAAGTTTTTAATCGCATCTGTTTAATTACAACTTCCCACTAAAAAAATAAAAATGAAAAACGAACTACATACACTTAATAGTTAATTTTCATTAATAAAAACACTTTTCATAACAACAACGGTGTTGGCAGCAAAATATAGTCGGTTTTTAATTATTTTACAACTTTACAATTTAATATTCAGTTCCAAAACTCATGTGTTCAGATAATCAAGACGAAAACGCGTAAAAATAAATAAATTTGCGTATAAATTTTTAAAAGGATGAAAACACTTGTGATTTTGCGATACCAGGAAGCACCAACAGAAAATCCAAAGTAATTGCTGTAACAGCGTATCGTGATGAAAACTGGAAATGATCAAAGAAAGTTTTTGATATGTAAAAATACTAACGTTGTTTTTAAAATCACTACATTACACGAAGAAAACTAAAATAAAAATCAGTAGAAATAAAAGAATTCTAAAAAATATTTAGTAACATTATATACTATACAGTCTCTGTTCATTTTATGGTATGGCGTTTCACGATGTTCAATGTGACACATTGTAATTGATAATGAATATACATCGGATTAATTGGCTTGGAATTGCGTTTTCAAATAGTTCTGGAGCAATATATTATGATACTGTGCCCTAATCATAATTCTTTATTTGAATTTTTATACAAATATATGCTGATACTCCAAAATCATACAATTTTGCAAGACCGCAACAAATAATATATTTTTTGGTTGAATATCCAAATGTAATATACATTGGTTGTAGCAGAATTGAAGTCCAATGATAATTTGATTAGTTTTTATATTTATCGATGTAAAACGTAGTGTCATTTATCAAATTTTATAAATTATCACAATTCGAACAATCTTCCATCATAATTATACAATCATGTTTATTTTGTTCAACTTTAAAAACTTTTGTAATATGTTTATGTTTTAATTTGAGGGCATTAAATTCGCGTTGCAACGTGAATTTTCGATATTGATTAATAATGTTTTTGATCTTTAGCGCGTAATTTCTTCTTTTGTAAATAGATTTCATTACTGTCCATAACGTCTCTTTTTTTCTAGTATGTTAAAAAATAAAAACAAAAACTATGTGAAATAACGTCCTGTGGCTGCAAGCTGCTGTTTTATTGGATTGTTGCAGGCTGCAACAATCCAATAATCCTCAATTTAAAAACTACTGATTTTTATTTGTGAAATGAAAAAAAAACAAAGTTGTAATCTTGTATATAATTGAAATGTCATAAATTCATGATTGAAATTTCTTTTTACATCAGTTGCAAAAAAAAAAAAAACTGATTGCTAAAAGAAATTTCAATTCATATATTTACGTGAAAACTAAAAGTTTAGTATGCATTTTGCCAGTTGATTTGTTTAAATTTTCAACTGAAATCTTGACTTACATTTGATACAATAGAAAAATAGATTACACTTTTGATTTTAATCACTAAATTTTAAATCTAAATTAAAAATAATTTCTATAAATCTAATAAACTATAATTTGTGTATCTTTTTCTTTTCAAAAATACACTATTTAGAGCAAATTATTAACAAGTGAAATTTTAAAACACATATAATTTTTTTATATTCAGTCCGTTTATGTATAAATTTATAAAATGTTAAACTCCTATTTTGGAAAAAAGCAATTTAGGCACTAATTGTCGCCAAATAAGTTTAAACGTTTTCATCAACTCGTTAAAATGCATACCATTCAATCGTGTTTTATATATATATTTTGTAAATTAATAAACACATTTTTAATTAGGCATTTTATTTCTTGACCGACTATAATGAATCCTAATTGGAAAGATTTTAACACAATTATTAAAAACATTGAAATTATTGCAGATATACATATTATCGAAATTGGTTCATAGTTTATATCGGTTTTTTCAATAATTATTTAATTGTGTGAATAATCTCTACATCTGTGCATTGTGTATGTATGTAGGTATGTCCAATACGAAAAAATAATGATGGCACTAACCGTTGACTTTGTGCCATTACAAAATTTTACATGCGGTATCAAACATGGGTTACCACTATGTGCACTAATGTAGCAATTTAATCCTATGTGAAATTACACATAGTATTAAATTACTAAAAATATTTTGCTTCCAATTTTCTTAAATTATTTACCTATTATTTTTGTGCCAAAAAATATATTGAATTAATTATTCAGTAATAAATAAATTATTAAGAATAAATTATACTGTATATCATCAATTGAAATATAAAGTCTAAAATTCATATCGCAAAATATTTTAACAGAAATTATCAAATACCATCACGTTTTCAAGGAAAGCCTGTTCACTATCAGTGAGTTAATTTCAATATAAGTAGCAGCAGCAGTAAAAGCAGAGCTATGAAATCGTTTTCGAAAGTATTAATTACAAAACCGTTCTGAAATTTTTGGACAGTATAGTATCAAAATTGAGTATGAAAATTGAAGCACGGTCGTCAGCTATATGCTAATATTGTATTTATACTTTTGATTGCCTAAAATTGAAAGCTCATTTCAGTGTCTCAAGATTTATGCAATGATCGTATAATTTTGTTAATGGCCAATTTATCTTTCACCATACAATAAATTATAGATGATCTGGTGCATTAAGTTTTTATGGATTGCAATAGTGGATTAATATACTTAATCCAATGGTCAGCTTATTTTTTCAATCACTACTGCTACTAGTTAACTTACAGGTTAGACTAATAGTAAACGAAAATTCTATCCATTGATAAACAAGAAGTGTTAATATTTTGCACGGGCTCTTTGAAACACCTTGTAATAATTATTGTAATTTGTATATATTACATAAGAGTTAATAAAATCCTCACTGCAGCAAAATACTATGTTTCCTTTTTAGTGGTTTCTGAAACTAGAACTCTGAATTTTAAAATAATTGTATCGAAATATTAAATCATAGATATACATGTATTTTTAACTGTGATGGTTTTGTTTCTCTCATCTTTCTAAGACATTTTTTTATATCGGGAATAACTATACATTTATGCTCAGATTCCTAAAATTGTAGCAAAATTATCCATACTATTGCGATTGTTTTGTATGAGAATTGGGACTTCTTTTTGTAAGGTTCTTTCATTTGCATAGAAAAATCAATTTTTATAATTCAAATAAAAGCTTCAGTAGCAATCACTTTTTTTCTGAAGCATGAATAGAGAAAAGAAACATTCCAGTTCTTAGATAAAATACAACCTTTGATTATAAAAAGAAATTAGATATGCTCACTTATGGGGATACTGTTGCAGAGTTTCCATCATTTGAGGTGCTTGTATTAAATTTTAGAGTTCACTTTGTATCTCAAAAATCTAAAAAATATATAAAACATACTCTAATCCTACATATTGTAAGTAGAAAAATACTTTTTTATAATTTGTAAAACTCTGGAGAAACGAGAACTTTTACAAAATATTTGAAAACGGCAGCTGATGCTAGATTTGTGATGTGACAACTGTATTTTGTAATAATGAGTTAATGGAGATCATTTTTTATACTTTTCTCTATCGCTCATAACAAATGACAAGTGAACTTAAAAGCACTAACGCGTGGCATTCATAAAAGTACAACACATTTGCATGTCTAATACTCTTTATAGTCAACAATATGAGCAATAATAAAATGTTATTGTGTGTAGTAAAGAGAAAAATAACACAAAATGTAAGTTGAATGGTCCGTCTTTTTGTTGAGAAAACAAAAGTGTAAAGATGCAAGTCCGTCTGGTTTATAGCCGCCCGCGCCGCCTCGAGTCGGCCCCAGCCAGATATCTATCCGTGCCTGATTTTGTTTCGATGAAGCGCCAAACATTAAATATATAATAAATGATCAAATACGGTGACGACCTAGGCCTGTACCTTGACCCCTCGACCCCTTCCTCTAGCCCTACAAGCCAAGCATATTAGTATTGTATATTAATTACTAAAGTGTGCACACATAACGTGCAGTGTACTTTTTACTATTATTATTATTATTATCATCATCATAAATAATGTAAGAATACTAAAGTAACGATCGACGGAGTTGAATAAATATGAATAGGTTACTTACCTTAAAGTTAAATAAAATATTTGCCTTCTTTTTCAGTTTATCATAATAATATATGTATAATGTGTATCTCATTTCTCTGCTATATATGCTTTTTTTTGATGATTTTATTGCAAAACTCAGTAAAGAATATTGAAAAAAAAATAATAAAAAAAACGTTAATAAAATATATATTATAAAATATGTTATTAAAAAGTAATAATTGATTTTTTATAAGTTCTGGGGTTGTGTAATTTGTTAAAATTTAAAGTGCCCAATACGTACCAATTCAAACTTAAGTGAAAGGATATTTGTACGACCATTAATTTAATGAAGCACATGCTTTCACAGAACGCTTTTGTTTAATATAAAAAATTACATGACACATGAAAGTTTAAATAAGATGAACAATACCGACAATGGTTTTTGTTTTGAAGAAAGGTTGTCTAGTTCTTTTAATATGATTATTATATTTGTATATTATGTTAATGTTGTTCTGCAATGATCTGTTTCACTAGACTCACATTGAAACTGATTTGAAATCACTGCTAAAGAAGCGTAGACCCACTGCGAACTTCTGTGACCAAACAGTTAGAAACATTAGAATTAAAGATCGGGGCCTAACGGTAGACACTGCGACCTTTAAGGTCTATTGTGCTCCCCTAATAGTCCATCAGTTTTTTTAGGATTCCTAGTTTATTGATATATTCTTGTATCCGGCCCAGACTGATGTCTTTAAAATCCTTTGGTTGCAACACGATAAAAGTGATACTAAATCTGTGCGCAGAAACCATTTTTAATTTTACCTATTTAACACATGTCATTGAATTTCGAGTAGTCCCTGGCTGTCAAACATTGTTGAGCTTATTCTGAATAATACTTCTGCCGTAAACACTTTCACATAATAGACTCTAAGATAGTGTTCAAGAATGCTATTTTTCTTTTCTTTTTTTTTTTTTTGTTTTAAGAGAATCGGATTATGTCTTCCATTATAATTTGTGTTCTATTGTGTGAAATAATCTAAAAAATGAAAGTTATCATACACGCATGATTTCAAATCAAGTTACAAGATGTGTATCTTGTGATGCAAATTTGCTTTAACAACTGTATTACAATGCCTTGTTAGTAAATTGAAATAATTGAACACTGTCCATTTAGCACATGACTGATCGACGTTTTTGTAAATAATTTCGTAGACAAATCATGTATATTGATATTTGTCATTATTAATTTGTAAATACTAAAATATGTTATCGTTTTTGTGCATGTGTTTAAAAATGGCACTTTGTTTCTATATAATTTGCAGTAGATCTTATTTATAAAATGTTGCATTTATTTAAAATGGTTGTAAGTTTTATTTGAAGAAAAAAAAACATCTACAATTAATGTTTTAATTCATAATAAATAAATCCATTGCGCAAAGTTAATGTCATCTATGGATAAATCCTCAGACACGTCAATCTTTTAACGCCCGTCTTTTAGCCTCACCACTTTCCAGAATGACGTCATCACCTTCTTTATTAGCACTTTCAATTTTTTTGTAAGTTTAGATAGATTATCAAATTCTGATTTCAGCAATATTCCAATATTTTTGACAATTCTGGAGATATTAATTGTTAAAATAAAAGTTAAAAAACTAAAACCTGACTGTGTAAAATACGAGAATAGGCAAATCAAAACTTGAGATAATATTCTTTTGTAATCGGTAATTGACAATAAAATGCAATTTTTTTCAGTACCTGAACAGATGCCATACAGTAGAACTAACATACATGCATATACATTATGCATAGTCCATATACTGTAAAAATGGTAATTCTCCTTTTTTGTAGTCGGGTTAAAAGTGAACAAAAATTCGGTACAACTACGAATTTTTCAGCAATTTATTGGGAACAAATGAATAATGTCAATGCAAAAAAAGTCAAAGTTTTTAAATTAGGTTCTTTTTATTCGAATTGTATTCACATTTAACAATAAATTTCTCAATGCAAATGTCATCGTATTTTGCTGAAACCAGAAATTGATAATCTACACAAATCTACAAAAAAAATTAGATGGAAGTGTCATTAAAAAAAACGACTAACTTTCAAAAAGGATTGCATTAAAAAGATAAGCTTGGCGTGTCCGAGGATCTGGTAGCAAATGATCTGAGAATTTTTTTTATATTATTGATTGTACCACATTCAAATTTACGCACTGTGTGAATTTATAACAAACAGAATCATTGACAAATCTATCCAAAAACGGAGCGGTTTTTTGGTGTCAAAAATAACATGTTATGGGCTGAGCCTATTATTTGATATAACTTGATCAAATATAAAGCAAATAGAGATCAAAGATGAAGCTATTTAACATGTAAATACTCATCGTAAATACCATATGCTCATTTAAATCAAATGCATCATATAGTAACAGAAATGGTCACTTTGTTTTTAAGGTGCCACAACGTTACTTACATGGCGACATGAAAGGCAAGACCAATACTTTTCTTTCGGCAAGATTTGAGGTCGCAAACTTCGTATGTTATTCAAGACATTCAACTATACCAAACTGTTTAATTTCTACTCAAAAAAAAAAAAAGAAAATTATAAACTTTATTCCCATTGCTTGGTCTATAAAGTATACTTGGTCATATTTTTATGATATTTATGTAATTTATAAAATGATGAAATTGAAAGTAAAAATATTCAATTCTGAAATAGCTATCAATGTTTTTTAACATTGGCACGTATTATTATTGTGAATTTAGTAAACATATTTTTTTAAGTAAATATTATAAATTCAATCAGAAATTACGCCATTTTCTACCAGTAATCGTTTTTTTATTTTATTTTTTAATGCAATGGAATAAACAATAAACGCAGTGCAATTCTTATTACGTATAAAGTTTTATTTTTCAAATATAATAAGGGCGTTTGGTATACTAGTGTAGTTTAGATAAATTTACACTGAAAAGTGTACGTTAGGTATATGGTTACACTTTTGTATAACAAACGCAATGGTGTCAACACTTTTTAAACTGGAGTATGACACCAAACGCACTTAATATGTAAGGTTATTTATGTCCTTTGTTTACTTTGCAAAAGAAATAAATCTGGAAATTATATCAAAAATAATTTTAAAAAAACACAAATTTTATAGCTGGTGTATAAAGATGAATTGAATATTAATACTTTTATTTCTGACTAGATGTCAAAAGTTCCCTTTGATTTAAAAAAAAAAAATTAAGCTTTATAGAACTAAAAAATATTTTTGTCTATAACTTTTTGGGAGATCCGCTCATAATTTATTAATGCTATTAAAAAATTCACTGGAATTAATACCAGATTTACATATATAAAAACAATTTCAAATTGAATATATTGCCATTTTTTAAGGGAACTTATTTATGAAATTCTGGAAGTGTAGACAATTTGTTATTATGAGCCACCATGTAAATGTCAATGGACATTATTGTTGTTTAAAACAGTTGCATAACGACTTCTGTCTCAGTTTTGCTTTGCTTTTTTAAATTGATTCTTCCTAAACTTTGTTTTGCAATATTCTATATTCTATACTAATATGAAAATATTATTAGTCCATTTAAACTTTCCAATAATGTGGTTGTGTATATATATTTTTAACATAAATTCTCATCAACTTTGCGTCTATAATTTACAATCAATCCTGTCAGCCATTTTTTAATGAAAAAAATTAAATGACAACAAACAAGAGCAGATTAAAAAAGTAACACATTTTACATGGCTCACGTAAAAAATTGATATATCGTTACCATTGAGATTATATGATATTGTTTTTCAACAGGTAATTAGCCATTTTCTTCAAGTACGAAAAATCTCTCACTAGACGCGCTAGTTGTTCACGGGTAGAGACAAACAAACGCGTCATAATAATCTAATTTCGAAATCGAAACACTAAACAACACTTTGCTGAGAAGTAAATAATGTCTGTCCCCACCCTAAGTGTTGCTTATCATGGCTAATCAAAAGCACAGCTCCCATACTAATAGTCCGGAACGTAGCGTTGCATTTTTCATAGTATTTTCATACCGACCAATTTTTGGTTCTAGTAATTGTTTAGGTATGAACAGAAAGGAAAGTAGTAAGTCAATCGTCAAATCTGCGGTACGGATGGTAGTAAGAAGATGTTTAAGTTGTAAAAAAAGGTGTTCTAGTTTTGTTTGGAAGATCTGTCAAAAAGAAATTAGGCAGCTGACAATCATGCTTTGGTTAATTTTTACAATATGTAAAACTATTATGTAACCATTCAAACGAATAGCAAATTCCATAATATTTATTAAAAGTAGGGGGTGTATATTGGATATGGGCCAAAAAAGAGGAAAACTTTTTATAGACTTAGCCACTAGAGAGACACAAAGACCTAACTTCAAAATTATGGCAAGGTCAAGCAAAGCGAAATAGAACTCATTACTCATTGACATACCGGACGTTATATAAAAAAAAATATGATGAGCCTCACCCTCATAAACTCACATAAGAAGTTTAACTTCTTTATTTTTTAATATTATTCCCAAGTCTAATTTCTTTTTGTGTTTTATGATTCGTAAATCAGAGACATAGCCATCCATCACTGATCAGAGATATTTTGTACGGATCTTATAAATAGCGTTACACATGGTTAATAAACGCTGTATCCCTAAAAAATATCTAGGCATTTGACAAAAGACTACCGAGACTTTATTTTCACTAATCAATAAATATATATATATATATATAAAAAATAAGGGAAAAGTGCAGTTCGGGTCCGCGCCGTAGTTTTTCCGTGAAAAAGTTGTGATGTATTCCTTTTGACGCGGGCTTTGTTCTGATTTGCGTTTTCTATAATTCCGACAATATTTACGACTTATATGAGACGACATCTCGCTCTAGCTAAACGCGTTTTCACGCTACACTAACATAACTTTACACAACGCCAATTCGCACAATCGCGAACATTCACAGTGATGTCACTGACAAAACAAAAGCTTCGCGACGAACTCGTACAGATATGCTCTATCCGTTGTAGGCTCAACCGTTGTTAACGCATTATTAATCTCTTAGTTATTAGCAATTCAAATCTGACGGTATTTTGTAACACAAGAAAGTTCGACTGGCTATCACTGTACTTAAATTCGACAAATAAAATTTGAAATTTTATTATTTTAAGGTAACAAAAAGTGTCAATGTTTTTGAGCTAAATCTTATTGGTAACAAAGTATCATTGTTTTCTATTACTTTACTGCTCATTGTCGGAGAATGTATATTATTATTGCCATTTGTTTTAAGTTAAAGTGAAGATCATTCCAATATGGTTTCTTTTTTTTTGTAGGTATATATTATTGTGACTCGACATAAATATTTGTAAATTAAATGTGACACGCTGCATTTTATTTCACTGGCAAGAGTTACCGTGTTATTTTATGTTACATTATTTTGTAAGTGACTTCGTTGTCATTTTTTTTTGTCAACGAAGTTTAGTTAAATCTAAAAATAGTATTGATTTTTTATTGTTTTTGTTACTGAAATATAATACTATTATCTATTCTCCAAAATTTACAACATATTCCAACAGTTTTGTGATTCATTATTGTAAAAAGTTTCCGAATTGGGTATGTAAATACTTATTACAAAATCCTTTTATTACATACTGAAATTACCTTATTAAGAAGGAAAAACTGACCCGTACAGAACCCGCCAATTTCGAAACTGCATAACACATAATGAATCACTTCTTCATCTATAAAAATCTGAATTTGTCATCATGATCTGTCAATTACCCATGAAACTAATTTCTATTATTACATATTTTGGAATTGAACTTTAAAGATGAATTATTATTAAGCTTATAAAAATTCAGTAGCTTAGTAACGAATTTACTTAGCTTGTTACTTGTGAGTAGACTGGAGATAAATGGCGTCACGCCTTGTTCAATAGATAGTCAATTTTAATTTACTTATAATTTTCTTATTTATTGACATTTTTAAAAACAAAAAAATACGGAGAAATTATTTTTTCCTCATTAATCTATTTCAATAATCAGTGAAAAATGGGACAGTATCCAATCGTTAGATTATAG
Source organism: Venustoraphidia nigricollis (assembly GCA_034508555.1). NCBI lineage: Eukaryota > Metazoa > Arthropoda > Insecta > Raphidioptera > Raphidiidae > Venustoraphidia > Venustoraphidia nigricollis. Next base: position 14,198,966 of record JAVRKA010000003.1, on the reverse strand, counting down.
TGCTAAACCCACGCATAATGGCGTAGTTATTCCGAGAATTATTCGGATTGACTGTTGTTTTTATTTTGTCAGAGGGTTTGACTTAATTATATTAAGATTATAAAAGTACAAGGTGCCAATTGGAACTTTGAAGCATGATCGATTTTTTTTAACTCGCAAAAATTTATACAAAGGTAAAAAATATTTTTAACCCGAACATTTTTTCTGATAATCTTTAGTCTTTTTTATATAAAAAAGATCTCTAGATACAATACACTAACATCAATGCTTTATTAGATATACATATTTAAAAAATTAAAAGTTCACGAAACATTGAAATTAAGAATTTTCAACAACAAAAAAGTTTATTTAAGAATTGTAGCTATAACAGAGATAAGGGTTGCTATAACATCTTTTTTTAATTAGCAGCTATACAAACAATCATTAAAAGTGGTATTATGTAAAAAAAAACTAAAGATTACGAAAAAATGTTTACATTAGAAAAAAGAAACGCTTTTCGGCAATTTTTTCCTGTTTAAAAAAATGACCATGCTATCGATTGATGTCTGGCACTTTTATAATCAGGTTGACTTCCCCGAACAGATAAAAACAAAAAATGTAATCCAATTAATTTTTAAAACGACTGCGCCACTATTATGCTGTAAATAATCATCATTAAATTGTATAAATATGTATGGTGTAAAGCGTAGTATGTAGTAGTTTGTTGAATTTTAATTCAACATGTAAATATCTATTACGAAATATAAAGTTTGTGTAGTTTCAGTAAATATCTGTTTTTTAGTAAAAATTGTATAAACATTTGAACTTTTTTTTGTATCTTTTTCGCAAATTATTTTTCTCAAAAATAATGTTCTTGGAGGAAGATCCGTATATTGTCATTTTTACCTTTATTTTTGAAAACCTCGATTTCTACTTACTGTATTTTTAACAGACTAATATTGTATACGTATACAATAGAACTCATATTCAACTAATTACCAATGTGTAAACTTTGAAATTGTGCAATTTTGAACTCAGGATAAATATTTATGTCGAGTTGAACTTCACTTTTTTTGTTGTAATGCTGCTTGAAAGTATGTAATGTTCTGAAAGCCATATTTTGTATAGACGTTTTTTAATTCCTATTAAAATCGCGTTTCGTATTTGAATGTAGAAATTATTCTTTAAGAATTTAAATTATTGTAATTAATTTGTTGATACATAATTTGTAATATTTTTGTTAAAATTATTGAACTATTTATGTTATTCGACTGTACAAATTTCCATTATATACGAGAAAAAAATAAGAAAACGGTTACATGATTGTTATGAAAACTTAAACTCAAAAAACAGACAAATTTCATAATTTGTTTATTGGACTGTATCCTAATCCGAATTATTAATGTGAAATTGCAATTTGAATCTTGTTGCTACTTCGTCTTCAGTTTAACTAATTTTTAATTATTATAATCGTTACCTAATTTTTTATACCAACAGAAGCATATCAGTTCAGTGTTGCTAATTGCTATCATGAAATGATTGAAAAGTGGTAAAAAAAGTAATGGAATTTAAACAAACATGTCTATAATGGAAATTTCAAAATCTTAATTCTGATTACAGTGAAGTGTAAAATGTTACATCTAGGACACAGACATTGAGACAAGCATTTTCAAAATAGCTAAAATTATAAATAACATAGCTCAAAAACACCTACTAGTAGGTTTTATAATAAGATATATTACTGACGAGAGACATTATTTTACAATGAGTGATATCATTGCGCATGAGATTTTATTTGTCATACTCCCCAGAAAATAGCTGCTTTTCACTTCATTTTACATTTCATTTGTGCAGCAAAATTCATATCTATTAGTAACCTATAGGTAGTTTACAATAAACGCGTTCACTTTTGTTTTTCATATATTTCTAATGGTAGCTATCTGATAATACGTGTTATCAACGCAAGAGAACTTTAACTAGGACTAATTTTGAGCTATTTTTGTATGTAATTTTGTTTTTATAAAAAATAAAAAAAAAATGCTTGGCATAGAGATGGACACAAGAAAAACGTAATATTAGATGGTAGCAGGTACAGCACGTAAATTACTGGTTTTCGTATAGAAAACCGCGGCAAATGCCACTGCTTTTTCATTTCCGAATTATTCTTTGGAAATACAAAACATCGATGTTTTAAACATTGTTAAACAGTAAACATTGGCATTTTCTGTACATTGTACTATGAACTATCCACAGGTAGACTATAATAGCTGCGTATGTATTGGGGTTAAAAACTAAGTGTTTTGATCGTTTTATATATGATTTTATCTATTTTGCAGTGAAAGTGCTTGCACCAATTTATTTACTCTATATTCTAGGAGTAACATTTTATACTCTACTGATTACAAAGATAGATTTCGTTTTTTAGATTCTATTCAAACATTATAATTAAAAAGCATTTGCAGTATTTTATTCAATGAAAAATATGTGCTATCACTTCATGAATTTATTTCATTAAAAATAATTAATAAAATCTAGTCAGCTAAAGAAAAATATACAGAAAATACAGAAATTCTTTTTTTTTTTTTTTTTTGTTCTTTCGTTCAAGCATCACACTTTGTGCTATTCTGTATTTAAATGGTGTTTTTTTCCCTTTAGCATTTTATTTTTTATTAGCTGTGTTCTCACTTCATGTGTTGATATTGAAGAAACAAAATTAACAAGAGTTTTTTGCGGTTTATAAATCTTACATTATTTAGTTTTGAATTAAAAAATAATTTTGTTTTAGATGCTTTTTATTGTTTATCTTTTTTATTAATATCACAGAGTTAGGAAATAGGTTTATTTCATATTAAACCAGTTATATCCCAATCGAAAAATCGTTGAAATCTATTGCTTCGTAATCAGAATGTAAACTAATTATTTTTATTTACGGATATTTTATATTAGTGAAACTGCTCAAGTTTTTTTTATGTATATAGTTTATAATTATTATTTACTTATTAATTAGATAATATTAATTAATACTTGTATTGTTTTTTTTTTCAAATTTGTAATACAATAGCATAATATGCATATACCTAATGGTTTAACGAAAAATACTTTTAAATTCATATACTGAAAATAATAATTGAACTGCTATCATATTTAGTTGGCATGCCCTATAGTGGATATAACTGCTATTTGTCTCTAAATATTTTTTATACGCTCTTCAAAAGAAAATGACTAGACAGTCTTCCGCCTCTTGATAATCCTTGTGTGTCGACTTTTCGTATTAAAGGTCACTTACTGTCAAAGTTATATAAGCCTAATAACATAGGATGATAATTTAAATTTCCAATTATTTTTAATAATAGAAAATCCAATTAATACTTTTACCAGTTCTGAAATTAGAACCTGGGAACTGGAGTCTTGTAATAATGAAAATAACATTAACTTGCCGACACGCACTCGGCTATTCTCAAGCTCGAAATATGTTTAGATATTGAGCTGTGAACACTGTATTAGATCTCTATTTATTATGCATTTCACATATTTATACACTTTTGAACTGTTTGTCATTTTTTCCCCGAAAATACGTGTAAAATACTTTTTTGTGTATTTAAAATTTCAACGTTAGTTATTACGCCAGCTTATTCGATATGAATTTCTTAGCAGGTATATATACATTTCCATTAATATGAATTTAAACGTTCTTTTATTTAAATCAATTAATAAATTGGGTATATGTGAAGAAGGTTATGATGTCTACAAATATTTTTAAACTGCCACTTGGGATTACACTAATATTGTGCCTGAGGGCTAGAGAGTTAAATGAACTGTGTGTGTGTTGTGTTTTGAGTTAAGTATAATCGGTATTACAATGAAAATCGAACAATGCAAAACTGGTGTGTTTAAAATGTTAAGTGTTGTGTACCGAATGGGGACTTTTCAAAAATATAATGAGCATTAAAAAATGTTATAAAAAAATAATAATGAAATGTTAAAAGGACATAAATAAAAGCGTATACTTATGCATGCAAACATGTTTTTATTTTTTATCACCCAAATTAAACTTACCCATGGGCGCCGCGATTATACCTCCGAGAAGTGGAACGTAGAAAATCTGTGACAGGCAAAAGAAGAAATATCAGAGTTGCATTGTAACACACTGCAATAGACTCTGATGAACTCAGATGTTAAGATGTTAAGCCAAAAATAGAGCTTCGGCAGTCGGCTGTCAACTGATTGTAGACTTATTCGTCAACATTCTACAAAAATTCTTTCTCTATAAGGAAGATAAAGGACACGTCTAGGTCTCTAATGGACTACTTTTGTTATTGTACGATTTACTAGAAAAAAGTTGGCATTAATTGTGTCAAAAAAACACACGTTTTCAATGTCATACCACAACCTTATTCGTTTTTATTTCACAAAACTGTTCCATCACAAACCTAAAGTGACTCTTCCTTTTTCGGAAAAGTTTTTTAAATCTTCAAAAAATTTCCCAAACTTAGAGTAATCAATTGACAGCGGCACCCTTGCAATAGCATCTTTTAGCCTTATAATGGACACGAGCGAAAAATTGAAACGTGCGGATGATTTGAGCGAGACAGAGCTAAAAAAGGTCACCCCCACAATATGTCTTTTGCCTACCTCGCCCCTTACCGCTGGGTTTCAGCACAAACCAAGTTCGGAGCGTTCCGACAGCCTTAAGCGTCTTTAATCTGCAATCTTCTTCAACACTGAAACATCTTAGATTCCCAGTCAAAATATGAAATTTGGATGTGTAATGTGGCCTTAGAAACAACTGTGATAAAGTTATACTGGGAAGCTCTGTCTTCTTCTTTAAAAAAATATGTGAGACGTGAGTCCACTTTAATACGTGCTGTTATGATATGTGAAAATCTCGATTAACAGGGACGCGTATTTCCATTTGCGTGTTCAGTAGAAGGCATTACTGTCTCCTAACCGTGCTTGTTAGGACCTAACAAGCACGGTTTCATAATACAACATTCATTTACAGAAGCGTGTTGAAATAATGTCAGTCGTCCTCAAATTGGGCACGGAATCCCAAAGATTGTGTTCATTTTAAGGCTATAATTTTTTCAAAAAAATCCAGCGGCAAATTATGGTAGCATTGCACAAAACGCTCACGTGATTTTTATTAGTTTCATTTAATGAAATCTACACCTGCCAGCCTCCTCCCGCGAGATCGTGAAAAACATCCTCCTCCAGCACTCTACCTTTCGGTTCTTGCGAAAAATGCTAACCCCCTCGCGAGAAACTCGTCCTATGAGAATCCGAAATCGTGTGACCAGACCAACCTGCGCAATACATATTACCAAAATTGTCATGTCCAAAGCAAATATTGCAAAAATTGGGCAGTGATATGATAGGTAATTGCTCCGGTTTTTCTTTCAACAACAAAGATCTGTAAATATCTTTGTTGTAGAAAGAAAGTAAATATTGACATTCACATGTTGCCTTTTAGCAATCAACAACGTATGAATTGGTTTGGCAAAGTGGGTATGTATTCAACTCAATTTGCACTAATAGTGTTGCTTATTTGACGAATTTTCTCGTATGCTATCCAACGCGGTTCATACAATATAATCTATACATATAAATAAAACAAGTGTCCTATGTATTATTCGGAATAAATCCTAATTCATGCGGGTTATTCTGCTTATTCATATAATACCAAAACCTAAATTCGCAATTTTTTGTCTGTTTGTTTGTACGGGTTAATTTCCGAAACGGCTGAACAGATTTTGACGAGACTTTCATTTACAGGTAAAGGACTTTTCAACGATTATTTTTTAGACTACTTTTTATTCCGAAAATATTTGGAGTTACTGTGTAAAAATTGTCTGTTTGTCCGGGATCATATTATAAACGGCTGAGCCGATTGTGATGACATTTCACAGACAGGTAAAGGACTACGCCAGGAGTGATCTAAGCTACATTTTATTCCAAAAATAAGCCTTAAAGGATTGAAGGGGGAAACACTCATAAAGAGTAGGTACACTGCAAGGGCGTACCCAGGATCAAAGCTAGGGGGGGGGCAAGCCATGGTCGTTCAATTGTACTCTATATGTACTTGTGACTTGGTTGAACCGACATCTTGATTTACTAGCACAATACAGTTTATTATTGTTTCACACCTATGATTAATTAGTGCACGATGCTTTGCTCTAACGTTCCATTTGAGTACTAATTAATAGTAGTTCAACTGATTGACGTCCGATATCGCTACAATATTTTTTATCTATCAATTGCTATTTTTATTTTATTTTGCGTTCGCACTTCTGACGGTACATGATTTAATGGCATCTCGGCCACGACTTGTCAAACTTTGTCTATGAGAGAGTTTGTTCTCCGCGACAGTATACAGAGCGTGGTCGCATAGTGATCATCTGTTTGGTACTGTGCTGAGATCAGAGCTACGTCGCTGCGAATGGTATGCTTTATGCATGGCCAGCGACGTCGGTCTGAAATTCGGCGTCAGATAGATGACCGAATTGTTGGGCATGTGCTGTGTGCATCGAGCAAATGCCCTACTTACTTAGATAACTCCGTGACCCCTTCAATACAGCACGCATCAGCTAGAAAATATTATTAAAATTATTTAAAAAAAAAATTAAAATAAAAACAGTAATGAAAAACTAGTGTAGCGACATCAGACGTGAATTAATTGAACTACCGTTAATTAGTACTCAAGGGGCACGTTAGAACAAAGAGTCGTGCACTAATTTTTCAATGGTGTGAATCTGTATTACAACTGGTTTGCGCTAGTGTACTAATACAAAAGTAATCTGGGACTTTTAACAGACAAAAATAAAAAATTTTAACCCCCGATACAAACAATAAATACCCGTTATGCGTTTTCTAAGTTGATTCTTTTTTTAAATAGAATCACGGAATCAAATCCATCACAGAGAATCGGTTCAGATGTAATTCTAAATAAGTTGCAATCCCATGATAACTGTAAGCATCTACCTAAACCAATCTTTTATATGTATAGGCAAAAGTATATAGGAAAATGTAGGAAAACTAAACAAATCTAATGCATACGTACCCAAGGACGTACCCAGGATCAAAACTAGGGGGGGTGGGGCAAGCCATGGTCGTTCAGGTTGTAACATTTTATCACGGAAAAGGTGAATGAAACCAAAATATTAAGAAAATTATGTATAATTATAGCAATACTTTATCAACTAAATTATTACAATTATTTGCTTGAAAAAAAAATATTCTAGTTACATATCTTATACTAGTATCATTTTTCTTGGATTTGTAGAAGTAAAGTTATTTCAAGAATTGTAAAAATTCCAGCAACAAAATTTAATAACGACTTATTTTTTGCTTCCAGGGGGGGCAACTGCCCCCCTCTGCCCCTCGCTGGGTACGCCCTTGGTACACTGTATTTCTAAAATTGCTTAAGCTAAAAATGTGACACTGGGAAAAAATACTCTTAGCAAATAAAGAAATACATGTCCGGATAGATTTTATATAAAAGAACTGCGGGCACAATTTATACCACGGGAGACGTGAATTTAAGGCATTTTTTAAAAAAATTTGAAATCTGATGAAAACTCAATTTTCGAAAATCAAACCGGAACCGATCATAGCCATTCCCTGTGGTAACAATATAATATAAGAGCGAAAGTTGCCTTTCCTGAAACAGTATAAAGAACATCATATAACACCATGAGTGAGTCTGAAACAAAAAAAATAATGATACGCGTACGTTTTTTATAACACTTTTATTTGTGAAATACCTTTCTACAATGTATTCATTCTTCCTACAAATTATTAACTGATTTTAAAATTAGCTATTGGATTGTTTAGTATCATATACATAATTTATTTTATAATATTATAGGAATACCCTCTTTTCAGTTTGTCTCCCGTTCAATGACGTAATAGCTCACCATAATAATTAACATATGAGGAAGCCATCATCACTTTTGTTAATTTACTCACTTTTATATTTTTTTAATAATAATTACAATAATTAATAATTAACTAATAAAATGATTTATTAAATCATTATTTATTCTTATTTGTCAATAATATATTATACTTATATCGTGTTATCACGTTTTGAATCCCACTTAATTTTATTTTAATCAATGCGTCTATTAAACACAGATGAGTTTAAAATATTTTTAATGAGATTTTAAAAGATGGAAAAACAAATAAAATAGTTTATTAAACTACATACATTAATGAGACGACAGAGAAACAAAAGACCGAACCATTTTTGTGCAGAACTTCATTTTGTGAAATGATCTCAAACGGTATATGGCATTAGCGTCATAGAATTAACATTGGATTCGGTTCATAATGTCAGTTATGAACTCGGTAGCTAGTTGATATTATGACGGGTCCAGCGTCGGACTGGTCATATAGTCGAGGTGGCGTTTGCCAGCCGGACCTTAGTCTGCGCGGGCCCTCCACGGGTCTGCCTTGCAGGGCTTGCCGCAGGTCAGAAAGTAGGTAGGATAGGGGGCCCACGGAGACTAGGTCCCAGGTCTTGTGACCTAAATGTAAACTAGATTAGATAGTTCGTTCATACAATTAGAAACGAAATAGAAAAATATCCCATCTACCATTATCTAGTCTCGGGCTTTGGACTTGTGGGGAGCCACCCGAGCCCTTCCGACCCTGGACGGGCCACCATCGTCAAGATATATGATAAGTTTATGACCGAATGTTTGAGCAAGCATAAGAAAGGCTGTGGGAGCAGGGCCGTCGTAAGCGGGCGTGCACTGCACGTGGGCGCACAGTCAAGAGAGCGGCAAATCTCATCGACACTTTATAATCTTAGAATTAGTCAATTTTAACTTATTAAAAAATGAAATGCCAGATTGCACGGCTAGTGGCTGACCTAGGCCCTAGTGTTTGATGGAATTTTAGATGTTTGTAATTTTCGTAGGTATCAAAAAAAAACTTTATGCTCTATATCTTATTCTGTCTATAATAATCTCTATTGTAGGTAAGTTGTTTAATAAATTTTATATGAACTATTGTAAAGGCCTTTCATGGTACATTCAGGGTATATAATCTCGAAATCACTAAAAAGCGATGGAACAAGGTTGTTTTGGTCTTGACATTTGTTTCTCTGTTGCGTCTTTTTTCGTTTTTAATGTTCTAAAAATAAAAATGCATGTTTCATAACCTATTCATATATTTGAAGAAAATCAATTTAAAACCAAGACAGAATGCTACAAACTATTTCTTCTTTTTAATGTATAAACAAAAAATGAATTTCAGACTGCACTTCGGTGAGAAAAATTTGCATAACGTAATAATAAGTTGGGTATTGTTAATTTTATTTAGATCAGTCAATTTTATAATATAATAATATGTATACCTACAACAATAGTATTTCTCACCTTAGTTGCAGCCTCTCAGGTCATTATGACTTTCTTGTAGATGAAAGTGTACAGTTAATTTGAATTGTGGAGCACTGGGGCATATATTGATGATTATTTTCCACATGAATAAATTTTATGAAAACTGTTAAACAATTTGTAAGTTTCTAAGAATTACTTTCGATTTAAATTAATAACAGCTACTAGTAGAACTCTGCAACGTATTTTACCGTTTTCGCAAAAGCTATTAATTTATTTTTTGCATAATCACTGATTTCTGCTCTTAATCAGTTTAATTATCTTGACCACATTCTTTAGTAGTTTAATAGCAATAAGTACAGCTATTCAGGTGAACCACGATTTTTTAAACGTTTGTACTGTTAATTTTTTTAATTATTATTTAATGAAACATCTTCCATATAAATAAAAAGTTTAAAACACAACTATATTCAACTCCCTGTTGATTAATTTCATTTATTTTTAAACCATAAATAGTTAAGTTTCAGTCAATAAGCTGTAGACTCTTTTCTTTTATTACATAGCTAGGTACTTAATTGCAATATTATTATAATATACCTAGGTTTTATATCATAATAATATTGTTTTTCCCGCAGTGTTCTTCACTCAATAAGTTTCAATTTTCAATTTTTGTTGGTAACAGTGATGAGCAAAGCAAAGCCGCTAATATAAGTGTTCCTGTTTATTGTACGTCAGCTGAGATGTAAGCTCTTATTCACAAATAATAAAAATAATTTTACGGTATTTTACAACCATAAAAAGTAGCACTAATTACAATACCACATTTTTACATTTATGTAGTTATTTTTTACTGAATGTACATGTAGTACATAAAGTTATTTTGTTTTGTACAATGTGCACCCTGTTGCAGGATATATTGTACATATAGTTTTCTTTTTTAGCTAAAGTAAGCGCATTATAATACGATAAATATTTATCATATAGATTAAGGCTAAGTGCCTTGAACTTCACAAGTTCAGATCTTTATACACACTGTCCTGTTACGTGACGTGATTGAAATAGCATATTATGAGATTATTTTGAACCTAAGAGTCTTAAAAAGAGATAAGGGGGCGTTCATAAATTACGTGAGGCATTTTTTAGGATTTTTTGACCCCCCCCCCGCCCCCCTTGGTGAGATTTCGTAAGGTTTTCCTCAACTCCCTCCCCCTTCCCCAAATCTCACGTGAGATTTTTTAAAATTTGTGTTCTGGCTGTAATTGCGTTGGATTATAAAAAAAAAAAAACAAAAACATAATTTGTTCCATTACTTTTATTTGATTAGCAATGACTAATATTGAAGATTCGAGAGTATTGCCGTTTTCTACTAGAAAAAAAATTACGTGATATTTGCTAAAACCCCCCCTCTCCTCTAAGTGAGATTTAGAAAGATTAAGCTTGACTCCCTCCCCCCCCCTTGAACACCTCACGTAATTAATGGACGCCCCCTAAAAGCCAATTCAGACTAGCCGTTCTCGGTTACGATTCATCGGTCCGGTTCGGTTTTCGATTAATCTAGGCTGCTCACACTATCCCGATTCGGTTCTACGATTATTCTCGGTGCGCATGCGCAATTTCGAAATATGATTTGACGTTTGATGTGTAGTTAAACGTCAACAAAAACAGCTGGCTAGTCACGTGACTCCAGCAAGCGTTCTCATTGGCTACGGTTGCGAACGGTCCGGTTGAAATTAGAACTGAACCTAAACGCTCGAACCGAACCGCAATCAGGAACTACTGAACCCTGATTGGTCGAGCTCCCAACCGAACCGATGAATCGTAACCGAGAATGGCTAGTCTGAATTGGCTTTAAGGTGTGCGTGTGACTCGTTCACATTAATTGGTAAAAATGAATCGTTTAATACGCATTTATAATTTGTAGATACATACCGATGTACCACCCGATTTGGGATATAGGATTTTAATACGGGGTTATGATATTTTGTTAATATTTGCTTCGCGTTAAAGGATTTTGTTATTTTTTCCAGAATCTAAGTAAACTGATTTTAAAAAAATATGCTATCCAATAGACTTCCCATGGTCAGAGCTTGAACTATTACGACACACTGTGTGTCTTAACACTTTTATGTTCAGAATGACATCAAGCATACGTAATTTCAAAATGGACATCACTTGACGGGACATATGTATAAATAGAAAAACAAAAATTCAAACAAGTATAAAGTAAATATATAAAAATTTGAAAACTTACCAATAAAAACATATTAATAGATACATTTTATTATTTGTTTTGAGCTTTATTAAAAATTTCGACTGAAATTCCATATATTTTCATTGTGATTATATTTTGATACATTTATTACTCAGATAAGAAACCGGAACTTTAGTCACTACTGAAGAAATGCATCATTAAACAAAGTAAAAATGAAAACTTACACATAGGCAGGTACATAAAAAAACTGACCAAGTGCGAGTTGAAGTCGCACACGAAGGGTTCCGTACCACTGTACAATATTCGTTAGCTTTATTTTATTTTTATTATTTGTTTTTACAGCGGCCATTCACACTTTGTAAAAATTTCAAGTGTCTACCTATTGCGGTTCAAAAGATACAGCCCTATGACAGACGGATGGACAGACAGACAGCGGAGTGTTAGTAATAGGGCTTCCCACTGGCACCTTTTGGGTACGTAACCCTAAAAACAGATAGGTATAAAAACAAAATATAAGTTTTGAGTACAAAAATAATTTTGCAATGTGTAAAATTTCCCCTCTCTGCCAAATTACAAAACTACATCATTTCTTTTCTAATCATTGATTTTTGGTCTTTATTACTCGGGCTGCAGGATAATTTAAGGGGGGATTTCTAGTGTGTTGACTCCAAAAAAATCGATTATTTTTTACATTTATCGATATTCCGAAGCCTTTTGAATAATCCTATTACAGTGTAAACTCAATATAGCGACGCAGAAGGGACCGCGCTTTTTTTGGCGTTATAGAGAGTTGTTGTTATATGGAGAGAAAGAAAAATGAATATTGTTTTACTATTATAGTATTATTTAATAATAACGCATAAAATTTACAAACAAACTTTCGTTACGTATGATGCCGACAGTTGAGGTAAATACGGGTTAGACAATAAAGCTGCAGTTCTCATCAATTTCGGCAACATAGAAAGTATCTACAAACAGTAGGTGCTTTATAAGTTGCCGAAATTACTTGCTTTATAATGACATATGGACGTTATTTAGAGTGGGTGTGATGCTACATAGAGTGTATCTCATTGTGTGGAAAACAAGGCAAACCAACCAAAGTCGAGTAATTTCGACGTTTTAGGGAGTTAGGCGTTAAATCGAGTGACGTTATATGTTTATACTGTACTTTTATCAAATCAGCATTAGAAAATAAGTCAGACTAAATTTCATGATGGCCGCTCGGGTCGCGCCACGAGCCATCTCCGAGTTGGGCATGCGCAGCTTGGAATTCGGTTACAGAATAGAAATTTCTCTTCAGAAAAAAATCTGCTTGTCTGGCAGGTTGTTTTTCATAGAGGAATATCGACTCCAATTTTTGTAATGTCAAAACGTGCGTACGAAACGCTTCGCGCGTACTTGATTTGAATGTTTGCTTCAAAACATCTTAATTTCGAGACTTTTTCGGCTGGATGTATCTTCAATGAAGGCTACACACCTATTTTGAAGATATTGAACGTGTTGGGATGCGAAATCGGAAAAGAAGCCCACTCGTTTGCATGTCAGTCGCGACAATCAACGCATATCTCAAGAAGAGAAACGGGAATCTGAGTGCGCAAAAAGCATCAGGCTTGCTAAAATGTTGGAGCAACTGGAATGCCAATCATTTTTCGAGGAACAGGAGGGTGTAATGTGCGGATCAGACATTGCAGTCTGACTGTAAGTGAAACTATATTCTAGCGAACCACTTTCAAAACTTTAAAGCGTTTTTCTGCAAACCGTGTTTTTTGAGTTGGCGTGAAACCACGTTTTTTTGTTGGGCACGGGTTCAGCGCTTGCTTTTTTACCTATTGTCCTGAATAAAAAGACGCAAAAAGTTTCTTGATTGCATTTATCTCATTTTTTCCAAAAAATATTCGTGAAAATAAGTTTCCACACTAGAAACCCCCCTTACAATTTATGAAATTTACAAAATTTCACATTATATATTGTAACAGTTGATTCGGATCAATATTACCAACTTTGCTGCCAGCTTGTATTCATTAATGGGGTAGGTACATACTTGCATAGATATTTTGATCACATTTTTATTAAAGCACATTGAAAATATACCTAAATTAGAGCAAAACTGAAATATTGAAAGCATCGAACGAATATCGTTGAAACACAATATATAACGGTAAAGTTGCTATTTAAATTTTATATGACATCTGACGTCAGCAGTATAATTGAAACGACAAAAGTGCTTTGTTGATACCAACTTTATTGTTAAAATATAGGTACAATGAATTATGATAGTTATTGCATTTATTACTGACGTGATGTTGTTACATGTGATTTAAATAGCACATCAACCATAGTAAGTTGTTCTCGTTTCTCAGATTTTAATTTTATTCAAATTGAAGGATATGTTCGTTCTGCATAATAATAAAATGTCATGCAAGTGCCCTCTTGTTGTGCAAGTAGTAATCAGCTGAAGCAGAAACTATATTCAGCTTACTTTATTTTAATGTAAAAGTCCTTTGTTCGAATTGTCAAAGGAGTACTTACACATTAATGAATGGAAAATTGCTCATTCAACATGTACCAAGAAAGCGATCTTGAATATTTTTTGCACACCGAACAAATACTTGTACCGAATGCATTTTTTTAAATCTTTTTTAAAACACCTCAAAATTATCACTGTTTATATACAGCTTCAAGTATTACACATTGTTTTTATTTTTTGTCTAAACATACAAACAGATGGCAGTGACCAATATATTCTAAAGTATCAAAGCAATGTGATGTGTAAGTGAGAATTGAGATTATGTTAAAATTTTATGCATTAATGTAGTTTAAGTCGTAGACAAAAAAAATCTCTTACTTTTTAGTAAAACAACTATTATCTATTATTAAAAAAATATCTTAAGTACCTATTAACAAACAAATGACAGGCATAAGGAATTCAGGGTTGAACATGACTAAATATGGCATTTTGTAATAAAATTAAAACAGCTTTTCAAGCTTTGTTGTTCGTTTTGTAAAAACAAACTAAAGTATTTATAATTTTTTTTTCTTTGCTTACAACATTTACCTGAAAATCCTGTGTAAATGTTCCACATTTATTCAGTGTAATGTTAATAATAATATTATATTACAATCGATATAAATTAATTCACTTGAATATTAAACAAGAAATAATGATGTCAACATTAGCGATTTAAAATTTTAACAAAATAATTTATGAATTATTCTAACCATGACCTTTTGAATGTCCGAACAAATGTGCGTTCTTTATGTAGCTTCTTCAATTTTGCTTTAGCCAAGAGTTATAGACACTCTTTGATTTCAGGCGACTATACAATTATTGATGTGATCCAGTGTGCATCAATTATACCAATGATATCATTATCAATATTGTAGTATGCGTCAAAAATTCTATGGCATTGTGAGTGTTTACAATCAACAACTAAACAGTAATTTCTGTAGGTAATTCATTTTCATTTCTTAACGAGTCTGTGAGGCTATGATTGTCATCTTGAAACAATTTATATCATGGTATGTAAACAAAACAAAAACATCATGATTTCGGAACATATAGCAATACTGATAAACGTCCGAAACCGCTTATACTGTGGTTCTGAAATAGTAGAGACTGACTCATTATTATAATACGGTTCGTTTAATGGAGCGGCGAAGCATACTTGTAATTTTTTTGATGTGATGATATAATACAATTCCAAAAAGTTTTAAATAGTTTTTAAACTTGGGCGCTTTCGAAAATACATTTATTTTCCATCATCAGATGTTTTTTGAGGATAAAAGTTATTTGAAAAAAGCATTTTTTTGAACATTTTATTTTTGTGGTTTCTCAAAATCTATGCTGCATCGATTAAAATTTTCAGGAAATCTAAGTTTAGTGGAACCCTTTCAAGTGCCGTAAACCGTGTTCCGATCAGCCAAGCTGTTCAAAAGTTATAAGAGGTTTACATACACACACCCACATACACACACATACGCACATTTGGACACCAAGAAACCATAGTAAAAATAGTCAGAATAGCTTCCTAGGATCTCAAAACGTCGACATCTGATAAAAACTAGATTCTTGAGAACCGAGGTGAAAACAATAACTTCCCAAATTTTGAAAACAGCTGAAAATTAATTTTTTTTTTTAGAGTTTTAGAAGTTATAGGTAAATATTCTGGGCGTGAAAATTTTCGGTTTAATATTAATTGTTTTCCATCATCCATTAACATTATACTTGTTAATCAATTTAACAGCTGTATTAATTCGTGATTTGAACATCTCATGATTGAAAACAAATTTATTTTCGAAAGCGCTCATGAATAAACAATTTAAAACATTTTGGAAATTGTATTATCTCCTCTAATATTAGTGTAAAGAATACCCGTGTCCCACGCATAAAAACTGTGCCGTTTATATTATATTATGAAGTATAAGTGTATTAGTCACTTCCTAGAATAAGCGAACCGCACTATAATAGTTATAATTTACAAATAACAAATGAATGCTCAGTGAATTTGCCGTACAAATTAAGTTTTTATCGTGATATGCATGCTGTGGTGTAAACGAGATTGCAGTTTGAATGGTCACTAGAATATTGCCATTAAAAATATAATCTAAATCTTTGTATGACTGCTATACGATGCAATTAATATTACATGGTGTCCATAGATCTGCGCAGCATAGGAAATAGTCGGCCCAATTCTAAATGTTTTATTACTTACTGTGCAAGCGCTCTTTGAATTTCAATAGCCGCATAAGTATAGACAACATGGTGGAACCAATGCACGGTATTCTGGTTATACGCATTGTATTTAACGATTAATAACTATCATAATGATTAATGAGCACAGAGTAAGTAAAAAAAAAATTAACAAAATGGAAACGTTTTCAAGGGGAAATCTTACAGAAATAAAAAACAAACAATTAACTTTGCTATATAATATAAGGATTTCTTGAGATAAAAAAAAAATAATATTATTTCCCATGCTGCATTATCATATCGTGAGACACCTTTAATTGAAAAGTGTCCGAAACCTAAATTTTATTTTACTTGTATTCACAGAAAAAAGTATTCAATTGTAATATTAAATATTTTATTTAAGCAGTACGGTCAACTTTCAAAATAAAACTTCCGTCAGCATATATTTATCGTATTTTTTATAAAACCACATGATGCCGTATAAAATTTTTGTTTTTTTTTTCGAATTCTAAATGGAACATAAAATTATCATGCAAATGCGTAATTATTATTTTGTTGGCAGTACTGATTTTAAACTTTTCTTGTTGCATATTTGGATACATTAATTCTTCTATGATTACAAATTGTAACAGATTTTTTAATGACAGACACAGGCAACGTGGTTTATTCAATAACAATATATTTGAAGTTGTCATGAATAGATACCATTTACCTAACTATTTCTTATCTATAATTACCAAGGAATTTAAAAGACTCTCCATTCATGAATTTTTTATGTTATCGTAAAATAGTTTTTCTGTGAATACTGGTATAAATAAACATATTTTGTTGTAATATTTTAAATATTTAAATGAATGTATGACAATGAACACTATATGGTTCACTTGCTCGAGCAACTCTTAAAGAGCTTGTACCGTTATATTATTCGATTTTAATTGTTGAAACTTGAAATAGAAGATGTTTTTTTTCACATTATATTATGTAGGTACCAATTACATAATCTGTATTCAAAATTAAATTTTAGTTTACAAACAGAATTGGTATGCAGCGTTCGCACTTGTATTAGCTTCTTTAAAAAAATAAAAAATCAGTAAGTACTTACAAATACTTCCTCGCAGATTAAAATTAATGGAAATTAAGTACAGGAACTCAGCTATCATTAGCTGAACGGGAAAAGTTAACTACGTAGTAAATAAATTTCATGGTTAAAATTGCAACTATTAACGGTTAAAATAGTAACTATAGTTCAGTCACCATAAGACAAATAACTCTTTAAAAATTAAAAATGATGAACTATTTTTTTTTGCTTTAAGAAATACTACCTACCCCCTACTCGTCGTAGGGATGTATAATTTGAAACTGAAGAAATTTCGAACAAAATTACGTCTTTAAAAAGAAATATCATCAATCATCTCCCCACTAAGCTTGAAAAAGTTATCGTGGCTTAAATATAATGTTCCTTTCAAACGCTATAATATATTTTATCGAATTATAAATTGAAATTCTATTGATGTTAATACAGCACAAAACGTGATATGTATGTATAATATTTTTTATTCAAAATTTTTAAAACTTTCTAAATTACAAGCAGTCAAAATTGAGAGTATTATAGAGTTTTAGTGAAAATTATTAAGTTTTTTTGACGTTAGCTGCGAATACCTTTCATACTACAAAAAATCAGTTTACGCTCTGGGAATGTGCTGAAAATTTAATGTCCTAATATCTAATCGATAGTTTTTGTTCGATCTTTATAGCTTTAGAAATGTTCAAGTTAATTTTTCACTGAGCAGAAATTATTAGTTTAACTTAAAATAAATTGGCATGTGGATTGCTAGATGAACTTTTTCCACTCTTACTTAAAATGTATACACATCGAAGTGCAACCATCAATAAAACGAGTAAATTTCGCTAAGACTTTATTATACTTTAAATTTGGTCTGTCTGATCTGAATACGTCTGATTCTCATCAGGGTCGTTGAGATGTAACTTGGCCCTCTAGAAGGCGTACTGACGCTGAAAATTTATTCACTCGTTGCCTATGCCATGTTTGAACATGCAGTGAAGATTTTTGCCCTTTTGTGACTTCGTTCATCCTGATTCTGACTCAATTTATACATTGTCAAAAAAGTACATTTTTTAAAAAATAATTTACATAACCTCAAATGTTAAGTATAATATCTAACTTAAGTTTTATTAAGTTTGCAATTCATAAGTAAATGAATTTACGAAATGTTATAAATGTTAGGTATACATTATAATTATTAAGTCATAAGACCTTTATAAGTATCTATAGAATTACCTTGTCTAGCTGATCTTTAGTACCAATTCCCTAGTTTTGACTGATAAGTTGCAGAATAAAAATTTATCAGATGGTTTTGATTAATGTAATTGATGCATTACATCTTATGATAAAGAAAAAAAAACATCTTTCTATTATAATATATTAACCCTGTTTTTGAAGTAATAATAATATGAGAGTTTTGCATTCCAGCCAACTTCAAAAACAGCTCAATTTGAATAGTTCTCAAGTACAAACAGAGATTTGCTCACTGCATGGTTTACTGTTGATATTAAAGTTGCTCGAGCAGCGATTGTGTCGAATCGCGCAGTGACTGCCGTTGTCAGTATACCCAAGAAACAGGAATCCACTGTGGAGTCGTGTGAACTTTTTCTATTGCGGTTTCGAGAGTTCCAATCGTTTCTTCAATATCGTTATTTACGATTGTTAAATCAAAAAAGTGACCGTAAGCTTGACGTAGCATGTCTGATTCTTTAGCTAGTCTTTCTAAGCTTCCGTCGTACTGAAATCAGAAAAAAAATCAGGTTAGCTTAAAACTTAGGTCCCTAGAAAGGGCTTTAGATATAAAATGAAAAAAAAAGATAAGTTTCAAAAGTTGCCTGCCAGAAAAAAATGGATCTAAATAATTTGAATTTTGGGCATTGAAAAATTATAATCTCTCCTACTGAAAAAGTTTGAAAAAAAAGATAAACATAAACTACTAACTAAATTATAATTATCCGCAGTCGCGTAACTACAAATTTGAGGCCCCTTGCACATTTTGTGGTGAACGTTCTATCATACTGAAAATCAGTTCGAGCTATCAACAAAACGAGATGCTAAACATCCCATCCACTCCCCTATCATCTTAAAATATGAAACGAAAATTTTATGACATTCAAAAATTTCTAGAACAGAAAGCAAGAAAGAAATTTAAAAACGGCTACCTAAATTAAAGTAAAACTGATTTCGGTACATTTGAAATTATTAAATACTTTTTGTCCATCTTGCCTCCCTGTAGTTACGCCACTAGTTATCCGTTTTTCTCCCGACGATGTTCCTCTCCCCAAAATTTAACCCAAATTACACTTTTAAAATAATATTAGGTACTATTACTACTATATCATTAAAAAGACTTATACAAGTCGGTTCAGTGATTCTCTAGTTATAAACTTACAAAGCACACTAACTTATATACGTACATTTGTGCTCGGTTTCTGATACGACTTCAGCTTTACATCTATATTCAAGAAGGCAATTAGTTTTCAACTAGGAGATCTCCATCTAATTGAAAACAAATAACATTCTTAACTCTAGAATTAAAACTGAAAGTCGTATCAAAACCCAACATTAATCAATAACTAAAAAAAAGTATCAGAACAGGAAGATCTTGATTTTAATAATTTAGCGGGATAGATTGCTGTTGAGCCATTACTATCTACCTATCTATCTAATATAGTGGAACTTACATCGGCTAAATTTTGCAGCATTGGAGCTGCTATGAACACAACATAAGGTGAAAATTCAGCTGTCCTCAATACTTTGAGTGCTTGAGGTTCAACATCTAATATTGCCATTTTTCTTTCGGCATGGATTCGTCGAATTGTTTCTAGCTTAGTTCCATACATTGCATCTTCATGGGTACCTGAAAGGATTGTAGTCAAAACGTTACTGTTACAAATTTTAAAATAAACAATATTTTTCCCCAAAATACTAATAAAAAAATTGAAAACTTAATGTGCATATAGCTACCAATAAACAATATCGAATTTTGAATTGTATATATACCTAAATACTTCCAAAAATAATTAGGAACAGCATAATCCTCTTTAATGATATTAACTTTGTTAGCTAAACGCGTCAAGTTTCTAAAAATGCGTTGTTATTTTTGGGAAAAAATATTATTTATTTTCATCACCATGATCTTTAGAAGAATTTCATTATATTTTTTCCGTTGATTTCACATTTGAGTATTCGTCTCTCAAAGTAATGTTGGAATTAGAGAACTGTAGTTTACAGTTGACGATGACTGAGTCGACTTTATTTTATGACGATTACTTTCAATACTGATTATTCTCATGTAAAAATCTCCTAATACGTTCTTTGAATACTCATGCCATCACAACGTTAGCTATAAGAATTATACTAAAAGGAATAAAATATATTATGTGTAAGGGCGGAAGGGATATAAAAAACCGAATTAATTACCACAGTTCAGATGGGCTAGTATCTAATTATACAGCTGCGACTCTACTACCATGGGGGAGGGGGGTTAGAGTTAGGTTTTTCAGGGTCTAGGGCTTATTGAAGTTCAATGGGACACCATTTTTTTGTTAGATTAAGAGTTTTTTCATTGGGTTTTAAAATATCAAAATCAGATTTGAAACTTGGTCACTATTCATGATAATAATTAAATATTAAAAAACGTTTTTGGGTCCAAAAATACAAAAAAAAAAGAAAACATCAGAATCGTTTCAGAATTTAAATTTGACCCTTCAGTATAAATTATAAATAAAATGTTCCTAAAATTTTAATAAAATCGGCCCGACAGAACCGGAATTACAAAATTTAAGAACACATTAGTTTGCGTATATGAAATTACTAACTAAAGAGTGTATTTAATATGGCGCAGAATTGGACTGATGATAATAATTCAACTCAGAAAAAAAATATTTTAAGGGATTAATTTTTTTCATTTTATCCAAAAACTAATTTGTAAAAAAGTCACAATACCTGTATTAGCAAATACACTATATTGTCGGCAGGATTTTGGCACTGCGACCCGATTTTTTTTTAAATCGAGAAATAAATAAAAAACTTTGACCAACAGCCGATGCAAGTGTGTAATGATAATTTCTTATCGAAACTAGGAAACATTCGCAGCGACATTTGGATGACTTACCATACTCTAAATATTCGTTGGCTGCAATGTCAGCCATCATTTCATCATGTGAAACGAAATAATAATTTCTTCCGTTTTCTTCGTCAGGCCTAGGAGGTCTGGTAGTATCTACAACAAAAAAAAGAATAAAATGGAATTACAACGGGGTATCTTCCACAAAGTTTAATAAATAAAGAAATAAAAAAAAAATATATACGTACGAGGAATTGGATACGCGTATTTATCTGGATGTTTCGCAATTAACGTATTTTTTATATGTCTTCTACCAACTCCATGAGCTCCCAATAAAACTAAGGTTTTTCTTTGAAAAGCAGGATCACTCACTGAAACAAAAAATCAAGCCGTACTTCAAATTTGTATACTATGATTTCTTATTAGGGAGAGGAAGGCAGTTTAACGTTTGTGATCAGGGAGCCGAGAAAAAGTAATAAAAAAAATGGGGAGTTGAGTAGGCAGAGAAGTAAAGAACGAAGGTGAATTTGGAGTGTGTCGAAGATAGTGAATAATATGGTGTATGAAAAAAGAAGAATGAAAAAAGAACAGAATCGTCTGAAGCCGCGGTTTTGGTTCTGAAATAAAGTCAAAGGCTTCTGGCGCACAGAGACTTTTAAAAATAATTTTGGCCAGTATGAAAAACTGTTACAGAGACAAATTTTTATAATAATGAATGAACTAAAAACTATAAATATCTGTTCAATAAATTAAAGATTCACGACCCACTTATAGCTGAGGGCATCGTGACTATTAAACGTCATAGCACTATAAGTAGGTACATTTTTATGTAAAAAATACACGTAACATATTATGCCTCTTATAGTTTAATAAAGAAAATAATGGAACTATATAATTTGTTCTTTTAATACTCTTCCCGCATAAGACATTTTCACGCTTAGACGGTATTTTTAACGATCCTCTGAAAATCGTGTTAAACTGATTTTACTGTACTTACAAATCTATATTTAATTAAAAGGCTAGTGATAATTAAATAGACAACTGTTATCTGCAGTCCAGAAGTAGCGATAGTAATTTATTTGAAACATACTCACTTGGCAGTTTGACGACTTCTTCATATGTCACTAAATCTAATTGGTCAAATACTGCGTTATGTTTTGCCATGTATTTATCCTTATATTGTTTCTTTTTACGTCCAAAAATTGAGCAATTAACTGAAACAAAAAAAGCAGTTATTCCCAGAATTCTTTATAAAAATAGTTATTAAAATCAAGAAGGCGTAAAAAAGTATCAGTTAAACATATCTAATTGTAAGTCTTAATAATTCATAATAATATAAATAAAATGTTTTAAAAAGTTCCAGCAGATCACAACAGAAGCAATGTTAAATAAAATATGAAATAGAAATATAAATGAATGAACTATGAGAAAGAAATAATATATAAAACAAATTTCTTTTTTTTTGTGCAAATGTTAATTGTTAATAATACGGCATGCAATTAGTTTTAAAGATTCAATTATCGAAAACAATCAGCAACAACAAACGGTAAAACTTACACCCAACATATTTAAAAAAAAAAAAAAAAAAATTAACTGAGTGTTTTCAAAAATTTACATGCTAAGAATATCTATAGGTTCGATTAGTAGGTAAATATAAATAAAATATTTATTAATAAACAGGAAATTATCTATCAACTTGTCGAGCGTCTGTAATTTCCAATATCTATCTATCACTCTACTACTGTATATTTTTTTCAATCCGTTTCAAAAACTATGTATTTCAAATCACAATATTATAAATATTTTGGAAGGCAATATTTAAATACATAGCATACAAAAATGAGTGCTTGTAACCTTTACGCGCGGTTGAAGTAAAACGTCTATGACATTGTGGCAAATATTACGATTAAATTAAAAAAAATAAATAATTTTTTTACTTATTAACAAAATATTTAGGTGTCAATAAAATAATTATTATTAGTAGTAGTGAACTATATAAAAATAGAATAGAAATAAATTTAAGTATAATAATGTCTCAAAATTGTATATAATATATATGATGCAGCATCCGTTTGAAAAGATCTGAGTTACCCTCAGATCGCACCTAAAGAAGTTTTACTTCAAAAATAATTATTGTTTAATATAATTTGAGTACCATTTTAAAATAAATGCATGCCATGCAAATTAGGTATTTGAATTAAAAAAAAAATATTTTTTAATAATTTATCATGACTAACATTTGAAACGAAAAGATTTTTAAAATTAAAAAAAGATCACATGACTACAAAATGCGTCAGGAATGTTTGCTGTGCATTGTAACATTTGATTTTGTGTGCATTTGTGCATGGAGGTATATTATTAGTCCACTTAGAATAGTATGAGATACGATCATATACGGCGTTTAATCGGAATAAATGCTGAAGTTTTGAGATTTTGAGAATTTGTGGAGTTCGATACCCTGAATGAAATGAAAAAAATGCAAAATATGATCGCAGCCGCTGGGGCCGTTAAATTAGAAATATGCGCAAAAAACAGTTTCTTGGAAATATCTCGCTTCAGACGCCAGACGGCAAAAATTGATATGTAAAACAGAATTAAATTTTCTACAAAGTATGCTTTCCACATTTTTTCTCTAAACTAAATAGTTTAGATGCAGCAGTTGTCCGAGGTCAAGACTATTGTAGACAAACAAAATGGCAATTTACCAATAATTTTTCAATTTTGGCTAAATTGTGTATGTTTATTTGAGACGTACTGACATAAAGATTCTAAAATTTTTAGCCTTCTAAATTTAATATTTTCAATTCTAGAACAGTTTTCCACTGGACGAGACGTAAGCGTATAACAAAATTCAGAGAAAAATTTGTTGTAAAACCGAAAATAATGTAAATAACGTGCTCAAAGTTTTTGTATTGGGAAATATATGTATTTCAAACAATTGTGGAAAATTTTATCAATATTCAATGAATATTTTTGATACAGATAACGATTTTTGCGACGAACGTACCACTAACACGCGGAATGTTCTCGAGAAAATTGAAAATATTAAATGAAAAGCTAAAAATTTCAGGATCGTTAGATTAATATTTTAAATAAGATTACAAAATTTTGTCAGCTTTGTGTCTGGCCTAGTTTAAACTAGAATACCTATCAGGTAATATATATACACAAATACGATCTTATTTGCACACTTGGCTTATTCTTTAAAAAGTAAGATCGATTAAAATTCTGCAATATTATTATTGTCATCCATGTTAATGCGGATAGAAGTCGGGTTTCTAGGTTCATACTTTTTGAAAACGCTTTGAGAAATCCAGGCTTTAATCACTGTTTACGAACAATAACTACTTAATATAATCAGTCAGTCGGCAGGCGTACCTGTGGAGCCGTTGCAGCCGTCCGCATGGGACGAGCAACCTCCGTCAGCGTCTCCGTCTGCAGAGCCGCAACAACAATAACACAACACCACAAGTAGGTACAGGTATAGGAAATACAATCTTAACAATATTCCACACAACACACATGCTTGGCACGCGCGCCGACTACAGATAAGTGTGTACACCGATACTGGATGATGGTATCGAATTAAAAAATACTCATTTGCGCGCATCCAACTAAATAGATTTGCGGTGGTACATAGTTGCTTCATTGTTGCTAGGAAATGCGACCCGCGCTCTATGTGTAATTGTGTACATACTAGGTACAATGCGTTTCTGTAGTCGACTTCACATATTATTTTTGGATATTACGTGAGGTTAACCGCTGTGAGCAATAAAAACGCATACTTTGTGTGATTTTAAAATATCTACTTTTAAAATCGCGTTTATTGTTCGCAAAAGTTGAACTCACATTTAGGATTCTGAAAGGACAACGGGGATCTATATTTACGGTAAGACATTTACAGGTACTGAAAAGGCTAACACTCCTTTTTGAACGATGTGTCAGAACTTTTTAATAGTGGTCGATTAAACTATTGATATTTGGGATATTTTAATAAATACAGGAAGTAATTAAAGTTCTTCCCTGAGTCATTTAAATATTGGAAAGAATGATACTTTTGGAAATATCCTTTAAGACTTAGAACTCTAATAAAAATAATTCAATTTTGGAACTAAAAGCCCCAGTAACATTTTTGGTTTGCTACGAAATGTTTAACAAATTTTAAAAAGTTATCGAAGTGTTGTAAATGATTTCACAATAATAATTAGTTATTTATCGAATGACAGTTGAGTTATTTTGGCAGATACAGAAAAAAATCAATAAAGTATCCTGGGAGCAAATGTTGGTAAGTACCTAACAAACGATTTTGAAGAAATTTAAACGCGAATATCCAGCCCAGTTCAGAGATCTAAATAGAGTGAGTTAATTTATTCAAGACAAGTTATTGCATAAATGGGATCATACCGGTTTGAACTTAGAACGTTCCATTTTGTGACCTTGAATTCCGATCTGAGGGGATCACAAATAGTTACGATTTTTCACATTGTAAGCTCTATATTTGACCCTATCGCTAAATTCGCCGAAAAAACATATAACGCCTATTAAAAAAAAATTAACTTCTAATAAATTTGTTTCAAAAATCAAATGAATCGAAATTTGAAATTTGAAAATGTTTGAAAGTTTTGACACGTTTTTTTGTGTAAGTTCCGCGATGTCTCTGTCAATTGTGAACCGATTTGAAAAATTCCGACACCATTTTGTTTACAATATTCGCGGACTGGTTCCAGAGTTTTTCATAAAATCGGTTCAGTCGTTTTCATTAACTTAAAAAAATGATTTTTTATATGTTACCTCATATCTTCAGCATTTGTTAGTTGATTTGGACTGAATCGGTTCAGTAGTTTTTTTAGTATAGTAATCAAATATGAAGGAAATAGGCAGTTAATAACGTGCAAACAACATATTGAAAAGCCACTAAAAAAAGAAGAAAAACCCACTTCAAAAAAGAAACTAAATAGCACAAAATAATAAAAAAGTGTCGAGGCTGGTGCCAATTCAATTACTTTTACTTACTTATTAAATTGGTGCCGAGCTCAGAACTTTATTATTATTCATCTTTAAATATTTTTATTATATGATTGTTAATTTTTGTAAAAAAATTTTTTTTCAGAGCTTGAAAAAGTCTTGATTGAATAAAGACGAAACGTTGCAATCAATGAGTGTTTAAATTGATTTATTTTTATTCCAATTACCCGTGAAACTGATTTCTATTTATTATTATTTTATGCTATTTAGTTGATTTTTATTATTTTTTTTTTCATATTTCGACTCGAAACTCTTTTTTAAAGACTTGGACGAGGAAAATCGATAGGACTTTATTTATATTGAACTACGAGTATATACCGAACAAAATGGTCTCAAATTGACCTCTCTACAATAATAAAACCAAAGATATGAAGTAAAACTGGGCCTCTGAAAATAATGTGTGTACCAACGTGAGCATTAAAAAAAGCGCAGTGTTACAGATAAAAACGAAAAAAGGCAATAAATGGGCATGTCTATAAATTTTCTAGTAGTGTCATAAAAAAAAAAAAAATAAAAGTACTTTCTTTGTTCCGGTCAAAAAGATCGACTGACAGATTCAATAGGTTATTTTTACAGAATTCACTGACCTACTTGTCCCCAGCGCTCCAAGCATTAGATTATTATACTAAAATAAAACCTTTGGTAAAATACCCAATTATTGATGCACGCAGACCCATTTTAACGCCATATCTTCGGTTCTATTAGTCCTAGAGAGTTCGTTATATAGTCTGTTATAAACGAAGTTCTAGAGGCTTCCTTTTCCGAGTCATTAAAAAGAACTTCGAGACGAAATACGAAATTATGGCTTTTTTAGTGATTTTCAAACATTTTAGGTCAAACTTTCTCCAAAATAAATTAGCGTAGTGAATTATTATTTTTATTTTCTTTGAAATTTTATAAAGGACGCTTGTTTTATGGTTTAGTTGCATTTCGTGGTAGGATCGAAGATAGAGAGTAACATATGAAAAATCGTACCTATTTCTCCAATGCCATTTTATCGGAATTCAAGGTCAGAAATTGGAAGGCTGCTGGTGCGGTATGGACTCATTTATCTAATGATATATCTTGTACAAATTAAATCAGTTTACTTAGCTCTGTGCAAATGTAAATTAAAAAATTTAAGTGGTGTACGCATGAACAAAAAAAAATAAGTTCCAAACAACTGCTTAAAAAAAAGATTTTCAAGAAAAAATGTAAAACAGAACACATTTTTCGAACAATAAAATTTTAATATAATGTTGAGATGACAATTATGGAAAAAAATGGAAAAGGTGAATAATGTGTATAAGTACAACGAATAAAACCATGTAATCATCACTTTTTGTGAACTGCTGGAAGCATGTAGAACACCGATGAAAGTTTGCGTCTAAAGTTGCGAAATTTCGAGAGAAAA
Source organism: Venustoraphidia nigricollis (assembly GCA_034508555.1). Classification (NCBI taxonomy): domain Eukaryota; kingdom Metazoa; phylum Arthropoda; class Insecta; order Raphidioptera; family Raphidiidae; genus Venustoraphidia; species Venustoraphidia nigricollis. The sequence goes on along the minus strand of JAVRKA010000003.1, from coordinate 14,171,197 downwards.
GTCTGTGAAAATGTTTTTCATTGACAAAAAAAAAATATCTAAAACGAATCAGTGGCACTTTGCTAAGGTAGATGGGAATAATAACAATGCTAATATTGATAATTGTTAAATCGAGTACTTAATAAAGTAGCGATGATCAACAAAACGTTGTATGATAATTCGATAAAGTATTAAGTAATTAAAGATACCTGTGAATTTAATTTGTTAATAATAATTGATGATGATAAATAGTATTTTTGTACAACCTCCTTATAAAACTGGTGCGTAAAGTAAAACAAAAATAGGCGGGGTATACCAATTCAACAGTAAACTATATATTATTATGCGCGCAGAACTCCTAAACTATTATTAAAAATGAAGATTGCTACACAAATGGAACTTCAATATTTTTGAAAATATACTGAAAAAGAAAACCATTGTCGTCGAACTCTTTTATCCCATTATCTGGAAGGTCATGTAATACGAAATCTGAAACCAGTAAAAGGAAAAAAAGCAGAAACAAAACCTACCTTCCACGCAAATAGCCTTAGCAGCTGAGCGTGATAAATTTATATTAAAAAAAAAAACAGGTTGTGTACTACACCTCGCGACCGATCACGTAATGAAAATTGATGCAACCAGGGAAATTTTAAAACTAACATTTTTTTTTGATAAAATAGCTGTTTATGTATTTAGATTCTAGAACATAAATGAGACTATTATACAATATACAAGTAAGTGGTATTATATTGAAATGAGGGTCAACGAGTTTTAACAGTCCCACTACACATTATATCATTACGTTCAATATATATAGTAAATTTTTTTACATATAAAATAGCCGATTTTGACATATATAATAAACATATTTTTAATTTTATTTACAGTTCAATTGTGAAAGAAACTTCACGTCTATTAAGGGTTGTTTACGAAAATTACTATTCGCGTTTGCTGTTCTTTTATATGTTATATTTGTAACAGTAGGGTTAGGTGGTTTATAGAAAATACCGTTGAATTGGGTAGATATCATCTATTTGTTTTACTTTACAGCACTAGTGTTAAATGAGTTATTTTACGACCGCTGTTCACGCATGACAAGCAGCTATTTTATATTTTACATTTCACTGGAATAAAAAAACACCTTGAGGCTAGAAGTATCACGTTAATTCCACTAATATTTAGTAACAACGGTAATTATAAAATATTTAATTATCTACCTTGTTCTTGTTTTGATTTTTCCATCGCTGCACAAGCTATCCGCCACTCCTGTAGCTCTGGAGAAGGGATGAGTCCTGCTGAACCTGCAGCGTTGTCCTTACGCGCCTGCCACCAGTGGTGGTCGTCTTTGCTAATTATCTGTAACAGATAATATTTAGGAATACTTTAAGACACTATCAAATTATTCATTTGCTTAGCTAGTCCGTGCGAAGAAAATATTTTTTTCTGAGCTAGTCTAAGTCGCTGGAAACATATCGTAGAGTAATAAATAAGGCATATTTCTGAATTGGCGTCATTGGCAGGTACAGTTTCTATTACAAAAAAGATCGCGTTCCTGCATAAAAAAATGGTCATTGGCGTGGTTTCTCGAAAATTGTAGAAGCTATGGTTTTTTGAACGTATCCGATTGATTTATTCCAAATGGAACATTCTGTTTGCGAAATAGTTTCATGCTTAAATTTGTAACGACTTACTTGTAAGATATCTCCCGTTTTAAAGGCAATACCAGCTTGAGCACATGGAATAAGATCGTCCTCCAAAGGGTCGTAGTCAAACTGCGCCCGGACAAATATCTGTAAACGAAGATTATTTTACAATAATAGTACAAAATAGTATAAAATATGGTTACAGGGTCCGTTTTTTTATATATTTTTCTTTAGCATGTTCCGAAATTATTGGAAATGCCGATTTTTGTATGAAAGTAATTAAAATAAAATTTAAACATGGACGCCGCTGGCTCAGTAGTAGGAACTAATAACATTCGACGAAATTTCTAAAAAAAGCTGCCAGTTTTATTATTAGCAATTAAACTGAAAATGTTTTCAAAACGTCGAAAAATTGAGAGCACTATTTCAGAATTACATAAGTAAGTTTCGATGATATTGCCAAATAGAAAAGCTAACAACATTTTTTCTTTAAAATTCCATAATTTTATTATAAAGTCATCATTGTTTGAAATTTTTAAACGAGAATAAATAGAACAGCTGAGATTCGTTAAAGATCTTTAGACTCGAATTCTGCATCGAATTAAAATGACTAATGCCTCACATGTTTAATGCGAATACTGGTAATGTTACTACTATTACTCAAAATGCTAAAAAATAACAGATTCGTTTATTAGCACCGAATCAAAATAACGAATTTTTTCTCGATTACCAGAATTATTAGGGCCTAGTAACCAATTCAAATTTATAATTTATTATTATTTCTGATAGCAATTTGAAAGTTATAGTTGGTTCTTTCTCCAGTTCTGGGATTAGAACCTGCTAAGTGGGAAACAGAGAAACTCCACATAATTATATATTTTCGATCTGAAGTATTCAGTTTTCTCAAGCCCATTTAATAAAATACAGGTGTTATTTTAGCAACCAGGGTTGTCTTTCATTAAGGTATCGAGTATTAAAGTGTCAAGTTTTTTTCGCTTCAATAGAATTTGCCTCCTCCTTCTTTCCTGATTTGCTTGCTGTAACACCGTTAAAGATATTCTCTAAGTTATACTGTATATACTCAAATCGAATTTACAAGACGAATATTTATTTGCGTTTTGGCTTTATGGAAAGATATAAAAAAAACGAAATTTTGGCTTCACTTGAAATACAATCCTGCAAATTTGATGATAAATGCATCAGGGCATCAGGAGCTCTGATTTTCTTATGTAGGACGTTTAACATAAATTATGTAAGTATAAGGAAAATTTATCCAATTGTTATACAAAAATATTTAAAAAATTTGGAGCATGGAAGTAATTTAAGAAATATATATCATAGACAAAGTGATGTTAGAAAACAACGTTTTTTTATATTATACAAATCTACTTATTCCCATTAAATATTTTAATCTAACGTGTTTTTAAGCGTTAATACCGAACACGTAATAAACTTAGGCAAAGTATTTTTCACTATGAGCTCATATTAGCCCCTCCTCGTAAATATTAGTAACTATTTGGCCGCCATTTTTAAGTCCACCGCCATTTTTTTTTTGTATACTGAGAAACACCCAGGAACTGTTTTTCAAAGAGAACAGAATGCATAATAATAGATCTCATAAAAATAAATAAGTTATACAAGATCTAACCCAGAAGGCCATCACTTCAAACATATTAATAAAAAGTGGCGTCATCATCTATCAAAAATAATATTAGATTGTAGCACATTTCTTTTAAGATAATCCAAACGTTATTTTTCATATCAAAGAAAACAGAAAAAAGTTCGCAATTTATTAACAAAAATCGAGGCTTTACTGTTTTAATAACCTAGCTATAAATCTATAAAAAAGTTATTATAAAAAAATTGTGTAAAAAATTTTTTTCTTTCAAGACAGGTTTCGAGCAAATCTTACTATAAATGAGCTAATTATAGGCAAAAAATAATATGTTCCTCTCTAGGAGCAAAATTTTAAAATAGGGCTATTGTAGGACCAACGATTTCAAAGATTTTCAAAATCGGTTAAAACATTTGGTTTGCAAGCCTGACACAAAAAAGCGTGACATAGATTAACAGACAAAGCGAGCAAGGCGCTTTCAGGTAACACTATTCGTGCCTAAAAATCGCGTAGAAAAACTGAAAATGGTAGGAAGGTAAACGAATAATTTGACGCTTGACCTGCGATCATTTGTCTTGTTTTTTGCTTTTTTTTATTCTAAGTACACGTGATCTTAACATCAGTGTTTTTTCAAAATTAAAAATATTTTATTTCAATTTATAAACTCAATCCGGGAACATACAGTATATACGTTATATGATTAAACAATAATTAAAAAATTTTTGACTTAAGGGGGTATTCTTATGTGAACGCATTTTTACCTCTTTTTAGGGAATTTTTTTTTAGACGACAATAACATTCAATCATTTTAATTTTTTATATGTTTTTGTTTGTATCTTAACCTACAGTCGGGCGCGTAGCCGCACTGAGTATGGCAAGCTTGTATTTTTTTAATTTTCTCAGAATGCCTATGACGTAATGTTCCGGGAGTTTAGCTAATTGTAGCTGATTATGTTGCCGTCGTTTTCGTTCAACCCGCAAACATTTATCTGGCTCAAGTCAGTTGCAATCTAGCTTTAAAACTGGAAGGAGGTTTTTTCCGCACTGAGTGAAGCACGCGCTCGGTCACGTTCCTTCAGCTTCAGCACCCAGTTCGGTCTGGACCTTGTCATGTAAGTAAAAAATAAATATATAAAATTAGTATTTAATAAAATTATTGTATTGTATTCTTTGATTTTCGTACTAGTCAATCTAATTAGCCACTTAGATTTTTGCTAGCTTTGTTTTTTTCTATTTTTTAGTGAATGAATAGATTTATTTTATTTGTTCATTTTTTTTCAGGCAACGTTTTGTAAAAGACGATGATATTCTTCGAATTCTTCATGAGCTGTCTGAAGAGGAGCGTGAAGAAGAAAACATTGATGATTCTGACATCGATATTGAATACGAAGAAGAAACTGTGGAACATCAGTATGATTAAAACGAATCAAATCTATCCGCTGAATTTGAGGATGAAGATGCAATGGATGTCATAGTCTGATTATGTGATCGTAAATGATAGTCTGTTAAGATAGAAAATGAAAAAATATTTTCTCGTAAAAAGATTTCTTGCATTTGTTTCAATAAATTTTCCAAACCCTTTAATTATAAGTTATTGCATTTCAAGTTTATATACTACAAGCCAATAAATGACAAATAATAATACAGAGTAACTATTTTTTTCTAAAATAAACATCTCATTCCAACAAATAGCCAAAAAATTGAAGTTTGGATGCAATTTTTGATTTCCGCATTCAGTGCGGCAGGCGCCCAGTCTTGTAAGTTAGAAAGGCGCGCCCGACTGTAGGTTAAACTGTATAAAAAAAAATTTTTTTCTCTTATTTTACATTTTTTATATATATATTTTTTTAAATTAAATTAGACACTAAAAAAAAGCAGGTCACTGGTCATGGAAATAGCGGCTGTTCATGTTGTCTGAAATAAAAAAAATCGAATGGATCATTGTTCAGTAGGGATGTCGCTATCGTCCCTACTAAAATTAATCAATGTCATCAAAAAAAAATATGGCAGACTAGAAAAAAAGTTTGTTTTTTGTTAAAAATCGTTTAAAAAAAATAAGAAAATATTTTCGAAAATAAGCAATTTTAGTACGGACGATAACCATTAATGAGTAGAAGAGGCTAATCTAAAATTCAAATTAAAAGAAATATTACTTAATGAAACTAATTATGATTTAAAAAAATATCTCGGGTAAAAATTTGACTAAAATTACTGTTTATTTTTTATGAAAAACAAACTGATTACTTGTGACTTCTCCTATACGTGTACTTACATGTCTCACTGGAGTAATAAAATTATTATTAAAATTATTATTATAAATTTCAAAGCAATCGGTTGAATACTTTTTTTTTAGGACCATGACAGTTTTAGAAAATAATGTTTCCAGAAAAATGCGTTTAAAGTTTCAAGAGCCAACAAGTCGCTTACGGCGCGTCGGCCACTATATGAGTTGTAATTTATTTAAAACTAGGAATTTCGGTCTCTATTTTTCACAGAATATTTTCGATAGGTTTTACTATTGAAATATGAAACAAAAAAAATCGATTTTTCGAAGTGGTCACATAAGAATACTCCCTTAAATATGTGTTTAAGAGAGAATGATATTTACAGTGAATATAATGACACGATTTCATGTCTAAATAATCCTTAATAACACGTCAGGCATCCTATTGTTATTACTATCAATATAATTCGTTGAAGTATGTTGATAACTGATATGTGCAATTTCACCTTTCCTATAATTATATTAAATCAGCAGATACATATATAATGGTTATTACAATTTGATGATTTTAATACAAGCAAAAGAAAAAACGAACACCGTTTTCTTACAGCGGACACGCTATTAAACTGTCTAATTTGAAAATGTAATCTTATACAAGGTTTAACGCAAATTAACTGCTTAGTAAGAGTCTATGAAAAAAACTACCATGTGTATAGAAAAAAACTCACAAATGGCTATCGATTGTCCTGGCGTACATATATCAATACTAGGCCGATTTTACAAACGAGTATGTAGATTGTAGAATCTCAACTTGTTTCGAGAAGTACTTTTAATATTAATGATATAGATACAGTTAGTTATTAAAAATCGATTACCTAATAGCTAATAATGGCATGCAAATGCGTTGCATAAACACACAAAAGCTTTGAAAAGTAGAAAGTCTTACATGGCATGCTTCTATAAAGGCACAATGAAATAAAATTAATTTGTTCCAAATCTATTTTAATAATACATGAAAGCTGTCATACAATTTTCAAATGTTTAACACAAATAGATCTGGTGCAATTAATGAGTGTTCACTTTGTAATGTTCAGAAAAGCTTAAGACTGATGATTCACCCTCACAAGAAAATTTGTAAAAGTATGTAATGATCGTTTTGCAACTTGTTTTTGATTATTTTCATAGGGTTGATCATCTATATAGCTTACAATCATGTGAAGTTTAAGAGTTAAGCGTACATTTATTCCGAAAAATACTTCCAATAAAAATGACAACTAATTTCGATCAAAGGAATTAATGTTGATTTATTTGTGTTCTCTTCCACTGGAAGTTTTTTTCAGAACGTTTAAGCATTGACGAAATTCATCTAAGCATACAGTTCAAAATAGACACAACTGATTATCACATTTGTCTAATTGATCTACAACCTACAATATAATACCTCAATTACACTAAAAACACTGGCTGTAATATATGATGCAATCAAAAACACCACACCAGATAATTATAACTCAAGGCAGGTACTTACTAACACCGGAAGTGGTTTTATCCTGAATAACTGCGATTAAACAAACGGAAAACAGAACAATTAATTTTACAATATTATTCACATTTCCTAGTCAAATCATGTGTGTATGTGAATTGTTTCTGAAACGTCTCAGATTTCTTCAAATTCATACAGTTTAAAGTGTAAAGTGACACTAACCATTTATATATTCCGGGCGGAATTATTTGAGTTGTCCAAATAAAATTCAGTTTGAAAAGTATAGCAACGTGATCTTTGTGTTATAATAAGAAAAGGAATTTATCTAATATTGTAATTATTAATGTTTTACAATGAGTTCATATTTAAATTGAAAGAAAATATATTATTGTACCCTGCGGACCTCTTTATTTTCGACAATAGGGTAGAATATATTTTGACTGTTAGAAGACGTATCAGAAAAAATTAACAATAGCTGAAAGTTGGAGGCTGAAAGAAACAATCCTCATTTATTTAAACGATAAATGCGAGTGTGTACCCAAAAATATTATCTGGTGTGATGACATAAACCATTTAAAGGAAACGTAACAATTGAAAAACAACTAAAATGTAAATAAAATAAAAAACATGTAAAACACGAACTATTAAAAATAAAAAATAACACCGAAAATTAAAATACACAGACAATATTTGGTAGCAATGGCTGCATCGCGACAGGTTGAGGAGAATAGTCAAAGTAATCTAATTTGTAAAAAATGAGCTATATAAATACCGTTGGATTAAAAAACGAAGACACTTTAATATATACTTGGATTTTCTTTATACGTATTGCCTACAAATACAATATTTTTCTTGAGTAATAACGGCGGTATTCATTGGCAATGGAACTAACTAATAAAGTGCGTACATTTTAAAAGAATCGAAAAAAAGGATTGAAATAAAATCTATAAGAAATCTAGATCATAAAGTACTCGTATAGAAAAAAAACACGCTTCTCAGATTCTAATCTGTGGACTAGTGAAACTATTATCTGAATTTTATTTGTAAAATAATAATAATATTAATAGACTGACAGCTGATAGCTTTTAAACCATTATTAAAAATATAATACTTACTATTCAAAAGCGTGATAACGGTTTTTTAAGTTGTTATATTATTGAACAAAGTAGTTTCCATAATATTATTTAAATATGTACTGTTAAAAATTGTCGTATGTAGATTAAAAAAAAACAATTTACGTTATGAATATCATACTTCCAGAACTTGCTGTTCCGACAGACGTTGTCCTGTCTAAATTTCAATAAATTTGTTAGTGATCGTTTGGTGAATTTGTGAAAGGCTATAGAAATAAAATACGTATACTCGTGTACACGGCAGCGACTACATAGTGCGAGATCCGGCAATACAAATATATACTCCCATCTGTTATTTAATTATTATTTTTTTTAAATGAAAGGTTATTTTATTACCTATCCGACGGTACTATAGGTTGATTAAACAAAAATGGGTCCATGGATAGTTTTTAAGGGTTGAAAAATGTTTTTGGGCCCCAAAATACCGAAAAACTTCTCCGAATCGTTTCAAAAACCCTCTGGTAGCAATTAAAAAGTGCCCCTAAAATTTTAATAAAATAGGCCAAACAGATTAGAACTTACAAATTTTTTGAAAACACTAATTTGCTGATAGTGACTCATTTACTGAAGGGTGTCTTTTATTCAGTGTAGACGTTAGATTGATAATAATATTGCAATTAAGAAAAAAAACATATTTTATGGGGTGGGATCAATGGAGCGCGCATACATGATCGGAAAAAAATTCTTTCAGAAAACTTAACATCTAAAATCTAGGCAACCATGGATGGAACCCACTTTTGTTTAGGCAACCTAGTACTCGGTAACAACAACCTATTGCTCCACCGTATTGCAGTCTTGCCTAGCGGGGCTACGCCTGACAATCAGCTATCAAACGACATTAGCGCACGTAATAGCAAAGATCACATAAAATTATCATTACTCTCAACACATCCTTCCAATGGTAAAATGCATCATAAAATTGTAAAATTTTAAAGTCCAACAAACATAAATACATATTATTGATACACTGACACTTTCTGTTTATAATTATTACTTCAGGAGGTATTCGTTTTTATTTTGAATAAAAATGTTCTGATTTCAGTGGCAATAACTTCGTAGCAAATGTCAAGATTCTAGAATTATATGACAAAATAGTTTTTAAAATAACGATTAAAAAAAATTTTAATAGTATTCTGAATCACCTGTTGATAATAAAAAGCGATTATGCAATCCGATCACTAAGGAAGAAACATGTTATACTCTCAGTGGATCCGAGTTAAACAGCTGTTAATTAGTTACAGTTTTGGAAAAACATTCAAATAGAAAACGTTCTTTTGAATCAATTCGTGCAAAAATAGTGTGATGAACATTCAAACAAGTTTTGTGATCAATAGTATTGATTACGATTTACGAGTGAGATTAATTTTAATATGAATGAAAAACTCTTAATGAATTCACAGCGCTTTCAAAAGCATACGACCTTGTGTCACTTATAAAAAACTAATTTTTATCCAAAACATAAAGTACTGAAATAGTGTAATTTACAACAAAATGATTCACAGCGCTTTTAAATCACAGCAAAAGTGAAAATATTTCTACTCAGTACTTGTGAAGTATGTACTTCATATTTATAAAAGCCGAAGCTGTCAGTTTTGTTGGAAATAATTTTGTTTTTACGTTCCTAACTTCCTCAAAATTTTTCATACTTCATTGTTTAGTTATGAGGATATAAATCCTAATTGGATGCTCAAACATAATAGTTTCCGATTGGTTTCAAGTAGCAAATAGACTTAGTGAAAATTTTTCCTTTTCGTGCTCGTTTTTTGCTGATAAAACTATTCGGATTTTTTCCAATTTCAATCCTATTTCATTCATACAATATATGTATTTATCGATGTTTTCTAAGTAGTTATACATATGTACTATGTGTCTTACATCCTTGTTAGCAACACGTCTGAGGACATGGAAATATTGATTCGAATGTAGATTTAAATTACAATCGGCTAATGACTGCTTCCGTATAAATACTCAAAGTAGGTACGTCATGCCATTCAATGACAAAATTGTAATTCAAAATAACTATACTTTGTCACCATTAGAATACGACGATGGAAAAATATCGAGTACTGAATCAGCTTTGTTCAACCTGATAGCCACGTTTAGAAACTAAGAATAAATGAAGGTTTTAGACAAAATTAAGTTGAATTAGTTCTGATTTATGGCTGTCATGAAGAGTGTATTGAGTCCATAGAGAGTGTTAATTGATTAGTTTCCTATAATTTATGCCGACACATAGATGCGTCGGAATCGCCGAACTGACAATAATTCGAACGAAGAAAAGAAAAATACAAATCCCCCAGGATCTGGAATAATAGAATAAAGTGTGAGAATTCATACTTCACGTTATTAGATTTGTCAAAAATAAATTTTAAAAAATCTGGAATGAAAAATAAAATAAAATGAATCACAAACGTAACTTAATATTTCATATACAGGTATTCAAAAAGTCCGGCAACACTGAAATATCTCAAAGGAATGACGTTTTCATAGAAAATGTTCCGAATAAAAGTTTCTCAATTCCAAGGAATTCTTATTTTGGTGACAAAAATGTCACCCCTGGGGTGTCCCCGCGGGGAGCTAGGGTCAACTCTAAAATTTCAAACGGCACACTCTATTTTTTCTCTATTAATTCGTATTTTCCAGACAAAAATTAACATCTTTCGTTCAAGTTTTTTTTTTTTATTCGGAACATTTTCCATGAAAGCACCAATCCTTTGAGATATTTCAGCGTTACCAGACTTTATGAACACTCTGTATAAGAAATTTCACTCGGTCGTGTATGTTGCGATACATGCCTTTTTAAATGAGGTACTTCTACAAATTGTTTAAAAATAATTGCTTCACTTTTTGTAAGTATTATGTTATTTTAATTTTCCATCGTAATTTCAACAGTTTAAAAGTCACTGGTAATTTTCTGCGTTTCCTTGCAAATGAATTACATATACGCAAATCTGTGACGGCAAATGTTCAATTCCACACTTGGAAATGGAAATACTGGTTGGCAGAACGAAATGAAATACGGACGAGATTTTGATATATTTGTTTAATGATTCATAATACAATTTCAGCTGAAAAGGGAGAGAATTACGGTACGGGTGGCTTCGACATGGCGGTTTTATACATTAAATGCGAATTTCTCACATAAATCACGTCAGACCATTTGAACCAAATTACACACAAAAGGACGAAAAACTCTAACAAATGCTCGTACCCTACGTATAAATTAAAAGAAATAATAAAAACAAAACTGGTTAATTTTTGTAGCTGCAAGTCAGTGACTTATTATCAACTGGAATCTCCAATATAGAAAAACTCCGTCGGTCACTTTGCCCTGTTTCCTTTTAAACTAATTTCTTTATTATCAACTTCAATCTGGCGGCTACGGAGTGACTCAAATATGCAGGAGGTAGCTAAGATCGATATCATAAAGTAAAAATGTTTTTTGGTGAAGTTTATATTGGGTATTTTAGTTTTTAAAACACCGTTAAGTGTCAAAATGGGATTTGACTGACAAAATTTTATTTTAATTGATTTTTTTTTAATTATATTTGATCTCTTTGAAAATCGATTATTGGGAGTTTTCGGTTGGTATCTACGTAAACATAAAAAAAAAAATAATGACGGCCAAAAATGAAATATGTTGCAAATATAATATTAGGGAATCAAGAAAAGTGGAGACGCGGATATAACTAGTATTCAATATAATAAATAGCTTTATAATTTTTCAGACAAAATGTTTATACACTTTCGAGCTCATAGCATGATTCTGGGGGGCATAATAAATAAATAAAAGAGAAATTAAAATAATCAAAATAAATAAACAAATAAGTTTAGTGTAAATATTGACACAAACACATTGTTATATCTGTTATTTAAGTAGAATCTTGACTATTATCGCAGATTTCTGAAACCTGCTTATATAATAATAATTATTGTTGGCAAAGGGTGCGATAGCGACATTACATTTCATAGAGAATTTACGCAGGACGCATACATACCAAACTTTGAATATAACTTATATGAAAATAATGATTCTATATACACAAACGAAAAATAGTGACTCGTTTTGTGCTTTTTCATAAAAAATAAAACAGTTTTGAAAATTCCAAACCATTTTATAATAAATCAGAAATGTTTATTGCATAACGCTTTTGTACAAAATGTCTCACGACAATAGTGTTAATAACCTTAGTAGTTGAAGTACATTTGAAGTACATTTCGCATTAAATAATTTTAAAAAAATTGATGGTGATGTACAAAAATAACACCTATTCCCTAAACCACCACTAATACATTAAATTTTAATTTTAACTCGCGTTTTTAGTTTTATTTAAATTAAGCGTTAAATTTATTGTTAAATATTTTAAGGAAAAATATTTGCTCCAAAAACAAAAATGCACGGGGTTTGCTGTAACAGCAAAACATTGGAGTTCTGAGCCGACATACAATAATCGAGGTTCTACTGTAACCATAGTCTGCGGGGATAATTATTACATTGATGGTACGATATTTACCTCACATGGTGGAGGCGCACTTCGATACGATGGAACTATTTTAAATGTCACCGACCCACGAGCCTCGCGCTGAAAACAGAAACATTATAAATTACACTTATGCACATCAAGTAACATTACTATAGATAGATGTATAGATCAGATCCTTGATGATAAATAATTATATAAAGATGACTAGAGGATTTAGAATCAATAACTTAGTCAAGACGAAATATCATTCGCGACGTTTCGTATCTTATATTGATACTTCATCAGGCTCTCTTAATTAACTCTCTTAACATATTCAGCTTAAATTATCTTGTCAGATTCATTGTCTAATGTTATTATAACAAATCAACTCTTGTTCTACAAGATAATTTAAGCCGAATATATTAAGAGAGTTAATTATGAGCGCCTGATGAAGTATCAATATAAGATACGAAACGTTGCGAATGATAATTCGTCTTGACTAAGTTATTGATCCTAAATCCTCTAGTCATCTTTATATAATTACCATAGATCTTTGGCTGTGAAATATCGCACATTATAGTAATATTTTTCTACGTGTGTGTGTGTGTGTAAATGTATATTTTTGAATTTCTCGAATTCGTCATATTATAAACGACATTATAGATAGACGCTCGAGTTACAATCTTACGTAGTAGACACGAGTTACTGATTCAAGTTCGCACTCGAGTACCAGTATTTTAGAGTCGAGTCCGAACACGGATCTTTTCTTACGGCTGTCGGAACGCTCTGAATTTAAGCTAAAAATACAGCTTCGGCTGTCAACTGATTGTAGACTTATTCGTCAACATTATGCAAAAATTCTTTCTCGATAAGGAAGATAAAGGACAAATGGACTACTTTTGTAATTTATGTACGATTTACTAGAAAAAATTTGGCATTAATGGTGCTAAAAAAACACACGTTTTCAATGTCACACTACGACCTTATTCGTACTTATTTCACAAAACTGTTCCATCACATACCTAAAGTGACTCTTCCTTTTTCGGAAAAGTTTTTGAAATCTTCAAAATATTTCCAAAAATTAGAGTAATCAATTGACAACGGCATCCTTGCAAAAAAAAATTTTAGCCTCGTAGTTGGCACCAGCCAAAAAATGAAACGTGCGGATGATTTGAGCGAGACAGAGCTAAAGAAGGTCACACCCACAATATGTCTTTTGCCTTGTCCCTTACCGCTGGGTAAAATTCAGAGCGTTCCGACAGCCTTAATGTCTGTCCCAAAGCCGAACGTCGGATTTCCTATTTCCAGAATTATTGTTATTTGCGGCAGGATTAAATTTGGCACCGCATATTGATATGAAAGTACCTACGCGTTGAAATCGACATTTTGATGTCAATATTATTTATGTAGTCGATAAGAAGACAATTCAAAAAATGGCCGGAAATGATGACAATATCATACGATCTAGCAGAATAAAAATAATTAATTCTTGTGGCTCCCTATTTATCTGTACTAATGCCAATACTATCTAACAGTCACATGTCTCCGTGTATTTAATACATTGTTAGAAATTCTACGGTAGGCTTTCCGTCTATAACGAGAACGAACCGATTTGAATAATAAACAATTTGGTAGTTACATCACTACTTGGATGCTTAGAAGTATTTTATGTAATACGTACAAGTATTTTTTGTAGCGCGTTCACAGATTGGTTGATCACGGGTATTCCGTTGATTTCCCGAATTTCGTCACCGACGTGAAGTGTGGCCTGCCGATGGATCATACCGCCATGCATGATGCGCGCTACTATACATTTTCCGTCTTCGTTCATCTTGAGCGTGATGCCCTGTAACACGAACACTCAGCATTATTATTGTGCCTATCTCCACTAAGCAACGCCAAAACATTCGTAGACAATGGATATTTGAAACTAAAATGGATGTTAAGAATTCATAATTAGTGTATTTGCCATATGGCATACACTATTGGCGTCGGTCGGATGGCGGGACCTAGGGGTCGGACCAAAATTTCTCGACGTTTCATAACCTCCTAAACACTTTGGCACCATTTTTGAAAATGTTTATATATATATGTATATATATATATATATTTATATACGTATATATATATATATATATATTGTGTGCGGGCAATAACTTTCGAAAGAGTTAATTGATTTTAACGAAATTTGGCCCACATATTGGAATCCGTCACCGCAAGAAGCCTATTTAAAATGGGCGTAATCGGGCCATTTTAAGGGTAGTTTTTAGGGGTTGAAAAATGTTTTTGGGGCCCCAAAATACCGAAAAAATTCTCAGAATCGTTTCAAAATTGACATTTAACCCTTTAGTAGTAATTAAAAAGTGTCCTTAAAATTTTAATAAAATCGGCCCGACAGGACCGGACTTACAAATTTTATGAAAACACTTGTTTGCAGATAGTGAATTATTTACTGAAAATTGTGTATAATTTGATATAGAGGTTCGATTGATAATAATATTGCAATTAAGAAAAAAAAATGTTATTTTAAGGGGTGTATTAAGGAGTCAAATTTTTTATTTTGCCCAAAAACCAACTTAAGTTCGCATAATAAAGCCACACTGCCTGTATAAGCAAATACACTATATTGTCGGCAGGGTTTTGGCACTGCGATCCGGGTTTTAGTGTATTTGCCATAAGGCAACATACACTATTGGCGTTGGTCGGATGGCGGGACCTAGGGGTCGGACCAAAATTTCTCGACGTTTCATAACCTCCTAAACACTTTGGCACCATTTTTGAAAATGTTTATATATATATATATATATATATATATATATATATATATATGTGTGTGTGTGTGTGCGCGCAATAACTTTCGAAAGAGTTAATTGATTTTAACGAAATTTGGTCCACGTGGTGAAATCCATCACCGCAAGAAGCCTATTTAAAATGGGCGTAATTGGGGCATTTTAAGGGTAGTTTTTAGGGGTTGAAAAATGTTTTTGGGCTCCAAAATACCGAAAAAATTCTCAGAATCGTTTCAAAATTGACATTTAACCCTTTAGTAGTAATTAAAAGGTGTCCCTAAAATTTAAATAAAATCGGCCCGACAGGACCAGACTTACAAATTTTATGAAAACACTAGTTTACAAATAGTGAATTGTTTACTGAAAGTTGTATATAATTTGGTATAGAGGTTCGATTTATAATAATATTGCAATTAAGAAAAAAAATGTTATTTTAAGGGGTGTATTAAGGAGTAAATTTTTTTATTTTGCCCAAAAACCAACTTAAGCTCGCAAAATAAAGCCACACTGCCTCTATTAGCAAATACACTATATTGTCGGCAGGGTTGTGGCACTGCGACCCGGGTTTTTTTATTTTGTTGACTTGATTTGAAAATAGCAAATACTGTTACGATGTTAATTATGGATCGCCGATAGAAAACGGGCCAGTTCCCATACACTTATCAGAGAACTGATACAGTTTGGCCAGTTCTCTGTTTAATATTAACAATTTGTAATTTTACTCTATAACAACATATTGTCTACTATAACAATTTAATCTTACATCGGTCATGTTTTCATTGGCGTACAATTTGTGTGAAATAACGATAATTTTGCAATGGAAACTCTAATTAGGATGCAGATTTCACTTATCTTAAGTTAATCCAGGTAATTAGCGATTTATAATTTTATGCAATGGAAATTTACAATAACAAACAATTTTTAATCGAAACTTTACATCGACAGAAACATGACCTTATAATATCACATATTTTTAGAGCTCTATCACAATTTTATATCGAATCACACCGAAGTTTTTCGAGAGTTAAATTACTCCAGCACAGACAGTTAGATGCAGTCACAAATGTGCCAAGAAAATTTCTAAATGATGTGAAACTTAGAGATTTTATTTTCTGACCGCATACGCTTGTCTTCCAATAAACATCAGTAATGTGTGCGTTATTCAATAAATTCAAATTTCAACATTTTTAGTGCTCCGTACTCCGTATTATTGCACATAAATATCTATAATAAAGGCTTATTTAAATGTAAAGAAGAGTTCTAGTCGTGGACCGTGGTTGTTCACTATTCACGGTGCGATATCATTGCGCACGAATTGTCCCAGCTAAGTTCTCGCAAACCACTGTGCACTATATTTACACGAATCATTTCGAGCCCTTTTCGACCCCTCTCTATCTCCGAGGCTAGTTGCATTACAGAACTGATTTTTTCAGTGAGGGAGGAATATGGTTACCGTAAAGAAGTAGTATGTCAAATTTCATACATCTAGGTGGATACGTTTTAAAAAAATCACGATTTTGAGTATTCACTGACCATAGTAATTCGCAAGCATCTATAGGTAGTACAACCAATGACTACTAAGTCTAAGACAGCGTGAGCGTCTGAATGGACAATCAAAAATTTGCACAATAACATTCTTATAATGTACAATTTTCAATTAAAAGTTGAATTGTCACATTGTACATAAAAATGTGACGTTGTTAAAGTACTATGTATTATGCACTTGAAAAACGATTGGAAATCGATCGAACAATACAAGTTTCGACTAATAGCTTTGATGACTCGACACAAAACAGAACACAAGAGAATGCGAATAAACTTAATGAGCTTTCTTCGTTTAAAGTATCTAAGCCGTATATATTTATAAAGCGTTTATATTTGTTCGCATAGTGTGTACACACCTTTACTGGATGTAGCTGAATTTAACTAGTAGAGTGAACAAACTCGAAAAAAATTTGTACCGCCATAAAATACAGAGCCAACAGTCAATTTAACGCGTTTGAAAGTTGCTAAATCTTTCCGAGTGAAAATACGTAATTATTTTTTATGCTGACAGTGTGAAGGGTGCAATACTATCAGGTGTTCAAATAATTTATAATTTACCATATACTATCTGTTCATATTATATTGAATTCTGGATGAGCGAGTTTTGCTGGGAAGAGTTCAATAAAGATATTATTTGTATACTATGTGTTGATATTGAATTTGTATTATTTTCCTAGGATGATCTTTCCGTAACATAATTAACACTTGTTCTGTTAAATATTCCAATGTGTAACAAAATACTCGAGTGTGAATTTTAATCCCCTATAATGTAGTCTTACTCTGTAAATATTAGGCGGTTATTTTGATATCTACCGTCGTTATTTTTTTTGCTTACTGAAAAATTTGCGAAAACCGATTTTCAGTGATTGAATATACCTATATAAAAATGTTCAATTCGAATGAAATTTCGCTCGTCCATAACTATTTTCACATTCGCCACCTATTTGAAAACATATTAGCAGGACTTGATATGTACGTTACATGTAAAAAAAATCTTGCAACTCGATATTCACCGTCTTCCAAATGTCCAGTTGGCGTCAAACTTTGCAGTCGTATGTAGTTTTGATGACAATATATTATTCTAATATTTTGGCTGTAATAACATTTATATAATAAACAAAAACAAGCGGAAATTAAAGAACAAGTGGTGGGAGTAATGGTTTTGATGGTGGGAAAACATGTCTCTATCCGTCTAAAATTTAAAACAATATAATATATATTGACTAAAAACTTGAAATTTGCTTAAAAAATGCTAATATCAAC
Source organism: Venustoraphidia nigricollis (assembly GCA_034508555.1). NCBI lineage: Eukaryota > Metazoa > Arthropoda > Insecta > Raphidioptera > Raphidiidae > Venustoraphidia > Venustoraphidia nigricollis. The sequence goes on along the minus strand of JAVRKA010000003.1, from coordinate 14,153,060 downwards.
GCACTAAAAGTCGAAAAAAAAATTCATTCTCCTCTATAATGTTTGGAATGAAATGAATTATACATAAAGTACGTGACACACATTTCTAAACGTTATAGGAAAGATAGAAATGTATTTTCTACTTTTTAATGATTTGATATAAACTAATTTTTAGATACATGTTAAGTATTAATTTTAAAAGTATTTTTCTCCTGTAATGTCAAATCTTAATTAATGTTTTTTTCATAGCTACCTACTGAAACACACAAATATATCAATTTTCAAATAAAATACATAGTTGTATTTTAATAACAGACTATGTGTACACCTGTGCAAAATTTTGAATGTATTTTTACTATAGTTTTTCAAATTTCAAATTTTGATTTAGACCTATGAAGTCAGAAGTGCCACTACCTTCTGTTTAAATTCAGTTCAGTATTAATCAGAACTGTTAGTAAAATATCTACTAGATATGGATTGTGTTTTAAAATAGGCCCATTTGTTATTTGTCACTTTTTTGTACTAACAATAAAAAAACCTTTGTTACTGAAATTTAGTCAAGTATACGCTACGCGCGCCAGAAAGAACGTTAAATGAAGCCGAGTTCATTTAGATTTCGTGGTCCGTACAAGCGCTGTAAACCAATTTAATTTTTGATACTAGACGCTAAACCTTTTCAGGATTAACGTGATTCTCTGTAACTCGTGTATATTGGATTTTCTGTGACTGAAATATTATGAAATCCGTTTTGTATTGAATTGGTTTTCATAGGATACCTAGAGTTTGATTTGCTATAGATCTGTTAAATTATAGTTTACCCAATGTATATTTAACCTAATTATTCCTATCTACTGTTATCTGCTTAATTTTATAGCAAAGTCATCTTCTAATTTGGAACACTTCGAATATTAAACTTATTGAATTTTAGTATAGATGCTCTTGCTAATCTTTGGATTCCAATCGGAAAGAAAAACCATAAATCCTTATCGCGAAATCGAACAAAATTATAGGACACTCCTTTGCTCTCTATAAAATTTTAAATTGCTAAAAAAAAATTCACGGTTATATGTTTCATAGATCTGGGGAATCAAAGTTTAATATAAAATTCTCGAAACTCGTCTCAAATGTCAATTTTTATATCAATTATAGGATCACTTTTTTGTCTTTCTGTCTGTTCGCCGTGTCATATATAGTTTTGTAAAACTTGACACATGTTTGGTAAAAGTTCAGAAATATAACTGTCAAAAAATTCTAAAATAAAACAGAAAACTTTGAAAAAAAACTTTTTGTTGCATACTATAATGCTTGTTATTTTTGTTAAATAAAATATTGGTAAAAAAGTGTTTACAGACAAGCTTTTATAGGCATGTACTAAAATAGTAAAATATTTTTTTTATATTTAGGTTCATAATTGACTAATAAGTGATCACAAAGTTTACAGCCTACGCTTTTATAATTATAAATCTATAGTATTAAAAATTATTTTTTCCTTTTTAGTGTATTTCAATAAAAGCTTGTCTTTAAGAAATTTTTTTACGAATATTTTTTGTTCTTTTTAAACTAAAATTTTTACTATTACTCGTCAAACTCTTTCATTTGACAGCTATGTCAAAAGGGTTGTGAAGAAAAGGTACTCCATTTTGGGGCGTTCGCCATATTGGATTTATGGTCTGTCAACGGACTTATGCACATGTGCAAAATTTCAAAGCTTAATTAGATCTGGTCGAAATTTTTCTTGCAAGATTTGAGTCAAACTGACTGACTGACAGAGATGAAAAGTTAAATAAAAGCTTGTAAAAAAATATTCATTCTATAAAGTTTTAAACGTAATTTAATTTATATTTAAGTTAAATAGTCTAGACTGCCGGATCGTAAAATATGATTAGTTGGCCTAGATATATATTTTAATGAAAAGTCACGACAGACTTTGTTCAAAACATACATCTTTAGCTGTTTAGATACATATAGAGTAAACGATAAATTTACTTTTCGATTTCACAAACACTGTATACGCGGTAGCCACGTCTCGAGAGACTTATATAATGCAAAGAAACTATACCAACTCAAAATCCCTATTATATCTACGATAGGAAAAGTTAATGCGGACAGGAAAAAATGAATCAGCAAGTTATTACAAAAAATGTTAGAGTGCTGCTATGAAAATATATTGTATATAAGCCTCTGTCTTTCATAATATTTGAACTGACGGTTTGCAACAGGATGAGCCAACCTTGTATAAACTGAGTATCAGAACGGAATAAAAGAAAGGCACCTATAATTCTTAAGATTATAGAGTACACCTTCACTCTGGCCTAAATATTATATTGATGACAGTTTGATACTCAAATTCATACATCAGTGCATATAACCCAGTTGCTGCGCGTCTATTAAACCACCAAAAACAAGTGGGTTTTCAAGCTTTACCGAAAAAAAGTGAGATATAGGAAGGTACCAAGTTTACATTTATTTATAATAAAAATCTGCCCAGTAAAAACTTGACAACTTCTTAGATCCCACTTCTGTTTGGCCTTTTTTTCACATTTATGTTTTTGGTGGGATTTCAATACTTTTTATAAAGTTATTTTCTTACTTATTCTACTTAAAGTGTATTATTTAGACACATAATATTTTATTTATATATCACACTGTATATCACACGATTAAACTCGAGTAATCTTCGGATGACCGGTTGATGCATTCGGGTCGATATTTCTAGCACCGACTAGACTAGACTAATTTACAAGCCTCTAGTCACTAGAGACTTGTAAATTATGATGATCTATCAGGGTTTTTTCAGTTAGTCAATTAGTGAGTGCCCAAAATCGTGTTTTTTTGGACACTCACATCTTAGAAAATATTCCACCTAGAAATCTGGAATACTGCTTCTTTATGTTAGCCTACCACTCTGAAAAAATTCAGTTTTATAACGTAACTAATCTCAAAGATAGACGAGGGGTCGAAAATGGCTCAAAATGGTTCGTGTAAATATAGTGTAGAGTGCTTTGCAAGGATTTGGTCCGTGTACTCCGTGCGCTATGATACAGAAAAAAGTATCTGACAGGGTCAAGTGGAAATTTATATAATGGCTTACAAAAACATAGCTTTGAAATATTTTTTTTTCGGTTGTCACTACGATGAAAAGTTTGGTGGGAGCAGAAGCTACGATTTCGGAGTTTCAGAATAAGAAAGTGTCTCATTGAGACCTGGTAATTTCTTTACAGGTCATTTTGTTGAGGATTTTTATAGTTTCCTAATTATTTCTACAGAAATGTCGACAGTTTTTCTTATAAATTGTCTGTTTGTCCTAAATTCCTACCATTTGACCGCTTGCGCTGTGTGAAAAACATTTATGATATGCTAAACACAGTTTTCGCACAGAAAGTTGTGATCTTATACTCTACAGTCACAGAGTCTAGTTGGTAAACATTAATAATGATAAAGTGAACGGTGTGTTGGTGATAAGGGTAACACTTGAAAACGAAAAGAAGATTACACCAATTCAATTAAATTTATGAACAAAAGGAAAACAGTAGAAAGAATGATTTAGATCTTAAGATTGCAAAAGTTACTGAAGTTAACATTGCGGTAGCTTCACACGCGTATTTTTTATTTTTATTGCTGAGATGGCTGTGGTTTTTTATTAATGAAGAACTATTTTTTCTTCACCTGCAAATATTGTTCAAGATTAAGTACAGATGCCATGTAACACCGTTGAATTATGAACAAAATATAATGAGTGTTTCACACTGAGGTTTTTGCCACTTATCATTTATACTACGGTCCTTTTGAACAGCACAATTGCCCGACTACTTATAGTTCAATAAATTGTTGATCAATTCAACACATACACGTTTCTAATTTAATTAAAAATAATCGACATTTTGACCAATATATGTGTTTATTTGAAAAGTTATAAATAATTATAGTTATTGAGATATTTTTTTTTTATTTTTACTTATTTGATTTTCAGGTTAAATTTTTATTGAAAAAAAAAAATGTTAATTTAGTGCTTTTTACAGTGTTTTATATATAATTACATAGAATTTTTAGTTCTATACCTTGAACAGGGCCAATGTATTGGGTCAAAACGTTAATTAAAGATTGCGGAAGACACATGTAAAGCATAAACTTGCATGAAGCACACCACGGTTCGTGAATTTAATGGAATATCGCATATTAGACAATCACTTGCAACCAATAGCTACCAACAACTGTCAGTCGGTCGCCTGCAATTTATGTCGTTTTCATTAACTAATTTGATAGAACTACTTGACAACTGCCAAATGTCTACTGTACACTACGAAACCTGCATTAAAGTTTGATGGTTTGTCCAGGTTTATGGGACATCGTACAGGTTGCCAGTTTGTGCAGGCTTATGCTTTTCAAATGGGCACGGTTTTTCATTTTAATTAAATTTCAAATCATTGGTCTGCTGAATTTATTGGTTAACCTAATACAATTTACGTAAATTTGAGACATCGTACATTATAGGTACAATAAAGAACTTGTTGATATTAAAAAATATAAATTTCTGGACAACGCAAGTTCAAATCTTTGTAAATATAAAATTAAATGTAAATAAATAAAAAACAATAAAATTATTACTTAATCAAAACGTGTCTAAATATGATCACAACGAGATTACAAATTGAATTCATTTAACTTGTTTGTTTCTAAAGCGTAGCTAATAGAAACTTAAAACAATATTGTGGTCGACAATTAATTTATTATTAATGTTGTCTGAAAAAAATCCAACAATATGAATCAGGACTAAAAGCGTAGTCCTGCTACCTATGAATTACGTACCATTGGTTCATCGGTATTCTTTTGAAACTGAACAAGCCGCACTCTGGTGACATTTTCCATCTCGATCTCGCCATTAGGTCCATCCAAGTCATCGCCGCCATTAAGGTAGGGCATGAGAGGTGGCGGTGTGACCCGCATGGCATCTTCGCCGTACACCTCATGTGCTACCACGTCGTGCGCTTGTAGCAATGCCTGCAATCAAAATATACAACCGTTGTTAAAAGTTGAAGATAATAGCTGTAGGGAAAAATTGCTCTGACAGAAGTCAGAACTATGCCGTTAAAACTTTTTTGAGTAGAATTGTTAACAATACATAATAATATAGCCATTGAAAGCGATGTTTGTTAGATTGACTGAACTCTTAGAGCTATTCCTCACCGAGTCACCAATGGCAACTTAACTGGTTGTAATGTCCGCATGTAGTTACATCATATAATGAAACGTGCATTATTCGGCTTTCAGTCAGTCCGGCTGGCAGTTTGGGGAAGCTGCCAGCAACTACAAGCGTAACATATTTCGGCAGTTCAACCTACACTATTCATTTAATACATTACATCTCCAAACACTATATCCAGAGTAGTTTATTTAAAACAATGGGTGTATCTTAACAATTGTAGCAAACTATAGCTATCCTACTGTAGTATACGACTATAATTACCAAGAAATCCCGATGACTTAATAACAAATATTATACAGTCCGAAAAACATCAAAAACTGGATCCTTATTGCAAAATCAATTTTAAACTTTCGAAATATACTACTGGATTTCGTAGTCATACTTTGATACCTTGTTTAGCGTATCCAATTTTTGGATTTTATGTTTTTTTTTACTAGAATACGAAACCAACTTAATATTCCCGTTTTTTAGGGCTTAGTACCGTAGGGTTGAACGAAACCCTATTGTTATGGCAGCGTTGTAGACTCATCCGTTTGTCAAAGTTTTGAACTTCTGAACGAAATGTGATACCAACTTGAAATTCACACACAATATGTAAATCTTTGATACAAAGATGAAAATCGTAAAAAAAACTTTATACGAAGGGGCATCATACATGCAAGCAAGGGGAAAATATTTTTGAATTTTACCTATACCTGTGAGGTATCATTAGAAAGAGATTTACGAAAAGAACACAAATATATTTCTATTTTTTTTTAATTTAAATTAAAACTTAGGGGATCATCAAAATTATGGTTTTTAGACTTATTCTGCACTTGGTCTATTACAAAAACAGCTTCACGTGAGAATATTATACTCATATATACCATATTACTCATACCTATATTTATAAAATAAATACTAAAAATAGTTTATTATACTAGAACAGAAAAAAATTGTAAGTAACTTACAAACGCAAAAACTAAGAAATAAGCGTCTAGATATCAAATCCTTATGGCATCATATTATTATTGAATATACTAACAGATGTAAACCAAGTTCGTTCGATGGCCGCGGGGATAAAAGTGCCTAAAGTTGCTGGTTCGATTTCGTACAACGCCAGTATTGTCTAGGGTTTTCCATAGTATGGATCAGCAGTGCTCGACTTGTACTTGACCAGTTTTTTGTTTCTTATTGAGTTATTTCTTTTTCTTGAATTTTCGCATTTTTAGTGTATTTGCCATATGGCAACATACACTATTGGCGTCGGTCGGATGGCGGGACCTTGGGGTCGGACCAAAATTTCTCGCCGTTTCATAACCTCCTAAACACTTTGGCACCATTTTTAAAAATGTTTATATATATATGTATATATATATATATTTATATATATATATATATATATATATATATAACTTTCGAAAGAGTTAATTGATTTTAACGAAATTTGGCCCACGTGTTGAAATCCATCACCGCAAGAAGCCTATTTAAAATGGGCGTAATCGGACCATTTTAAGGGTAGTTTTTAGGGGTTGAAAAATGTTTTTGGGTCCCGAAATACCGAAAAAATTCTCCGAATCGTTTCAAAATTGACATTTAACCCGTTAGTAGCAATTAAAAAGTGTCCCTAAAATTTTAATAAAATCGGCCCGACAGGACCGGACTTACAAATTTTTTGAAAACACTAATTTGCAGATAGTGACTTATTTATTGAAGGGTGTCTTTAATTCGGTGTAGACGTTAGATTGATAATAATATTACAATTAAGAAAAAAAATGTTAATTTAAGGGTTGTATTAAGGGGTTAAATTTTTTATTTTCCCCAAAAACAAACTTAATTTCACATAATAAAAGTATAAAACCACACGGCCCTATACAAGCAAATACACTATATTGTCGGCAGGGTTTTGGCACTGCGACCCGGGTTTTTTAATTTGTTACCTTTTGTAACAAATTTATGAAATTATAAGACGAACATAGTATACGATAAATGGTTAAATACATTTTCAAACCCCAAACGTACTACAAATTTGTTAGTATCATTTATCCCCATCGGGGTTGTTCACAGGTTTTTATAATTTATAGCTTCCTATCGTCGCCGTTTCCGACAAACGCGGAGCTACCTGTTTAAGGTATGTTTACACAATAAAGAAACCGAAATGGGATCAAAAGTAATAAAAAACGATTTCACTAATCAAATACTACGTCCTGAGTAAACTTTTATTAATATATACAGAGAACTGTAAAACCCGTATTTAGTACACTTGAAAACTATAAGGCTATAATCTTTTAAAGTTTATATTAATTTACAGATAAACTGACATATTAAATTTTCTCCCAAATGAACACAATTTGAAAAATTATAAAATGACATTAAAATATTTCGAATTTACCAATATTTCTTCATTAATCGAATAATAAGAAAATTACACTTTTTTTTCCTTTATAAAAAAGTCTGAACAAACTGCTAAAATCAATTTACAGTTTACCCTTACATTAGACTGAAAATGTAATTTGAATTTATACTATACCTATTCAAGTATTGTTTTTTAAGTTCTGTTCTTTTTAAATAAAAATATTCATATCCCAATTTATTTCGAAATTAATTGACTTAATGTTTGCAGTTCAAAAGAGTTATTTTTTCATCACGTAAACTGGGCTTTATTCTACGATCGTTGAGACGACCATGGAGTATGGACACCACTAAGTAAACACCCATTATTTATAGCGGTGACTCGTGAGTTACTTCACACGATAGATCTTCAACTTTTTATTACCTACGCGAAAAATGTGATAAAACACTTGTTAAAATATAAAACGTTATTTTTAACCTGTATATGATATTTTTGTACGCACATAATTCAGAGTGCAATATATCAAATGTTGTTCAAAATAAATAAGTAAATTGAAACTAGAAATTTCATGGAATCTAATTGCTCCAGGTCCCTATAAGTCAGCTCAAAGATGTCGCCTTTAGTTATTTTTATGATTTTAATTAAGACAAAGCATTCAATTTTAATTGTTCTATTCGTAAAGTATTTATTTATTTTTCCTAAAACTACTTAAAAACAACGTTGCTTAATGAAAAGCAATTATTTTCTGTTAAAATTAAAAATTATTCTGTTTGGTTTCCAGTACTTCTTTCAACCTTAAATCCTGTTTTAACATGTCACCTGTAATATATCACTATTTTCAACTAAATGAAGATCTCCAATTAGCTGAAGACAGATGACATTCCTATATATATAGTTGTACTAGAAACCCAATATAAGTTATAAGATATAAGTTATAAGATCAGCATTCGGTAACCGATACTGCCGACAAATATATATCATATATCGATATGTTTTTCAATAATGTATTTGTTACTTATTGATTTGCTTAGTAATTAGTCTTTTTTCTAAGAACAAATAGTCTTTCGTAATAGTCATAGGGACCCCATTATTCTAAAGTGCCCAGGGCCTCCAATAGGTTAAAGACTGTACTGGGTATATGTAGTATTTAATAGTATTTAATTCTTCCATAAGTATTACCGTGTTCTGGTCTCTCTAGTCTTTAGCTTGTGGTTATCATAAGTATGTTAGCGAGGCATTGAAAATATGTCAATTTTTTATTTTGGTATATTCGGTGAAATTTAAATTTTGTTATTAATATTGCACGTTTCCACGCAGATGGTTAATTGTAATTTTGTGGTTACAGACGAAACTGTTACGTCGTTACTTCTTTTTCTTTCGATATTAATACGTCACCACGACATGAAATGTTATATTCTTTTAAAACGAATGCCAGCCTGTTTAAACAGTTACTCAAACAAACATTACGTTCGAGATATATACTAATTTTTTTACGCGTACATCCTATAAAATAGCAGATTTCAAATCATAATAAGTATATTATTAGCTTTTTTGACAGATCTATGTATAATAAACTTTGTCTTTATTTGCAATCTATTTGGGTTGCTTACGAAAATTACGCTTGACAGGTCGTTTTTTGAAAATTACTATTGAATTGGTTAGATCGCATTTATTTGTTTTACTTTACAACACTTGTGTTAAACTGAGACATTTTACCATCGCTATACACGCATGAAAAGCAGTTATTTTATAGGGCGGAATCGTAAAGCTTTTTAACAGCGGAAACCCTCTATTCAAGTACAAAAATTAATGCACTATGCATTAAATTAATTACACAATCAGCATATTCCTGTTCACTCGATAAGCACTTAGTTGAAAGTTGTCAATTTTGTAGTGGTTGACCTAAAAATTGCTGAAGGATACTTGAAAATACACGAAGAAAAGTATTCTGATAAAAAAGCGTTCAAAACGAATTACTCTACCTATTCAATACATAGGGATGAAATAAAATCGAAAGAATATAACAGCTTTTTGGGAACCAATAACCATTTTAAAATTGTTCAAAATTACAAAATCTATAAGAAACCAGGTCAAATTTAAACCAATTTATATACAATCGTTAGAAATATTTCCATTTTTTTTTAATTCCCTGTAGTCTAGACTAGTTCTCTCTAGAAATTGCAGGGAGAGACGCCATCTCTCCCTGAAATTTCTCGGCGGAACTAGTCGTTCTATTTCATACAAGTATAAAGGCGATCTATGTGTAAAATGTAATCAAAATAGAACCATTTTCGAAAAAAATAGTAGTTTATGTATATATAGGTCGTAATGGAGGTAATGGTTAGAAAGTGGCATTATAATCAAATGAGTGTTAGCGAGCTTTAAAAGGTCCACTATATTTTTGCAAGTACCTCCTTATAAAATAGCTAATTTTCAGTTCTAATAGCAAACTGCGTAGTAGTCACATGCGGTCACTATGAAAATAGCGACACGCCAAAGTGTCTTTTACGGCACTAGTGCTGGAGGAGTCATTCTACAAGCATAAAAAGCAACTATTTCATAGGGAGGTATGCAAAAAATATTTGAAAGTTACTTGCCGGTTTTTGTATGGCCACTTTTCCCACATTTGAGCTAGGACCTATTTCGATATATCTTCTCAAGATATAACTGTTCTGAACATGCATGCAAACTCTGAGCAAAATTGCTCGAGTTTAGGCTTTATAGACGCGACTAAATCATAATTCTTGATTTAAATTTAATACGAAAGTATTTGTATTCTAAAACATATAAAAATGCTGCGCGGATATTCGATTCATCCTTCATCTAGAGAATGGAAATGGCGGTATGTAGAATCTCTTTGCAGAAGGTGGATAGATAAGGAGATGACGCAAATGAGTTCAATGAAGTAGAGAATAGTGACGCGTCATTTTTACAAAGTACCTACCAAATGCTGTTATATGGGGGATATAAGTAGGTATCTACTTACTTCGGAGTATTTTAAGGCTGACTAAAACAGTGCATGTAACGATTTTATCTAAAAAGATGTAGGTACGATCAGGGGCGTCGCCAAGAGGGGACAGGTAGGGGCAGCTGCCCCTCCCTAGAGGTTCGGGATTTTTTTAAGTTATAAGTTTTCCTGCCTAATGTCACAGAATAAGTAAATAATAAAATGTAGCGTTCAGCAGAATCACTTTGAAAATAAAATCAAATTTAAGAATTCAATACATGTTAATATTTAATATCTTAACCCTCAAAAATGTGAAATTTTTGTTTTTTCTCATCCTTCTGCCCCCCTCTGGCTCAAAGGCTGGCGACGTCCTTGGGTACTATTAGTAGAGGTCGAGAACTACCGATGGCACAATGTACAGTCAATTTTATTCTGGGCATCATCAATAGTACATATGTAATTTTCAAAAATGTTACAAAACAAATTATGTTCCTACTGGTTTCACAATTATCTACGTCATTTCACTAGGCGGACAATTATTAGTGTATTTGCCATATGGCAACATACACTATTGGCGTCGGTCGGATGGCGGGACCTAGGGGTCGGACCAAAATTTCTCGACGTTTCATAACCTCCTAAACACTTTGGCACCATTTTTAAAAATGTTTATATATATATGTATATATATATATATTTATATATATATATATATATATATATACGTATATATATATACGTGCGGGCAATAACTTTCGAAAGAGTTAATTGATTTTAACGAAATTGGGCCCACGTGTTGAAATCCATCACCGCAAGAAGCCTATTTAAAATGGGCCTAATCGGGCTATTTTAAGGGTAGTTTTTAGGGGTTGAAAAATGTTTTTGGGCCCCAAAATACCGAAAAAATTCTCCGAATCGTTTCAAAATTGAAATTTAACCCACTGGTAGTAATTAAAAAGTGTCCCCAAAATTTTAATAAAATCGGCCCGACAGGACCGGATTTACAAATTTTATGAAAACACTAGTTTGCAGATAGTGACTTATTTATTGAAGGGTGTATTTAATTCGGTGTAGACATTAGATTGATAATAATATTACAATTAAGAAAAAAAATGTTATTTTAAGGGGTGTATTAAAGAGTCAAATTTTCTATTTTGCCCAAAAACCAACTTAAGTTCGCATAATAGAGCCACACTGCTTGTATAAGCAAATACACTATATTGTCGGCAGGGTTTTGGCACTGCGACCCGGGTTTTTATATATAAACATAATACACTTTTTGAAATTTTTTTATTAGAGGAGACTGTTGTACCAAGACCATAGTGTACCTTGGGCCAGTTTTAATATTTTTACGCTACTGCTATTTAGCAAGCTGTAGTAGAAGTATAGTCGTCTTTTAGGTATAATAGATCACGTGAAATAGTTACAATTATATTGTATTACAAACACGTGCGTTAGAAGAAAAAGTAAAAGTAAAAATTTTTGGTTTCGATTGAGTGTGAATTTATTTTTAACATCTACGGGTGGACTGCTTTGTGGACTACAACTGCATTCTCGGCTCTTTGGTGAGTAAAATTAGCCTACAACTTTTTGGTTAACTTGTTTCGCAAAATTTTGGTATTCATTTTTATTTACAAATACACCCTCATGTACCTTGGGCCACAACTGCGTCGTGTACCATGGGCCGGTGGTCCCTAGCAAAAACCAAACTGCCAAAAAAACTGTTACCCCGGAACAAGTTCAACCGTTTCCAAAAACGGCACCAAGAAAAAAAACCATTACATGTGTGCCGGTGTGGAAGGAAATGAGTGGAAAACTTACCATTGTGACTTTTGTGCATCAGAATAGGTTCATTTTTCATCCTACTTGTGTTTTTTCTATTAAGTAAATTAATAAATTCGTTTGCAAACTGTAAAGTGCACTTTATTATTATTTTCTTTGTATATAAACCTACTTTTTAGTGTATTTGCCTTATGGCAACATACACTATTGGCATCGGTCGGATGGCGGGACCTAGGGGTCGGACCAAAATTTCTCGACGTTTCATAAACTCCTAAACACTTTGGCACCATTTTTAAAAATGTTTATATATATATGTATATATATATATATATATATATATATATATATATATATATATATATATATATATATATATATATATATATATATATATATATATATATATATATGTGTGTGTGCGGGCAATAACTTTCGAAAGAGTTAATTGATTTTAACGAAATTTGACCCACGTGTTGAAATCCATCACCGCAAGAAGCCTATTTAAAATGGGCGTAATCGGGGCATTTTAAGGGTAGTTTTTAGGGGTTGAAAAATGTTTTTGGGCCCCAAAATACCGAAAAAATTTTCAGAATCGTTTCAAAATTGACATTTAACCCTTTACTAGTAATTAAAGAGTGTCCCTAAAATTTTAATAAAATCGGCCCGACAGGACCGGACTTACAAATTTTTTGAAAACACTAATTTGCAGATAGTGACTTATTTATTGAAGGGTGTCTAATTCGGTGTAGACGTTAGATTGATAATAATATTACAATTAAGAAAAAAATTTTATTTTAAGGGGTGTATTAAGGGGTTAAATTTTTTATTTTGCCCAAAAACAAACTTAATTTCACATAATAAAAGTATAAAACCACACGGGCCTATACAAGCAAATACACTATATTGTCGGCAGGGTTTTGGCACTGCGACCCGGGTTTTTTATGTATGGCCCAAGGTACATGAACATATTGTACCATGGCCCAAGGTGCAGTATATTTTCTTTTATATGATAATTTTTTGTTGAATCAAGTTTGTGGATTAATTTTATGATAAATTTACAAAGGAGGTGTTGAGGTTACAATTAGATCCGGTTAAAACTCAAATAATGCTATTTTGAGTGAAGTTACAACGATATATAAAAAATATGGTCCAAGGTATAACACTCTCCCCTATTACAGAAAAAGCTTCCGAAAAATTAAAAAAAAATTGCTTCATAATTCCGTCGGCTTACAAAAACAACACGCGGAAAATAGTAATTTTTTTCCTTTTTAGACTTATTTATACTGTCACATAGATTTTTTCCGCTTAATCGTCTCGTGGAAACCATTAAGAAGTCTGAGCTTGTCTCATATCGATTTAAGTGCTTTTTTTGCTTTACATTATGTAAAAAATTTTACGTAACTTACTGTTTTTAACATTTTTTTAATGAAAAATTTTGGGTAGCAAAATTTGCTTAAATTGACTTAATGTACTTCATAATTGAGAATGACTATTCTTGTGTCTTTTTTTTTTAATATATGTTTTATTGGCCTCTATATCTGTTGATATAATCAGCCATGGCAAAGAAGAAAAAAAAAATAAAAAAGAAGAATATTATAACTTTTACATACTTAAAAATATTAAATAGTTATTGTTGTATTGTTATATCTTTAAGGTAAGTTCATACATTTTTTTTTTGTGTCTTCTTGAGAAATAATGACAAATAGTGATAAAAATTTTCATAAAACAATGGATTCTTTTTACCTAGAAGTATTTTTCCTAATTCTCTTTACATAAGCATACTTTAAGATGTTCTGTCTAAATATAAGTTTAATTATTTTTTAACCTTTTTTCACATGTAACTTTTTTCTAATATATAAAAAAACATATGATTGTTTTCAACATAAGTCTAATACTATAAGATAATTTTTGTGTTTTTTAGTTGTAATTTGTCTTTATTATAAGACCTGATGATGGCTAAGAGAGGAAACATGTAGTCGAGATTTCTATTAGTTTTGGTAATAAATTACCTTTTTTTATTATTATCTTGTGAGGATTTTTATTTTTCAATTTAATGTACTTTTCCTGTTCCAACGTTTAGTCTACTTTGACTAAATATTATTCTTGTTGTACTGCGATTCATGTTACCAGTTGTTAAAAAATGGACAAAGAAACATTAGATCTACTTATGCTAGAGTCTTAGCAGATATGTCATACATTGAACCAAAACACATTAAGTCGATATCGTATTTTCACAACATTGTCAAAATCATAAAAATAATTTGAAAAAAATATTTCTATAATATACGAAGCCAATTTGTATACTCCATTGCATCTATTGCATATTATTTGGAAATGAAATTTTCAAAACGAGAGCTTCTGCTCGTGATTAAAAATCATGAAAACTTTCAAATTGAACTAAATCGACGAATTCTATTTGAAGTTAATGCAGATTTCAACCAAGAAAATAAAAAAAAGTGGGATGACCCCATTGTTTCCAACATAATATCATATTTTTGCCGTGTCGAAAATTATATATGTAGATAGAGAATAAATTCTACATAATTATCTCTAGTGGTAAATAAAGACAGTTCTGGGCCTGTACTTAACCCTTAGAAAAAAAAATTAGTAGTGAATATAATGAAGTTGTGCTGATGCGTAAATTGACTTTTTTTTTAATGAATTGGTTTCTACTTTAACAAGCAATTAGCCAACGTTAGCTTTGCGAATTATAGTAAATTGACTTATTATAACCGTGTCATACCTAATAGAAAGACTGAAAATGTCAATATATAAAAAAACTTTTCAAATGAATTGGTGTAAGTTATGAATGAGTTTGACAGAGGTGTAATAAGAGTATTTTTGCGTTAACGTATATGTCATGTGTTTGGATACAAATTTTAAATTTTTATTAAAAGCACTGTATTTTTAATCAGACAAACCTACCTACCAACAAACAGATAAACGGACATTTTCCAAATTGTATCTGTTTTCTGAGTTCAGGGAACCTCAAAACGAAAAGTTTTTGTAAAAAATATCATTCCAACACCAATTCATATTTTTAATTCTAGGATAACCTTATAGAACTGGAGGTTTGTATTCGACAAGTCGTTAAAACCAAACAAAACAACACATTACTACATGTCTAAGAGCTCGGATATTTTTTTTTTTAGTGTATTTGCCATATGGCAACATACACTATTGGCGTCGGTCGGATGGCGGGACCTAGGGGTCGGACCCAAATTTCTCGACGTTTCATAACCTCCTAAACACTTTGGCACCATTTTTAAAAATGTTTATATACATATGTATATATATATATATATATATATATATGTGTACGCGCGATAACTTTCGAAAGAGTTAATTGATTTCAACGAAATTTGGGCCACGTGTTGAAATCCATCACCGCAAGAAGCCTATTTAAAATGGGCCTAATCGGGCTATTTTAAGGGTAGTTTTTAGGGGTTGAAAACTGTTTTTAAGCCACAAAATACCGAAAAAATTCTTAGAATTCTTAGAATTTACAAATTTTATGAAAACACTAGTTTGCAGATAGTGACTTATTTATTGAAGGGTGTATTTAATTCGGTGTAGACGTTAGATTGATAATAATATTACAATTAAGAAAAAAATGTTATTTTAAGGGGTGTATTTAAATTTTTTATTTTGCCCAAAAACAAACTTAATTTCACATAATAAAAGTATAAAACCACACGGCCCTATACAAGCAAATACACTATATTGTCGGCAGTGTTTTGGCACTGCGACCCGGGTTTTTTTTAATTCAAAAGATCCGAATATGTTTGACTACACATAATTTTGATAGCTGTAACGAGGGGTCATAATAAATTTGCTAACAGACTCAGCGAAACATCTACTTTAGGAGTTTAATTTTCTGTATTCTTATTACATCATTAAAGTACACCAGGATATATTAGCTTTGGGACGAAGGTGCCAAGTATTCAGTTGACAACATATTGTGTATTATGACGTCATGTATCTCATAATTACATATGGCCGTTGAAGTGAGGTGGGAATTTCGGTCTCACTCGTCAGCACCTGTCTTCTATACTTCCACAGAATACCACTAATACAACCCTTATCTCTGCTAAAACGTAATTACAATGCATATATAACACCATGCATAAAGTACGCTACATAATGAAAATACTATATACTCCATATAACCAGTCCACCTATGTCGCGCCTATACATCCATCTCGTACGCACAGAATGAAATAGATAATTAAATAAATCAATTGTAGTTGGTGTGCCAGTGACATCAACCTCTCGAAAGGAAAAATATGTAATTTACCGATTTCAAAAATTGATTGTGAAGCCGTTCCAAGTGTAAGTCAAAAAACAATCCAATGGCATTATTTAAATTAGACGAAGCTCATTCGATGATTTAACAATAAAAAAAAAATCGTTTATGAGTATACTGCTTATAATGAAATGTCCAAAACGCGAAATGATTATTTCTAAGTTCATTGGCTTGTAAAATTTTGATAGTTGACGCCTAAGGAAAATTCAAAGACACATCTGGTAACATCCGATCCCTATGGTATTCTACACTCGACAATTGTAGCTGTAATTCGTTTTCATTTGGTGAATAAACATACTACAATATAACGAAGGTTTGCCACATACAGGTATTCTCTCTCTTTATCTCTCTCTCACTGTGTGTAAGGTGATAGACAACCGGCTGACAACATGCAAATCACGTCGTTAATTATAATCCAAACGCGTCACAATCCTTTCTATGGAATTTGCATCTTCTAGCCATTCGCTCCAAAGCTTTTGGTTTACAGCAGTTCGACTATTCAGATACTCTTCAACATACTGAGTGTACAATTTATGACCTAACGAAAATGTACAGTTGATTTAGAAGGTAAAAATAATTTAAAAATCTGCAAAACAAGTGTGTATAAAAGGAAAAACTACTTATAGATGCATAAAAAGTATCTTCGTTCATAAATACTGAAGCTCCAATGCATACAAAATAAAATATTAGTTTCTTAATATTAACTATAATTATCTGTGTATTGTTATATAGAATAACATTTCTGTTAAATACTTTTAGCCAACACAAAATAATAATTCAAATCTTAGTATTAATCAATAATTCATGTTATTGACTAAATTTTTTTTCTGTTAAAAACTTTGGAAAACACCAATTATACTCATTTAAATCTTAATAGTTCGCAACGAAATAATAGTTATAGACATTGT
The DNA here is from genome assembly GCA_034508555.1 of Venustoraphidia nigricollis. Lineage (NCBI taxonomy): Eukaryota > Metazoa > Arthropoda > Insecta > Raphidioptera > Raphidiidae > Venustoraphidia > Venustoraphidia nigricollis. The sequence continues at coordinate 14,135,606 of JAVRKA010000003.1, read as the reverse complement.
CCATAATTGAGTAAGCAATGTCAACATTGCATTTCTTACATCAAACCGGGCCATGTCCACCAGTCAACCATTTTTACGGACTTGGTCGAGTAGCGATATGTTATGCTGACATTGCATTGAACAGGCAATGTCAACTCTGCACACCCTATGGATTATGCCCGTAATACATTATATTATGTAATGCAAAAAAATATTTTAATTTGCAGGCAGTAAAATTTATGAGAAAGTCCACAATATATTTTTTCCCTTACTATAAAAGTAGTGTTCTTTGACCACAAGTATCAAATCCACTTAATACACAAAAAACATCGTTTCTTTGTTAACACACATTAATGTTTTGATAAAAAAATATCTATTTGTGTTAAAATAAGATTACCCATCTGTAAACGTGAGTGAGACAGAGAAGTAACTATGCACGTAAAATAAGTCGAACAGCAGAAAATTTCACTACTGAACGGAACAGTGGAACTATTGTTACATAAGAGAATTTTGAAAAACACATTTTTTTGCATAAAATGACAGCTACCATCTCTTGCGCTCATTCTAAAATATTCTAAGTAAAATTTTACTTATATTTGTCAAAAAATGTAAGCCCGTCGTACTTATTAATGGTAAATTGTTATCTGTAGCTGTCAAGTGACAGCTTTCAAAACTTTAAACATTTTTTGGTGCGACAGAAATCACTGGCGCTCTGCCAGGTCTTCGATGCCTTAAACAGGGAGGGTAGAAATAACATTCTACAACATTTCAGTTTTTATAAAATTCCTTACAAAAAATTCGTTGGCTTTTGGGCTATTACTTTATTCAACACATGTACGCTTTTAGTGTTTTTTCGTGTTTCTAAAACCAACTTTAAATGGCCGCTTAACGACTGTCTCGAAAAGCATCACGTCATGAGCCGTTGTAACCTTTTTTTGATGCTATATTGAAAACACTTGAAAAAGTGTAACATAATGAACTATTATGTAACTCTTTTCTATGCTACAATGAACTCTGGTAGGCTATGGTATCATTGCAACGAGGCTAATGTTGTTACAATCAGATGTATTACCTAGTAGTGTAACACGTGATACGTGTAATAAGTGTACTTATGCCAGCAAATCTAACTAACATGGAGTCTATGCAAGGAGCATGAACTCAAATGGGAGAAATGGTAGAATATGCCAACTAAATCGTTCTTAGTACGTTTTGTTTTATTTTACCAGTAGCGTCGTTAAGTTCCCTTTTGTACGTGACGTGAATTTAATTTATAAGTAATTTCCAGTTGTCATTATAATTATGCTATAGAAATTTTCATTAATTGTTTACTTAAATTAAAGCATACTGTTTTTTTTTAATTTTCGAAGATATCTTCATGATTTAGATACATACTCCTCTCATATACTCCTCCATCGTCTCGGTACATACAGAACACTAATATGCCTCCTTATTTAGGGAAATCATTTGTATTACATAGGCATATACATACATCATTTGTATGCAGTTCGTGGTCCTTGTATAGTCTCCATTCTAACTAACCTTATTTTAAGTATTTGACTTCGTGACAAATACCAATGAATCTAACCTGATTTCGGTGTTGGGCATTTCAATAAAGCTCTAAAACTATGCATGTATTGAATAAAGTACAATGTGTAACAGGCGTGCTAAATGTTTATACGCCTGACGTTTTTAACCCCTGAATTAACTATGTAATTTCTTTTGGTTTACGAGTGTTATAGCCTGTGTAACGTATACGGTAGAGCTAAAGTGATTAATCTAGCTATTACGTATGCTATCCAGATACATATATCTACACAGTTTAGACAAAGTTATTGTTAAATAGAAATTTAGCAAATAATCTAGCTATTATACATAGATATTAATATCTAGATTCTAGGATAACTTGGATAATGTAATATATTAAGGCGAAATTAATCAGTTAATCTAGCTATTATCTATATAATATCGAGTAGGAATTTACTATCGAATTGACGTATCGAGAGCAACTTCTTATTTATACAGCACTAGTGGTGTAATTTTTGTATACTACTCCCTATAAAATAATTGTTTAAAAGCATATGTACAGGCCTGCAACGTGATTCATTATGTACTAGTGCGGTAAAGTTAACGAAACTGGTCGCGCTATATCAATAAGATTGTGAAGAAAAAAAATAATCTGCCATCTTGGGGCGTCTGCCATATTTGATTTACAATGCCGTCACATGGCTTACCGTATTCCGTATTCCACTCGCCAAACTCTTTCATTTGATACCCATGGCGAAATAATCGAAATTTTGACTGCAAAATTTGAATCAACTGACAGACTGACTTAGGGGCCATTCATAAAATACGTTCGCATACAAGGGGGGGGAGGGGTCTTGCTGAGTGTGACAAGATGTGACACGGGGGGACGGGGTGTCTACGGCAACGTGACGTTCGCTGTTCATTAAAACATTTTAAATTAATATTTTTTCAATAAATACTTTTTTCTCAATTTTTATTATGATACAAAGTCATTCATTTCGTATTTAGTAAATAGATAGACTTTTAAACGTATATAGTTTTATTATTTAGGGGGGGGTCTTAGTTTTTGTGACGAAATATTTACAGGGGGGTCACAGAAAGTGTGACACAGCTTGACAATAGGGGGGGAGGGGGTCAAAAAAAGTTGATTGTAGCGTGACGTATTTTATGAACGGCCCCTTATTACAAAAGTAGCAAATTAAATAAAAAGCTGCAACAACTTAAATCGAGTATAAAAATCGCTCTTACATAATTTCTTTGTAACAAATGAGAAAAGAGTAAATCGTGTTATTTAGGATACGAAAGTGATGTGCGTATATCTAAAATACATACATAAGAGGATAAAATAACATGCAAACTTTATTTTTTCTTTCGTTCTGTTTACAAAAATGAACATATAAATAATGTAAGAAGCCCATTGGAAATTGAAAACTTATTAAGGCCGCGTTCACAATCACACATGCTGATAATTTAGCGGATTTTTAAACTGTTAATTTATTTAAACTGTTTAGATTTTCATTTTACTCCAATTTTATGTAACTATTTAAAAATGACAGCAAGAAAAAAATCTTAAAAACGCAAGTAACTGAGCTTTTCAAGCTCAAAAATGTAGACTTCAATATTTTTTTCGAAGTATAACTTCTTTGTATTTTCGAGCGCCACAATTTTGAAAAAAAGAATATCTCAAACTTATTTCAAAATGAGATTTTACAAACGAATCGTTCGATTTTAATTCAGTATGTTCGCTGCAGTTTTTCGAGCACAAGAAGTAATATAGTTGGTTAAAAACTTGATCCGATAAAAAATCCAGAAGTTATTAAAAAAAAACACTTTTTTTTTGAACTTTTGAATTGTGATATCTCTCTAACGAATCAACCGATCAAGATGCGGTTTACGACATTCGACGTTGTTTTTTGAAAACAAGAGATGATTAGATTTTAAAACTGATCGGTACAGTAATCCAAAAGTTATTTGAAAAAACACTTTTTTGAAAATTTTATTTCTCAGAAAGTACTGGGCTGAATCGATTCAAATTTTTAGGATATCTTTAGTGGAACTGAATGCTGGAAACCGCGGGCCGATCAGTCAAACCGTTCAAAAATTATAAGAGGTTTACATACACATAGTATACAAAAAGAGACAGAGAGAGAGACCAGGGCACAATCGTAAAAATAGTCAAAATATCTTCCGAGTATCTCAAAACGTCAAGATCTGATGAAAACTCGATTTTAAAATGACCCGATTGGGCCCATTTTACATAGGCTTCGTGTGGTGGTAGATTCCAGTACACAGAACGAAAAACTGACGTAAATATAATTAAAAAAGACGTTGAAACAATGTATTTGGACATTATTTTTCAACCGATGCTCGACTTAATCATTGTAACGTACTATTGTTGATTGATAAAGGTTAAGGTGATTATATTAACGCCCGAGGGACATTGATTTCTTCAAATAGTTTTAAAAATGAACTGCATTATATTAATGAACAATGTTTGTAAGTCAATAATCACAATTATTAATATGATCCCATAAAGCTTTAACTTTGTATCATGGTTTTAATGTTTTCTGTACATCGATTATTCAATCGCATTCATCGTATTGATGATAAAAAACATGAACTTTATCACTTGAACATCAATAGTTGGCCATTGTATTAATGATTTTGTATGGTTTGTTCAATTATACCAGTGTATTGGTCTAATGCTTAGTGGCATTAATATAAGAACGGCAGGCATTAATCCATGGCTGCGTAGCATTGCCTTAACGATTCAAGGAAGGTGGTTTATTGAAAATATTTATAAGAAAATAAAAATGACCAAATTAACAGACAATTAGTGTATAATATTAAAAAATGATCGACGTTCAGTCATAACGGTGATAATTTTTAATATGATATACTAATTGTATGTTAATTTAGTCATTTCTATTTTATTGTAAATATTTCGTACAGGTACATTTTTGAAAAGACATGAATCAGATTTAATTGTAATATTTATTCAATACAAAAAAATACAAAAAAAATAATACATACTCCATTCCAGCATTTCGCAACCTTTGGGTCGCGAAGGAACTGGTAAAATAGCGAAATAAAAATATAATTAGATATCTTATACTTGAAAAGATAACACTTGGGAAATTAACTGAAGATTTCAATTTTAAAAAATTACTTTTAAATTATAAATTATTAGTCCATGATACATATCATGTTGATATAGTAACTTTTTCTGATTTTATGTTATAAAATAATTGAATCGAAGTACGACTTCAAAACATAATATGTTGGGTCACGTTTTAAAAAGGTTGAGAAACGCTCCACTGTACAGTTAAATAATATTATAAACACATAATAATTAATTTGCACTGATTTTTCACTCGGCACGTGGTAGTAGGTATAATGAAAATATGTAATTTAGTATAAGTTTTGTACTCCTGAAGATGGACTTATTGTCCGAAACGATCGTCGAGAAATAAAGAATTATTTGTAGAATTTTCAAGTGTTTTTTAATTACTTGTTAACATAATAATTTATTATAAACTTAACATTGTAGACTGTAAATTATACAGGCTGTCCAAATAGTGCGTTCTCGGCCGATATAAAAACTTTTAGCCTTTTAGGTTTAGGTGTAGATAATGCATGCCAATGGTGTATAAAAAATATATAAACTTAGCACACTAGTAATTTCACTGTATCTGTAACACACTTTTTAATTCTTTACTTAAAGCACAAGTATAAAAAAATGCCTTTAAACACGGACACAAGCAACCGATTACTACATTTGCACAAAGCCGCCAACAATATTTTTGCCTGTTGCGACCTGTGATCGTGTGATGTCTTAATGGTTATGTAGGAGTGAGGGGCGATGGCATTGATATATCAAGGGTTAAAACATAACCACAACGTACTGAAGCATAAACGGAACGAAATAAAATATTGAGTTAGTACCGTTTTGTCCCACTAAACTCAGTATTCATTATATTAAGGCCTGGATACATTGACTAAACATTTTGCTGAACAATTTTACGTTGATATAATCATAAGGCCATTAACTTATGCATTATTACAATGCGATGTGATAAATTACCGATACGTAGTATTAAACACTTCGTGGTCATTAGCTAGATGCATTTTTGTCGTTGCACCAATGTAAATTTCATTGTTTACATAATTTTTTACATTGAATGTATGATCATATTATATTATTATAATGGAGACTCGATCATTATTATGACGAATATGGTATTAGACAATCACTAAAATTCATACTTATTATCAGTTTTGCACAATGTATTAAGGAAAAAAATGATTATAATAATGATTTACGTTTGATCACTAGCGATCATTAATAAAATGTCAACTATTTTTTTCTGTGTATGTAGGATACCAAATTTATTTTACATCAATTAAGCCTGTCGACAGTTATAGTACTAATACATATACATACAGTGTATATAAACATTTTTAAAAATGGTGTCAAGTTGCTTAGAATGATTTGAAACGTCGAGAAACTTTAGTTCAGCCCCTAGGCCCCGCCATTCGACTGACGCCAATAGTGTATGTGCCATATGGCAAATACACTAAAAATAGATTGGATCTGTTTGCAGGATTGTATGCACCAATTTTATCTTATTTTGCCTTCTTATTTTGCACAGTTTGCCAAATGTCCTTGCATTACGTTATTATAGTGAGAGCCTTGTGTGGAGCTACTGGAAGAGCACTTCGCAAGGAGCAAATTGGAAGAAAATATTTTTCCCCCGATTGGGGGGGGGGGTTGCCCAGAAAACCCTTCAGTTGTTTTCTTCCATTTTGTAGATGTTTTTTGAATTCACTCGGGCAAATCTGGGCGAAACGCTGTAGCCGCTCAACGCAACGCGTCAGATCCCTACTCGACAAGCCGGATTTCGAGAAGGAGAATCGAACTATACAAAAACCTGATTTTCTTCCGTTTAGGAGTTAAAGGTATTTCTGTCACCAAGGCCCTAACAATTATGTTAATCACACTGTATAATACACAATAATATATCTGTATGTACAAAGGAGAAAAGTTGAATTTTAAACAAATTACTTATTATCCATAGATGTTGCATAACATCATTCAAATTAAAGTCACATTCGTATCGCACAACGCTCATCGTAGTATAACCTGAGCGCGGCTTTATCTATGCGCAATTTGTGTGTAAATAAATGAAAAATAGCCAAACATGGAATGGAAATAATGAATACTCAACGGAGACCGAAACAATAGCTAAAAGAACCCTGATGTTATACACATACAATTTATAAACCTATTCCGTTTCCAACTGGTAATTGTTTCATAAATTACATTTCGCAAACAAAAAAACTGAACACAAAACTATTTGCCAGACAAATAATAAATTTTGTAAAACGACAGTAAATAAAATGAATGTTTAGAATGGGTCACAATAATTAATTAATCTACTCTACGAAACGTCTACAGTTATTCAATTACGGAACATTTTCTAAAATATTTAATGAATAAAAACGTTTAATAATTTTCTGTTGACACATAAATTCACATAATGGTAACGCTGCCTGTATATAAATACATTATATTGTCGGCAGGGTGTTCGCATTGCGACCCAGGTTTTATTTTATTAATAACTAGCGGCCCAGTCCGGCTTCGCTCGGGTGTAAATGTAATATATAGGATATAAAAGATGAGAATCATTATCATTAAATTCTCAACGTGTATTGAATTTGCGCGAATTCAAGCGCTTTTATTTGTGAATGTTCAAAAATCGAAGAAAAATCTTATTTCCCAAAAAGAAATTAAAAAAAAACTTGGAACGTGTCGCGGGATACGCGTTTGGAACGAAGTTCCTTTCGTATAAGACGTTTTTCGTAACGCGTTTTATATAATCTAAAAACACCCGGTATAATCTAAAAACATCCGGTATAATCTAAAAACACCCGGTATAATCTAAAAACATCCCGTATAATCTCAAAACATCCGGTATAATTTAAAAACACCCGGTATAATCTAAAAACATCCGGTATAATCTATAAACACCCGGTATAATCTAAACAAACACCCAATATTTTCTAGCAATAAATATAGCCTATATTATTCAGGGTGAATGGCACAGTAGTTTTTGAGTTTATTCATTACATATATATAAATCTTTCCTCTTTATAGATTAGTGTAGATAATAATAATTTCCTTTATTCATGAGAGTACCAATTACGGCGTAAACAGCGTCAAAAGTAGCAAATCTATAGAATAACATATTAAAAATATACATATTATGACAATTTGACAATTTATTTGAAACTGTTGTGAAAATTCAAACAAACTGATTTGATTCAATATTTCCGTTTAATTGACTATAATTTCTGCTTACACGAAAACAAATGAAAAGCGTTTTAAATATATTTTATGAATTATGCAATTATCTATACACCTAGTGTGCAAGAGATAAATCGGTAGAATTATAAGTAACTGTGTAAAACTGCAAAATATGTATCTAATCATAGTCTCCTACCATTGGCAAGTCAGTTTTTTGACAAAAAGAAAACAAGCATGTTTCTACTAGATACGGAATTCATAATTTTATTCATAGAACTAAAAACTATAAAAAATTATACGCTTTGGAAAAACTAACCAGGTCAGACATTAAATTCACCACTAAAATAAAACACCAATGAAGATTTCACAACAAAATGATAATGCTGTTAGAATTTTACATATTTAAAAGCTTATTGCTTCATATAAATCGGACAACATATACGGAAAACAAAATTCGCCTTTTTGATGTAAATAAAAGCGACAAATATAAAATACGCATTAAAAGCATGGGTCATAAATCACTGATATATAGTATAAATCTGAGAGCAAACGGTACAATATAGCCTTGGTGAATGTAAAATAATGCTATAACTCTTTTAATTCTACGTAAAAAAAACATTATGATTTGTAGGTAAAAAATGTATTGAAAAGGTACAGATTTTTAAAAAGGTCTGTGTTAAGGACGTTCGAGCGAATATTTGAAAACCGCGAGTTTTTTTACCTAGGGTCATGTTTTGATATTTTGATATCACATGACCAGGCCTATCACCGGTTAACGTCTTACAGAAGGTTTACTGAACATATTGTATAACAGGTTAATGCGTCTATCGAATTTTACAAATTTAAATGCCGTTTATTAAAAAAAGACCGGGTCGCAGTGCCAAAACCCTGCCGACAATATAGTGTATTTGCCGATACAGGCAGTATGACTTTATTTTTTGAATTTGTTTTTGAAGAAAATAAAAAAAATATCCCTTTAATACTCCTTAAAATAATATTTTTTTCTTAATTTCAATATTTCATCTTTGTTTTATCAATCACCGGTACAAAATTATACATACCTATAGCCTTCAGTAATTGTAAAATTCTCTATACGCAAACGTTTTCATAAAATTCTGTCAAACCGATTTTATTAAAAATTTTAGGAACACCTTTTAATTGATTTGAAAGGTTAAATTTAAATTTTGAATCAATTTTGAGAATATTTTCGATGCTTTTGAGGATCAAAAAAATTTTTGAACCCTAAATACAGCCCTTAAAATGGCCCCATTAGGCCCATTTTAAATAGGCTATTGCGATGATGGATTCCAACGTGTGTACCAAATTTTGTTTAAATCAATTAAGTCTGACTGACTTAATTGATTTAAACAAAATATAGTGTTAACACACACAAAGAGAGAGAGAGAGAGATACATATTAACATTTGCAAAAATGGTGCCAAACTGTTCAGGAGGCTATGAGATGTCGAGAAGTTTTGGTCCGACCCCTAGGTCTCGCCATCCGACCTACACCAATAGTACATATGCCATACATTTTTTGAATATAATTTAAAAATTCACTTCCAACACGTAAAGGCAATAAGGTAAGAACATTTTTAAAAGACGATGACCTTTTATATTATTTGAAAGATGATTAAACATTATGGGGCAATTCAGTTTTTTCTTTCTTCGTGTTATGTTGTCATAATGTCTGACCATAATTTACGACGGCAGCCATATATATTCCGCAAAAGTTCTTACCGACCAACAAATTCATAAAAATTAAAAGCTCTAAGTCTATGGGACTAGCAACTGCATCAAAATGGAAGTTGCCTAGGCAAGTGATTGCAGTCACTATAATCTTTTCTTTTCTGAAAGTTTCAACCTCTATAAAATCGGAACAATTTTTTAACGTCGCCGCTTGGACTATAATTAATCAAATATATATTTATTATGACTACACACTCTATTGATAAAAATATGTTATTATTTATTATTGATTAAAATGATTACTTTTGTGTTATTATTATTAATTCATCTTCAAAGTTCAATTCCAGATATATATTATAATAGAAAACAATTTCAATTATTATTATTAATATTCATTCATATTATCCAATATTTACCATACTGAGAAGTTGGTTGTGTCAACCTTAAGGATCGCAGTTGCAAAGTCCTAATTTACACGACACATTCCACGGCTTGTTCAATGTGCAATTGTACTTCCATCACATTTATAAACGGGACAACGAATAAAAGCATTACAAAACGTTTGTATCTCGCGGCAAATCTAGGACATAAAAATAATTAATTTACCCTCGTCCTAATGAACCGTTCTCATACGAAAATTTAATTTAGTAAGCCGATACGCAAAAAGTGTATCGACTCAAACTCATACTAACAACGGGGGCTTTTTCAATTGCGTACACGAAGTGAGCAAAAAATCATATTTATAATATGAACGCAGACTCAATAGAGTACGGCCATGTTATGTAGAGATGACGCTCATTTATATCTGCCACAGCCATCGTTGCGTCCTTAGATTATACCATAAACATTATAATCAGAGGCGTCCGGCGTCGGTTCATGCTTTATAAAGTTAAGTAAAAAGTCATCAGTTATAAAACTCTATGAGTAGAGCTATTCAAAAATGTTTTTGTTTGTATTTTTTCCAAAGAAGTTTCAAAAAGGTTGAATCATACTGCAACTTATACAAAGTGAGCAGCGAGTAAAAAAAGGTCGGCATTATTGCTAGCTTTAACAGTACTGGACACTTGTCTTAATGCACCACCCTGTATGTTTTAAAACTTTCTTAAAGGAAAAAAACATTATATTTATAATTTTTCAAATCGGCTTACAATTGACCAAAATATCGGTGAACAAACACAAAAACGACTTCAAAATGGTGGTGCTTCCCCCTCCACCGCAAACGATGCGTCACAGTCCTTAAAGCCAATTCAGACTAGCCGTTCTCGGTTACGATTCACCGGTCCGGTTGGGAGCTCGACCAATCAGGGCGTAGTCGTTCCCGATTACGGTTCGGTTCGAGCGTTTAGGTTCAGCTCTAATTTCAACTGGACCGTTCGCAACCGTAGCCAATGAGAATGCTTGCTGGAGTCACGTGACTAGCCAGCTGTTTTTGTTAACGTTTAACTACACATCAAACGTCAAATCATATTTCGAATTTACGCATGCGCACCGAGAATAATCGTAGAACCGAATCGGGATAGTGTGAGCAGCCTAGATTAATCGAAAACCGAACCGGACCGGTGAATCGTAACCGAGAACGGCTAGTCTGAATTGGCTTTTACTCACCGTAACGAATTCGTTGATCCTTTAGCTATCGAGTGGTGTAATTAAATTTTGGATGTAGATGATAGATATGTAGCTGCAGCATCAAACTATACCCCCTGATATTGTTATCATCAGTTTTTTTAATTGCCTCCCACTATGGAAGCAAATTTAAAGACGTATTCACGTCAAAAAATGAGAAACTTCTTAATTGTTTAACAGGTGCACTGATACTATCATTTAATACTCGAAGAACCCCGCTCAGTTAGTGTAAATAGCCATCGCAACGCAGATGTTTATGTCATATGTTCAAATTAACTGGCTATTTCACGTTATAATTGTGTTCACGATAGCATATAATACCTGAATTTGTTATCTCTCTGTTTTGAATTTGGTATAATGCTACGCTGGTCAAAGTCTTTCTAAGGCAGATATCCGTGTGCTCTTTGATAGTAGCCAACTATTTTCAGTTCAAGTCACGCATTTGCTATACAATTAATTAATCAGCTTCTGCGAGCAAAGCATTTGAGTATCACAGAGTCCGTAAAGTCTTTCAAGTTCTCATTTATAGTATGCGTTTTAAATAATTACGATAATAGTTCGTATCAAAAGCGCTGGATATATTGTTTACCTTAAAGCTTAAGTAGCTAGAGACACTATACAATCCGATAATACATAGCAACAGTTATCTAGACTCTCCGCTAGTTTAAACATTTTTTGATAGCGTTCAAAATATCCCTGTTTCATCAATATTTGTCTTAGGTAATAATCTACTTCATCCTAATCATCCTAATGAAAAGTTAAATTAGTTTAAATTCTAATGGTTTTTGACGACGCCATTGATTTTAATTCGGATTCGCTCTTTTGAATTTACGTCAGCAAATAACAAACTGTCGCTAGTGACTGATATTAAAATAAGAGATGCCCCTGACGATGTTCGTTCCATGGCAATTCACCGTCGAAAACATTACGCGCGGTTGTGAGGTACGCTTATCTCGGAAATCATAAATAACACTACTCTGTCTCCTCGGTGTCTTCAGTATTTCTTACTTCTTGTTTCATTATTATTGTTATGTTGAGGTAGTTTTGTTCCAATTTATTGTACTCTGACATGAACTGAAGTATATATTTTCACGGTACAACCACTATTTAGTAGCAAGCATAAAATAAGCTGTAACGCGCGCCTATGTACTAGCATACAAAATACTGTCTTATAATTTTTGACGCCTGTGGGCTATTTAACCTAATAGATATTATTATGATATTTGTTGCTTATGCACTAGTAATTTTCATTCAAGTACAATGTCATCTTTACATATTTGACCATTAATATAATTATAAAGACTAATTCTTACATGATATTGCAAGACGCGAATGCGACGAAACTCTGTTTTAAATACGCGTTTTCAAATGCAGCAGTAGTCACAAGAACGACGCGACGGGACAAAATTTATCAGTTTTGTATGCCACTTCCCACTTTACCGTGTCACGTCATTATGTTAGTATATGAAACTGTCGCATTGCGTCGCGTCATTTCGTCGTGTGAGAATGGTCCTTTATGAAAAGATGAAAGAGCTGTTACTAAATTTAAAAAATTCAGGCGCCTAGAGCTAGACTATCGAAACACAAAAAAGATTTTAATGACGCCTTTTAACAGTATCGACCATTTGATATGCACGTATAATGTATATTGGATTAACTCACACAAAGCACAAATAGCACAATTGTGTAAAGAAAATGTTACTGCCCACTAGGCACTACCAATTTTCAAAATTTAGAAATGCCCCAAAGTTAGTAGATTACAAAGGTTATGACCGTTGAAAAGAAATTTGGACGAGGCCTTTTTTTATTATTCCTCATCCAAACTTCCTTTCAACGATTACATTATTGGAATAAAATAAATACTAACAAAGGCTATTACGTTCAGTTGGATAGTAGTGGGGGAATGACGCCATCCGGTGGACCTGTCGATTGAGTGGCAACAACTGTTGTTTATAAACTTGGCAGTATTTAATAAACAGAAATTGAATTATATGGCAAAATATTTAAATAATCCTAGTTAAATATAAATGACATTTTTGATATTGTCTTTATAGGTTAACTGAACTGTGAACGCTCCGCCAGCTAACGTCATACCCGCGCTTACGCTAATTGGTCAGATAGAACGAGGCAACTTCTATAACCTTGCGAAAAACGCCGTTATATAAAAGAGGTGTCAGTTCCTGAACACACAACCGAAGCTATGATCCTTACGTATTTTATATTAACGTTTAAAATTTACGTATGCACAAAATTAATGCATTAAAATTTTTATTCATTAGTAGGAAAATATAAAACAACTAAATTATTGTACCACAATTATTATAATATTATTTAAAAAAATATGCAGTGCCGTCTCTGAACATTCGACTAAACATCTGCACGGCAACACAGTGTACGGCCTACAGGAATAAACTTAGCGGATTCCGGGATTTTTGATATCAAAAACAGTCCCAAGATTTCAAACTCCAATTAGTGGTTTTAAAGAATTCACGTATTAATAGTATTAAACAAACAATAGTTATGTGAGGTAATAAACACTAATACTTTAGTTAAATAATAATAAATATGCGTAAAATGTAAACTTTATGAAAGTCCTACGGTTTTTATTTGAGGTATTTTCTTTAATATGTGTTTTAATTAGAGCGGATGTACCCGGCATTTATATTATAAAATATAACTGCAGCTTTATTATTATTCTACCTACATAATGTAGGCTGTTGGACGCGTCCCCTTTTATTATTATATTCTTACATGTTATTATTTCTGTACAACGTACGTATATTATGTCACGGGGAATAATCCCGGTTAGAGTTAATATTTCCATTAAATCACACGAACTAGAACATTGACGCATAAAATTTTAACATGCGGCTGACTTCTATTATTTTTTTCGTATCCAAAGGGTTCAAACGGAGCCCAATTACGACAACTCTCTCTCTATCAGAGGTTTGCAGCCCGTAAACAGGGTAAAATAGAAAATTAAAATTTTGAGATTTGTATTGCTTTGACCCAAAATTGAAATTCGTTTAAAAAGTAAAGAATTATAATCAGGGGGTTCATATATGTAAAATGGGGGGTCGCAAAATTTTATTTAGACATAGTATAACATGTTAGAGTTTGCATCATTGTTTAAAGTTCGTTAATAGAACATGATTGTATTTTTAAATTTTTTTTAGATGAAATGGAATGAACCCAATGATTCCTGACTTATCAGGGTTTTTTTGCGTTTTTTTTGGAAAAATGATAACCTGAAGAGCCATGTTTACTGAGAAATTAAAAACGTCTTTATAAAGCATGACAAAGTCAAAAAATAGTTTTTTTTCAACACAATTAAATGTGCAAGTGACGACCATAAAATGGATAATATGAGAAAATCAATTTTTAGAACCGCGATTATTCTAATGCTAAGAAGTAATATTTTCTAGGATGGTTTTTATTTGTTAATTTTACCAAGAGAAAGTACCTAGATAATTTCTTCTTCTCCTAATAATTAAGGAGCCTGTAGTCTACTCACTTTCAAAAGACCAATTGCGGTTGGTAAGGAATTTATGAGTTTCGATTGATATAATCTTCTACGACGTTGTGGGAACCTTATGTTAAAGTGGTTGCTGCGATGGGTATATTTATATACAAAGTAGTTAATTTTTCGTCAAAAATTAGATCATTATTATCCAGTTCACGTTTATCTTACGATATCCGATACATTTTCAGATTTTCACCTCGACACAAAATATTCTCTCCGTTAAGACACCGCAATGTTGCCTTTTAATAATAAAGGGATTAAATTTTTTTCTAGTCAGCAAGCAAATTAGTAAATATATCAAAACATCATAATCCATGCCAAAGAATATACAACACATTGCAGCAGGGACGGTTTAGAAATGTAGTGATTTTTTACATAAAGAAATTATAGTATATTACACCACAGGAGCAGAAAGCTGAATTTCCTGCACTGCGCCACATGATGTCTGAGGCGAAGTCGAGGACATCATATGTCGCGCAGCGTAGGACTTTCAGCTTTCTGCCCGTGTGGTGTATACTATTTGCCTTCATATCCGGTCAAAAGTGCGCACTTTCACCAATATATAAAAAGACTAATTACTTTCAAGTGAGCAATGTTGAGGCTATACGTAATAACAGCAGTTGGCTACCTACTTCTGCATCTCTGCTACTATACTGGCGAACACGTATTCAAACGGCAGTCTCACGTATCAGTGCGCATGACAAGTAATGCGAGTAATTCCAGCTGTGATTACAACAGTGCATAAATGTTATACTTTCTGCTTTAAAATCGAATCAGAAACTACGTACTTTCGGCATGGTATGAAGAAAACGTATTTTAGTTTTATTTCCCTGACTTAGGGGCAAATACTGCCAAACAAAAGTTACACGAATGAATGCCAATGAACGCTTGTATGTCTTTCTACAGTTATGACATTATTACATACAAGATGTATGCTAATTGCGTTAACACAGCGAATATTCATCTATAATTGAGTTATTTGTACAAATTAAATGACTTAGATACTACGTGTGTATGTACAATGTACATATGGCACAGGAACACTTACTGACATGTCACATATCTAGTTCACACATTCGCTTTGAACAGTGAGGCTGAACATAAACACGTCACTGCATCCCCAATTTAGGCATCTACGTCACATTTCAATTTCACATTATTTTATTGAAACATACTTCTTTATCGGTTTACATAATTTTTTTGGGTCGTGATATGAATTTTAATCATGCATGATGACATTAAGGTTACCCTCCTAGAACGAATATTCGTTTGAATAACTAATATTTTAGGATTTAATAAATATAAATATTATATTATGTGGCCGGAGAGCTGACTGAATGAACAAGAGTGAAAACAAGGTTGTTTATTAGATAAATTAGGTGTAATTTTGCTATATTTATGTATTATTTTTTCGTATTTACGAACTATTATACTCTAAAGTCTAAACAGTATATCTATTAAAGGTTCGTCAAGTCAAGTAGCTTGACGTTTTTACTAACAACTTGACTTGACTTGAAAATCAAGCTCTTTGAAAATCCACTAGTTGACTTGACTTGATTTTCTATCGTTACTACTTGACTTGACCTAATTTCAAGCTACTTGATTAAGAACCGATTATGTAGAAAAAGCGCGAATTATTTCCGTCAGCTTATGAAACCAAGATGCGGAATTCCCCGAGCTTGAAAATTGGTTTTATTATTTTGTTTAGACAAATATATTACGTTGATATGCACTACAAACATATTATTTGTATATTTTTTTGCTTTCATACTATTTTTTCGTGTTAAAAAAATTCAAATTATAATAATAATAATTATTATTATTATTATGGACATAGTTTTGAAAATAAAAGTTTTCATTTAATTTTTCAAGGCTCATTATCGTTTCTTAACACTAATATATGAAATTCATGGGGCCTGGTATGGCGTAGTGGTAAAAGGTTTTGCGATAAATTGTTTTAACACAGTATTCATAAACTTTTAGTTTCCTAGTAAAAAATGATAAGTTGGCGTCAGTTTGTTTTCTGTGTTGTCATTTTGATTTACGCGTTTGTATAAAAAACAAATGAGTGATGTAAAAAACCAAACAAGATTTTGTATCGTCTCATCTCTTCCCAGAAAAATAGCTATCAATTTCCGGTTGATACCACGAGTCAATTTCCGCATCAATTTGCGCATCATTACCTCAGTGCCTAAACTTATAAAAAATAGCAAAATAATAATGAACAATTGCAAAATGAATGTTTTTATAGTACAGTATTGCATTAATGTTGAGGAGACAATGGGCTCGGACTGGGGTTGATATAATAATTAAGTATCCAATAGTCACTATCAACATTTGAATGATGAATATCAATGATAATCAAATACAATATATTTATTATATTGATTCATGTTAAGTTTAACACAAATCTGACCGATTTGTTTACATTAATTAACAAAAAGAAGAAAAATGCGTATTAAATTCGGTTATGAGGTAACAATTATCCGGTGACCTGACGTGTTTTTGTCGGAATATAGATTTTGTATATTTTTTTCGAATTGAGAAGCGTTTTCTTTTTTTTAGTTCAAATCTTAGCGGTCTCCTTTGCCTCTAATCGGAAAATTGAGCTCTCGTTCCAACCATTCTGGTTGGGGTTTGTTTTAATTACTTGTAATTAATATTCATCATGGCGAATAGCATCAGTACCCTTGTCGTTATGCATAAATTAGTATTTACCACAAATAATTTAACCTACTTCAAAAAAGTCTCTAAAAAGGGGAAAATAATGAAATTTTGAGGTCGGTGCCAATTTAATAAAAGTAAATATGTAAAAAGTTTTGGTAATGGAATTCGAACTGATCTCAAAATTTCATTATTTTCCTCTTTTTAGCGATTTTTTTGAAGGAGGTTAATATTTTTTTTAAAGTTTTTTTTGTTTTTTACTTTTAAGTGGATTTGATTTCGCACGTTCTTATTAATAATATTTATTTATAAATTATAATAAAAAAAATTCCTGAACCAATTTAAGTAAAATTTATGTAGGATTATCTTGAAGGTATGCCCTATTAAATAAGAAAATAATCATCATCAAAATCGGTTCACAAATGCTGACGATATGAGGTAGCATAGGTACATATAAAAAATATGTTTTTTTGATGTCATTTAAAAACGGAAAAATCTATTTTAATAGAAATCATATGGCACCAATCCGATAGCGTTCTAACCAAAATGGCGTTGAAATTTTTCAAATAGGTTTACAATTGACGAAAATGTCGCTGAACATACATAAAAAAAAAACCAGGTCGCAGTGCCAAAACCCTGCCGACAATATAGTGCATTTGCTTATACAGGCAGTGTGGCTTTATTTTGCGAGCTTAAGTTGGTTTTTGGGCAAAATAAATAGGCTTCTTGCGGTGATGGATTTCAACACGTGGCCCAAATTTCGTTGAAATCAATTAACTCTTTCGAAAGTTATCGCGCGTACACATATATATATATATATATATATATATACGTATATAAATATATATATATATATATATATATATATATATATATATATATATATATATATATATATACATATATATATATAAACATTTTTAAAAATGGTGCCAAAGTGTTTAGGAGGTTATGAAACGTCGAGAAATTTTGGTCCGACCCCTAGGTCCCGCCATCCGACCAACGCCAATAGTGTATGTTGCCATATGGCAAATACACTAAAAACATACAGACGAACCTCCTCGTTTTTTTGAATTCGGTTAAAAATATGAGAAATACGCATGAAATGCAAAATGTAAAATATTTTTATACCTGCAGAATTATTGTTTCGACATTAAGTATATTATATATACTACATAACATTATATTATATTATATTTATTATATTATATTATATAATTAATAATTCAATGCAACTTTTAATAATGTAGAAATTGAAACAGTTGAATAATTTATATATAATGAGATACTATTTATATTATGCATACCTTATACGAACTGACGTAGTAAAATTTGTCTCAAAATTAACTAGTTTTATATGCACTCGGATTGTATCTTTGAATATTCCTGGGAATATTAAATAGTTAGTTAACTTTAAGTGTCTGTCGAGTGTCGATCCTCTGCGAAAGTTAAACAGAACCTAACAAATATGTTGAAGGTATTCTTAATTAATTTGTATATAAAACAGGAGTGGGCTAATGACGTATGAAAGGAAAGAAAAATCAACGTAAAAAACTGGAGTTCGGATTTTGTTCAATTAAAAAAACTTCTGGTAAAGAAATAAAATAGATATTAGCAGGTTATCTATCATGAGCGTGAATTATTATTTTATGACGCAGTGTGACATTAAAATAAAATGAGCATCACGCGAGTTTTAACAGTCACACAAGTCATAAAATAATAATTCACGCACGAGATATAATATAGAGTATTTTCGCACGACCTGTTTTTTATTGCATTTCTTTGGAAATGTATTTAATATTCATATTTAAAAAAAAATACACTTCAACGAATCAATCAACGTTTCTCAGATTTTAGAGTTGTGTTCAAGAGAAAAAGATCTGAAGTCATCAGAGTCAGTTGTGTTCAAATTGACGTATATTTTCGTGTTACTTAATAAAAATGCGATAATAAATCCATGCCATATCTCTATTCTCACATTAAACCGTGTGTACTATATACTATAACGTGACAATTTTATTATACATCTATGGGACCTGCATATTTTACAAATTTTCTTAGCTATATACTGTATTTGATACTGTCAAAAAACGGCATAAATATAGTCGATCTTTATCATTATTTTTCCCCAAACATTCTAATAGGTTACTTCATACACAAGAACCATAATGGACAAGTCTCCTGTACTTTTTTTTATTATCAAAAATAAAAATTAAAGCAAAACAATGTACAATTGTGAAATCATTTTTAAAACATCTTTAAAAGCGACAAAGTTATGGGTGGTGCGGAGAATTGACGTCACCGCAGGAATCAGTCCGGTTAAAATTTCAAAAGTTTAAAAACCTGTGTATTCGTTATTTATCAAGAAATTTTTTTCGAGTATTTTTTTCTTACAAGTTACAATGTCTGAAGAACAGATTGCTTTTTGAAGATAGAGAAACTATCACATTATATTCGAGTTTAGCTGACTATTTGTGTACTTGATTCAGGTTTAAATTAATATAATAATCGCCTTAAAGTAAAGTATACTACCGTACCTATAGTAAAGTATAATATTATGTTAAATAAAATTTCGTATATTAATTAAACAATACGAGATTCGAAGAAGGTAATTTATCAAAATTCCACGAATGATTTACTTAGGTCAAACGTCAACGTAAAGTTTTCAGGGATGTCATCAGCAAATATTTATAAAATTTAAATAGCACAAGGTAAAAAGATAAATGCAAACTTTCTACTTACAATTTTCATCCAAAAGTTTAATATTTCGAAATTTATTTTAGTTGAGATTCATCTTAAGGCTGTCGGAACGCTCTGAATTTTGTTTGTGCTGAGACCCAGCGGTAAGGGGCGAGGTAGGCAAAAGACATATTGTGGATGTGACCTTCTTTAGCTCTGTCTCGCTCAAATCATCCGCCCGTTTCAATTTTTGGCTGGTGTCAACTACGAGGCTAAAAAATGTTGTTGCAAGGGTGCCGCTGTCAACTGATTACTCTAAGTTTGGGAAATGTTTTGAAGATTTAAAAAACTTTTCCGAAAAAGGAAGAGTCACTTTAGGTTTGTGATGGAGCAGTTTTGTGAAATAAGTACGAATAAGGTCGTAGTGTGACATTGAAAACATGTGTTTTTTTGGTACAATTAATGCCAACTTTTTTCTAGTAAATCGTACATAAATAACAAAAGTAGTCCATTAGAGACCTAGATTTGTCTTTTATCTTCCTTATAGAGAAAGAATTTTTGCAGAATGTTGACGAATAAGTCTACAAGCAGTTAACCGTCGAAGCTCTATTTTTGGCTTAAATTTAGAGCGTTCCGACAGCCTTAAGGTTATGCTTATTCATTTATTGTTAATTTGATAGGTTGCCGTGAAATTTATATCTTTGTTTTATCATAGAAAACATAGTTCTCAATATGATATTTCACAAAATGTAAAGTTAAACCAAAAATTGATATTACTAAAGATAAATAGATCTCTTTCTGACAGTCACTGGATAATAAATTGTCAACCATATGGTCTATTTAATAATTTGCACTGATTTTTTACTCGGCACGTGGTAGAACATGATTAATAATAACAAGTAATTAAAAAACACTTGAAAATTCTACAAATGTAGAATTTTCAAGTGTTTTTTAATTACTTGTTATTATGGTCTATTTAATTTTATATTAGATATTATACTATGTAGTTTATCGAACTAACATTTTATATTAATATTTCATAAAAGCTCTATCATTCTTTGGTTCAGGTTGACGATATACCGGTACCTAAATCACATTGTATTCGATTTCAAACACGCAGAGGCATCGAACTACACAAGTTAGTATCGAATATCGACAGCAAGAATTCAATAAAATGGACAAATATTATAGAATGTCTATGTTGCGATCATATAGTATGTGACATAAAGCGTCTGTTCAACGTCCCTATAAAGCACCACTCGCACTGATCGACTCGGATCGGTAAACTCCGTTCGGCACGGCAACGTATAGCGCGCACCAAATCGGAAAAATTACGTTTCCACGCAGTTAGTATATCTGCAATTTTTTAAATATAATTTAAAAACATAGTTCGAGTTCATCAAAATCCGTCGGATGTTTACCTTAGCATGCGAAGAAATAGAAAAATATAAACCAAGATTCATGAATCTATGACAATAATCTTAGAAAAGTTTTGCTACTTGTTACCTGATTTACTTGCAAATGAAATAAACCTATTTAAGTATTTTCGAATGTCTAATACTACGTCTTATGGATTTCTACAACTATAACCTCTTAGAAAGCAGAACACAAACTACTGAAAAGCGATTTCACCTGAAGATCGACTAGAAAGTAGATCTAATAACAATTTAAAGGTGTTTCTTTCTGCAATAATTCAATATTTCTTGTCTGGAGGTCTGTATATGATGAGTTTATCTAGTGATCACTGCGTGCGCTGTGATGTATTACCTTTCCTGATATGCAAGCATTCTTTCTTCGTTTCCTGCGAAAAAAGGAATCGCGATAGGAGGTACGTTAGGGAACGTTCAAATAGTACGTAACATTTCTCACAAATGGAGAGGGGGATATAATTTGAACTATTATTTTTGCTTAAAACATACGCACGTGAACATTAGTAAGGTTTTTGATTTAGTTGACAATAGTCTATTATTAAAGAAAATGGTGCAATATTGAATATAGGATAAAGGGTGTGACTCCAGATCTCTTTGCCTCGTATCTTACTAACAGAATACAACGCGTAAAAATAGAAATTAACCTTTCTATATGGAAAGAAATTACTCGATGTATTCCTCAAGAAAACGACTTAGGACCTACATTATTCACTTTATTTATTAATGATCTATCAAATGTACTTAAGCAAACGTCTTTAATATTTGCCGATGACTCTTGATTCTTTGCCTTGCAAAGAGCCAAGAGTCACTACTCATAGAAATATGGCCACGTTAAGCGATTGGTTCCAAAATAACAACTTAAAACTTAATTTAGATAAAACAGAAATTATTAACTTCGGCAACTACTTTTCTTTGCCAAATGGTATAACAGAAGTAAAAATTAAACCAATAAACAAAGTAAGATTCTTAGGAATACAAATTGATTATTTCGCAAACTGGAAAACCAAGATAGCGCACATCCTACCTAAACTATACAGAGCTCTATATGTAATTAAATCCATCCAAAACTATATCGATACAGACATGATCTAAATATCTACTATGCTCATTTTTACTCAGTTCTAAATTAAGGCATACAATTTTGGGGAAACTTAAGAATTACAATATTAACAAAGTATTTATTGCACAAAGTTGTGCATTCCAATCAAGGCAGACGCTGCATCTCGCACATATTGTCGGCCTTTATTCCAAAAAATTAAAATACTATCAGGCACCGATAAGTATATTTAAAAAAGTGTTACGTTCATAAAAACAAATTAAATTAAATTAAACATGCACTTAAAACCGATCAATGAAACCTATAAGTGGTACGTCAAGGAGTACACAATGCCATAATTTGAGTGTACAATAACTTACCAGAAAATATTAGAAAAAATAAATTCCTAAATACTGGACGCACTTTTTGTATTAATATGCTCTTGTATTAGTAATACTCTTAATAAATGCATTTATTATTATGATTATTATCATGACTTTTTTCAGTCTATTTATTTGGTTTTTGAGGGAAATTTTCAGTGTGATAAGTTTTAGTTCAGCTTTTATCTGTTGGCAGACTTTTAGGTTTCGTTATCAGAATATTACAATACATCCGATTTATAAGCTTTACGCTCCAAGGTTTACTCGAATCAGGTAGAAAGCACAAAATCTAACAACTAGTTCAATCGTCGACAAAGGATATGACGAAGGAGATTAATATCTTTACGACAGCCGTAAAACTGAAATATTCGTGTAAGAGAGAATTTGGAACGCTTACCGCTGAAGATGACGTATAGATGACGACAGATGTGTCAGTGATGCACAAATAATATTCGAAACGCGTTCCTTATTGGCGTCTCTACCGGCTTATAAGGAACTAAAAAAATTTAGAATAGTTTGTCCTTATTTATTCAGTTTTTGAAGGAAATTTTCATTATGATTGTCTACCCGTGATCCACAGAAACCGTATGATCGTAGTGATAACATCTAGCGGTAATAGTATGTAAATGTTAAAAAATATTTTGACACTACCTCACTTTAAACCGATCGTAGCCAGATAAAAAGTAAACTATACACCCATACCTCGCTTTACGGCCTAAATACGTTCCACGAAACTTGGCCGCAAAGCAAAAAGCCGTATAAGGAATTAATTATTCTAAATTGCAAGATTGGCAACATGTAGATATATCGACATCGAAAAAAAGTTTTTTTTGCCGTTATAGCGAAACATTTTAGGCCGTAAATCAAAAACGTGACTTAATTGAATAGGGCCGTTATAGCGAAACGCCGTATTAAGAGCGGCCGTATAGTGAGGTATGAGTGTACTTTAATTTTAACTGAAACGAAAAAGACATCATCAGCTTTGAGCGTTCAACGTTATGTTGAGGGATCTTTTTAACATTCAGTTCAGTTTATCGAAGAAATCAAATTATTCTTTAAATCGATGGTCCTCACAGTTGTACGTCCTATCGATGATATTTTCCACGTTACAATGAACGTTTATTTTAGCGCGTATGAATAAAGACACGTTACATCAAGACCCATGTCATTTTTGACATCACAGACGCCCTTTTATCTTAATAGAAATCTGCACGACCCACGTCTGTCTGTAGGTCTGTCAGTTCTTTCTTTTACACCTACATATTGTCTATAGCAACGCCCTTTATAACAAGTGCCACAGTAACACGACAATTCTTTAAGATTTGTTTTTGTAACATTTGAAAAACAAAACTGTCAAAAGTTGAAACTTTAAATCCACAAATCACTTTATATTTTTATCGCATTTTTTACTGATTTTTTATAATAATACAGTCAAGTTCAAGACGTAAAAGTCATCAAAGAGATCCTTTGTGGCAAGTAGATATAGACACTGGAGTTTAAAACTGTCTTGGATAACAGTCGCTGATGCTATTAATACGCTTGCTATTCCATGCGCTTTTAAAGTATACAAGTAGGCCGTAAACTAGTAGCAAAAACCAGATAGAGAAGGAATATTAAAAAAAGATAATGATTTATAAAAGTCTTCACCCTAAATCCTCTGTTTCTCTAATTCAGAATTCTTTCCAATTGCACTGCTGTAGTGCAATCGCTGCGAGTACCATCTTAAATTCGCTTTTACAACTCGTGCGTGATTACTAAATAGCGAGTGTACGGCCATTTCCATTTGAGGTAACGAGTACAGCAGAAATTTATCTCAGTCTTGAATTTGCCCTCAGTGTTGCTGGAAGAACAGAGAGACTTGCTTAATTTATAAAAAAAGTTAAATTGTATATTTCTGCTCAAACAGCAGACCGGTAAGCCGACGTATGGGAATTATTATAAAAAAAATCGACAAATGTGGCATTATCTAAAAATTTGATTCTTGCTCTTTTAGTTTGAATTGAATTCCAAAACGGGAGAATTTGTTGTGGAGTGTCAGTATGATGTTATCTACATTAAATAATTATATATCGATGTAATGTCATAATTTAAGTGGTCACACATACTTCTGGCAGAACATGTCGATCGCAGCCAGAGACGCTCATGCATCTCGTGTCGGCATGCAATTACTGTTCCTACATCCACCGTCGTCATAGTGCTGATCTGCGTATATATACTACCACCTGCGGCATCAATTTCCTATTTTACCATACAGTTTTTACTTAAGTGTTTTAACGCTGATCGTCTTCTTTTAACCTGTACTATCGCCGATTAAAAATAGAAAAACCCGGGTCGCAGTGCCAAAACCCTGGCGACAATATAGTGTATTTGCTTATACAGGCAGTGTGACTCTATTATGCGAACTTAAGTTGGTTTTTGGGCAAAATAAAAAATCTGACTCCTTAATACACCCATTAAAATATTTTTTTTTCTTAATTGTAATATTATTATCAATCGAACCTCTATATCAAATTAAATACACCTTTCAGTAAATAAATCACTATCTGCAAACTAGTGTTTTCACAAAATTTGTAAGTCCGGTCCTGTCGGGCCGATTTTATTTAAATTTTAGGGACACTTTTTAATTACTACTGAAGGGTTAAATGTCAATTTTAAAACGATTCTGAGAATTTTTTCGGTATTTTGGGGCCCAAAAACATTTTTCAACCCCTAAAAACTACCCTTAAAATGGCCTGATCGGGCCCATTTTAAATAGGCTTCTTACGGTGATGGATTTCAACAGTAAGTAAGTATACGTATATATATATATATATACATACATATATATATATATACATATATATATACGTATATAAATATATATATATATACATATATAGGTATATATATACATACATATATAAACATTTTTAAAAATGGTGCCAAAGTATTTAGGAGGTTATGAAACGGCGAGAAATTTTGGTCCGACCCCTAGGTCCCGCCATCCGACCGATGCCAATAGTGTATGTTGCCATATGGCAAATACACTAATAAGTAAACCGAAAACACCCTTTTTACAAGCTTTTATTTAGAATGTGATGTTTGTGCGTCAGTCAGTTAGTCTGTCAGTTTGTATCAAAACTTGAAATTATGCAAATGTGTGAAAATCCAGTGACAATGCATAATAATAATATGAAGAGCGCCCCAAGATGGCGGGTTATCTTTTTCTTCATAATCCTCATTTGATACCCATAAAATGAGAGAGAGTGACAAGTGTAATAAGCAAACTCATATTACGTCATTGCAACTCCAATATGGCGGACGCTCCAAAATAGTGGATTACCTTTTTCTGTACAACCTTCGTGACATGCGGATATAAAATGAAAGGTTTGACGAGTGTAACACGATAAACTATTGTAAACCCAATATGGCGGATGCCACATATTCGGTAGATATGAAATTTTGTACACATATGTATTCTCGATAACAATACACGATTCAGTTTTTAGAATTAAATAATTAATTTTAGTATATTAATGCTTTACTAGTAAAACTTAAAAGTTTAAAAAGAGTAAAATAAAATATCAAATAAAAAAAACTTTTAATTTAAATAAACCTATTTAAAAGGAAAAAATACATTTAAAAATTTAGGTTCATAATTATGAAAGCGTGGATTGTGGCTACTAAACGTTTAATAAAATCCTAGAGACTTAACTTTACCGCATGGCCGCAAATATAACGCTATCTTATTTGAAATAATATACATCCAAAATTATTTAGAGTACAACTCGTGGTATGGTTACATGTGTATATTAATAATACCACGTTTTGAATGCCGGAGGAGATTTAGAAATGTACCACGACCATAGCTCATACGTCGGATATTCCAGACCCGGCAGTGTTCCTGTCGACTGTCAGTGTCGGTTGTCGGACATTCTCGCGCAAACATTATTTTATGCAAATATCTCTATTCTTCGCAACTATTCTTCCTATATGACAACGATAAACTAGGTACAATGTGATTCGGTGAAAACACTGAAGGAATGCTTTTACCATTCCAACTTCACAAGTAGGGAATGGTACTAGTTTACTTAGATCAAAATTTAGATTGAGTG
This sequence comes from Venustoraphidia nigricollis, assembly GCA_034508555.1. Lineage (NCBI taxonomy): Eukaryota > Metazoa > Arthropoda > Insecta > Raphidioptera > Raphidiidae > Venustoraphidia > Venustoraphidia nigricollis. The sequence continues at coordinate 14,108,679 of JAVRKA010000003.1, read as the reverse complement.
CCTTTTTTTGCGAACACTATTTTGCAACGAACTTTTGCCACAATATTTATAAAACCAAAATACAGAAGCTTTTGAAGGAAAAATTTCAACCAGTATTTTAATTTTAAACCTTAAGCTTACTACTATAATACGGTAGTAAGCTTAAGGTTTAAAATTAAAATCCTGGTTGAAATTTTTCCTTCAAAAGCTTCTGTATTTTGGTTTTACAAATATTGTGGCAAAAAATTGGATTATGATACATGGGGTAAAAAATGTTATATATATAACTTTATAAATTGTTATTTTTTACCCCATGTATCATAATCCAATTTTTTAATACATATCTGAGAAAACAATAATAACACATCAGACATAATTTAATTACAACAGTATAATTCGTATAGTCTGACCGAGACAGATACAGTTCAAACATGGCTTACAGTTTTATGGTTTTTTCGACAACTTTAAAGTAATACTTATCCAAAACTATCCGTCAAAGCTTTTTTTTACGTTAGTATCACACTTTCGAACAATCAGTTTTTCAGATTTTTTTCTGAGACCAATTATGATTTATTTAGTACATTTCCGGAAGTTTGTAATTTATCCATACATAAAAAAATCATATTTTTTACAATTAATTACTTAAAAACTAAACGTCCTAAAGCGTTTTAAAAATTTAGTTGAATGTCTGAAATACTCATAAATAACATATTAAAATTTCCAACTTTTATCTATAGAAATTAACTAAATCACGCAGTCGCCTAGCTCGTCCGTCATTTTCATCGGCGCTTGGTAGAAATTCCCTTGGTTAAGGTTATGATATTAGATATTTACTATATTACGACAACATTCCACCTATTATTAATTTACAATAATTACCTTGTGTAAATTAAAGGCAACATTGCAGACGTGTTAAGTATCGATTATATGTTTACAATATTATAGTCTTGTGTGTGTTACGGGAATACAGATGCTGCATCAAGTGTTGAAGTACATAGCTAATGTAACAATGTTAGTTCATAGATGGTCCCTGGAGGTAGCAACCAATTTAGTTGATTCTCAGTTCAGTGCTTTCAATGCATTATGTTACATTGTTACTGTAACACCTGCTAGACTGATGCCCGGTTGAAGATAGCTTTGCCAAAAAAATTGATCGACAATGACCCTATAGATTGTGATCACACAACTAGAGTTTTTATATATTCACGAGCAGTGTTATGTGAAACTCCCTGTCATGTAGAATTTAGATTGTAGTCCCACAAAAACAAATTACTAATCTACAAAAGTTAGTTTTTGAAACTAAATTTTGATCAAAATGCTTAGAAAAGTGTTGTGTCAAAGTGAAAATTGTGCAAAAAACTGTTATATACACAGTTTAAACAAATCGTGTCAATCTTTTAATTATTTTGTCGGGCAAGGCCCATTTAAAATTCTACTATGTTTTTCTTATGGATAAATATGTGTGGTTACAATCTAAACCCATTATCATTAAATGTTCTGACAATGCTTTCTGCAATCCAGCATGAGAAAAAGATATTAATGCCTAATAATTTGACACTGTTCGTTATTATAAGCACAGAAAATAAATATTAGGCATTAATTACTGATTCCCTCCCATAAGAGTTCTTTTAATATTTCGTCATTAATTTTCATTAAATAAATAAAAAATTTATTCCAACAATACATAAGCTTACAATAAAATTACAAAATACAAATCTGCTTCCATATTCAACTTTTGACCCACATTTACCTTCGGAGTAAAGAAAGGCTTGTCATGTTGAAAAAAATCGTATTTGAGACTTCGATGGATTTAGAAAATTCATGATTCCTACATATCGAAAAAAGAGTTTTTGATGTAGTACATTGTAACACTATAATCCGTTTGTGCCTGCGTGCGTTCGTCCGTTAGTGTGAAGACATAACATTTACTGATCCTAAGCCAAAATTTAAACTGTAGGTTTTTATGGAATTCCTCAGAGATTTTTTTAGTACTTTGTTCCTACGTCCGTAAATAATTACCGATGAATAAAAATATAAAACGACTAGCACGATTTTGATCATATCTTATAAATCGATATGCTATTAAAGACCTGAGAATAGTACGCCATTCATTTGTTCCAGAGAATTTAAAAAAGAGTTAGCTTACTAATGACCTTACAATATACCATTATTTGTCTCGAAAAAATTTAGAAAATTCTATAGTTTGGTATAGTTGGTATAAAAGAATACAATTTACATATTATTATTTAATTAATATATTTTAAGATCACTAAAATGAAAGCATATCCGTGCATTTTTGTCGTTTTTTTTTTTTTAAAATAACGAAAAATAAATTTCCATTTCTTTCAAAAATATTTCTTTTAAAAGATCGTTCTGTATTTTGTGGATACTTAAAACTACTGAATTGAAAAAAAGGCAAGAAATAAAAGTAAATAACACTTCTCACTGCAAACGATGTGAGAAATCGTGTTTTCTTCTAAACAGCTGCCAAGAAGAAAACTATGAAAAGTTTTCCCTCAATACAATAAAGTTAACGGTAGAAATGTCAGCCTTATCTATATAAACTAATAAATAAAAATATGCTTTCTTCCTTGTAGGGCTGTCAATAAAAAAAAACCGGTCAAGTGCGAGTCGAACTCGCGAGAAGAGAGTTCCGTACTATTCTATTTTCCGTGAGTACTTTAAGACTTCAGGTTTTCGTTTAGGTTTACCTGTAAACTATGGGTGAGACCCGACATTGACTATTTTTTTCAAAATTTTAGGCTCAGTAGTTTTGGAGATAAGGGGGGGGGGCGGTCAATTGTTCATCAATTATCTTAAATAACTTTGAAACTATTTATTTTAAAAATATAAAAAAAATATATTTGAGACCCTTACTACAAGCCCTTTCATTTGATATGTCACACGGTATAGTTTGCAAAACTTTTTTTTTTATTTCCTAATTTTTCCCCAAAAATTACCCCCTTGTTCAAAATTTATTTATTTACGTTACACGTCCGTCTTTGGGTCACCGACTTATATATGTGTACTAAATTTCAACTCAATCGGTCCAGTAGGAGATAAATATATAAATATACATAATATATATATGTATAAACATTTTTAAAAATTGTGCCAAAGTGTTTAGGAGGTTAAGAAACGTCGAGAAATTTTGGTCCGACCCCTAGGTCCCGCCATCCGACCGACGCCAATAGTGTATGTTGCCATATGGCAAATACACTAAAAAATACGAATACCTAATTCACTACCAATTCAGTAGCTGATATTTTGAATCAGTAATGTTCTAAAGCTTAATGTAGGTAACGTTATTTACAACTTTCCTTATTTAACTATTTGTAAAAATTAAATCTAACTATGATAAAATGTTTCAAATACGATGTAATGGATAATGAGTTGTAAAAAATCATTATTTTAAAAATAACAAACAATATTGTTACTTTTAAACGTGATATCTATGTGAAACGCAAATTAAAAAAAATATTTGTTCTAACGGAGAATATTATGAAAAATAATAAAAAAAGTAATCTGCTATTGTTCACATTCGTATTTTGCCTGACACACTTTTGCTAAACAATTGAACGTATTGAATATATTTCTAGTTCCTATCGCAGGGAGGCGAGTGGCGCCCCTAAAGGCATGCATCCACTGTTCCACAGTGCTAGTAGTCAACTTTTAACTTTTTCCACGCTTTTTGTTCAAACCAACGCTGCTCATAGTCTATACAAGGTTTGACCAACGTTTTCAAAATCGAGTTTCATTTTAAAATGTCCATTTATAATTAGGATCATGACGGGCACTCAGTTATATGGATAACAGGTGTAACTCCTGAAGCCTCCTAAAGGAGGATTAACGATACATTTAACAAAATACCTCAGTCATCAGTACATATATTAGGAAAGAGGTGCGCTATTTTTCCGGTAGAATTTTGCACTGCTATTAAAGTTTTCAGCTTTTATAAAATAACGAAGGCTCTATTTATGTACTACATGGTTTTTCACTACGTGCTATAGATCTTTAAATTGAAATATAAAACAAAGACTTGTTAAGTATACTAGGTTACAGTAGAATTTATTTCATATGAATGTCATTCAATGACATATTTTATGGAAAACAAGCTGATTTTTTGACCAAACCTCTGCATTTGCAAATCTAGACAAACTGGTATGTTGGTAATTATTGCAAGTCGCCATTCAATACGAGAGTTTCTGCTGCAGATGAACAACTTTTATGCAGGAAACCGATATTAATAAATAAATTAAACTTCTATGTCAAACGTCTTATTTTTAAGAAGTTTCAGTTTATATATTGCTGAGCGTGCAACAATTCACATCTTTCTACTTTTGCAAAAATATTATATCTTCTAAACTTATTTTTCTGAACTTCAATAAATTTCGTTCACGGCAGATGAATAGATAAATACAAAAAAGTTTAGTATATCATAATATATATTATATACCGTATAATTGGAATGGTTGATTCAGAAAAAGTTCGCCAGGATGGATAAAATATAGGTGCTTTGTATCTTATAAATTGAGTATCAGTTCTGTAAAATGCTTCTTATTTGTATTCAAAGTTAGATTTAATAATTGAGGAGTCATGGGCACAAATGCTATGGGGTCCCATGTAAGGAGATCAAGATTGGAAGAATATTAAAACACATTGTAAGAACTAAGATAAGCATTTACTTGAAAAAAATGAAAACTTCAAAATTAAATTATAAATAATTCGTAATGAATTGTTTTCTCAAAATGTAATCATAAGATTACATTTTTTAGAATACTATTAATAACAACTTTCAATTTTCCTCATAGCTAAGGAAACCAATTTAGAAAACATTACATTATAGAGAGAGAGAGAGACCCAACAACGTGATGAATTTGTTAAAGTGAAAAACTTGTTTTTATTCATTAATGAAAACGATAAATCTTAAAACTACATTTTAAAGTTAGATATATTAACAAGATATTCAAATTAAATACAACATTTCTGACTTTTTTTACAACAAAGGTAATAGTAACATGGTCGACGTTTTTAAGCGCAATATAATATCGCGGTCTGTACTTATTATTGTTAAACTATTCAAACGTTCTTGTATCCTCAAAGTCCGTGAATCATTTATTATTTTTAATCTCGACAATGATCCTTCACCTATTACAAGGGTTATCATAAGAGTATATTCTTAAAACCATCTCAATATTGGCTGTTCTTTACTAATATTGCTAATATTGTTCTAAAAATCTAATTGTATGGAAAACATTTAACCCAGTTATCGAACGCTCAAAAATGGAAATAGACGGAAATTTTCAACACAAGATTGGAGTAGTTAGGAGACAAACATACTATAGATCCACACTCCTTCAATCTGAACGCATTGACCCGGCAAGATCAGTAGTTTCGAGATATATATGAAGTTAAATGAGTTCCCACGAACTTGTCGAAAGTTAAGCGTTTTTGTTGAGGTGTAATAAAATATTTAAGACAATGGTTGGGCCATAATTTTTGGGTAACTATGTTATTTATTTTTATTTTTTTGTATTTGAAAATCTAGGAATAATTAATTATATTATATTTTAATAATTAAGTTAAACTTGTTCCAATTTCCCAACACATTAAATCAGTTTAGCCAAAATGTTCAGGAGGCTACGAAATGGCGATTAATTTTGGTCCAATCCGTACGTCCCAGCATCCTGACGCCAATAGTGCATATGCCGCATATGGCGAATACACTAATAAAGTTACACTTTACCGGTGTGCTACGTGGGTGTGGCACAGTTCAATTTTTAAAATTATTAATGTCATCTTTTATTAAATAAGATAATATTTCCAATACAGAAAAACACTACATATTATATATAAGCAAGAATTTTGTATCTTATCGATGTAACAAGTTGGCAACGCTGGAGTTGGAACAATTCTTTATCTTCATTCTGATGATACAAGTTCTTAGATTAATATTAAAGGTTTATTTATGCGTGTGCTAACTATAAACGAGTCCTGAAAATCTAAAAGTATTGAAACTGAAAGATATGCGATGTTACAACATTATTATTAATTTTAATTAAAAAAGAGGATTTTTAGAAATAATTATATGTTTTCAGAAACTCATTGTAATAAATTGCGGTTAACGGGACCAATGTTAACTGCGGGAATTTTGAAAAATAGATATTGCATAAGCATACAATATCTGTTTTTCAAAATGACTACTAGGTACCATTGATTCTTCCGCATATCCTAAAATAGTCTATTGTTGTTATTAGTGTATTTACTATTTTTTTTTTTATTTTGTTCAAAAACAAACTTATATAAAAATGTCACACTACCTGTCATAGCAAATACACGATATTGAGAGCAGGGAAGGTAGAAATACCGTTTCAAATTTAAAAACATTCCTTACAATGAAGACACTTTTTTCATCTATAGAAAATTTAGAAATTATCTTCAAAAAAAAATTACTCTTCGCTTGTGAGAATTTAATATAATGTTCTTTTAGTCTGAACGCTATTTTAGTACATATTTACTTACTTCTCAAATGTGAAAACAGACCTCGACTAACTTGTGTTGAGAAACACTTTATTAAATAACAAGTTTGTAACCAGTCCAGTCAGGCGTATATATTTGTAAATGCCATTAAATTATTATTATAAATATCGTATATACATATTGTGTATTTAAATAAAATTAACAATATAGTTCCTTTTTTGAATTTGAGATGCTTGTGAATTAAAATAGCTCTCTTGGCATTACAAAAAGTGTTATTTGTTTTAATTGAACCGCCAAAATGCTATTTATATTGTTTCAAATTGGTGTTGGAATAGTGGTGGGCGCTATGCTTATTGAATATATCTACAAAGATAAATATAAAAAAGCTAATAATATACCCGGACCAAAACCTTGGCCAGTTTTAGGGAATATTTTTGATTTTACACCTCATGGTAAGTTTACACATAACATATCTAACCCAAAAACATAACAAAATATTAACCGTGGGCTGTGACAAATTTTGCCAGTTTTGATGTTTAGTTTTATTTGAATTTCCACAGCCGTTTTTTTTTATTTGAAATAAAAAAATAATCGACAGAATATATTAAATTGTTGTTAATTAGTCAAATTTAAAATTAACAATGTTTCGCTTCAAAATAATTGACTGTAGAAATATAACTTTGAATGTGATCATTAAAAAATATCAAAACTAAATATTAATTTACTCCACTGTGTGATGAAATGCGTTTTTTCATAACATTTTGTTTCTTTCCAAAATCTTATTGCAAGTAAAGTCCGAGGTTATGCTAAAAGTTGTGTAAATTTTGTATTGCTGTAATTTAATAATAAAATAATTAACAGTAAAATAAAAGTTAATCTTTTTTTAGTTTGAAATCTGATAAATTTTATCAGTAACGATAGATAACTGTAGTGTAATAATAGCCGCGAGTTTGCCACTGGTTAAGTTAATTTTAACAAGCGCTCAAAAAAATTACAGACTCTGGGTTTCGACAAAACCCCAGGGTTTGTATATTTCTCATATAAAAAATTCTGACTAATTGGGCGACAGGACCTTTCCAACTTCAAAAACATTGACATTTGATATATATAAAAAATAAAATAAAAATATTGTTAACATGTGCGGTGACGCGGGAACGACTAGTAATAAATATTCCATCGTAAACTCAAGTGTGAAATAGGGGCCAAGTTTGGTTACCTAGAAATAACAGCTACGCCGAAAAATCAATTCAGGTGTAAATTGGTGGCAAATTTTCATTTGGCAAGTTTTCACACAGGAATCATTTATCTCTATATACAAAACAATTCACTGATAGATAACGCACAGACCAAATCGGTGGACCTAAAGGGTTGACATTTAGAGAGAACTTTTCTATCATGACATGGATATCCGCTAAGAAAAGCTTTTTTAAAAATTCTATTGCTAAAGAGTGAAAAGGGGATGAAAACGATTATGAAGGAAATCTTTGAAGTGGTTGATGGCACTTCGCAGACAGGAGTGATCTAGGCCACATTTTATAAAAAAAAATTCAACCGCCAAGGGGGTAAACAGGAGAGCTGAAATCTTCATAAAGGATACGTATAGTATCTCTGAAATTTATTAAGTTAAAAACGTAAGACTTTTCTTAGAAAATAAAAAAATACATGTTCAACGGTCTTTTAAACACGAACGGGGTTAGGATAAATTTTATTTAAAAGAATCTAGCTGGGTACAAACTCATCTATACTACACGTACGAAGTCAAGACTCGGCTACTGTTGTCGTTGCCGAGCCGAGGCAAAACTGTAATACGCTGCCATTTTTTATCTCAATTGCGTGCTGACCCGAATGTAGAGGCAAGTTTGTAATAAAAGACATGAAAACTTGGCACCCATTTACATCTCAATTCTTTTTTCGGCAAAGCTGTTCTTTCTAGGTACCAAACTTGGCCCCTTTTTTCACATTTGTTTTTGTAAATTATAAAAGAAGCAAGCTCGTGTGAAATTAGCGTATTATTAAAGAATTTTTTGAGCACACAATAATAGAAATTACAATTCAAAAGAAAAGTTACATTGGATACAGGAAAAATGTATTAACAATTTGTCATAGCCAGGATTCCAACCTGAAACACCAAATTTAGTGTTGGTTGATTTATCAATTAATCTACAGTGACCTTTGAATTAAGTGATAAGTTGGGTGTTTCAGGTTTGAATTTTGGCGGTGACAAATAGTTAATACATTTTTCCTGTAGCCAATGGAACTTTTATTTTTGAAGTATTTTCAGAACAAAAGAACAGCTGAATTTTTTTATTTTCAAAATATATCTAAACGTAGTTTAAAAAAATACTTTTTCAAATTTTTCTTGAAAAAATAAAATGTTATGAAAAGTTTACCATTACACTATAAAAAAACAATTGGGCTCTTCATATTTGCATATCAAACATCCATCCAAAATTTGATTTCAATCCGCTCATCCGTTTGACCTTTTATCATGTTCACAGACTAACAGACGATCTTTTTCCAAAAAATAAATATTGTTAAATTTTGAAATTTGAATTTTGATATAAATTAGTACCATTCCCCACTAGTGTAGTTAGAACGGTAACATTTCATCAAATGATTGATGATGAAGTAAATATCACTAATATAATTATATAGTACACACAGATGAACTTTAATGCAATTGTTTATATTTTCAGATATCTTAAAGCAATTAACCGAAATGAATAATAAATATGGCCGAATAATCAAGTTAAGATTAGGATATGAGCCTATAGCCTGCGTTTTGTCTGATCCAAAGCATGTTGAAATCCTACTAAGTTCTCAAAAGTTTATCAGAAAAGCCGATGACTACAGTGATTTGAGACACTGGCTCGGTGATGGACTTTTGACTAGCACAGGTACCTAAATTAAATAAAGCTTAGACCCGACACCTCGTACCTGATGTGAAGTATTGGTCGTCTACGTGCGTTAATAAAAAAAACCCGAGTCGCAGTGCCAAAACCCTGCCGACAATATAGAGTATTTGCTAATACAGACAGTGTGAGCAATGAGAATTATGTGAAATTATGTTTGTTTTTGGACAAAATAAAAAATTAACCCCTTAATACACCCCTTAAAATAAGAGTTTTTCACAATTTCAATATTTCGTCTCTGTTTCATCAATTCATCATTTGCAAGTGTTTTCATAAAATTTATAAGTCGAGCCGATTTTATTAAAATTTTAGGAGCATCTTTAATTAATACTAAAAATTAAATTTGAATTCTGAATCCAATCCGAGAAGTTTTTCGGTGTCTTTGGGCCCCAAAACAATTTTAAACCCCTAAATACACCCCTTAAAATGGTCCACTTACGCTTATTTTAAATATAGGCGTCGTACGGTGATGGATTTCAGCATGTGCGCCAAATTTCGTTAAAATCAATTAACTCCTTCGAAAGTAATTGTGTGCACAAGCGGCATTTATCAAAATGCTCAATTTTGAATATCACATAGTTGTCTCGAGCCATTTAAATGTGTCTGCGAAGGTTTCCACCGATTTTTTAAAATTATGTCAATATTTATTGCTTAACCCATATTTTAACATCAAAGAATTCCATCTCATCATATAGACTTCGCTACTTTTAAAAATGTTTGTGCCAAAGGTGTCAAATGGAAGAAACATAGAAAAATGTTGACGCCAGCATTTCATTTCAAAATTTTGGAACAATTCATTGATGTATTTAATTCATGTGGTAATATTATGATTGAAAAGCTCGTGAAAGAAGTGGAAAATAGTGAAGTTTTTGACATTTATCCGTATATTACAATGTGCGCACTTGATGTTATTTGTGGTAAGAAAGATATTTTTATTTTGTTTTATTTAAATTTTTAAAACGGTCACGAAAATATTCATCAACAGTTTAGTTTTTGGTAAATACATTTATAATATACCTATGTACATTCGACATAAACAAATAGGTGCAAACATTTATGTTTGTGTTGTATTCGCACTCTATATAAATATTGCTAGTAGCATAAAATGATTTCAGTACAAAAACGGACAGTCAGTGGAAAACAATATCATATATATTTTTTGTAGAATCTGTAATGGGAACTCCAATAAACGCACAAAAGAATTCAGATTCAGAATATGTCCAAGCTGTTTATAAAATGTGTCATTTTTGTCATCTAAAAGGCTTCAGCCTTTGGAGACACTACGAATATCTTTACTGGTTTTCAAGTGAATATAATGAATACAAAAGATGCCTCAAAATTTTACACGATACGACCAGCAATATCATAAAATCCAGAAAGGAACTAGTAGAAAACAAACGAGGCAACTTTAATCAAAAAGATGACTTACCAGGTTCTGAGTTATTATTTCTGGTTGATATCAAATAAATCAAATAATAATTAATGTTTAAAAAATTGTGATCAATTTTTATGACGACGTAAAGTGGTTCAATGCATTCATCAATTTATGACAAAAATACCAATATATTACATTAAAAACCTTGTTTGGTTATAAATTTTAAAGTATGTCAAAATATTATTGAAATTCTTCATTCTTAGAAGAAACGCAGTAAAATAAACGGGCAGCTTATTAACAATTTTATATTAGAGACTGTATTTTTGGTGATCTAACTGCCAAACTTTTTAAGTGAATCACTACTTTAAGCGTATTAAAAAATGTTTGCAGGAAAAAAGAAAAAAATGGCATTTTTGGACGTACTGTTAACATCTACTGTTGACGGAAAACCTCTATCAGATGTATCAATTCGAGAAGAAGTTGATACTTTCATGTTTGAGGTGTTGTTCTAATGATCGTTTGATGTGTATCACTCTGAAACGTCTATGTTTTAGACATAATATTTGTTATCTTCATTTTTAGGGTCACGACACTACAGCCTCTGCAATGAGTTTCACATTGTATCTATTAGCAAATAATCCAGAAGCTCAAGTAAGTACTTCTAAACACAAAAACATAATAACAAACTTTAATGACATTTATAGTTACCTTGTATAAAGACACTGGCTTTATATTTTGTGCGCAGGCCGCAGATCTATATTTCAGCGGTTGGACACACTGTGTCGTAGCTGAATTGTTTTAGCCGCTTTATGTTTTGGAAAAAAGCTAAGTAACGTTTAGTCGGATTCTCGTCACATAAGGCTTGCAAGGCGACTGGCTAAGTCAAAGTCTTTATAAAGCTATACGCTAGTGACTAAAGTGACAAAGATCTTTGTAGAAAACGTACCTACTATATAAAAGGATTTATTTATTATAATAAAATTTTTATATTTATCAGAAAAAGGTCGTTGATGAACTGGATCAGATATTTGGAGCTGATCACGCAAGGCAAGCAACGTATCAAGATGCCAATGAAATGAAATATTTAGAGCTTGTTATAAAGGAAAGCTTAAGAATGTACCCATCTGTACCACTGTTTTGGAGATCACTGGACGATGAGATGGATTTTGGTACGGTAATTTTATTAAAAGTGATTCTATTAATTGTACGTAATTGGAATGTCTAAATTAAATAATGCCGTTGGATTTCTTGTCTAGCAATTAAAACGGTTTTACAATAAATTTTTAAAGTTAAATAAAATCGATCAGATGTCTATTTTTCCTTTGGAAATAATGTTTTGACTAACAAAAAAAAAAACTGTTGTTAATTTAAAAATTCTCTGATTTCCCAACAAGTGCAGGGAATAGTAGCTTGCAAAACTATTCCGACAATTTTTTTGCGTCTCGTCAGGGAGGTTCCTGAGTAAAAAACATGTATACCGACCGATATCTCTGTTGGTCTTTGTTTAAACAAAGCAGAAAACATATTTTTGACGAGACTTTTTTATAATCTTTAAACTATTTTGACTAGAAAAGTGTTTAAACTGATTACGTATTTTTAACATTTGTTATAAATTCTTTAAAGTGCACGAAAGCAAAAAACGAGTACTCTCATAGTAATTTAAATTAATTTTAAAATAATGTAATCAAATTAATTTTAAAGTGTACTCACTCATTGCTGAAAACACCTGATTTTTTCCTTTCATAAGCATTAAAAAATTTATAACATTTAAAAGTGTAAAGATATAGTAATGAGTCTATGCACATTTTCGAATAGTTTAAATATGAAAAAAAAAATGTCTCGTAAGAAATCATGTTTACAATTTGTTTAAACTTTTCTTGTTTAAGGATGATTTGTCGGTATATTGAAAATGATGAAAATCGATTGAAAAAAAAAATACTATTCTGGCAAGTCTACTGAAGCTCCTCAAAAAAATTGGGATTCTTTTACAAGCCCGTTGAAAAGTTATAACATTTATTAGTTGCAACAAATTAACACGTAGTTAAATGGAAAACACGCTATCAGACCTATTTAAATTTAAAAAAAATAATGAAATTGTGATGTGAAAAATTTCAAAAATTTCAAATCAATAGATTAAATATCCAAGAAACATAAAAGCGATTAATAATTGGTAGTTTCAATATTATTTATAGAGAAAAATAGTAAAAATTAGTGATATTTGCCGTATTATTGAATAAGCAGTATGAATTACAAGGAAATCGTGTTTACGTTGTTTACGTCGTTGTAAATAAATTTTCTTGCTGACAATTTACTTCTAAAATTGGAAAGCGACCAGCACCTTACACCTTTTTACTCAGGGTAAACCTCCCTGGCAACAAAAATTTTGTCAGAATAGTTTTGCAAACGACTCCACCACACTCCCTACACTACATGATTAGTTAAAAAATCTGAAAAATCATAGCTACGGAACCGTTATTAATGCGTGTCCAACACGTACTTAGCAAGTTTAACAAAAATTTAAATATGTACTATAAAATATAACGTTAGTTACACATACAGTCTATACTTTACAGTCTACATTATATGTAATAAAAAGTAAACAGTCTAAAAATATGATTTTACAGGAGATGGTTACGTCATCCCCAAAAATTGCTATGTTGTTGTATTTGCCTATAATTTACATAGAAATCCAGATATATTCCCCGAGCCAGAGAAATTCATACCAGAGAGATTTTTGGAACCAGATCGCCATCCTTTTGTTTATGTGCCTTTTAGTGCAGGACCCCGAAATTGTATCGGTAAGTTTTATGAAAAAATCAATCAAATAAAATAGCTAAAAAAAATTGTTATAAATATAATCAAACTAATTTTTAGGTCAAAAATTCGCTTTACTCGAAATGAAAATATTACTATCGAAAGTTCTCCGAAATTATGAATTGCTGTCAGCCGGTGTTGAAAATGAGCCGATAATTACCCCCAAATTAGTACTCAAATCAGATAATGGGATGAGAATAAAAATAAAACCAAGAAAATGAAAATGAATGATAATTAATTAAAAAAATCGTTCACATGTCGATTTAACAATGTTATATCATTCAAATAGCTCTAATTTATATTATATGTACTGAAAGTTCAAAATTATGAAAGTGAAATTTATTAAATATCTTTTGTTTTTAATTAATTAATTTATTTATTACTCCTTGATTCAGACACTCAAGCATTATAATACATGCAAGTGTATGGTGTGTGGAGAATCACATGGTATATTTTCACAGCGTCCGAAGTGCGCCGGACAAGTTCTCGCAAGTTCCAAAGAACTGTGTAAATTTAAACGAACTATTTCAAGTCTGTCCCCGAGGCTAGTTACGTTACAGATATGATTTTTCCCGGGGGGTTAAAGTTATTAAAAATGAAGCAATACCTAAATTTCATACGTCTAGGTGGAATAGTTTTCAAGAAACGAGTGTTCAAACATTCACATTTTGGGCACCCACTGACTAACTAGGGTACTAGGGTACTTCCAATTGAGTTAAAGCTTTGAAATTTGATAATTACGAGAAAAATCAGAAAATCAATAAAAATCCAACATGGTCGATTGTTACACGAAATTTCGACTTCTGGTTTGTAGAGTTTGTAAAGTACAACCAGTCGATGTGTGATGGTATAGTGGGATAGTAGTATGATGGGATAATGGGACAGTGGGATAAGATTATTTACAAATATACACATATTAATCCTCAATAATATTTAAGTAGAATAATATAGCTTTACAAAAAAGGATTGAAATCCCACCAAAACATAAATGTGAAAAAGAAGCCAAGTTCGGTGTCTTCAAAAAGAATTGTGAATTAAAAGAGTGCCCAGTTTTCACATACTATGACTCATTTATTTATAGAGTAAAACATGAAAATTGGCATCCTTTTAAATGTGAATTCTTTTTGTAGATACCGAGCTTGGTACCTTTTTTCACATTTTTGTTTTTGGTGGGATATTATATTATATTATTTAAACTCCACGGTATAAGCACCTATTGATTATATCCTAACACACACGTTACAAAATCTACATATAGGCGGAGAGCTGAAGACGGTTTTGTTCAAGTGCCTATACGTAAGATGAAATAACATTAAATTTACCTCTATAATAAGTGTTCCCCATTTTAGATTCTATAGATCTGGCAGGGAGAAGCCCTTGCGTTTTAGGTGTCAGGTATAAATCAGTTTGGAGTAAATAACACTGCACCCCCCTTGCCGAAAAATCAGTTTTAAACTCACCTCCAATCTCTCCTAAGAATCCCAAATAAAAAATCGCCGCTTATGCAAAGACCACGGTTGTATGACGAAATAACTGCACTATACAGTAGTCATCGAAATAGTTAATTATTTTTTTCAAGGTATTCATATTGATCTAGAATTTCAGAAGTACATATATAATAATTGCCACCCTTTATTAAAAAAAAAATACTAAACCTTACGTACATACTTGAAAAACATATTTTTTTGTAATTTTAATTATTAATTTTGGCAAAGTGGAGACATGATAATAATGACCAGTCAACAAGGCAATGTTATTTTAAGTATGCTAAATTATCTCATTAATACAGAATTTAAAAAAGTCTTCCCTTATTACAAAAAGTTACATTTTTACCTGGCTAATTACTACCTGCCAGATGAGACGTAGCAAGGGAGAATGACTGTCAGACATACAGATCCTCAAATAAGGAATACATAAGTCCATGAATTTTAATATTATTTCGCTCCACGTAAACACTTTAGGCCTTTCGCACACGGGTCGACTGTTTCGCAATCTGAGTTTCAAATGGTTCTGGATGCGATCGTTCTGTGATCTTTCGTACATTAGGGAATGGAGAACCGCACATGGCTCGACAGAAATACAACCTATTTGAAATTAGTTTCCAACTGGACATAATATGCGACTGTGTTGGTAGGTCGTGAAGCAATTTCGGTTGCAAACATTTTTAACAATTCTAGGTATGAATCTTTAGACGTTCTGTAAAAAATATAAACTTGAATAGCACTTATATTTTCTTTGTACTCTTTTTCGATATGGATAATAATTGACCATATATGTCCTTCATCTGAATTACTACCATATGACAGTTCCCACTAGCTACATAACTTCAAGAATACCTACTTGTTCTGAATTAATCGTGTTTGATTCAGATTCAGTCGCGCGATTGCACAACAGTCGCACTAAAATTCTGAACTGGTTTGAAATTCAGATTGCATAATAGTCGACCGGTGTACGGAGGGCCTTAATAAAACCGTCGCCGCCTCTTAGACAATAATATAGAGTATAGGACAGTTACTCGATCTTAATATGTTTTTCATTACTTTTAAAACTTAAAACCCAGGAGATCTCTTTGAAAGATTACATGGAGTACATCTACGGCGATTAATCATAAGGTATTAAGTATAATGTATACTTGAGAATACAGTTTTAATTAAAAATACACATATAATCTCTATATATACCGCACTGTAAATAAAATCACAGTATAGAAAGCATCTGACTGCTAAAATACATGTTTATATGAAACCTATACTAATAAAATATTGATATAATATAATACGGAAAAAATCAGAAAAGTGCGAGATGCGTGCCGAGAGTTCCCAATCACAATATTTGCCTTTGAAATTCAAAAATTATTGCAGTTGAAAACATCGTAATAGGATTTTCATACATCTCGATATATCGAGACTGTAACCGTTATTAATTTTACTACCTCGATAAGAAGATCAAAAGTTCCGATCGATCAAAATTGCATCATTATACCTATTATGCTACCTTCTAGGCTACTGTATTACCCTACTTAGTTAATAAAACCGCTTTAAAATTGCCTCTGCATGTAAATTTCTTAAAAAATTATTTACCTATATATTTATCTAAATAGCGCGACCGGACAAAATATACATTTTTATGTGGAATGTATTTGTGGGAATAATTATTAAGATGACGAATTAACTGCTGTGACATGCTTGCACTTTATCAATTTTTAAGCTTTTCAAACTAACCGTCCGAACTAATGAAATCGACAGTAGATTGTATACAGAATTCTGTATTTGTGAGATGAAATATGACGCAATAATGAACAGGTTCAATTAAAACGATCGTTTAAACAACGCGACGCTTGAAACGGTCAATCTCAGCAGTGTTGTCAGATGTAATACGTGCGCGGACTACAGCAGAGGTCAGGGCGTGGCCTTGTCCGTCCAAAAAAGTGAATGCCACAAGAAATTTACCCACGTTGTAACACCAGTATACGCAATATCTTGTTCTCAATATTGTTAGTGTCTTAAATCATCAGCTGCTGCTGATATTTCCCCATGAAGTTCTAGTACATTAAAACTAAAAGTTTATTTTTAGACCTTTTGAAGTAAAACTTCTTTTGGCACGGTAGGGTAACATTGATTCTTGAAACTAAAAATGTAACGAACGTATCGCAATATATCAATAACATATACTATAAAAACCGGCTGTAGAACAACAACTAAAGTGGAGCCGTGCTAAAACGCTTGCTTCCTAGACTATAGGTCGTAGGTTCACTCTCGGCGGTCAGTGCCATTATTATTTTAGTTTTTTTTGCGTTTTTTTTACAATTAGGTTTATCAGTTTTGCGTCTGTAGTGTAAAAATACGATCTCTTTTTTATTTATTATAGTTAAAGGCCGTTCAAGTATTACGTAAGCAGGCTTATGGGGAGAAATCTGAAAAAAAGGGTTGACCTTAAAACATCTCACTGTTTTCAAGCTTCCTGAGCTTAAAAATAGTTTTTTATACATTTTAGAGCTTTACTTTTTTGAAAAATAATTTGGTTTTTAAAATTTAATTTTTTTTTACTTTTTACGTTTGATAAAAGTTTAAAAAAATCTTAATTCTTATCGTTTGGAGAGAAGGAAGTTCACGATTTTCTTATATTTCTCTTATCCAGGCGTAAGGGGGGGGGGGATCTAAATTCACTAACAGTTGAACAAATACAGAGTTGGGATCATAGTATGCTCACTTCGTATATTTCTATTAGAATTTACAGATATGTGTTTTGCTCCATCAATAATTATTTTAGCAGTATAGATTTAAAATTGTATTTATTAAAATAAAAATTATATTTATTAAAATTATATTTATCTAGCTCTTATATTATAGGGTATCCCGGACTTATTTATACTACATAGTCAGAATTTAAATTTAATCCAGTTTTTCTGCCAACTTTTGTTACGGAGAAAAAAATAGTTCTGGCAACATCGGTTCGAAGCTTGGCGTGAAGGGGGTGTGTCATATTATTACATGACGATAATGTTAGTTCGGTGGATGCGGTGGTCAGCCTTTGGCTACGTCATTGTACAGTAGCTGCCGCATTAACCACAGTTCTAATAGCCATGCATAATATTGATTGTGTAATTGTGCGCGGTTGTTAAAGTTACACGTGCAACTACTGTCAAACCTGATTCATTAAAAGAGTTTTTGAACTTTTTAACTATGCCTTTTTCGACAGGTTCGTAGCAGAGCTTTTTCTAGAAAAGTACCAATATTCTTCGGGAATATATTTTCCAGAACATCGTCACTCTTGTGCGACTCTCGATGTTTTCTGATTATATGAGTCGTATCCAGAAATCAGGTTGAACTGATTATGGTCGTAGTGTTATAAAAAAAATCTCTCTTTATACACCTAATTTTTGGTACATTTTTATAAAATAACCTATACACATATAATGAATAAAAATAAAATATATTTAGTGTCTTCAAAGCGAAATGCTAAATAAAAAATGTATTTTATTTTGGCAAAGTGACCTTGGAATATCTACGGAACAAATCACTGTCTGCAAATTTTAACTTTCTACGTCTAATCGTTAAGTTATAGACTTGTCGTAGACTGGACTAGGCGGGTTCCGTTTTTATAATTTTGGTATTTAACAACTCTAATCTATATCATATTATAAAAATAAGTAAAAGTACTATCCTATCAAATACTCATAAGAAACTTACCAGAAATTAGTTTTGAAATCGGTTTACGATAAAATTCTCAACTTACCTGAAACAAAATGAAAAATAAAATAGTAAACATGCTAACAAAAAATCAGTTTTATTTATTTAATAATACAGGACACTTTATATGTCTCCGCTGTTTAGTCATTTCCCTTCAAAAAAACAAACATGTAATTATTATGGCCAAAAAACGTTCAAGTACAAGTTTTAGGGTATACAATTCTTCATCTAAATCAATGAATACAAAATAAAATATGTTTTTTTTTTTTTAATTAAACGATTTTATTACACAACTGATATTGTAGGTAGTAAAAGCTAGAAAATAGTTATGGGTCAGCAAACTGGGGGTTTTGAACGGATAAAATTAGAAGTTCGACATGAAATTGTCGAAATTTACTTTAGAAATAGATAGCGATAATTATGTGTACTTTATTCGACATTTTCCTGACTAATTTCTGCCGGTCCAAAATGTGTTTTGTGTATTCATTTAAATGCAGAATATTAAAGCTTTCATCTGAAGGTTTTTTTGCCTAAAATAATTAGAGAAATAGTATGTATGACTTTTACATAATACATTTATGTACAACAAATAAATATTCCCTATATTTTTCTTTAATTTTGTAGCAATTATGAAATAAAAAAAGTGTCCTACATTATGTTTATTTTTCCTCTTAAATAAAAAAGAAAAAATAATTAAAAGAATACATTTTGTTTGTTGAGATGCAATATTATATTATATTATTCCATCTCTAACTTTTACCTCCATGCCTTGCCATTATTTATGATATCGTAAAAGGTTTGAATGAATAAAAGGGTAAAGACAGATAGACCAGTCGCTACGCCATTTAAAATGGCTGTTAGCGGGAATAATTCCACACAAGCTGGAATTTAGTTTTTACCTATTTAATTTGGAGTTAAGAAACACTTTTTAAAATTAGTATCTTTACATTAGAAATGGAAACACTTAAAGCGAAGAACTCTAGTAAAAGGGGTGTTCAATAAATATTAAATTTCCATGTAGGAATCATAGATCTATCCATGGGTTAACTGACTGTGCCGAAAAATTTGTTCGCGGCCGCCCAACACAAGTAATTTTTTCAAGATAGCACTTTTCGGATAAAATAGAAACCTTTTACGCGGAGTGCTCTAGTATCTAGGGTGTGCCACAAATAATAAATTCTCCTGTGGGAATTATAGATATGAGAATTTAATATTTGCTTGACATCGTACCCATCTGTTGCCGTTTTTGTTTCAAATAAAACCAATATAATAAGAATTTTTAAAACTATGTAATTCTTCGTCCACTTTAATTTCCTAAACCATAAATTCTACAGAAAAATGATGAAAATCAATGTTGTAGGATATTTTATGTAAATTAATTTTGTAAATACAGTGTTTTTCGCTAGAATTCATAGTTTTCAAGATATTTGCCAATACTAAAAAAAAAAAAATAAAATTTTGGTCAATTTTTAAGCGTATATAGCGGTTAAATCCGGGCCTGTCAAAATGTTCAAAATTACTATATATTTTTTGAGTCGCAACTAAACAAATTAAAGTTTATTCCAGCTTGTACGAAATTGCTCCTGCTATAATGTCCCTGGCGACTGGCGTAACCCTACTGCCAGACTATGCTCCTCGCACTGCTTCTCGCTCTGCTCATCGCGCTGTCGCGATGTTGCCCTAAGCGGCCAAACACTGCTGTACTCGCGACGCTCCGCACTCGGCTTTCGCCTTTCGGCAATGGAGGTCGATACTGTGGCAGCGTGCGCACTATGCCTTTACACTTAGACCGCTTGATGCGTACTGAGTGGCGCGGGAGTATGTGGCCGGCTTACTCGCGCTCTTATTGCCGGTCCTTTGACTCGCGCACAAAAAACCGACAATCGAGGGAGCACTGACGAGGGAGCATGACGTGCGGCATGACGAGTAACACGGCCACACAACATCTCTGCCTCTTTTCCTCGCTACTTCCCATGCCACTCGTCGAGTGTGTGGCTGAGGCATAAGATGTATATTTTTATTTACAAATTGCAGACTTTAATTTATTGCACCACTCTCCACAAATACAGTAACGCATTACCAACTTTATCGTACAAAAACACATTTCTATTATGTGTAACAAAAACCGCATTTGCATAATGAGTGAGGTTCGCTTTGCAAAATAAGCCCTGTAAGCTTTTTGTTAACTAGGTATGTCATCATGAAAATGTTCAGATAAACAAACTGATGAATCCATTCTGCAAATTTACTCTTCAAAGCCTGCAATAATTAGACATCAATGGACAATGATAATAATTGAACCTGAACGTGACTTCTCTTACCAACTATGAATTTATGCAAATGCATTTCTGTATACGAAGATCATACTTGATTTTTAATTGAGTTTGATAATAAGCACAGTTTCGTAACATCTCTTAAGAAACATATTTCTTTGATCCATTTTTATATCGGTCTCAAATTGTCAAAATTATTACCAGCTAAACTAGAATCCTTAAAAAAATAAAAATGGACACAGAAGGCACTTACGTAACACAACATGATCAAGTGATGCGTTTATAAAATGTATTATCCTCCTGGTGCGTCGGCAGCAATGTTATTGTCCGCCATTTTAGGCGCTCCGTCGCCCGTTATCCTGAGCCACTGAACATCATTGGACAACAACTCCATTCATATTATGTTCAGTTTATTTTACATAATAGACACGCCATGTATAACAACTACAATGTCATCCACTTCAGTACTTTCACATTGTAATTTTAATATCGTTCATCACTACAATTAAAATACTTATAGTCTTGACTACTCTATTTACATCACAATGCAATGCACTTTATTACTTTCGCATTATCATATTAACGCCGAGTAAATTGCAAACAGTTAATATAATTTTATGTGCCATACAAATTAGTACTGCAGTTTATTCAAATGACTGTGCAGCCCGTGGTTTAAAATTATGGTGAAATCTATACGTCGATCATGAAACAAAATCGATAAATGGAATAGATATTTAAAACAACTACTGAGTTATACGGTTAATTATATTTTTTTAAAGCGGTCAAGTGGAAGCCGCTGAAGCGGTGTGAATCTAGGATACCTACTGTTATACAATACTAGCAGCCCGGCCCGACTCGCTCTGATTTGTAGATTGTCAATTAAAGATAGATAGTCTGTCGCGACGTTTTTTAGTGGAATTTAGCCGTATTTACCCGGTATTGCTCGGGAACAACAGCCCCCTGTTATGAAAGCATAATAATGCATAAGTCTAAAACCATCCCACATATTTTATCTCGGTAATCGTATAGAAGTCAAAAAAGTATCCACCTAGAGGCACTTCTATACTGCATGTCGTGTGAAGTCAACAGTCAAATGACTTGCGGCAACTAGTTGCTCACGGCTTATATAAACCAATAATATATAACACAGGCGCGGAAGAAGCGGTCTGTCTTGATAACCCGTTACGATTTTGTATAAGTATTTAAATAGAGTATATGCAAAAAAAACCAAATCAAATTAATAAACTTTGCGAAAAACAGTAAAATAAAACATATGTCTATAGCACTTCTGAAAGGTTAATTTCGTTCAAGCATTCATTACAGACTTACATATATAACGACTGGGATCGTGCCTTATTTTTAATGTATTTGCCATATGGAGCCAAACAAAAATGTCTCTACGTTTCACATCTTCCTAAGCAACTTGGCATCATTTTTGTGTGTGCGGGCAATAACTTCCGAAGGAATTAATTGATTTTAACGAAATTTGACCTATTTAATATGAATCGATTCAAAATTGACATTGAACCCTTGAGTATGAATTAAATAGTGCTCATAAAATTTTAATAAAATCGGTTCGACAGGACCAGACTTATAAATTTTGTGAAAAGACTTGCTTGCTGATAAAGAGTTATACTTCCTGAAAGCTGTATGTAATTTTATGCAGATAATAAATTGATAAAACTGAGACGAAATATTGAAAATAAGAAAAAATATTATTTTAAGGTGTGTATTAAGGGGTCAATTTTTTTATTTTATCCTAAAACAAACATAAATTCACATAATAACGCCACTCTGCATGTATTAGCAAATACATTATATTGTTGGCAAGGTTTGGCCCTGCGGCTCTAGTTTTTTTAAGGACAACTCTTTATATATAGAATTGCTTATTAGAGAATTAGATAATTGTTACAAGTATCTTTAAGTGTTAGATTTTATTAAGTATAATTTTTCTACCCAGCTAATGTAATCGTCCAAAAATACACCATTAACATTTTACTGCGATCAACGAAATAAGTTTAATATTTTTTATCCAACTAGTTAGTTCATGCACAGGAAGATTAACAAAGAAATGCTTGAATGATTATAGGCTTATTTTAGTAAGAAATTGAAGCGAATACTGACAGCAAAAGTCCTACGAAATACAATATTTATTAGACGATTACATAAGATGTTAGGAAGAATTATAAATATTATAATGTAGGTTTCACAGTGGCAAGTTTTATATACCTAATAGTATAGAATCTATATCATTATATAAATTCTTCGTGTGAATATATTGAAGATAATACCCAGCCAGTCTAAAAATGTTGTGGTTATGTCATCCACTTAAGCATTTTATAGATTATGCATCATAGACGCTAAACAGTTGAGTTCATCACCGAAATACCTTTATGCAGCAAGATCACATTTATTCTTAAATTCTTGCCATTGAATATCTCAACTTTATGTAAATAGATAAAGATAATAGAAAAAGATTTTGGCTAAATTCGTATTTTTCAAAATCAAGGACATTTTTGTAGATTAAGATTAAGGCATAAAAACAAGTTACATTGGTTCGAACCTAAGAGGCATCGGTTTTCATCATCAAACGCATATTTGATATGCGTTCTGCATTCGAAATTAGCCAAGGATTGTCGGTGGCATACAAGGCTCAAAAAACTCATGGACAAAGAAAATGCATACACACGTTTCAGCTACGTTGATATCGCATTTAAAAAATGAAAAAAATAACATATTATTGAAGCACCAAAGTCTAACATCCCCAGGACGCCAGGATCTTAGGGTTTGCTCTGCGATTGATATTGCTAGATCGTTTGGTATATACAAAATTTACCGTTACAAAAGTGAAAACTGTGTTTTTACTTTCATCTCAATTTAAAAATAATAATAATAATAAACAAACACATATCGGATTAAATTAGGGTGAATATCGTTAAACTGTTATTTGAATATTCCAACAGTATAATTTTTCTGGACAAGATGTAGTGGTGTCATTCGAAGCACTACATACACAAGTAACAACAATAGATACGTTCTGGTTATCATTTTGATAGTGCTCGGCTACTCATCTGCGTGTATTGTGCGTATTCCGCATTAATATGCCTCGATGAGTCAACAACAATGTGTAACTAAGGGATGCACTAATCATACTATCGTATTATGGTAGAGTACCAAAATAGTAGAATTGACTCGTCATTGTATCACGGTTTACTTAATGGACCAGCAAAGCAATGAAACAATGTAATGCATAAAAACTACGTAACATTTTAAAACATTGTGAAATATAAGTGTATGACACACTCTTTAAATTTTGAAGATATATTTTGCCAAGAACTGTTTCTATGTATTTATGTTTTTTTCTGACATTTTCGGAAATTTTTGATGACGCTTGGCTTAGTATCACATATATCTAGTTCAGGCGGAATCGTCACACCCGTATTAAAAGTTATTTACATTGAGTTTTACAAGTTTCTGTAAAACTGAATGTAATGAATTTTCAGGATAAAGCACTCATAACAAAAATGTAGGCTGTCACTTGCCGGCCGGTACATCGACATTGTTTAAACAACTGACTTCGGATTTTACCATTCGAACTCCACAACACAATTGGAGAATAGCGCCATTTTAGATCAAAATTCAGTTTCCAAAATTTTACAGTATTTTTCGTCAATAGTCATTATTCATTAATCTTAATTTATCATGACTTTGAATCTAAGCGATTTTTCCTTTCGTCCTCAGATATAACAAGGAAACGTGCATTACCATCTGACTATTCTACCTCTATGTCGCAAGACGTAACCCCTTCGGGTATTTTTCTATACAGACATTGTTGACATTGTACTTTACGATAAACATTTATAAATTTTTAAAAACTTCTTTCTCCCCTATTACGATCTATGTCACTCTGTCGCATTTTTATAATTCCTTCTCTCCGATAGGTATAGTTGCCCTGTAAGTCAAGTTTACACCAAAGCAACGTACATAGCGTAACGCGATGTTATGTCATGGATTTAAATCCATGATCATTAGTTCTCGAACACGAAATCAAGGTTTTCGCACGACAATATTCAAATGATAGCAATTTGTAACGATATAGACGACTATGAGTTTCGCGTCTTGGTATTTCTGATGAAACGAGTCTGAAACACATGTTGACAGAGCAAACTTCTAAAGGATTTTTTGAAAAATATTATACGAATTACATGTTCACAGAGTATTTCTATTATGGGCTGATTCTAGGATATTCAGCTAATATAACACGTATTGTTTAAGATGAAATAGTTAACCAGTTTGGTATATTGGTTGGTATTAGAGATGGGAAAAACGGGTCTTTTTAGTGATCTGCATCTTTGCATCTGGATCCCGTATGTGATCCGGCTCAGTAAACCGGTTCAAAAAGAGCCGAGTTCTGAATATGTCACTGCAGTCTGCTACTGAGTTACCTAGTTCAGTCAATAATATCACGACCTGTATAGAATCAAGAATGCATAGCCAAACATGTGATGCATGAGTCATTTGAGCTGACAGATGCATCAAAGCAAAAACTGATACGTAAGTGTAAAATGTGCTTCTGTGTGTTAAGTGTTTCACTGAGTTATGCGGATCCGTTGATCCGTCGGCTCAAAAAAAAGTGAGTCGGCTCTCACGGATCTTCTGTCGGAGTCGGCTCTTTGAACCGGTTCAGATCTGAGTTACCCAACTCTAGTTGGTATTAAAATCACAAACAGTATTGCAGCTCGAAACACAAACATTTTTTAGTCTAGCATTCTTTTACAGTCATTTCGCGTCCTTCAAAAATCTCCTATCAACAAAAAAAAATTAAGATAAGAAAAATACGATACAAAATGTAATTTCAAAACAAAATTTGAACAGTTCTTAATGAGAAGAGCAGACTTAGAACTTACGAAGATGTTTATGATCGCTGTTGTCAAGCGTCTATAAATTACGATATTTATCTAGTGATTGTTCCACGCCCTCTAAAAATTTTGCGCAATGATTTTTTAGAATGATATAAAACGTTGAGAAATTTTGGTCCAATTCTAAGGTCCCGTCATCCGACCAGAGTAAATGGTGTATGTGCCATATGGCAAATACACTAATAAGGGTATCATGACCGTAAATTATACATTTCATTTTAATTATGTTATATACAATCTTCAGTGTTCGCAGTAAACTACTCTACGAATAGTCTTTGAAATTATGAATATTACAATAATGATCCTATTAACTTATCAGTTAATATGTTGCTAATTTTATTTTTTGATAATAAAACTGGTTTTCATATATTTATACCCGCTTTTGCTTGCGCTAATAAGCGCAGAAGCCAAAAAATACGAATATTAAAAATCCGCTTTTACTATATAAATATATACCCAGCACGTCCTAACAAACCATCATAATTAATTTAAAATGTTATTTGAGGGCAAGGTCAAATCAAATATTACAAATTATATGTATTTCAAAATAATATATTGTAGTATCTTTTGTTTTTTTTACGATGGAGAAAGCACAACGCATGGTATGCACTATGCATACTCTGAATGAATATTATGCATACATTTTCATATTGTGGCAACTGACTAGACAGAAGAGAATGAAAAGTGAATTTAATGTATGTACATATTTATTTATAGCAAGAATGTTGACTTTTCCGTTCATAGATAATAATATATGACCGTTTTAATAGCAGGGATATTATGTACAAAATAAAAAAAATAACCCCTTAATACATCCCTTAAAATAATATGTTTTCTAAATTGCAATAGCTATTATCAATCCAAAATCTTCGCCAAAATAAATTCAATCTTCAGTAAGTAAATCCGAATTCGCAAATTAGTATTTTCATAAGATTTGTAAGTTCGGTTTGATTTTTATTTTAGGTGCACTTTTTAATATTTACTAAATGAATAAATTTCAATTATAAACGGTTCTGAGCATTTTTCTGCTATTTTTGAGCCCAAAAATATTTTTAACCCTTAAAAAGTACCCTTGGTCCGATTGGGTTCATTTTAAATAGACTTCGTGCGGTAATGGATTCCAGCGTGTGTAACAAATTTAGTTAATATCAATTAAGTCCTTTAAGAATCACCGTGCTATCAAGAACACACACACGTACACCTACACACATTGAAATATATATAAACATTTTCAAAAATGTTGCCAAATTATTCAGGAGGATATGAAACGTCGATAAATTTTGATCCGAACTGCCAGCGAAAGTGTATGTGGCATTATGGCAAATACACTAAACATTATATTATGTCATAGACTATAGACTTAAATATAATTTTTTTGTTAAAAATGCCACACAATAAGATCCATATATCTTTTATTTTTAAATAATCTATATAAGTAACGATAGTGTTATTTTTTTCTAGTATTATAAATTGATATTCAAAATATTGTCACTATAAATCACAATTTAAACATAGGTTTAACATTTTCAAAAGTCAGTAAGCAGCCCCCTACCCCCATAGCTACCAACCATTCTTAATTCATTTTTCAGGATGTGACATTCGTAGGTCTTTTTTGCCGACATCGTCAATTTCCGTAACAGAAAATTCTGCGTTACTGCGAGCAAAAAAGTTAAATACACACACACATTTTGAAACGTCGAGAAATTTTGCTCTGACCCGTAGGCCCCGTCATCCGACCGACGCAAATAATGGATGTGCCTAATATGGCAAAAACACTAATAAGGACAGTCTCAAAGGTAATTATTCATCATTAAAAAAAAATTTTGCTGAGTAAATTAAAAACAACAGAACAGTTCATATATATATACTTATATAATATATGGGTACGAAAAAAAATATATGTATCTACAACGTTTTGTACGTATATTTGGATTTGCATAATATAAAGTATAAATAATGACACCTTTTTCTTCCACCATGTAGCTTGTTCACTTCCGCCACATTAATACTTAAATAAATAATGGGTTGGAGTACGGTTTTAATTAAAAACAGCGGATAAAAAAATGAGTTTATTAAAAATCAAAAATAACAGGATTATGTTTTCGCTGAGAAAAAATATTTTCATGGAAACTGACTGTTTTACTTTATTTTTCGTAATATTATATTGATTATGAAATGGGTTTAAAAATGTAAATGGAATGTTCTATCGCTGGGCGGGTAAAAAAAATATCTTGTTATGAACGAAAACATACAGACTGAATTTACAAAGAAATGTATTAATGTGTAATTGAATAGACTCGTATTTGAAGGTACTATCATACTATGTGATAGAATCTTGAGCCTCGTAAATGAGAACGTTTCGCGTTGCCTTGAAAGACATAATTTTTAACCTATCATTTTGACAAAGTTTTTCATAGTTTCCCTTAATAATTTCTCGACAAATGTCGGAATATTTGTTTGCGTTGGTTATTTTTGACCTATTCGCCACACTCGGGTTTACCTTATGACTATGCTGTTTTAGTTTCCTCTTAAAAATATTGCACGTTAAGAGTACCAAAAAGACGATGTTAAGGTTTTTTCATATGCATAAGGGGTCTGAATTTACAACCATTCAAATATTTTGAACGATGCTCTTAAAACTTAAGTAATGAAATCCCTCGGCGGGCAATATGTAGATTTATTGCATATTTACTATCCTATCGAACAACAAAATCAACAAACGATAAAATTCACCATACTAAATTGTTTTCCACTGATATACAAGATGATTAATATAAAGAGGTTACTTTTAGTCAAGGAATAAATACTATTTTTGGACTAGACAACTTATATACCTATTATGAAATTATCATAGAGTGTATCATTGTATGGACAACAAGACAAACCAACCAAAGTCAATTTGGACGTTTTAGGGAGTTTGACGTTAAATCGAGTGTCGTTACATGGAGTTTACACTATATACAGAGTGATTCATAAAAGATACGTAGGACTTTAGGGGAAGATAGTTTGTCCAAAAATATGAATTTTTTTTTATAAATATGGGTCCGTTTTTGAGATACAGGGGGTGAAAGATGAGAAAAAAAATCGTTTTTGTCAATATCTTTAGAACCGTTAGAGGTATAACGCTCAGCTCATAAATACCCTTATTTTGAGGTGTAGAAAAAGTTTTTTAAAAAAGTCAGTGGCGTAGATGTAAGGTATTTTTAGTATTTTAACCCCCCTAACTTTTACGCTACTGAATAAATGCGGTTTTGAGTGATTTTTTTGAACCGCCAATGTTTTTTGAGCAAAAAAGGTACTCTAGGTCCATTGCTCTAAAGTAATCTGTTTTCGAGAAAAATGGCATTTTATGATCAAAAACAGAAAACTTTTCTGTTTTACCAAAAATGTATTTTAATTTGGACACAACTAGTTTACGAACACAACTTTGACCCCCTGTATCTTGAAAACGGTAAAAACTTGTTTTCATATTTTTGGACAAACTATCTTCCCTTAAAGTCCTGCGCATCTTTTATGAATCATTCTGTATATATAAGTAAATGAGCGTAATTATTTTGAAATCACGAATATTTCAATTGTATTTATTAAGAAATAATAATATTCAGTAACAAGTAACGTCATATCAGATTAATTCACACTTTAGTTTGTTAAGACTGTTTGAAACAATGGCAGTAGTGTATGAAGGCAGGTTTTTGAACGTCGTCGTGAGTTAAGACTTAATACTTTGTGTAATCAAAGGTACTAACGTCTTTCTAGCATTACGTCTTGTATAAAATCGTATATGTAAATTAATATTTTCAGTTTGCTCTTGACTCTCAGCAGTTGCTGTTTATGTACTTGATTATAGACGTCTTTTGTTTTTGTGTACGCCTGCATGAAGTCGGGTAGCGAGCATAATTTTTAATTACCCTATCGAGCTAAATTCAAGAAAACATAACTAGGTAATAGAAAATCTTGACTTTTATAAATGTAATTATTTCTAAAAATTTAAATGAAATACGAATATAAGACTAACATTTATTTTAAATAAAAACCAATATTTCGACGAAAAATCTACGAGTTTCTATGTTTTCGTATTTACACTTTAATTTTCTGTTTATCTAAAGATAAACTGGTAAAATCTTTCCTCTTTTATCGTCCCTCATTTTTCTCATCCTTATCATCTAAATTGCACCTTTTGTTTCTCTTTAAACTTAATGTGTTTTATTATGAATTGTTGTTTTTTTTTGTAATAATTATTGTTCTAATTAAATAAAGCTTTAAGTTTTAATATAATTGCTTCTTTATTAATTAGCCTTATAAAGTTGTTCACAACTGTGGTAATAATTCTTTGGTCTAATTTAGCAGCTCAGTACTAGTGCTACTAGTTGATTCTGAGTTAACCCAACGTCCAATGAACAAAAAAATAAGTTAGTTAACACCAGCTCTAAACAGATCAATCGAGCGAAGCGAGTAATGTTCCGTTTTAATTCGTCCGAATTTCATGCTATTTTTCATCTGCTCATATAAGTCTACATGTTTTGAGTCCACCAGATCTAATAAATTACATGTCATTATTTCCCAATTTATGTTTCTCCGTATTTGATTAAGTTTATTTAAGCTCAAAACAGATTCTGTGGTAGTTTTTGTGAGAAAAGAGATTAATAGTGACACTTAGTTCATTTGTTAAAGCGGCCGTAGGTATATAGGAATTGGCGTCATCAAAGCTAGAGAGAATTATTTCCAACTGGCAGGTATGTGAGACCGGGATTGTTATCCAACTATTTCCAAGTTAAAGAGTAGACATACGCCATTATCACTAACACTTCTATATTGTACGTGACCTTTTTGTTAACCAGACAGTTACGACGGATCTGACCCCCACGGAACAAGAAGGAGAACGTCACCCCGGACATAAATACACAGGATGGACCGTTAATGCGTCAACCAAATACGAATCAAAAACAGATAGTAGCGGGAAATAAGAAAAGTATTTCAGTATTCTTCTTTTGTTTTCATAACAACCGAAATATCACGACAAACGGATCTCTATACTACGTGAGTATTTTATACTCAAAATAAGAACATAAATTTTGAAACCGTAGTTTTTTTCAAACGAACAAATAAAAACATAATAATAGGCCTGGAGAATTAGACATAAAAATGGAATTTAGAGGAAAAATGCATAAACAAACGGGATTTTGTGAAAAATAGAACCAGAGAATTCTCTTACTAACATATTAAAAATCCCGCCCTTCCCACCTCTGCATAATTTTTTTAGGGATCAAACTATCTTCTAAAATGTATTTTTGCAAAAAAAATGAGGAACTATCCATTTTATCACAAAACCAAAAATTACCAATCTCAAAGCTGATAAAATTGAGAACAGCATGGCGTATTGACACTACAAATTTTTGATGATTGGTTATACCTTCCAAATTGTTAAAGAATAAAAAAACACACTTTAGAGCGTTCTTTTCTTTATAAATATATATGTGTTTTTAATTTAAAATTCAGTAGAAACCATAATAATTATGGCTGTTGAACAAGACATTACGTTTTAGGTATGTATTCCCAAGGCGACGTCGGGAGGTGCTTTTTTCGCGTACCATTAAAGTTTTTTTTTTTTACGTCATTCTGTTCACAATTTTATTAGCTTTGAGACTGATAATGACCTTCAGTGAAAAGTTCCTTAGCTTTTTTTGCGAAAATACACTTTAAGGGGTTGTTTTTCGTGTAACAAATTAAGCAGAGGGGGGTAAAGTTTGAATATATTACTAAAAGGACCACTCTTGACAATTTTCCGCAAAATCTGCTTTGTTTATGCATTTTTCCTCTACTTTTCCTATTTCGCCTAAACTATAGCAATTCTTAAATTTAAATTAAATAAACTATTTTAATAGTAATTATAGATAATTTTAAAGAAATGTATTTAAGATTAGCACAATTTACCACCCTGTAACTAGTCTGAGGCCCTGAAGATAAAAATATTTTTTTCTAAAGGGCGGCAACTAGCAAACATCGGTAAAGCTTCTTTTTAAACTGTTCCCAAAACTAATTACGGATGACATAAGCTATATCGTTAAAGAGGATCGTTTGAATAAAACCTGATAATGTGTCTCGTCTAAGGTCTTTCTTCATATATATATAATTTAAAACCATCTGTAACGGTCTTACCGTACAAGCATAAAACATACACAATGAATCGAGGATTTCTTTTTTACTTTCTCGCGAGTCTGAGTAGTAACGGTCGGAAAAATCGTCTTCTACATAGAAAGAAATTAATTTAAATTAAAAAAAAAAGTTCGAAATCACATTTTTTATTAATTTACAAGTTGCAAAAGGAAATGCATTTCTGAACACTGTAGACAGTTTATTGTAGACATAAATCGCCATTTTTAAAGTGTGTCTTTGTGAACAAATTGATTGCAAAAATTTATTACTATTTAAAAAAATATGGGTAAAATTCTGTTTGTGGTCTGACAAATCAAGTTCAATTGAGCAGTTTAATAAAAGTTGTCATATTTTTATTCATTAAAATTCATACAATAAATATTTTTTGAGATTTAATTAAATATTATATAAGGACGAAATATAAATTTCGGAATGGGTTTACAAAGGACCTTTTGTATGCACGTATAACGGCTTCACAATACATTTTTAACCTTTCAGTTTAATAGGGTAAGTGAAAAAAATTGGTGACAAACAGACAGATAGACGGATGGACATTAAGATCGAAAGTGTAAGGGTGTCCAGTTTCTGCGGAGCCACAAATATCACGTTTTTTTATACTGACTCATTTATTAAAACCTTAACAGCTTAAGTTTTTTACAGGACTATGGGGTTGTAGTAACTGATATTAGTTTTAACCTGATAGCTCTAGCCGTTCCGTTCCTGAGAAAACGGGTGTTGATCAACAAACAGACAAAATAATCCTGTAAGAGCTCCGTTTAAAAACATCAAAAAAACGAAACAAGCGATTTAACTTCGTGATCACAGATATAAAATATAAACATAAGTTGTTGTACAGAATTTTAGTTGATATAGAAAAAAGAATACACGATTTTATACTATACAGATTGTATCAACTCAAAGCTGTCCATAGGGCACTCTGTGTGTAAGACAGAGCACCACACACAAACGATAAGCAAGAGTGAGATAAATGATCGCTAATAGGTAGTAATTACTGTGGTTACTGTAAAATAAATTTAAATAAACGTCTTTGTTTTCTAAGTAAAAATAGCCATTTTATCAATTAATGACAGTCTGTAGTCACTACCGAAATTATTGATAAAATGGCTATTTATACTGTTCACGAAAAAATCCAAATAATTAAATGGTTTTATGGTGGTAATTCAACCGCCGACGTAATAAATTAATTGATAAAATGGCTATTTTTACTTAGAAAACAAAGACGTTTATTTAAATTTATTTTACAGTAACCACAGTAATTACTACCTATTAGCGATCATTTATCTCACTCTTGCTTATCGTTTGTGTATGGTGCTCTGTCTTACACACAGAGTGCCCTATGGACAGCTTTGAGTTGATACAATCTGTATAACATATTGTATAAAAATTCGATAGCATTTTCTATGTAGTTTGTATCCCTAGATATTGTTATATTATGTATATGCAGAACTAAAAGCCCAGGATGACACAGTTGACTATTGTTAAAAGGAATTTATATTACCTATGTCTACTACTCTACAACCTACAGCAGACACACAAAAGAGACAGAATTAGACAGTCCCAACTGTTATCGTTTCGATTCCTGAATTCAAAATACTACGATATTGTTCGTAGATGTATAGGCATTGTGTTCTGTCTACGTGTTTACAGTCTGCTATCCGGTATTATCTTAAGACGATTTTCAACAATCTACAGTCTTTATATTTATATAATATTTCATATTCTAACGAAAAAAAATTGGGTAAGTAGTTGTCGAGGACGCAAACTGTAGTAATTTTACCGTGAAAACTCGCCTCTCATATTCAAATGTGAATTGAACGAAGTAAAGTTCACTATAATTGTTGCCCAATATTAGTTGTGTAGTTTGTTAACTTTCAAATGATACAAGTTTTGTACTCCCCCCTCAATGCAATCCGAATTTACACTAACTCAAAGCCCATCGGGCACCGTAGAACTGCGCCATATTGAACACTAACGATCACTGTGGTGACGCAATCGATTGCAAGATCATTTCAGGCACGGACACCCTTTGTCTATCTGATGCTATATTTGTCGTTTCAATGTGACTATTAATTTTGAAATTATAACACGAAACATACTCACACATTTTCGTAACATTAATTAAAAACAAAACTTTCATTTTCATGAGTGTTTGACATAATTGATATTGTGATTTCAATGGTCTAAATTAACACCAAATACTGTCGCCACAACTTTGCTAACAATTTGATACTTTTTGCGATAAAAAAGATCAAACCTTTCAAGTACGAAATATACACTTGTACTATCTAATTAGAAATATCCAGTTTGTATTTTTCGTCGCTCTTTTTTCGAGGATTTATCAGATTTGTTATAATGAATTTGTTACTACAAGAAGTTTTTTCTTTAAGTTTATTTGGTCAATAAATGATGAAGCGTCTTAAAATGATAACACGCGTGGCGAGAAAACTATGAATAGTACACAATACAAAACATCCGGTCTTACATACCACGTATCGTATTACGTATAAATTTATAGGCAATTAAGACGTAATACAAAACCATCGGTTCGTGAGACCGGCACGGTTTCAAAAATTGATTCATACTACATAACAAACCGTCATGAATTGAGTAGTTGCAACTAGCACGTGTAAACTAAGAAGGTAATATATGGAGGTGAAAGGTATGTCTTGAACTGTATAAGTGAATCGTAGTATAAAGTAAACTAAAGGTCTCGCAGACCGATGTTTCACACTAAGGATTAACACAAAGACACTACTCTGTGAGTGACTGACACGTGATCACTGAATCACTGATACGCGATCAGTAAATTTTGATGCGAAAAGATCATAATAAATGCTCTACATGAATGATCAATATCATGCCATAGGTTTAATGGTCTACTAAGGTTCAACTATTATCACGGACTTAAGCACATAAAAAATGATTACCTCTCAATTTTTTTTAGAATTTTTTTGCCGCAATCTAAATTAAATAAATGTGTAGCTTGCATTTATATTTTATCATTGATAATTCATTTATAATATGTTATAAGTAAGCTTTGAGAAAAAAAAACTGAATGCGATTTTGCTCAAAACCTCATCAGATTTAAAATATATGTTGACAAACACAACAAAAAATCGCATCACTCTATGTTGTTTCGTTCTTACGATATCAAAGGAAAACAATAGGGTTCCGTTTAGTCTTTTTGGGTACGAAACCCTAAAAATGACCACATACACATGTACTAATCATAAAATAGATTTCTAGGATTATTTTTACCGACTACAAAAATAAGTAGGCTTAAAAAAAGTTCCTTGGTCAAGGCAAAGGAGCTATGATTGAAAAAGGTCTGATTGAACTTTGGTTTGATGAAAGAAATATAAAATGAACGTGATTAAATATAAAGTTTATAAAAATCAGAACTTCTGCGTGCTTTGAAATGTTTTCGCAAAACTTAAATAAAATATCATTAATAAAAGACAATGTGCAGCATTTATGTTCGTTAGCTGCCAACACAATAAAAGTTTAACATTGCGGGCTTGACATTATTAACTTATTTTGTATTATTATAAACTACTTTTCATATTTCTTTTAGAAATAAATTTGGATGAATCTTGGTTCTTATAATATCGTTAAAAATTAATAAATGGCGGCCATGAAATGAGGAAATATTCGTACGTTTTTTCCGCAAAATTTTTTTCTTTTTATGTAAAATTTTTTTTACTCAATCTCAATGTTTTACAAAAGTTTTTTGTACCGTCTTCATAACAATATACCGTTCAGGTTCTTACGTAAAAAAGTATTTCATGAATGTGTAGATATAGATAAACTTTAATACATAAAAGAGATTATGTTATATATTACATCATTTATATTACACATATTAGAAAAGCAGTAACAATATTGTGTTTTCATAGCTGATAGTTCTCCATAAAACGCGCTTTGTATTTTGTGCAACATATTAGGGATGCACTGAGACACCAGAACACTATTCGGCATCCTACTCTGTCCTTTGTAATCCTAGCCTGATCTTCCCTCGAACTCAAAATTTTTGTTTTATTATTATTCTAAAAAAAATATTTGTAAATAAGTAAGCTACGTGATCGTATACATGGCTGGGCCCTCTTTTAGAACTGTTTTTGGAGTTTTCTATCCCAAAGCAGAAACTGATTTATTTTTGTTTCTAGTTTAATAAATTAAATAATTTGTTTACGTTTTCATAATTGTTTAAAATTTCTTTTGGGTCGGAGTCGAAGCCAGTTTTCCTTTGATGCGCATATAGAGGACATTCGATTAAGATGTGCTTTACCGTTATCGTCTGATTGCATTGGCTGCACTAGGAGGTTTTTCTTCTTTGCATTAATTTCGTGTGGCCAGTTCTTAATCTTGTTATTTATATTTATTGCTTTCTGCTTAGTTGGGTATTGTGTTCTTGAAGTGATGGATTTTCTTTTATGTCTCTTAATTTATTATTTGATAAAAGTGACCATTCGTTTTCCCAGTTTGTTTTGATTTTATTTTTAATATGAGTCTTTAAATCTAAATTAATTATTGGGGGTTCTTGTAGTATCGATCCTGAGTGGATTCTTTCTTTAGCATTTTCATCAGCTGTCTCATTTCCTTCAATGTCCGTGTTTGAAGGGATCCAAAAAAATTTAACACTTATTGATAAATTGTAATGTAGGACGTATAGTATGTCCTGGATTTCTCGTAGGGTTGGATGATCCGGGTAAATATTTTTTATTGCGGTATGTGAACACATCGAATCTGTGAAAACTAGTACTGTTTTGTTTCTATTGTTTATTGTTAGGAGAGATTTTAGACTTATTTTCAGTGCATATAGCTCGGCTGTATATATACTGAAGATTGGGTCTAGTCTCATTTTTGTTATGTTTCCGTTTGTTATAAATGCACACCTGTACCTTCTGTAGTTTTGGATCCATCAGTATAAATATGT
The DNA here is from genome assembly GCA_034508555.1 of Venustoraphidia nigricollis. Lineage (NCBI taxonomy): Eukaryota > Metazoa > Arthropoda > Insecta > Raphidioptera > Raphidiidae > Venustoraphidia > Venustoraphidia nigricollis. The sequence goes on along the minus strand of JAVRKA010000003.1, from coordinate 14,071,628 downwards.
TCACTGTTTGAAAATTTGTTTACCATTTCATTAAAATGCATTTTGATGAAATGGGGATGGGTTGTATTTTTATTTAGCTCGTTTAATTCGGTGTTTATTTTTGTCCGTGGAATTTTCCAAGGTGCTATTTCACTGTGACTGTTTTTTGTTTTATTATTATGTTTTCTTTAATCTGGTAGTTTACCAATAGAATTTTTATTCTTATTGGGAATGGTTTTCTTAGTTTAGGATTGGCTTCATATATTATTATATTGGTTGTTTCACGTAAATGTGGTTTATATAAAAGGTTAAACTTTAATTTAATAAATTCTTTCAGTGTTTTTGGGTCCAAAAACAATTTTCAATCCATAAATAAATCCTTGAAAATGGTCTGATTAGGTCCATTTTTTATAGGCTTTATGCGGTGATAGAATCCAAGATGTGGGTCAAATTTCGTTAAAATCAATTAATCCCTTCGTGTGTGTGTGGGCAATAACTTTCGAAGGAGTTAATTAATATATATTTTTTTAATTGTGCTTAACTGTTCAGGAGGCTATAAAATGTCGAGAAATTTTGATTCGACCGTAAGTCCGGCCATTCAACAGACATCAAAAGTGTATATGCCATATATAGCACATACACTAATAACGTGTGTAATGTAGTTTTTAAATTTGCAAACGTTTACTAAACATCGTTACTGTACATACAGATGTTAATAATATTAAATACCGTGAGGACATTTAAAGTCAATAATATGAAGGCACGCTTGCTTGTATATTGCAAACTCTCACTTAACAAGGTTCACTATAAAAGTTGGCAAGAATACCAAGTTCAGTTTCTTATAAAAAAAATCTTAAATAATACAAAGCCAACCCTGGTTAGTAACCTTTATTACATAAAATTAACAAAACACTGATTAAACCATCATTTTACGACCTACTGTACTGAATAAAACGAATTTGCATAAATTCGTACAATTGTTTGCGTGAGCATACAAGGGGAACACTGCGAACCTGTTTTGTCCGCGCGTCACTAACACTCTTACTATGGAATAATAAATAAAAAACCCGGGTCGCAGTGCCAAAACCCTGCCGACAATATAGTGTATTTGCTTATACAGGCAGTGTGGCTTTATTATGCGAACTTAAATTGGTTTTTGGGCAAAATAAAAAATTTGACTCCTTAATACACCCCTTAAAATAACATTTTTTTTCTTAATTGCAATATTATTATCAATCGAAACTCTATACTAAATTATATACACACTTCAGTAAATAATTCGCTATCTGCAAACTAGTTTTTTCATAAAATTTGTAAATCCGGTCCTGTCGGGCCGATTTTATTAAAATTTCTGGAACACTTTTTAATTACTACCAGAAGGTAAATTTCATTTTTGAAACGATTCGGAGAATTTTTTCGGTATTTTGGGGCCCAAAAACATTTTTCAACCCCTAAAAACTACCCTTAAAATGGCTTGATTAGGCCCATTTTAAATAGGCATCTTGCGGTGATGGATTTCAACATGTGGTTCAAATTTAGTTGAAATCAATTAACTCTTTCGAAAGTTATTGCCCGCACGTATATATATATACGTATATATACATATATATATGCATATATATAAATATATATACCTATACATATATATATAAACATTTTTAAAAATGGTGCCAAAGTGTTTAGGAGGTTATGAAACGTCGAGACATTTTGGTCCGACCCCTAGGTCCCGCCATCCGACCGACGCCAATAGTGTATGTTGCCATATGGCAAATACACTAATAAGCAATTAAATTTTTATAATTGATCGCGCTACAAATTTTTTATTTCTGATTTTTTTTTTTTTTTTGGTTGTTCAGTCATCTGTTTATAATTGATCGCGGTAGAACCAAGACGAATCGTTTAATATGTTCTTTTTTATGAAGTTTCAAGCAAATGCTCATATATGGATTCCTAAACATAATACCCTTCTTTTGCGTGCCGCAGTTGGGTAAAAAATGGAAGTTTTCAAACTTTAATCACAGTATTATTCTATGGTTAAGTCTTGTTTCTGAAGGAGGATAAATGCCTTGAATTAAGATAAGCGAACTTCTGAAAGAGTTCTACCTTTCGGAACTTACTGCTTTTGTTCTATACAAACTAAAAGTGTATACTGGACGAGTGTGCATGTAAGCTTGACTACAAACTTTTGTCAATTGATTTTTTTCATTGTAACAGTCTTCATTTGTTTTACGCATTTACAATTATTTTCGATTTTTTTTCCTATTTCCGCCACGAGAAGATAATTTGTATATCGGTTCTCTTGTTAAGGTTTTTTACGGTAGTCGGTATCCATAAAAATTCTAGAAAAATTAAAGGCCACGCTCAGTAACCTGCCAATTCAAGGAAGTTGTCCATGTTATACTAAATTCCTCTGATTTCTACTTTTATAGTCTACTAACAGAACGAAAGTGTAAAAATGCAAAATTACGGGGAGTATATAAATTAAAGGCATGCATTGCATTACATTTCCAACATGGTTAGACTTGTTCGTTATTTACACTGGCTAGAGTAATTGTGACGACTAATTAATAAAAAAAAAATACAAAATCCTTGGATTACTTGTTTGTATATGAAAAAATGTAATAAATTTCCGTAATTTATTTCTATATTTTAAATGAAAACTAAAACAATTTTAGTCTTCTAACTAAACTATAATCACAAAAGAGTGCCAACAAATTTAAGCTTTTAAAAAAACGTCTAATAATGTTATCAAATGTATTTTTACACTTTTTTTTAAAAGATATCTAAAATGTATTATGAATGATACATTTTAGATGTCTTTAAAAAATGTGCTGTAGTGTAAAAAATACAATTGATAACATTATTTCTAATATGGATTGGAAACGTAACACACTTATATTTGTAATATTATCTTTTTCAAACAATCCCTATTTCCTTTATTTTTTATAAATAAAATTTTATTGCCTCCATCCCTATCCAACCGCCGCGCCGTTCTTATAAATTCCACCCAGTCTTTGTCAACCGTTCCTACTTGTATTTTATTTAATAAATTGAAGACAGAATCTCAAAATCAAAGGAAGAAAAATAAGCTCAAATGAACATGAAAAAAGTACTTATAAAATCCAGATATATGATTCTTTTGTACATTTCATATTATTAAAATGAACATAGATACTTAAAATTTTATAATATTCTGTGATATATAATTATTATTTAATTTATATTATTATTTAACCTCGGAGTAGACGCGTATTCTTTTTTAACTAACGCATTCGCCTGACGTCTTTTCGACATATTAGAAAAAGAAATAGTTTTTAAATGGCTGTGACCAGCCTCCCGGTTCCGATATTCGTACAAATCTGGACTCAAATATAAAATTAAGCAAATTACGTCACCGGGTTTTTAGAAATCCCAGCTAAATTAGGAAACAAAACGAATGACCACATCACCACTCGTATATACGTTTATATTAATACCTGACGGCACTTTTACTATATTCCAATTGATAATACACGAAAACACGATGACGATAATTATTTAAAGAGACTTTTATTGCAGTACTAGAATCTAGATAAAAAAATATGGAAAAAAATACTGTCTTATCAGCAACAATTTTTACTATTCCGACTGCACATATAGGGGAAATTATACTAATTTAGGACAAATTGTCGCATGTATTTCATTTTAAAGTCCAAAAAATATATTTTAGAAAAAAGGTCTGTTCGTCTGTTTGTCTGTGAGCACGATACATATCAAAATTCTAAGCGAATCGAAACGAAATTTTGATAAGATGTGTACCATGTAAATAGGAAGAGCCCTATTGTTTTTGGGGAGATATTTTTTCAAGTTGTAAAATATCAAAAAATGGTTGTACAAACTCTCTTTATGTGGTTACTGATTTCAGTTTTGCATTTACTGACCCTAGTTGTAGTTTGAAAACAATATATCATAAAATCTTTGCTCGTCAACCATTCTCCTCCTTGATAGGATACCAATACATAATGCGTCGTGTTCGGTATCTATACAAATCCCGGCTGCGCATGATATCACTGGTATTATTTTCTAATTAGCCGGGAAATCATTTGCTTCATTTTATATTTAAGCCAGGATTGGTATGAATACCGGGTTAAATAATAAGAAAAACGGTTTAATTTGGTATTTTATTTTTTCAACCAACATTATTATTTAAACTTAAAAAATTTAAGATTTCTCTGACATAAATAATGAGCATAAAAATACACAAAAATATTAATATTAGTTATAAACGTATCCAGTGTCCAATGCACGTTACACCGATGGCAAGCTTTTCTGGTCCGTGCTGTGCTTGATAGGTGCACGTTGCCTTAAAAATATTTACATCATTTTGATGTATTGTTTACGACTGAAGACAACGAACTAGTTCGACTAATAAAGGTAGCTTTCTTAAGATAAAGTTTACGTGGTAAAAAAAAACTGCGGTGTCTTTTCGACACCATGCGCAAGTTTAAATATAGCAAAGGTAATTAATTCTTCGAAAAATCTGTATTCTTAAAATATATACTTTATATAGCAAAAATGCTTTGTGAAGTTCTTAAACAAAAGAAGTTCAAATATTTCTTTGTAAAATGAAATGTTTTAGAAAAAAAATAAGTGATAATAAGTAAATATGCTTGTATTACCAAATTAAAAACTAAAGTCGAATATTTATAAACCGATGGATGAATATAAAATTTTCACAATTTTTCGGAATATCAAAATAATATACTTTGTCCACCTACCGGTATAATTGTCGAGTTGTTAGAATAACATATCTAATTAAAAGTATGCCCTGAAATAGCTGTCGAAAGTTGGGAGTTCTAACGTTGTATGACATTCATATACAATTTAAAATGTACGGTTAATGAAGTATTTTTAGTTGTATAATAAAGAAACAGGAAAAATAGTAAATTTAAATAACACGGCGCGCGTTTGGCCATAAAGCTATAAAACACATTGATCAAGTAATGCTGTAGTTTACAAGGCTAAGAAAAAGTCTTATTCGGTAAGTTGATTTACGTATGGCACATTTTTATAATTAATTAATATTAGTGCACTTTCTTTTTATGATATAAATTTATTATTTTTATAAAACTTAATACTCAATAATTGTCGATGTGCATCATTATTACCATTAAGTATTTTTACTGGTTACCTGAAAGATTGATCTTCCAATACTTACAGCTGCATTATAATAATAATAATTCTTTTTATTAGAATTCCATTGGAATTTTATAGCGTCATACGTATATAGTTAAAAATACATTAAAATTTATTTTAAAAAATCATCAATCGTGTATAAACAATTAAAAGTAAGTAATTTTTTTATTTTAATTTTAAATTTAGTTTCAGTCAACTTTTTGTATTGTTCAGGAAGGTGGTTAAATAATTTAACTGAGACGTAGTTAAAGTTTGATTAAATGGCACCTAGTTTGTTAAGCGGAGTACTATAATATTGTTTTTGTTTCTGGTGTTATTTATTGTGATAATTATTGTTTTTTGTAAATTCGTTAATATTTTTTTTGCATAAACTATTATAAGTATAAACCGAAGGACATTATTCTAAGATTACAAAAAATGGGTCGACAGTGCTCGCGAAATGAAGGCTCATTAACTATGGCACGTATAGCAGCTTTCTGTAGGACCAAAACATGAGCGGCTAAAATAAAATGCCATATACCATAGACGAATGAAAAGTGAATTAACTGAATAAAACTGAAATTGCATAAAACGGCACTAATATTGAATTTTGGGCGAATCGAAAAGTCAAGTTCTTTTACTGAGTAGATACCTGATAATTTTTCTGTAAAATCGAGAACCCTTTTATATTAGCGTCACCTATTTACATACAATATAAATGATATAGATGGCTCAACATTTATGAGCTTAACTTTCAAAACACTTATTTGGGAGGTTTCGCGTCCGAGTTTCTTACGGGGCAATTGAACCTACATTTAAAACGATTTCTTATTGACGTGTCGCCTTTAAAATTCATGGATATTTCTTGAAAGCATCATTTTGATAATTAATTTTCATCTTTGTATTTCACAAACACCTTTGTATCATCAATTATTCTTATTCAAACTGAACACGCATCACTCATTTCCATCATCGCGGTATAACAAATGAACATCGACAGAAACAAAACACAGAGCCGTTAAAACCACAGCAGGTATGTAATGTAATGTGACGCGAGCAACAGACACCGTTTGGTTGTTTTGTTAGATTAACGCGTCTTCGGCGTCGCATACGGAACTGACGCCTGGCGTCGCACGCTGACACACCACAGCCACGCGATGCTCTCGTGTTTCTCTATGTTAGACATGCGCCCTGTACAAACAAGAGCTCTATTTGTAGGGCTGCCAATATTAACACTTGTACACAGTTTCCGTATAATCACAAAGCAAAAATCCCATTGGTTATTTTTTATTTTCAGGTAAAACTGCAGGGTTGGATTTAGCCATATGCAAAATAAGCAACTGCTTAGGGCTCCAGTTTAATGGGGATCCCCGACTCAACGAAACCTTGCAATTTTACAACTAAATTCGACCTAACGTTTTGATTTAGAAAAAAATACGCTTGTTTTTGAGTTTGATGGCATCAAACTACTCTGGTGAAAGGTATTTTCCAAATTAAAAAGAATTAAGAACTATCTTCCAACCACTATGTTCCAGGAAAGATGCGTGGGTTTGATTACTTTATGTACAGAATTAGACAAACTTCGAAGTTTGTCTGAGATCCAGAGGGAAAGCTTTGTGATTTATTTTGTTCTGAAATAATAACAATCTCTTGTTAATTTTCCATACTTTCAAAAATAAATTATGTACAATTATTTATTCTCCGATGTCAGGATTTGCTTAGGTTAGGGTTGAAATATTTATGAGGGCGATTATGACTACTACTTCGAACCCCGACAAATATATATTCAGCGTTAACCGACTATTTTTATATAACACTGCGTAAAAACGTCTTTCATTTACATACATTCTAAAAAATGCATTTCAAAATTGATTACTAATCCCCAAAATGAATTAAACAATAGTTTTTTCCAGTTCCAGAACGTTAGTACATTTTAAACCTAAATAAATTCGCGATATTGGTGACACCTCTATTTAATTGTTAGAAATTTCACTTAACAATTTACTCATGTTTCTTGCAAATAACGCAATTTATTTTAGTTTTATAGACAACTATTTTTAACATGCACTTTCACACTTAAAGTAAAAAAAAAAGTATAACTTTGAAAAAAAAGAAAATTTACGATTAAAATCTCTAGTATACGAGTACGTTTTTGATGTTATATTAATAATTATTTTTCCATTATTTTAACGTAGCGAATAAAATATTAATAATGTCTATCAAGGTTAAACTGAATTTCACTAAATCTATATATTATAATTTAAATCCTAAGCATTTTGATGCCAATATAAACACAGAACAGTGGTCAGGTACTTTAATGAAGATTAGCATAAAACATAAAAATGATTTTTCGGGAAAAAGGACTTTATTTATAAGTAAAAATTTATGTCTTATCAAAGGCGAATTTATGACCAGTATCAAAATGATGGTTAGCTAATGCTGTTTTGTTAGCTTTTAGCATATTGTGATTCTTGCAGTCATTGTTATGTTGATTTATTCTCATGTTGAGTTTCTGCTTTGTTTGTCCTATATAGTATTTGTCACATTCGCAAGGTATTCTGTAAATTAGTATTTGTCACAGAATACCTTGCGAATGTGACAAATACTATATAGGACAAAAAAAGCAGAAACTCAACATGAGAATAAATCAACATAACAATGACTGCAAGAATCACAATATGCTAAAAGCTAACAAAACAGCATTAGCTAACCATCATTTTGATACTGGTCATAAATTCGCCTTTGATAAGACAGAAATTTTGGATTATGAACATAATTATCTAAAAAGAAACATTAGTGAAATGGTTTTCATCAAGTTAAATAATACAGTAAATCTAAGATCTGATACACAAAACTTAAGCTTGGCGTATAACAATATGCTAGAAAAATATAAAAAGAGTTTAAAACAAAAAACAATGGTTCAAATGAGGAGCAACCACACAAATTAAGTCACGTGACTTTGTTTATTTATAGTCAATAAATGTATTAATTTGAACATCAACTGAAAAAACATTTTTCAAAAAAAACGAAATTATTATAAACTTTTAATTAATATTGTTAAACTCAAATTTATATTCACATGTATATATTATCTTTTATATCTATTTAATCACAACATTTAATAGGTATGTATTATTATTATTTGATATTTCAATTGTAAATTTTATAAATTGTATTTTTAAACAAAATTTATTTACAGTTATTAAAGCTTGATAAAGTTCCAAACAAGGAACGAAACGTCGCTGAAAATAAAATATTAAGTGTTTTACTTATAAATAAAGTCCTTTTTCCCGAAAAATCATTTTTATATTAATTACCAAGGACAAAAAAGAAATAAAGTCAATTAGCATAAAACACTCAACAATATTGACATTCTATGGCGTTGCAATATCATTCTTGCACGGGGTGCACTAGTAAACATTTCTTCATGTGCGACAAGTTAAGAGCCCTTCACTCCATATCTATTGCATCTATTATTCCGCCCAAAGCTTACAGACTGCTCCTGATATCTAAGTGTATTATGTATTACATATACATATTATTTTACCACCTTTGGTACCGCGTATGTTATTTCAAATACTGTTGACGTGTCTCTGTAGCTTGCGCAAATTCAAACAATAGAAACCAATCGCCAGAGTGGACCATTTTAACAAAAGAACTCGCAGAAATACATAATCGAGATGAAATTTAAGGGGTGTAAATCTGTAGATAAAATGCAAAGCCGCCTACGTCAAATTTGTTTACATATTTTTGCTATTGCCAAACAGACTATTTAATGTACCTTTATATTTTTGCAAAATAATTTAAAATCGTTTTATCTACGCAAATTCTAATTTTAAACTGTATTTGAAAACAGCTTCCAGAATAGTATTTGACAGCAAAATGGAAAGAGATAGCATCGTCAATCATATGCCTTGAATAACTTTCCTTTACCACAACGATGCCAAAGCAAACGAAATCAATTTATCAACGCACAAAACATTTTATGTAAACATTTGATTTACACAAGTTTTTTTAGAGACACAAAAACATTATATACACATTAGAATTGAGTATGCCAGCAAGCAAAGTTTCAACTCGATCAGATATGTGGAAGTGGGTCAAAATTGGATTACATAATTTGACCCTAAAAACTTACTACCTAGGTACCATGTGAAGGTAATAAGTAATAATAAGCTTGGAAAAACACGGCGGAATGTACTTGGAGAGGGAAGCTTAGGGGAGATCCAAGCGTTTCGAGTGTCTGTAGATTTAATATATACATATCGTCCTTTGATTCTTGTGATCGTTAGTATTGGCTTTTTTTGTTCTAACAAAAAACAGGATCAGAAAGTGAAGTAAATGATTCAATCGTAATTAATTTTGTTTCAAACAAAAGCATAAACCGTTTTGATTTCTGGTCATAGGTGTATTGTGTACTTTTAATATACGTAGGTATTTATATCATTTTAGCTCATATATTTTACAAATATAGCCCTTCTCGAACGTATTAAATATTAAAACATATCACCATTCATAACTGTTATTATACACCGTAATAAAAAGTGCTAAAGTAGATAAAAATAAGTCCATTATTTTCATATTATAAGGAAGGAGCCAACGACGTCAAATTGTTCCAAAGTAAGCTGTAGTTACGGTAAAAATGTTTATAGATTACAAGGTTAGAACAGAACTCTAGGTTGGTCATATGGATGGTATAAAGCAGCATTATTGTTTTAAATATTCTTTTCTGTAAAAAAAATTGAAAGACTAAAAAGAACAAAATAAAATATTAAAAAAAAACAAAACTTTTCAAAATATTATGCTTTTAAAAAGGAAAAAAATAATTTAAATTCATGATTATAAAAGAGTAAGTTGTAAACTCTATGATAGTTCATTATCATTCGCCCCCACGCTTTTATATTATGCACCTAAATGATTATTTTATGATCAATATTAGTTTGGAAAATTAGAACGGTTTTATGTTAATTATTAGAACAGATTATTACAGTGAAAAACTATTTGATTGCATTTAAAGTTTATAAGTAATCATGCATTCAATTTTCCATCAATAAAGGCAATAAATATAAAGAAAAAAACCCGGGTCGCAGTACCAAAACCCTGCCGACAATATAGTGTATTTGCTAATACAGGTATTGTGGCTTTATTAAATGAAATTAAGTTTGTTTTTGGACAAAATAAAAAAAATTGAACCCCTTAATACACCCCTTACAATAATAATTTTATTAGCTGAAATATTGTTATCAATCCAACATCTGCACCAAATTAAATACGACCTTCAGTAAGTAAATTCGTATACGCAAACTAGTGTTTTCATAAAATTTGTAAGTTCGGTCCTGTCGGGCCGATTTGCTTATAATTTTAGGAGCACTTTTTAATTGCTACTAAAGGGTTAAATTTCAATTTTGAAACGATTCTGAGAATTTTTTCGGTATTTTTGGGCCCAAAAACTTTTTTCAACCCCTAAAAACTACCCTTAAAATGTCCCGATTGGGCCCATTTAAAATAGGCTTCGTGCGGTGATGGATTCCAACACGTATGCCAAATTTCGTTAAAATGAATTAACTCCTTCGAAAGTTATTGCCCGCACATATAAATATATATATATATATATATATATATATATATATATATATATATATATATATATATATATATATATATACGTATATAAATATATATATATATATATATATACATATATATATATATATATATATATATATATACATATATATATAAACATTTTTAAAAATAGTGCCAAAGTGTTTAGGAGGTTATGAAACGTCGAGAAATTTTGGTTCGACCCCTAGGTCCCGATATCCGACCGACGCCAATAGTGTATGTTGCCATATGGCAAATACACTAATAAAATAGGCATTACCAAAGCTTAAAAGACTTATTCAAAATTATGTGTGTTGCTCACCAGAATAGTATATCTCCTCTATATTCTTTCAAAACCTGGACATTCTGGAGGTACAGATAACATTTTCTCAGTATCTTCTGTGCATTTTCTTGATTGAACTTATTACCACATATAAACACTATTTTCGTTGTTTAAATATTGTGTAAATATTCACTAATTACTGTCGGTCATTTAATTAAACTTAATACCTTTTGCGGATAAGAACCGCATTATGTTATACTGTTATAGATATTGTAATCAATTAAATAAAGAGTACAAAAATCAAGGTTTTCAAAATTTATATAATTGCATAATATACTGCATTGAAAATTTAGTTATGTTTTATAACAATATTTTTATAATCTGTGATTACAAATATGCAGAATATTTTTGTAGGTAACTTACAGGTATAGAATAGAATAGAATAGAATTTTATTAATCCAAAGACATACAAATATGTATAGGATTCATCAAAAGAAAGATATGTTTACATTTATTCATTTATAACAAAATCATCTATCTTATACAGACATTGTTTAAGAAGAGCAGCCTTTAATTCTCTTTTAAATTTAGAAATGTCCAGATTTTTGAAACTCTGTGGCAATTTATTAAACATTTTCAGAGCGTGATATTCGGCGCTCTTGTTAAACAACGTTAGTGTCGATTTTGGTAAAATTATATTAGAATTATTCCTTGTGTTATGTTATATTATAGATCCAAATTTTTAAATAAATAATTAATTAATAATTAATTCTCAACATAGTGATGTGCAACAAAGAGAGGAAGAAGATACAGACGCAGAGCCGGATTTTCATCTTGGGCCCCCACAACCTAGTGCAAAATAAAATATACTACTGGTCGATCATCGCTATAAATAAATTTTCAGTAAGAATTTACAATCAATTTTCCACTTTAACAAATTGCATCACGTGTTTCAATATTTATTCAACCTTGATATTCTTACATGGGGGCCTCCATAGCCTTTGTGTCCATGGGTCTTAAATTATTAAATCCGGCACTGGGATGGTCTCACATAAATTTTACTTAAATCGGTTCAGCATTTTTCTTTTCACTTTAACAGTCAAATATTATGGAAGAAGACGCTTAATAATGTGCAAACTACGCATTGAAAAAGCGCCAAAAAGTAAAAAATAAAATAAAAATATAATCGGTTTTAAAAAAGCCACTAAGAACAGTACAAAAATAACATTTTGAGATAGGCGACAATTTATTAAAAGTACATAGGAACTAAAAACTTTCAGTAATTAAATTGGCGCCGACCTCAAAACTTTATTATTTTGCATTCCTTTTGTAAGGAAGTTCAATTTGTTTTAAACTTATTATTATTCAAATAAATAAACGTTGTTTAAGCTTTTCTTTATAAACACAATATTAAACCGAAAACTACTAAAATTTTTGTAAAATAATTCAAAGTGTGAATCAGTAAATTTCCTTATACTTCCAATTCTATGGATTTAGTTCATTTTTTTAAAATTGCAATTATCTTAAAATAACAGAAGGAAAAACTTTAATATAAAGTAAATTTTGCTTTTTAAATCGTAACTGAAGTTTGTAATGTAGGCTATAATAACAAATTCTTAGAGTGGGTGGCTACCACAAAAATTCAAAGTGTTTAAAAGTTTGATCAAAACTTTTCATGTGACTTCCAATCAAAATGCAAATTTTTAAATGGCAGAAAATGAAATGGGTAAAAACTTGTGATATTAAAACAGTACGCAACAGCAAACAGTATTATGACATGGATCTGCTAAAGTAATAGCGACAAAAATAAATCTAACATGTATTTTCAAGTATCAAATACGGAACAGAAAATGAAGGTTTGTAAAATCGTTATAACAACGTAACAAAAAAATCTATTCAAAGAAAAACAACTTAGAAGAAAATTAAAAATGCGCTGCTACGACTTGCGGGGAATGAAAAGTCATTTTAAAGTCTTCACCAAACATTTTAAAACTTTTTTGGTGGATAATTAATTAAATTTCCAAGAATTAATATGAATTTTTCCATTTATATAATTATTAATTAATGGGAATTCTCCAGTTACATAGGTTTTACTATGTAGAATTACGCATACGAGTATTTCAGAGAGAAAATTCAGACTGCAATATGTGAGGCCTTAAATTGGACCAATGTAATGTAGGAACTTCAAGAAGTATGCGAGTAGCGAATTTTCTTTGCGAATCATATTATATCCTTTCTAATATTATAACTTCAACATTCCCAAACTTTGTACAATATAGCACTCTTTTCGTAAGTAATGATCGATGGTTTGTATAAATAGGGGTATACAGTTTAAAATCCTGCACATACTGCGACAATTGTCTTTTAATGAATTATACAGAAGTTAGTTCAATTAATATAACTAAATAAAAGCGTAACGTAGTTTGCAACTGTATAGTTTTAAAGATGCTTAGAGCGAATTTTCAGTTTTCATCATTTTTGCCGGTTTATTACTTATCTGTGTATCTGTTTGTTTATTTATGCGCACGCATCACGTGTCTGTTACCTTTTCACGCTTAAACCACTCAACACATGTCGATAAAATTTGGCAAGAAGAGAGATTCCATCCTGAGGAAGGACATAGGCTACCTTTTGTCTCAAAAAAAATCTATCACGGTATTTCCGGAACTATTAGACATACAGACAAGAAAATTTAGCAGGTATGTTTTTTTTTGTTGGGTAGAGATCCGCTAAGAACGGGTGTTGCGGAAATCGACTCCCAAGGGAAGGGGGTATACTCGTAGATATAAATATCCCGTTTTTTAATATAACTTCTATGGACCTGCAATTTGGTAGGGACGCCTCTTATATAAAAATAGACATCCACTAAAAATGTGTTTTCCTACAATCGTCTTTTCTAAGGAGTGGAAAGGGGGGAGGTACAGGGGTGTAACGCATTATAATTTTTAAACTACGGTTCCTATAATATATTTTTTATGCTTTTTAGACCCTGCCTAGGGGGGTGCAATCCCCCGAGACAAAGCTGTAATCTGGTGGAGCCAAAGGCTCCACTACTTTTGTCACTGCCGTGTTTCATCTCACTCGCATACGGACCCCCGGGTAGAGGCTAGTATTTCATAAATAAACACTTTTTCTTCGAGTAGTATGAAAACTAAAAAAATATGATAGTACAACTTACACGTTCCTTCTGAAAGTACTAATTTGTGTGTTCAGTGTCAGCAAATAATGAATTTCTAATTTCTCCTTTAACAAACAAAAAAAAAAATTAACACCAGATTTATAATACAAAATGTCTAAATTCAGTTTACAATGCATGTATATCGTTTTTTCATGAGTTCTTTTGTTATATAATGATCGTCCTATTCAGTTATAAAAAATATATTATTTAGATAAAAAGGGGCTAAAAAACTAAAAATGTGTCACCTTTTTAATTACACACGTCAAGCATATATTTATCAAGATTCTTTATACTTGAAATTTTTACCATGGCAATGAAATATAAATCAAATACAAATGTCACTATAATATTTATTTAAAAGTATATTTTGGCGTAGTCAATTTTCTCTACTTGAGTAAACAACGTATCACTGTTTTCCGGACGGCATTCATGTAGTTCAACAGTCGCGGGCCGAACTATATAACTATACCTACTTACAAACTGGCATTTCAGATCTCAAACTAGAATAACTATTAGCTGGACATATGTAAATTTTGCGAAAGTTTCTCTTCTGTAGTGTGTAGTTATAACCTTGGAAACTGCGTTTAATTTTATTTTTTAATTTTTTATTCAATTTTGGCGTCATTTACTTCGAAAAAGAGCGATAGTCGATTAACCGTCATTCTATCGATTTCCGAAGTTATTCTACCTGAACGGTCTTTTATAACAATCACGACACACAATTATCATGAGGAGTTGAGCCTATGTAAGTAGTGGTAATACAAAAAAATAAGGATCGCAGTTCAATATTACTGCAAAAATACTACAGACTGATCCACGCAATAGTTAATAAGTCGTTTTGAGGTGCAGTTTTTTGTAATTTATTTAGTAATGAAGAATTTTTTTGCCGATGTAACACAATATAGAATAAAAAATTACTTACTTAAATTACGAAAAACTACAGCTTATAGCGTTAATGAAAATTTAATCTCAACGACTACAAAAACATAATAAATAGTGTAAAAAAGTGTAAATACTTCGAAAATTGCCTCAAAGAGTAGTAGTCAGTTGTATAAATAACATTTTGATGTTACTACTTTCATTGTTAATAAAAACAGATATTGTAATTTGTTCATTAGATAGCATTTCTTTACGTTTTTTTCACAGACGGACGTCAGAGTCACAAAAAGTACCGGATAATTACAAAGAAATGAAAGTAGGTTTTCTTATAGATTTCCCTTGAGGCAATTTTTATTTAAAGTTGTTATAACATTTTTTGAAAAAAAGTTTCGCAAAATAAATTTACAATTTTCTAAAAAGTTAACTGTTTAAAAAGGAATTTATTTTTTTCCACAAACCAAACGTGTTGAAGAACAAAAAACTGTTTCAACTAAAGACTGCAAATTATCAGGAAAAATATATTTGTGTCCCACACCTATAAAATAGCTACTTTTCATGCATAAGAGCCCGTTTTTAGCCGGTGAAGAGCCAGGCGATAACGGGCACTAAAGTTTTTTTTTTCAATGCATGATTTTTGATAATAAATAAAAGTACAATTCAGTATTTTTAATATTTCATATTACTCCAGCTAAAGATGAATCTGCGATCTTGTAAATAGTATACAATACAGGACACGGTGCCCACACAGGTACGGACAGCTTACCTACCCATTTAAATCTCAATTCTTTTTTCGGTGAAGCTGTTCTTTGCCCATTTATTGTAACGTTGGGATACTATACACTGTACTGTAGTAAATGCATATAAATCCCCGATAACCTTTGTGGTAATACCCCAGATTTTTTTGCTTTAATTTTTATACATTTGGATTATCAAGTCGCTTTCAATTCGGATTATAAAATACCTGATGCAAAATCTTCGTGAATCGAATAATTGATGAATTCGAATTAGGTGCATTGGAATTATTCAAGTCATATTGTAATTTAAAAAAATGGAAAAGTGCTTTTATTAAAGATTTTAGTTAAAATAAAGAAAGAAATAAAAAGAAATTTCTAACTGTAAAAAGATAAAGTCATTTAAATGCATTCTTATAAGAACTCTGTTGGAATATTAGCAAAATGAAAAGAGATACAAAAGGTTGAAGAAGTAATTATAGTACAAAATTCACAGGAAAACTCCTTTATGAATGAATGACTTGCGAAGTAACTTTTAATTACAGGAAAAGTTGACAGAAAATTTATATTTCAACAAATAAAATGTGACAATTGAAAAAAGTCCAAAAAAGACATTAAAGCCATACACTTTGAAGTATGATAAGTCATACTTCAGCGATCAACTATAATTAAAAATGAAAACAGTACAAAACACAAAAGTCTACATTTCTTCTCCCTTAAATCTTAATCTAAAATATTTGACATATTAATAGAGCACATTGTTTTTAACCCCCGACGCAAACAGAGGGGTGTTATAAATTTAACGTGTGTTTCTGTGTTTCTGTTTATGGGACCGTAGCTCCCAAACGGATGACCGATTTTGGTTTAGTTGTTTTCGTTTAGAAGGGGACTTGATCTAGAGTTATTAGTTATGATTCCAGGAAATATTCTCAGCCGTTTGAAGATCATCAGCTCTTTTCGAGTTGATGGGGGGATAAGAGCACTTCCACAGGTCTGATCGATTCGAAATTTGGTATCCTGTTGTTGGTACCCATATAGTAATAATATATAAAGTTTAAAAAGCATGAAATAAACTTTAAATTAAAAATTTAAATCCAATATTACTACTTATTACTACTTATATTAAGCTTAAAGGGCCAATACATACCTATTATTTTTTGCTTTTTAAAGATTTTTTTGTGTCGGGGTTTTATATTATCTTTAATTTAATTTTTTTTTATTAAGACGTCCACAGCGACAAAGGCTACATACAAACGATTAAATATAATACGGTTCGTTTATTCTACGTAGTGACGAAAACACTTGCAGCATTGTGACAGTAGAAGCGAATTTAACTTTATTTATTTTTATATATTTTAAATGATAATTAAAAATAAATTAAATTAAAAATAATTAAAGATAAGTATGTTTTACAATATCAATAAATATATAGGAAAAAAGCGGCTCACTGACTTGGTCATCTCGATATCTCAGGAGCCATTAGACCTACCTTGAGATTTAGCAGACATGTTTGCGGAAATCAACTCCCAAGGGAGGTTGTGGGGACGTTGTAGATAAAAAAATTCCATTTTTGCCGTTTCTAACAAAAACATTTATTATTATTATTAGGTAAATCAATGTCATGGCAAGCGGGGCACAGATCCACGAGGTAAGACTATAACACGGTGGAGTCGACCACTCTACTACTATTATCGCTGCCGTACTGGGGTCAACGGCTCTACTACTGTTGTCGCTGTTGTAATACAGCAGAGTCGAAGGTTCTCCTACGGTTGGCACTGCCGTGGCTCATGGCAATTGCGTGCGGAGCCGCGGATAGCGGCTCGTATTACAATATATTCAACAATGCATTTCAAACGAATCTCGCGAGAATCATTTAATAGAATTTAATAAAAATAGTTAATATCTATATATTTGCATTTCTGGTGAAGTCTGTTTTTATGTTAGCGATTGACTTTACATATTTCAGGACATTTTAAACAATTCTGTTACATACATTCAGTTGTAATACATGTAATATTTAATAATTGAACGTGCAAAATTACAACTTTATTATATTAACAATACAATAATTTTCTCCGTTATTTTGCTAGGTACTTCAAGTGACCATTTATTTTATTTACATTTTAAGCCAGCTCTAAGTTACATATTTTAGTAGAATTTACAACAGGAATTAACTTCAATTTATGCGAACATAAATACACATTATTTCAAAACTACACAATCAGGTTATTTAAACGCTAATTTTCTACGCGAAATTTGGTATACAACACAGCTCTAATATTATCAGTTGGAAAGTTTTTTAACAATAACACATTTTTTAAATGTTCGATCGTAATCCTGTAATAAAAAACGAAACATTGTAGATTTAGACAATTTAAACAAACATTATACTAATTCAGTTCAAATTTCCCATTAACCTAAAACGCATCTATAAAATGAACGTTAACAATCAACAACAATAATAATAATAATAATATATATTTAGTATTGATTACACCGTATGGTCAAATACAAGTCATGTCAAAACTATTAAATAGGAACCGCATTATTTAAAAAATCGCTGTAATTATAGTAGCACGTGCTTTTCAAAAAAACTCTGATGGTTTTTTTGAATTTTGCTAATGGCAAATCTTTTGTTGTAAAATTGTAGCCCAATATAATTTGGACCATACCTTGTATGTGTAAATCTTTTTAGAGGCAAACAAAGGTTAGACTTATGTCTGGTGTCATGTTTATGTACACTTGATTGCCTATTGAAAGTACTAATTTTTTTTTTACGTATACCAAACATGAATATATGTACTGATCATAGAAGGTTAGTATTTTTAAATGTTTAAATAAAGGTTTGCAACTTTGATTAAACTCAGCATTTGACAATATTCTAATTGCCTTTTTTTGGACCAGAAAAACTTTACGAGCATTATAATAATACAAGTTCTTATATTCCTGTTTAAACTGCATTATGAAATCCTGTTAACTTCAAAATTATACAGAATTTAAAGTACAGTAGAACTCTTCTATTATAATTGTATTCTTTATCCAATTGAGCAAAAATTTTGCAAACAGTTTGTTTTAATATCGTTCTAAATCCAACATGACGAACGCTCCAAGACGGCGGCTTACTTTTTTTCGATGGTTTTCGTATTTGTGAATTGAAAAAATAATGTATTAAAATAATTAAAATAGACTAAAAAATAGAAAAAAAATTACTACAAACTTTCAAAATGCATTAAAAAGTAGAAAATATTTATTTTCAGTGTTTGATCAAAATAATTTACAATATTTGTATAAAGAAAACCACTGGGCGCTCATAAAATATTACTGTTGTTGTTTTTATGAGCGTGGTTTTCTTTTCACTAATGTTGAAAATTATTCTGATCATTGACAAAAAAATTATCTAATTTTTAGTATTCATGTGTTTTAACAATATTTTTTTTTAATTAATTTTTTTGCCTTATTTCACTGGACTACAAGTACAAGCGGATTCACTTGTTTACTAAAGACGTGTCTGTTCGCCAATATCGTCGTTATCGCCATCGCGTAAATGTGTTCTTGCTTAAAACCGGACTTTTAAACAAATAAGTATTAATTCTCAATCTCTTCTGTCTAATCTCAGATAATTAAACTCATTTTATTTAACTATATAACCACACCACAATTTCTGTAGTCGCAAGGCAAACTCACTTATGTCGAATATTTGACATTTTTAACACTATTTTTGCATAATGAGGTAGTAAAAACTAAAAAAAAAAAAAAAACCCGGGTCGCAGTGCCAAAACCCTGCCGACAATATAGTGTATTTGCTTGTATAGGGCCGTGTGGTTTTATACTTTTATTATGTGAAATTAAGTTTGTTTTTGGGCAAAATAAAAAATTTAACCCCTTAATACACCCCTTAAAATAACATTTTTTTCTTAATTGTAATATTATTATCAATCTACCGTCTACACCAAATTAAATACACCCTTCAATAAATAAGTCACTATCTGCAAACTAGTGTTTTCATAAAATTTGTAAATCCGGTCCTGTCGGGCCGATTTTATTAAAATTGTGGGGAAACTTTTTAATCACTACCAAAGGGTTAAATTTCAATTTTGAAACGATTCGGAGAATTTTTTCGGTATTTTGGGGCCCAAAAACAGTTTTCAACCCCTAAAAACTACCCTTAAAATAGCCCGATTAGGCCCATTTTAAATAGGCTTCTTGCGGTGATGGATTTCAACATGTGGGCCAAATTTCGTAAAAATCAATTAACTCTTTCGAAAGTTATAGCGCGCACTCATATATATATATATATATATATATATATATATATATATATATATATATATATATAAATATATATATATATATATATATATATATATATATATAAATATATATATATATATATATATATATACATATATATATAAACATTTTTAAAAATGGTGCCAAAGTGTTTAGAAGGTTATGAAACGTCGAGAAATTTTGGTCCGACCCCTAGGTCCCGCCATCCGACCGACGCCAATAGTGTATGTTGCCATATGGCAAATACACTAAAAAGTTAGTGTATATAGCATTAGCTAACGCTATTCGTGCCTAACAAAAGCGTCAATATCAAATTATTAAAAATCCTTTAAAAATAGAAATTATCATCGCTAGCAGATACGTACTCGTTTTTTCATGCTCGAAAGTTTTTTAATGATCTCAGTTTCACCTTGGTCAGGTAAAAGCTTAAAGAAGATAATCATATGAATAATTATCGATGCACATTAGTTCATTAATTTCGTTGAATCGTTTTTACAAAACACGGTTCGTAGAAAAACTGTAGATACTATTACATGAGCTGGATAATTAGTCTTAATTTTACCAAAAACCTGACATAAGTCACATGGGAGGTTATTAAAAGTTAAATTCATTCTTAATAAAACTAAATACTAATTACTATAGCGCTGTACAAAAAGAGATTAGCAATGTAATTAAAGAAAATTGTATTAATTAATAGCAGTTTGAATGTGTCTTCGCATAGTGAGTTTAATAAAAGCTAAGAAGTGAAACAAAAAATAATTTTCATTAGATGATGCAGTGTCGTGAAAATTAAGTTTTAATATTTCTATTTCAGTAGATTGGAAAACTGATTCGAAACTTTTCAACTTCGCAGATAAAATAATATATGCCTTTAGCTACTGTCTTCCGATGCGAAATCATATACTAATATCGGTCATAGAAGTTTAATTTCCAAATAAATATTAGTAACCACCCGTATTTCCAAGTTTAACATTCACTCCCCTATACGCAAACTCCAGATTAACAAAAATTAGCATCAACAGAATAAATATAAGTTTAAAATAACAAAAATATCTTCCAATTCAAAAGAATTGAGATCGTTTTTATTCACCACCCTAACCTACCCCCCCCCCCGAAAAACTTTCGCGTCTCTTTAATGGTTATCAGTCAATACACGAGCTGATGAAATCACATGCAGGGTCAAGCGTATGAGTGCAATATGGTATGTAATTTCCGTAGTCGACACTGGCGTTCCCTACTTCTATGCATACGTCTAATTTTTAGTAATAATCACAGTGTTTAATTAAATTTCTTTTATCTAATTTAACTGGAAAATTTAAAGCAAATGTAATTACCTTTTAATAAAATCATGAATACGTATATTCAAATAAAAACAAAGAAAAGACAACCAGTATAAAATTAGGCAGTACACAGTTACAGTTAATTTATACATAAGCAGGAGTAGAATTATAGTTACTTGTAGTAGGTACCTGCTAATGTTGAAGTTGTTGTTCCTCTTTAGCGTGCTAAAAATCAATAATTCAGGTTAAGAAGCAACATATATTTGCATTTGCCAAATATTCGGCTTTTTACTGTTCGATTCATCCAAACTAACAGCAAAACTAACAAAAATTTACCACAATCTAGATTACAATTAATTGCAGTTTTAGCTGAAACCCAAATGATTCGTTGTACACTTTGGATTCGGTTTTGTATAAAAATATGTTTTCATTCTTTATAATTATAATTAATTGCTGCAAGACACGGTAAAACGAACAAAAAAATGTATATACCTGACAGTTTTCGGAATACTCTCTCAGGTGATTAGAATTTTTAATGTATTACTTAATTAAAAAAAAATATAAATCGCTTAAGAAATCATTAATTCCATAATTTTAGACTTCCACACCCCTGTATAAGAAAAAATAAAAAAAAGTGGAGTTTTTTTAGAACTTCTATTAAACATCAAAACTGAGATTTAAAAAATAGTGTTTTTAAGCTCGAGGAACTTGAAAACAGTGGCAAGTTTTAGGACATTTATGGTCAACAGTTTATTTCATTTTCCCGCTCCCTTTGTCAATTCACAAGTAAGAAAAAATTGACCCACCTGTCCTCTAAGCCTGCGCCTATAATACTTAAACGCCCTCTTACCCGCTTCGACCAATAACCTTGATCCCACTAGGGCAATGAGTCTTAATGCCGGCTCAAGTAATAGTAAACCCACAAAAATGTAATAAGTTTATAAACTCAAATATTACTCTAAAATTTGCATAAAACATAGCCTAGAGTACTTCTAGAATCATAAGGAACATTAACCAAAATCCACCAAATAGTTTTTCAAACACATACATCATTACATATGCATATGAAGAATTTTATATAATAGAGAGTATTTTTTGCACAATGTAAAATGCTCACAGATGATAATGTTGTGAGGAATTGTGCGAATCTGTTTTATCTGCCCCCAAACCTGGCTCTATTAATCAGTTTTCATTCTTAAAGAAACAGACAATAGTCGTTGGGCTTGGTTTGTGAGTACGATAAAAGCATTTCGTGGTATAAATGAATTAAGTATTGATTGTATACTGCGCGCTAAGACTTATTGCAATTGTTGTTTATTTGTGTCTGTAGGTTGAGACTCTAGAGCTGCTACTGAAACAACACGTATCATACGTCTCACAAATTCAAACAAATATCCCATTCTGGTAGGTAATAAAAACTGCTTTATCTAGATTATTTTACCAACCTTAGAGCCGTTAAGAAAGGTAAAATGTTATTAATTTTATGGCGGTGGTTAACAAAGACGTGCAGTCCAAATAAACCAATACAGTGTTACGAATAAAATATAAAATAGCGAACTTGTTAACATCATGCTACACGGCGATAAAAATCGTGTTTATTAAGACCACATGTTTTAATTCCAGTAGTCACACTATGCAGTAAGTGTCAAAGCAACAAGGTACCGAAATTCAACGACGCGAGCATCATAGAATATTTTTGGCTCTCGGTCAGGGAGCTCGAGTGAAATGTCTACACGGTCTTAAAATATATGTAAACTCTTAATTCTGGTAAAGATAATGAACTTTATATAACAATTTCTTTATTTATTTACAAAGTGAACATCAGTTTCCCTTCTACCACGTTCTTCTACGAAAAAGAAACTCAAGCGTAACAAAGGTATAGAATTTTCCTTGGCCGACGTAGTAGGTACAGTGATGTCCGATTGTCAGAAAATCTTGTTTGACTATGATCTTAGATTATGATTACACATATTTTCCATAAGAGAAAAGCATTGTAGAATTTAAAACCGCCCCTATTTTTTTTTGCAAGTTCTACAATCTAGTAATTATAGGTATACAATATATATCTTCATAACTCTTAAAATCAAATATGCGGGTACCAGTTATCCCTAGTCGTTATTATACATTTCTAGTTCATAGTTTATTTAGTATCTTAACACTTTATGTGCCGTGCTATTGCTATTGGCGGCGGTAATAGCGTTCGCCAGCTCAATGTTTAAGCACCGCATGCACAGCTACGACGACGTAAAGTCGCTGAGGGACTTGCGATAGAAGCCAACTAAACAGTAATACTGTTTGCAAACAACACAAGTCGTTAAACACACAACTTTCTATATAGATTGTATTGTTATACGATTCAGGAAGACGAATCGACTGACTTATGTAGAACACACACATTAAGGTCTAGTTAATGGGGAGCTCTACCCATGCTACATCATCCTCCTTAGTGTCCGACATGTAACACGAGCAGTTCACAGCTGTGCCACAATGTCCCTAATTCTTTAGTTACTCATTTGAACACTTACCATGGATTGGGCAGCGGGCACTTCTAAATTTTGATATCTTCTCGGTGCGCGTATTGTAGTGTTATCTATTTTTGTTCCATTTCAATTAGTTGTGAAGTTTCCAATAAAAACCAACATTTCGTATAATGTATTTGACAAAGATATAATATCAAACCTGGTTGATTCCACAGTTTGACAGTTCTTTCGAATATTATTGTTTTGGTTAGAATGGGTGGTTTTGCAATCAAAGAAGTCATTTTATATTAAACTGATGAGAAGTGCCATCTGAATTTTCTTTTCAATTTAAAATTCGATTATAAAAACCATCTATGAATCACTTTATTGAAGACTTACGTAGATGAAATAGTAAACTTTTTATAGATTTCAATAAAATCCACCGTATCTCTTGACGAAATTAATAATTTATAAATAGATTAAGTCAAAGTTGTATCAACACAGCAGGAATGAAAAGGAACCTTATTTTCTACGGTTACACCCTATATAATAAAAACGATTAACAGGTTAGAATTAACTAAAATCACGTAAGTATAATAATATGCAACTAACGGGAGTGTCGACGACAGTTGAAACTAATGCACGTTTTTACATTATATACGAATGTACGTACGTTTATACATGAAGCAAAACCATTTGCTATTCTCCTGCGAAAATTACGATGCAAAAAACAGCTAAGCGTATTATTTAACGTGGATATATATTTCCTTCTATAATAAATTAATTATAGAACGTAAGTACCTGACAATATAGCATTTCCACAAACTTGGAATTTAGACAGTAATGTCTTTTTGTGAATTGTAATGTAAGCATCCACTAAGAGGGAACTTTTTCTGAATTTAACACTTAAGGGGGTCAAAATGTCCAGATCAAGGTGCTGAAGATCTGGAAGGGGGGGGGGTCAAAACGAGGTGTAGAGTTTTTTGACAAAATGTTCGTATCTCGCAAATCGTTAAAATGAGACGTAGTGAATTCGATAAAAATTAGCAAACTCATTTCGAGCGATTTTTTAAATTCGTCTCCTAAGGGGGTCAAACATGGATGTAGGGTTTTTTTGACTAATCAACGCGTACATCAAAAACTGCTGAAGATAGAAACTAAAAGTTCAGACAATAGATTCCTTTTGTTACGTAAGCACCCATTAAGAAGAAATGTTTCTAAATTAAATCCTAATGTGGTCGATCGGGGCTTTAGAAGTTACTTATAAAAATATTCATATCTCACAAACCATCCAAGTAAACTGTTAAAAATATGACAAATATACTTATTATGAGATGAAAATGAGCTATTTTAGAGGAGGTACTTGCAAAAAATATAGTATGAATCTTGATTGTAGTGCTGAGGCGCATGACTGTTAAAACTTGATAACCCCTCAAATGTTAAAGCCCGTCATAAAATAATGTATTACAAACTAGATACATAAACTACTATTATAATAACTCAAGACAATGAACTAACAAAAGCTTTTCGTATATTTTTCGTCTCTCAGATATTTCACTGTACGAGACTTACTGTACAGAGAGATTATTTGTAGAAAAGTTCCAGTTGTTACTTGTTATTCTGATAGTTGCTCGGATCTATTGTAGGTACACAAAGATGGTTTTTGTTGTAAGTTTGAAGTAAAAAGTAAACTTGTATTACAAGTTACAACTGGAGCAGCATAATATATTATATCCCTGACTATACAAGATAAATTGGCTTGTTCTGAGTTTTTTTTAATTGTTATATATTTCCAGATATGATATTTTAAGCTCGTATATATAATGGGGTATTTTATAAGCTATGTCGTAACGCTCTTGAAGTGGGGGAGATGACTGCCAAAGCCTGCATGTCGTCACAAGGGAATTATTATTGTTAGGTTACATTATGTCCTTGAAAAGTGGATAGGAGCCGATTTTTCACATTTTTCTGTGATGCTTATTGATCGTCAGATTTTAATATTGAAGATATGAAAAGTTACATAACCTCTGAGAGGAGCGTCGGAGTGGTTAAACTGAATGTCTACGTGGCGTTACCCAGACGTGGAATGGTACATAAAGTGTTAAAAATGAACAACCTCTAATATATTTTACAAAATTTCGATGTAAATTTTACTCTAAATTTTAAAATAAACCAGCTCTTCAGAAGAGAAATAGAGTTTTTTTGGGGAAAAACCAAACTGTTTTTTGAACAATCTATAATTTTTAGTTTTAACAGCTAAGGTTATTTGGGTCTAGCACTAATTCATATTTTTAATTTACTATTTTTTAATAATAAACAGAGGATCCATTTGATGTTTTTACCGATTCTTGGACGAGAACCATAGCAAAGCAATACAGAAAATCAGCTAACTAGCATACCGTTGAAAACCTTTATAATATAACCTTTGTCAGTTTGCACATTATTTATTGCTATTAAAAATCCCATATCACTCAGGCAATGAACGTTCATTGTTTTTATGAAAAACTATTTCATTAAAAGAAAACTTTATGGTAACAAAAACCAATTTATGAAATGAATTTATGTATGAAAGAAGTTACTGGCTAAAACAATATGAACATTTTCATTGATACAATCATACAATGTACCTACCTTTCTGGTTCATGACCATGAAAGCCTGTGCTTATAATTTCATAAACCATATTTAGAAGCACACATTTTGACAGAAAAATTATTGCAAAAAATGTTAGAAATATTATGTATTTCAGTCACATGTAAGTGTGTTAAATATATTTATTTCGTGATGAATAATATTTTACGCATGTGACAATAATATGTTCAAAAACAACATCAGTGAGTTTTAATAGTCACATGAGTTACGAGTACGTTTGTTTTACTTTAAGCAATTTTACACAACCAGTGTTATATGTGTCGTTTCACGCCGCTATACTGGCATGAAAACCAGCCACTTTATAGGGGGGGGGGTAAATATATTTTCAAAAACGAAAACAAAACCATGCGAATTGCTTATTCTTTCGTAGTATTTCCGGAGAATATTTAGTTTTGCTGCTTTCCAGTGAGACCTCCAGATCACTGATTTTCACTAACTTAAGGAGGCAAAGCACGTGGCAGTTGTCAAATTTCTGAAATGGCGCGTGCAACTATGAACATTTTATATATTTTATTAAGTTGTAGTGTTGCAGAGCAACACATCATATTAAAGACGTTGAATTTTCTTAACAATTAGCCAAGCGCCGTCACGTTGAGTTGAGTTAATTGCATAATTTGCTTCTAAAACTTCAGGATCTGGATTGACTGACAAAATAAACAGGATACATGGCAAAAGTCAAGAGGCCTGGATTAGGAATTCTGAATTTAATGTCATTTCAAGTTTTTATTGAAATTGTTTTCTCTTGACTAATTGTACTTTACTGTCAAAAATACCAAAATTAGTGTCAACAAGTATTGTTTGTAGTCTAGGGTTACCTGACGAATTTGCTTTGCTGTTCGATGATTAATTTTTGTTAAGATTTGTTGAGATTTATTTATAAAAAAAAAATACTGGGTCTTGAATTATTTTATGCTGCTCCCCAAGTTGAGCGTAGTGGGTTTGCTGTATACGGGCTCAGTGGTACTGGTGACCTTTGATTTTCTTAGTCGTTGTGGCACGTACAAGTATTATAGATCATAAAAGATTAGTAATTGTTGTATTATTACTTATTGTCGATTGTTCATTGACCCTATTACTGCTAATTTTGTTTGTTGGATGGAGTAAGCGTCGAACTCCTGTTGAGCATAGTACTCTCCCGGATAATAAGTTCATCTTGTGATTGGCCTTAATTTTTATTTTTTCCTGCATCAATATTTCGAACAACGACTCAGTACCGCTGAGTTCGCTACCCGGTGTTCGTCACAGTATCTACAGATTAATTCCAGTTAATTATTAGTAATCATCGGAAAATATCATTCATTAGTTCCTATTTACACAATAAAAAGTTTTCACAGCAATACATTGGATGACTCAGGGTTCTGTCCGGGGATCCATTTAAAAATTATCTTTAAGTTTTGCTCTGAGAATGGTGTAAAGAACACCGTAACGAAATTTAAACACATCAGTATTGCTTTTTATTGATTCATAGCCATAAAGATGTTCCTCTAATTTTTTATATCAGCAACGGATCACCATATCTGTATATTGTTAGAGTTTTTTTCAACATTGTTATTATCATGACGAAATCAATATGTGAATATGCCAACCACAAAGTGAGCGAAAATATAATAAATAAAGTAAATTACGCTATGTAAATTCTTTGTTCGTTCTGACATCCTGTATCTATTAGTCATCAGTTAAATTTTGATATTCTGGTATTATCCACGATAATTTTAAGAAATTAATTATCTTATCATATCTAAGATTTCAAAGGAAGGTGAAATATGAAACGAGAAAATAAACCGGCACGTTTCAATTTATACACGTACCAAAAAAAATATTTTACTTTTACTTAATAAACCAAATTGAACATTCCGGTTTTATGCGATTCTTTAACTTACGCTTTTATGAGTTAATTCCCTCCTAGTACACGCTGGTAAGACTAAAACTATTATCCACAGATCATAGATGTATAGTGTTTAAAACAGGCGTTCCTTTTTCAACAAATGGTTTAATATACTAGCGGCCCGATCCCGCTTCGCCCGGATGCAATAAAATATATATATAGATAAGTAGTTCTGTATTCTGTGATATTTCATCTAAATTCAATGGTGCAGAAGGCAATTTTGGTCTAAATTAAATACTTAAGAACACTACCATATTTATTTAATAAAACACCTCAAATAAAAATGGTTACTGTGAGTGAACTTTAAAAAATAGACATAAGCTATCGCGGATTTTTTTTTAGAACTATTCCACCATTATTTTCGAGTAACTTTGACTATTAACGCAGTGCACGCCACGGAAGCTCTCAGAAAGGATGATTTTTTCCGACTTCATTCGCAAGTATCATCATACCGGTAGTTTATTTTCGCAAAATGTTCATAAATTATGGTCTATAAAACCTTCCTAGATAATCCCTCTTTCTATTGGTGAAACCCGTATGAACATCCGTATTGTATCCAATTGTGTAGGCTTTCACGGCTGGCGTTGTTGCAAATTTTCTTGATTTCCGGGCTTGTACGCCGTGGTCCATTGGTATTTCTACCTGACGTTTCGTCTACAACTGCGGTAGACATTATCAAAGGCGATGTGGTAGCGGGCGAAGTGTCCTTCTCGGCTGCTCACCACATCGCCTTTGATAATGTCTACCGCAGTTGTAGCCGAAACGTCAGGTAGAAATACCAATGGACCACGGCGTACAAGCCCGGAAATCAAGAAGATCCGTATTGTAGTTTCTGAGATTAGCCCGGACGAACACAAAGGCAGTGCGGCGGGGAACTTCAATTTATAATATGTAAGGATTAAAGAAAGTTCATTCCTCGTCGTCATTACCGTTTGAATTGGTTAAAAAAATCACTTCTTTATTTTAATGTAATGTGTTCATAAAACAGAGCTCGTACAATGATAGTCCATATAAATTCTTTCACTGAAAATTACGGATTTTTTAAATTCAATCAAACCCGTAATGAGTCTCTAAACATTTTTTTAGAGCGGCTAACATCACCATTCCCAAATACCACATCCCATTATATTTAATACATAGCCCATTGGTACTAATATTCATCAAGACTTGAGTACTGCAGATTCACATATTCTACGAAGTGCTAAAATATATCCCTAAAAACGTTGGATCAACTTTTCCTATTAAAAACCGTGTTTAATTACGATATTCTAAATTAGCACCATGGCATTCTTGCAGTGTTCACAAAATCAAAACAAAACGATATATTATCCGCGTCACTAAATAGTTTAAATGATTACGATGAAGATTTATCATGGATTACATTATTACCACAATCGACAACATTTCATTCTCATGTGGCTGGCACCAGAAAATACACAATGGCGGTCTGTTTCTAATTCTTGACTTCATAAGAAATGTGATGTTATGCATTGCTGGCGTTTACAATATCTGAAAAACTTTAGTATTCCAAATTACCTACAGTATATCAAATATGCTGCACTTCGTCTATGCTATACTTTATTTCGAACCTATAATTCTTACCTAAATTCCCTCAATAGAGGCAAATCTACTAAATGATTAGAAATAATTAAATATAATAATCAGGCATATTAATTAAGGTTTTAATTTACATTTGGTTAATTTAGAAAAAAACTTACTCGCTGCTATGCGAAACAATATAACAGCAATTAATACAAAATATCAGAAAAAGCATTTTATTTTCCGCTTCATTTACGATAAGAGCTTTTAATAAAAAAATCCATATCAAGTCTGAGCTTTAATAAATTTTCCGACGTGTGCATTCGCTTAACGACTAAACATCACACGTATATGTTTGTGAGTATGTATGAACGTATCGTTTCATTAGGATTTTTATTGTACATCAGAGCGTGCTAACAACCTCTTAATTAAAATCACAGTCTTTGATGATAAATTAATACGTGCGAACAATTTACTGGCACACTACTATACATTAAAAGTACATAAAAAATATTAACCTCCCTCAAAAAAGTCACTAAAAATACTGAAATATTGAGGTCGGAACTAATTTTATTACCTGCTAAAAAAATAGTAACATAGATGCCAAATCGCATTTTTTTTGCTAACTTTTGTTTATTAGCAAAAAAAATGCGATTTGGCATCTATGTTATCTACATATCTACTTTTGCAAAATTGGCTTTTTTTTTAGTGACTTTTTTGAAGGAGGTCAATATTTATTTGAAAAAGTTTAAAATGTCAATATAGGTAGTTACCGTGGTGATATAATAATAATTTAAAGATTGCAAATTTTGGTTCACAATTGGCAGAGATATCGTGGAATTTACAAACAAACTACTGAGCCGATTTAAATGAGATGTATGTGGGATAACCCTGAAGATATGATCTGCTAAATAATTAAATTTAATTAAAAGCGGTTCACAAATGCTGGAGATATGAAAATACATATAATACGTTAAAAACGGATAAACCGATTTTAGTAAAAACTGTACGGTACTAATCCGATAATATTCTGAACAGAATGGAGTCGAAATTTTTCAAATCGGTTCGCAACTGGCGAAGCTATCGTGGAACATACACAAAAAATAATAATAAAAAAATACGGGTCGAAATTTTACAACTTCTTTTTTAAGTCGGTTAAAAATATAGAAAACACACGATTTAAGAAGTGAAAATCTCGTTAATACGTAAGAGATTAAAAAAAAGGAGCGAGTTCAACGATAATGGTATTCAAATTTACAACATTAAAATTTCACATTTAATACGATGAAAAAAGGTTATATGTCTCTCCCTTTTATATCGCTCTTAATTTTTGTGGATCAATTCTGTCGGTTTAGATTAAAATAAATGTAATAATAATAGACTAGTGGCACCATTTCCAAAGTTTATTAAAGTAATTAAAGTCAAGTTACCATTAAGTATTAGGTATTGCTTGAAATCATCAAACAGGAATCGGATATAATATTTCAGAAGACAACTGTTTAGGTTTAATATTATTTATTAGATACGTAAGAATCATGCCATTTTTTAGATCATAGTGAAAATCTATATCTATACATAAGATTAATTACAATAGAAATAGAAACAGCTGAAGCTAGAAACTTGAAATTTGAACGGTATTTGGATTGACAAGACTTGTATTAATTAAAAATAATTCTTTAATATTTTCATACAACGTTTCGTCTCTCTCGAGACTTCTTCAGGTACTCAATAACGAATTATTCAAATTCAAAATTTAACATAGATTGCGACTTGAATTTATGTTAAATTTTGAATTTGAATAATTCGTTATTGAGTACCTGAAGAAGTCTCGAGAGAGACGAAACGTTGTATGAAAATATTAAAGAATTATTTTTAATTAATACAAGTCTTGTCAATCCAAATACCTATGAACATTAACAATCATTTAGTAATATGGATATGAATATAGTAAATCATTTGAACGGTAGGTTCATTTTGTAACGTAAAATTTTTCGTAATTCAACCCCTAAGAGAGTCAAAGTGAAAGTATTGAAATAATATACGAAAATGTCATTAAAAATAAGCAAATCCATGTTCAATCATTTTTTTATTCAACTGTTAAGACGGTGAAAAAAGAAGGCTTAAAAATAGTCTTTTTTAAGAAGCGAATGAGCCGAATAAGTAAAAATACAGTTATTGTTCACACGGCACTCTGAGATAAACAGTGTATTATGACAGGTGGAATTTTTATTCAAATTAAAACTGATACATTTTTAGTTCAGAAAAAAAGATTTACAAAAAACAAAGAGCAAAAAATGTGTGACAAAATCGCATTTTATTTAGAATTTGAGTTCTTCCTCAGAAGTTCAGAACATTACTGTATTTGATCATAGATTGTCGTAATATATTTATAAGATTATTTATCGTTTTTTTTTAGTGTATTTGCCATATGGCAACATACACTATTGGCATCGGTCGGATGGCGGGACCTAGGGGTCGGACCAAAATTTCTCGACGTTTCATAACCCCCTAAACACTTTGGCACCATTTTTAAAAATGTTTATATATATATGTATATATATATATATATATATATATATATATATATATATATGTGTATATATATATATGTATATATATGTATATGTATATATATATATATATATATATATATATATATATATATATATATTTATATATATTTATATATATGTGCGGGCAATAACTTTCGAAAGAGTTGAAAAATGTTTTTGGGCCCCAAAATACCGAAAAAATTCTCCAAATCGTTTCAAAATTGAAATTTAATCTTCTGGTAATAATTAAAAAGTGTCCCTACACTTTTAATAAAATCGGCCCTACAGGACCGGATTTAAAAATTTTACGAAAACACTAGTTTGCAGATAGAGAATTATTTACTGAAAGGTGTATATAACTTGGTATAGAAGCTCGATTGATAATAATATTGCAATTAAGAGAAAAAATGTTATTTTAAGGGGTGTATTAAGGAGTCAAATTTTTTATTTTGCCCAAAAACCAAGTTAAGTTCGCATAATAAAGCCACACTGCCTGTAATAGCAAATACACTATATTGTCGGCAGGGTTTTGGCACTGCGACCCGGTTTTTTTTTTTTTTTTTAAACAGTGTGCAGCAACTACGGCTATTTACACTGTACTAATAAATATATAGAGTATGGTAATATATGAGGTAAGTGAATATGTCATA
The DNA here is from genome assembly GCA_034508555.1 of Venustoraphidia nigricollis. Taxonomy (NCBI): domain Eukaryota; kingdom Metazoa; phylum Arthropoda; class Insecta; order Raphidioptera; family Raphidiidae; genus Venustoraphidia; species Venustoraphidia nigricollis. Next base: position 14,038,515 of record JAVRKA010000003.1, on the reverse strand, counting down.
TAATAATTGGTTATATTTAATTTATATTTTATTTTTCAGGCTGGATATTTCTAGGAAGTTAATTAACTTTTTTATTGCGGTTTCTTCGTCTTCAAGTATCTTGGCGAGTTGTACTGGTAAGTTGAATCTATATTGTTGATATTTTGAGCATGTTGTTAGGATGTGTTCGACGGTTAATTGTTGCTTGCATGTTTCGCAGACTGGTGGAGGTTCTTTTTTAAAAATGTGTGCGTGTGTTAACGCCGTATGTCCGATTCGGAGCCTTGTTAGAATGATATCAGTTCTTCTCTGACTACATTACTGTATTATTTCTACTACAAAATAATAAAAAATTAACAACACTGTTATATGGACTATAGAGAATAACGTGAATATTTTTAATAAATTCTAAAGAGTAAAGTGATGCATTCTGTAGTCAATTGCTTTGAAAATCAGGAACTAAGTCTAGACAACAAAGTCATCTAGTGGGAAATTTCGCAGTAAAAATGCGCTACTGTCGTTACTATTATACGCAAACGCGTCGCTAGTGTCGTTCCTGAACACAGTGAGGTTAAGCTAACTGCCGTCAGATGCGCCACTAATACTCACCGAAAGTTATGTAACGCAATATAGGTTACGTGTAGATGTGTGCTGAATTTGCTGAATCGATATCGTTATATCTAGTTTATGTTATAATTACAACCCCTATGGACAGGCCTGACTCTGCACCAATGTTGATAATAATATTATTACACATAAATAATAATAGCCCGTACAATACAGTGTTTCCTAAAACTGAGGTCCGCGGACCTCTAGGGGTTCGTAAGTATATAGATCGAAGGGGATCCACGGACTCACTCTGGTGTGATACCGTGTAAGTGGACAAAGCTAAACAGTTCGGCCGGCGATGGTCGAACTGTACAAACGCCGGCCGGCAAACAGTGATAAAAGATAAATTTAAGATATCGTTTTTGCCATTTAAAAAGTTAACTTCAAAATGTTATATAATTGATATCTTCCTGAGACTCATGCTATACGGGACGTCATTAAATGAGAAATAAACAAGCCGTTAGGTGGGTCGTATATTAGAACTTTACAAGTGCGCCCTTGAGATTCACACGACCAACTTCCCAGTATGATCTTAACAAAGACCCGAGAAATCTTTTCCAAAAATTCTAAAATAGTTGGAAAAACCGAAAGTGCACACCCTGTTATGTTTTAGAATGGTGTCAACAACTTACTATGTATTCTACTTGTCATACCTTTTCATTTGGTTTTAAAGAAAAAAGTAATCCGCCATTTTGTTTTGGCCGCCATACTGAATGTAAAATGACGTCACATAGCTTACTGTATTCTGCTTGTCATACTTTTTCATTTTATACCAATATCGAGGAGATTTTAAAGAAAAAAAGTAATCCGCCATTTTGTTTGGGTCGCCATATTGAATGTAAAATGACACCACCCAGCTTACTGTATTCTACTATTCATACCCGTTCACTGAATACCAATATCGAGGAGGTTATAAAGAAAAAGGTGATCCGCCATCTTGTTTTGGTCGCCATATTGGAAGTCACGCTGCTCATTGTATTCTACTTGTCATATATTTTCATTTGATACCCATGTGGAGGGGGTTGAAAAGAAGTTAGTAGTCCCCCATTTTGTGATGGCGGCGATATTGGACCAAACTTATTGATAATCTAACCAACTCTTATCTATGGTAAAACGCGACGATTGGCACTATAACGAAGTCGGTATCTTTTTTTTTCTAAAGATAATGGAGACGAAAAATGTTACCGCATACGTACGTACGTATTATACACACACACACACACGCACACCCAAAATTATGTTGCAATTCTATTTACACTCAGAATTATCACGATTTTCATTATCGGACCGATTACAATAACTTCCCATAGACTAGGAAGTTAATAATGTTTGTCCCTATCACAAGTACTGCCTCTTGTGGATAATTGGAGACGCTGTTCCCATGAAATAGGCTTATTACGGATGCGTTGTATATTTCCATAGTTACTAATTTTACATACGTGTCATATGGAAAAAAATCGCGTTTTTATCTGTTTGGAGTTCGTAGTTTGGATTAAATTGAATAGATAAAAGAACTTTAAATCAAACAAATCATTTTTTACTTTAACGACGACTATATCTTCAGTACTGTAAATATGAATGGATAAAGTACATTTCTTAGATCTCTAAAACATTTATACAGTTATCTAAATGCTTTCAAAATTTAGCCATAAATAACATTAGCTATCATTATGTGAATTATCGTCATAGGAGCGCAGATGAATCTTTAACCGGTTTATGGACGGTATGTGGCAAAAATCGATTTGAAATTCGACCTGATTGTTCCATTTTCATTCGAACTTTGGATGAAGTTGTTTATATACAGGACGCTGTTATTCAAAAGAAAATTATAATTTGTTATGATGCATGTCAAAAATCAATAATAGTTCGAAATGCAAGTGAGCTAATAAGTAATAATGAATCCCTATCGGGAAACAGAGGCTTTCTATAGATATTTATTATTTTAAATGAACATTCGAACAAGGTGTTTTCCCTTTTCCTTAAAAATGGTTCCATATTATCCAAATGAATGTGAGATTTTATGGTCCGCTGTACTACATATTTGCAAATAATATTAATAATCTTTATTAGTACAAAAGCACTAAAAAGCGAGGTTCAGCCACTGGCTGTTTTTCAACCTAACCCCCAACTAATACTAATAAGAAGTTTCGAATCATGTTGACGATAAAACGGTCCGAGCATATAATACAATTTTTAAAGCATAATCGTAGTAATGACCATACAGGTAAAAACTACTCATTGATAATGACCGTTAACGGATACAGTCGATAATAACTATTATTAGATAATGTCATAAATAAAATTAAACGGTCGAAAATTGAATAGACACGAACAGAATATAGTCAGCTATCCCAGAAGGAAAAACAGTGTTCGTACTCCGTAACTGCAAAAAGGTACCGATAAAACAATATGTCAGAAATTTTAAATAACAACGCGTAATGTAGCGATAAGATGTGACAAGGTAAGTATCGCGATGACGTTGACTTATGAGATGACGTCAGCCAGTATTGGACTGGCCCCAAGGGAGTTGGTAATTCAGTGTTGACAACACCTGCTGATATTTCCACTAGACTGCATCTAAAAAACCACCAGATATACAAATATGTATGTGAATACACAAAAATACAAAACGTATGAGCTGATTTTGCTTCACTGCACCGACTCCTCGGATGTCGCCGCCTCAACAACCCATCTATGTGTCTAAACTAATAGTTGCCCCCAATGACCACAGATTCACGAAAGATTTTTTGAAAAATGGAACAGCTATATTAAGCTTCAGTTCAGAACGATACAAAACAACATAAAAATAATAATAATGTATATTTATTAATCGACTTTAAAAAAAAAAAAACCCGGGTCGCAGTGCCAAAACCCTGCCGACAATATAGTGTATTTGCTTGTATAGGGCCGTGTGGTTTTATACTTTTATTATGTGAAATTAAGTTTGTTTTTGGGCAAAATAAAAAATTTAACCCCTTAATACACCCCTTAAAATAACATTTTTTTTCTTAATTGTAATATTATTATCAATCTAACGTCTATATTGAATTAAATACACCCTTCAATAAATAAGTCACTATCTGCAAACTAGTGTTTTCATAAAATTTGTAAATCCGGTCCTGTCGGGGCGATTTTATTAAAATTTTGGGGACACTTTTTAATTACTACCAAAGGGTAAAATTTCAATTTTGAAACGATTCGGAGAATTTTTTCGGTATTTTGGGGCCCAAAAACAGTTTTCAACCCCTAAAAACTACCCTTAAAATGACCCGATTAGGCCCATTTTAAATAGGCTTCTTGCGGTGACGGGTTTCAACACGTGGTCCAAATTTCGTTGAAATCAATTAACTCTTTCGAAAGTTATTGCGCGTACACATATATATATATATATATATATATATATATATATATATATATATATATATATATATATATACATATATATATAAACATTTTTAAAAATGGTGCCGAAGTGTTTAGGAGGTTATGAAACGTCGAGAAATTTTGGTCCGACCCCTAGGTCCCGCCATCCGACCGACGCCAATAGTGTATGTTGCCATATGGCAAATACACTAAAAATGAATAAAAATTCAACGTGTGTATGTATACATATATTGTTTTTTTTTTTAATTTTCTTTTATATTTGTTGACCGATTTGAAAAATGCGAACGCTATTTTGTTTAAAATGTTCACGGAATAGTCTCATATAATTTTTATTAAAACCAGTTCATCCATTTTTAAGCAACTTAACAAAATAGTTTTTTTTTAATATACTGTACCTCATATGGCCAGCATTTGTGAATCGATTTTGATGACTCTTTTTCTATTTAATAGGACATAGTTTCAGAGTGGTTTTACATAAATTTTACTTAAATCGGTTTAGCAGTTTTTAAATTTTTTAATTTTAAATTAACAGAAAAAATAAACCTCCATCAAAAAGGCCACTAAAAAACGTAAAACAATACAGTTTTCGGGTCAGCCCCAATTTAATTAAAATAAATTACTATTGATATTTATTAATCACATTGGATACTGACGACATGTATGTGACAAGTCAAAATTAGTAACTTAAGTAAAATCATAAAATTCTTTCAAGTCATAAAAGTAATTTACAACCAAGAATTTTCTCAAAATGCGTTTAAAATAATTAAAGTTTCTGTCTCTAATTGATGTAGGTAGGTTATTATATCCATATATATAATAACTTAATTGGCGACAATATTGAAACTGCATATAAGAAACTTTTTTTAACAAATTTAACCTTCAAAAAGCCGCCAAAAGGCGTGAACTAGCCTTTTGGCGGCTTTTTGAAGGTTAAATTTGTTAAAAAAAAGTTTCTTATACGTTTGCGAATTTGGAATAGTAAAATATATGTAGACAGATAAAAATCGCAAACGAGAATGAATTGGAACAAAAACTAAAATTTAGATCCAAACGTTTGAATGATTGTTTACTTTCAGAAGCTGTATTTAACTTGATTTACATACTAAAGAGCATAAATATAACATACCTACACAAATAGTATAAGTTATATAACTAATGAACGCAACCCCAGGCAATGCTCGGAATAATATTTGCATAAAACTTCAAAGACTTCGGCCGACTATTCGCTGGAGATTTATGCAAAACGCAGAAACAACAACAGCAGTTGTAGTAATAATAATAATAATAACACATAAGAGTGATAACAATAATAATAAAACCTACTAACTGTCCTTCACGTTGCCATTTTGTGAGTTTGTCCGTTTTTCGTAGGGTTGCACAAAATATTTCACTAACCGTATACACTGAAACTAAACAAAATGTGGATATACAGGTGATTCATAAAAAGGTGCGCAGGACTTTAGGGGAGATATAAACGGGTTCGCAAACGCACCGTTTTCGAGATACAGGGGGTCAAAGTTGAGAAAAAAAAATCGTTTTTTGTCAATATCTTTAGAGTCAACGACAAAATATGTAGGTACTCATTTTCACATAGCAGTAAAGTACATTTATTTGTTGGAGATGGCATCGTCATATTGTGCAATTTTATTAACTGTTTTGATTAAGGTCAAATGTAGATGCACTGTAAGGTAACAGATTATGATCTTATTATTTTTTTGACCATTCTAATATGAACTTTATTCCTGCTCTTTTTTAAAAACGCAACCCAACTAATGCAAATTTCAACATTCTAATAATATCAGCTGTCAAGCGTCTATATCGTGTAATCTCTTTCTCCATTTTTCAAGAATCGTATACAAAATATCCAGCAACCCTGAAAAATTCATACACAGAAGTTCCGTTACTATTTTACAATAATATATTAGCTTCCATTTTATAATTAGTGTGCAAACATTTTTCACTTTTCTTGTTTATATTATATTTTATCAATTCAGTTTATGTACCTAAGTAGTCTGGACGACTCTTCCCAGACGAATTGTGATTAGACAGCGAATTCATCAAGAGTAACATATCTCTCACATGTCAACTTTCACCAACTTAGCTCCGAAATTGCGTGCGTGCTCACTGCTCATCCCTTTTGTTGTAGCGTAATAATGTATTCCCAAGCGCGTTCGCGGAACTTTATTCAAAAGGCAGAGGCAAGAATTATAGGAGTAAATCAAGACGACTGTTAGATCGCTGAGTTCCTGAGACAGACGATCTACTAAAAGCCATATTTAACGTCATAAGAAAACTAAAAAACACGCTTTTATCACGCACTAAAAATTATAAAATAATTCAATAAGTGTGGAGCGTTTTGTCTAAATTAATTAAAGTACACACTTATTGAATTATTTTATAATTTTGATTGCGTGATAACAGCGTGTTTTTTAGTTTTTTAGACCATATGTAATTTATTTTTTACTTTTTATCTTAATTCTTTTTCTAATCGTTTTTTCTTTGCGTTGCTGTTTCCAATGGTTTTAGTTTTTTTGTTTTGTTTGTATTCATTTTATTCCCACGAGTAGCAGACAATCATTAGATTAGATCGATGGAACCAAATTATTGTATTAATAATATAAATTAAACATTATGTAAAAATGGTAGTAGTGTTACAGACTCACAGTTATTTGTACACCAATAAATATCAAGAGCAATTAGACTAAATTATTGGTATGCGATGTTTTGTCTTTAATGTGCGATATCGACAAAAAATATTTACAATCTAAACTTGAAGTTCGTAAGGATGCAAACTAAATAACAAAAATAACTGTATCAAGTCAAAACAAGTCATGAGTGAAGTAAAAATAAAAACCCGGGTCGCAGTGCCAAAACCCTGCCGACAATATAGTGTATTTACTAATATAGGCAGTGTGGCTTTATTATGCGAACTTAGGTTGGTTTTTTGGGCAAAATAATAAATTTGACTCCTTAATACACCCCTTAAAAGAACATTTTTTTCTCAGTTGCAATATTATTATCAATCGAACCTCTAAACTAAATTATATACACCTTTCAGCAAATAATTCACTTGTGTTTTCATAAAATTTGTAAATCCGGTCCTGTCGGGCCGATTTTATTAAAATTTTAGGAGCACTTTTTAATTGCTATTAAAGGGTTAAATTTCAATTTTGAAACGATTCTGAGAATTTTTTAGGCATTTTTGGGCCCAAAAACTTTTTTCAACCCCTAAAAACTACCCTTAAAATGGTCCGATTGGGCCCATTTTAAATAGGGTTCTTGCGGTGGTGGATTCCAACATGTGGGCAAAATTTCGTAAAAATCAATTAACTCTTTCGAAAGTTATAGCGCACACACACACACACATATATATATATATATATATATATATATATATATATATATATATATATACATATATATATAAACATTTTTAAAAATGGTGCCAAAGTGTTTAGAAGGTTATGAAACGTCGAGAAATTTTGGTCCGACCCCTAGGTCCCGCCATCCGACCAACGCCAATAGTGTATGTTGCCTATGGCAAATACACTAATAAAAGTAATAGAACGAACTCATCGACAACGAAAAATTAAATCATTGTTTTATAAATAATTTAATATTTTATGACGTCAATCGATGTGTTCGTTCTATAAATTTTATTCTTACTACACTCTCGATTTGTCTTGACAACTTGTTATCAGTTTTGTTTTTGACATTCAGTTTGCATTCACGAACTTTCAAGTTCACATTATAAATGTTTTTTGGTGATATAGACATCCGGTTATTATATTGCAGTTAGGTCATAAATAGTAGTCTAATAAACATTCTAAGTCCAAAATTCAACAACACAAAAGAAAAGGAATCAAGTATGAAGCTGCTCCTTCCTCTTGCGTAAACCCGGTGTATAGACAATGGCACTCGGAAAGAAACAATGAAATTATTTTTTGTAAAATCCTGTATAAAATAGCTGTTTTTCATGTCTGTTGTAAATTGATCCATTTTCGCACTAGTGGGTGAAATTAAACAAAAGTAACGCAATTTTAATACGTTATTATCGCTGTTAGTTGCCATTTGAATCTATATGAGCAACTCATAGTAGGCGTTGCCATCGTAATCAATCCACATATAAATAAATAAATAAATCCAATATGGCCGAACTGAATTGTCAAAAAGATTACAACTACTTATACTTATTACTTATTATAATGTGAAAAACAACTATTTTATAGGAGGTACGTGTAAAAAAATGTAGTATGCACCTTGTTCGTAATTATATTATGATTTGGGTGACTGTTAAAACTCGTTAGTCGCTCGTTTCAACATATTATCACTTGCACGTATAGTACCTTCATTTACGAGCGAAATCCATAAATGACTATTTTGCACACCTCCACATAAAATAGCTATTTTTCATGCTGTATAGCGGTTGTCGAATGACATATTTAACACCTGTGCTGTAAACTAATATAAACATAGTAAATCATGAGAATTGAACCTAACCTATAATTAGAAGTGATCTTGCTCAAAATTGACTGGAATTTTTTCTTGAAATTAGGTGAAATCAGCTATTTTATTGGGGACACGTGCATCTTGTTCATAATGATGTTATGAATCGACTGACTTAAAAACCCACTGGCGGCTTGTTTTAACATAATGCCACTTTCTAGTCAAACTACCTTCATTCACAAACAAGACACCTACATAAACTATTATTTCGAACCAGTTCAATAGTTACGCAAACAAACACTAACTTTTCCTCTTATATTATTTGAATAAATTACAAAATAAAATCACTCCTTGTAATATCTTTACCTCTGTTTACGTAAACTAAATTTTTGAGAATTCATAAACTTTATAAGATTGATCTGTACACTCTTGTCTTTGATATCATATAATGGCATGATTATTTTATCATATGAAGATCGTGTTAGCTACAAACATACAAGAAAATCACCGAGTCGAATAAACGCTCTGTGCAACTAGAAACAGCACCCGTAAAAATAACAGTATAATATAGCCAAATAGCCTTCACGTGTGTTTCTAATGCTCCATGAAAAACAGATCTATAAAAGATGCATGCGAGCATTCTCGTTTTGTTGATAATAATCTACTCTAAAAGGATACCTATATTATATTTATTAAAAATGTTACTAAGTTGATCCATATGGATTTGATCACTGTGGTGCTGTTTTAGAGTACATTTGTGCTTACAAAATAATTTATTATCATATTCAGAGTCCATTGACACTCTTAATTTGTTTTTACATTAAAGCATATAAAAACTTATTTAAATTAAGAAATGAACCTAGCTTTAATAAATGAATATTAATAAATCCTGAGAAAAATTTCTTCTAATTTAAATAACTAATTTATTCCAAAGAGCAAAAAATAATTTAAAGGTGAAAATGCTTGTCTTGTGCAACATTTAAATGTGAAACGAAAGAAAAATTAGTTCATTTGCATTTGTACGAGCTGAAAACACAGCGTCGCGGCGGGCAGAAGATAAAGTCTTTCTCTCACTCTGTCTCTCTCTCTCTCGCTCTTCCTTCTAGTTTAAGCCACAATTAACTTGGAACAATTTACCAACTTCTTTTTCCACTAAAAACGTTCTGATTTCTGCCTTTTTTTCTCCAAACAATTTACGAGATACGAACAAACGATTGCGAAGGTGCAGAAAGGCCATCAATTACTTTATTTATAATGGCTTACTAGAAATAATAAAAGAAGTTGAACAAAAACAATTTGCAGCTTCATCAGAATAAAACAATAATATACAAAGCCCGTGAGATATAGATTGTGGTATTTTTGGACGTGTTTTCGGGAACTCACAAATTATAGTCACGAAAATAAGTATTAAAATATTGTGATTTATAGATAGAAATATTAATCAATTTTTAAATAGAACAAACATATTATGAACTTGACCAAATAATCATACAAACATATCTCAGCAATTCTAATAGAGAAAGGTGGTGGGAGAATTTTCAAAACTATTAACTATACATATAAATAAAATTGAAGAGTTTGTCTGTAATATCCAAATAATTGTCACTGTTTTAGCTCACGCGGTTACTTGCATGCTATCAAAACCTAAACGACTGTCTTTACAATTTTGTCTGTCTGTCTGTCTGTCTGGGCTAATCTTCGAAACGGCTGAACCAATTATGATGGCAATTCATAGACAGGTAATGCTAGAAGTGATCTAAGCTACATTTTATCCTCAAAATAACACTTAGGGGGTGAAAATGGGGGTTGAAACTTTTATAAAGAATATTACCCTATATCTCTGAAATTGCTTAAGCTAAAAACGCGAGACTGCAGGAAAATACTCTTCTTAGAAAATAAAGAAATGCATGTTCGACGGTCTTTTAAACACATTACCCGAACGGGGTGGGGGTGAATTTCACTGTGTACAAATAAAAACCGTTATATTAAAAATAGGTAGGTTCGTAAGCTATTTCCTATCTTGACTGTAAATTTTGCATAGAATTTTTAACATGTAATACAGTGGAGCCGAGTGGAGCGCAGCCCCACGAGATAAGACTGTAATACGGTGGAGCTATTGTTGTCGCTGTCGTGTTTCATCTCAATTGGGTGCGAAGCCGCGGGTAGCGGTTAGAAAGATATAAGGACCCTTTACATAATTTGAAAAAAATATATCAAGACGTTAAATTATAGATCCGAAAAGTTCTTTTCACCTGAATATTTAAAATTGTATTAAGCTATCTTTTGAAAAGCATTTTTTTTAAATAACTCATTTAAGTCACATGCGCAAAACTGTCCTTCAAATTGGCCTTGTCATATGGTTTTATCAACTATTTTTTTCTTTTTCTTAACACCCTCAATCGATTTCCTCGGCAAATTTTCCATACAGTATGTAAACAACGTACATTGAAGATTTTAGTTAATTATGAAACGTAAAATATGATTTCAACGAAAATATTGCCTTACAACAACGCTGAAAAAGTGCAAAAAACGATATATTTTCAAACTGAAAATGTACAGCATAAGGTGCAAAATATGTAAATAATTTACAAGTGCTTCGCTCAGAGCAAATGATATACAAACAATAATGACGTCACTATTTATTTTACAACGTGCAGGAAGTAAATGTATTATATTTGCAATTTTAACAGAAAAAATATTTATATCGCCAAAACTTCTTTCAGTATCAAACCAAGTAGTACTTCTGCTTGACATAGAGTTGATTTAAATGCAAACTAATAACTGAAATGTGGTTTTAAAAATATTAACATAGGAACTATCATAAATACAATTTTTATATGGATACTACTTGAACTACTAGAAACGATCTTAGATATTTTTAAATTTGCAATGGTTAAAAAAAATTTTAAAAATATATTGTCAACACGGTGGTTTTTTACAGCAGTAAGAAAAATATGAATTTAAAGTAAGCACTAACTGCCTACCTATAAATAGGGATGTTGACTATTTTTGGGAAAGTGTTTTAAATCGTGCATAAGTACCTAATAGAGCCACAAATATTTATTATTTTTATTTAAATACAACAAATAATGTATTTTAAATTCCGTTTCCAAGTTCGTTCCAAAACGCCAATACTTGTCACGTGATTGCCGTGACGTCATACATTCTTAAAGTCATAGCTGGGCACCGTTAATAAAATACTTAACTTCGTTAATCGTTAATCCGTTACTAAAAAAGTTAACTTCGTTAATCGTTAAGCCGTTAATCTTGCAGGTTAACGATTAACGATTCGTAAATCGTTAACTCGCGATAGAAATTCTATTTTATATTTAATGTTAATACGGGCTATGGAAGTTTAGGCTGGTCATGAAATATTAGTAAAAGAAGGGTGTATCATTAGAGTTTTTAATAATAAATGTTCAACTCAAAATACAGCTAGTCTGACATAAGGTGCATATTCCCGTTCATAAACAACAATATATTGAAGTGTCCTTGTGAATTGTAGGTACTTAATTAACGATTGAACGGACTTATGGCAAGTTAACGGAAGTTAAAGTGTCCGTTAACATTTTTTAAAGTTAACTGAACAGTTAAATCGTTAAGCACTTTGTTAACTTCGTTAATTAACGATTAACGGATTAACGAGTTAATGCCCACCTATGCTTAAAGTAGGAGGCTCAAAAGTTTACACTGGAGTTACCATTCTATAGATGCGTATTCTGTGTTTATAAACGTTGGTAAACTGATGAGGCGATGAAAGGTTTTTCGTAATTGTTGCTATAGTTATATGTAATTTGACGTTTCCTATAAATAAAAAATAATAAATTACACACTCTAAATATTAACCAAACAATGAAGCCTTTTGACAGCGTGAACAGCGTCCTTCTCTATGACAGTGTCTGACAATGTTTATGAGTTAGTGACGTCATGCACTCTGAATGGTGTTCGTTGTCACGTGACTTGAGAGTGATTTAATTACGTTTGATTTATTTAAATATAAATTAAATTCCTTAAAAAAAGGAAAAATATTGTGTTTTTTAGTATTTCTATCATAGAAACACTGCAACTTAACGTTAAAATTATGTTTTTATTTGAATACAGTCAACATCCCCATTGCGATTTTTAGATTAAAAAAGAAATGAAAATGTCTATAGATTCTATTTCTGAAAATATAGACCAAGCACACGCAGACGCAATAGAGTACGTAGAGTAGGTACGCCGCAATACCGTTGGCAGTAGTCTCTTTCTCTCACCGTTCCGGCAGAGCATTTAAACTAATTACTGAAATTTACGACGGAACGCATTAACACTGCCGTCGGCTAAGTTTGAACTCATTATAGTCAAGATTAAAATCACTCTAAATATAATTGATTAATCTAATCACTTTTTGAAATCATTTTAGTACTTATTCCGCCGATAATAAATAGAAAATACGTTATCTCTTCTACATCCAACTGGTTTTTCGTCGTAAATTAGATTTGTGTTTTGTTCTTAATAAGACTTAATTGCATTTCCTACAGAAATTGAATTTAATACGTCTACGTTCTATCTCCACAATTTATCAATTATTTTACAAATAAATACAAAGATGTTGACTCAATTTACAGCAGTGTTATTAACTCTGTTCTAGATTAACAGCGAACACCATAATTGTGAAATCATATTAATCTATACAAAGTGTCTGTCTCTATAATATCGAAATAACTCTCACTCTTTCGGCGCACACGGTTATTTCTATATTATCAGAATCGTTTTTAAAATTCATTTTATCCAAAAATACGCAACATTTTTTTGTGAATTCGGAAAACTGGTTGAATTATCGGTTTTTCATAATTATCTCATTAAGGTTGTCGGAACGCTTTGAATTTAAGCTAAAAATAGAGCTTCGGCTGTCAACTGATTGTAGACTTATTCGTCAACATTCTGCAAAAATTCTTTCTCTATAAGGAAGATAAAGGACAAATCTAGGTCTCTAATGGACTACTTTTGTAATTTATGTACGATTTACTAGAAAAAATTTGGCATTAATTGTGCTAAAAAAACACACGTTTTCAATGTCACACTACGACCTTATTCGTCCTTATTTCACAAAACTGTTCCATCACAAACCTAAAGTGACTCTTCCTTTTTCGGAAAAGTTTTTTAAATCTTCAAAATATTTCCAAAAATTAGAGTAATCAGATGACAGCGGCACCCTTGCAATAAAATTTTTTAGCCTCGTAGTTGGCACCAGCCAAAAATTGAAACGTGCGGATGATTTGAGCGAGACAGAGCTAAAGAAGGTCACACCCACAATATGTCTTTTGCCTAGCTCGCCCCTTACCGCTGGGTCACAGCACAAACAAAAATCAGAGCGTTCCGACAGCCTTAAACAAGAGCGCTTATTTGACGATACAACGTATATTATTCTATGCAAACTACAAATGTAGGTAGTGTTTCCGTTGCATAACGATCCTTGTTAACGTTATCTTATATCACTTGTTATGCCTACTTTAGATCATTACATTTTATTAAAGACTTTTTTGTTTTCATTGCGTTCTATTGTACAAGGAATTTGACATTATGACTGTACCATGAATTTTCATTTATAACATAATTCTTTCTGCATGTGCAGGATTCTGCACCAACGCAATCATATGAGCACCATACAAGTAAAAGATTCAATTAATTGTACCAAGAGCACATTTAAATATCCATGAAAAAATTTCGTATTTTAATGGCGTTCAAATGTACAATACTTATAGGATCTGATTTGACGAAATTTATCGAGCTTGCAATTTTACATAAAAACGCTACAAACACATTTTCCGAAACTAGTTAAAAACTGAATTTGATTTCGGCCTCTTTTGTAGGCCTACCTTAAGAATAATCTGAATCGTACGAACAGGACATTTTCTATTTTAAATCTATTGACAGATATTTTTCAGTGGATCCCCTCTGGCGGTGGTTTTTCTCAAAAATGGGGATGCTGACTCGAAAACCTTTAGTATGTTGTTTATTTATTAATTATTTCTGGGTTTTGATAAAATTTTGTAAATAAATTCCAAAATTGAACCTGGAAATCCAACACGTCGACATGACAAGTTTTTTTAGAATTTTAGCATATGGTCGCTAAACAAAAACTCAGCTTAAATACATTTTTTAGGGTTTCAGTGTTATTTTAGCTAAAACGCCTGCACTATAACCAACACCGACCTAATTGTTGTATATAAAGAAACTTTCAAAGTTATGCAATCTGTTGCGGTACGAAAAAAATCTAAAAAACGGTTGACCCTGCAGGTCATCTCCCCGCTCAAAACGCTCAAAAATATACATATTCGCAAGTAATTGAGCTCTTCGAGCTTAAAAATGTAGATTTCAATTTATTTATTTTTTTGAGCTCCTCTACCAAAAAGTAATCCGACAAGAAATTCGGGATTAATTTCAAAAAACATTCTTTTGTAAATTTTTCGACAACTATATATTCGGGAGTAATTTCAAAAAACATTCTTTTGTAAATTTTTCGACGACTATATCTCTCGAACGAATCAACCGATCAAGATGCGGTTGGCGGCATTCGACATTGTTTTTCGAGGACAAGGGTTATCTTTGAACTGTTGTTTATTTTCTAGCCTTGGAAACATAGAGCTAAACTATACTGTCGGAAATAAAATTAGGTTGTCCGCAATACAAAATAGGTTATGCATAACATAGATATTGTATTTAACAAGGTTTTATAGGGTTGAACGAAGTATGATGTCCATAAAGAGAGGTTTCAAATGAACAATCATCATTCTTAACACTTATTTGAATAAAACTTGAACTGAAGAAGAAAAAAATCTATGTTAAAAGCGAAAACAATGAAAATGCTCACAAAAACTTGTTCAATGATAAGAAGCACATATAAATACTAACTGTGCGAATACAATAATCAAGATCGAAGTGTTCGAACAAAGTTTTCTTGTGAA
Organism: Venustoraphidia nigricollis; assembly: GCA_034508555.1. Lineage (NCBI taxonomy): Eukaryota > Metazoa > Arthropoda > Insecta > Raphidioptera > Raphidiidae > Venustoraphidia > Venustoraphidia nigricollis. The sequence continues at coordinate 14,023,150 of JAVRKA010000003.1, read as the reverse complement.
GCAAACAGTAGCGTTACATTATAGTTTTAGTATTCCTTCAGTGGATTCATCGAAACACTAATAGAATTTCATGGCGCTATTTTTTATGGTTAAATATAAAATTAACAACGCTGTTAAATTTCTGTGTCATTTTAAATCATGTGATGTTATTGGTAAGTGAAAAAAAAAACCCGGGTCGCAGTGCCAAAACCCTGCCGACAATATAGTGTATTTGCTTATACAGGCAGTGTGGCTTTATTACGCGAACTTAAGTTGGTTTTTGGGCAAAATTAAAAATTTGACTCCTTAATACACCCCTTAAAATAAATTTTTTTTCTTAACTGCAATATTATTATCAATCTAACGTCTACACCGAATTAAATACACCCTTCAATAAATAAGTCACTATCTACAAATTAGTGTTTTCAAAAAATTTGTAAGTCCGGTCCTGTTGGGCCGATTTTATTGAAATTTTAGGGACACTTTTTAATTACTACCAGAGGGTTAAATTTCAATTTTGAAACGATTCGAAGAATTTTTTCGGTATTTTGGGGCCCAAAAACATTTTTCAACCCCTAAAAACTACCCTTAAAATGACCCGATTACGCCCATTTTAAATAGGCTTCTTGCGGTGATGGATTTTAACACGTGGGCAAAATTTGGTTGAAATCAATTAACTCTTTCGAAAGTTATTGCCCGCACACATATATATATATATATATATATATATATATATATATATATATATATATATATATATATATATATACATATATATATATAAACATTTTTGAAAATGGTGCCAAAGTGTTTAGGAGGTTATGAAACGTCGAGAAATTTTGGTCCGACCCCAAGGTCCCGCCATCTGACCGATGCCAATAGTGTATGTGGCCATATGGCAAATACACTAAAAATGAAACTCACTGTAAAATCTTACATTGACCATACAAAATAGCACAATCAGGGAAAAAATGTATTCGTCTGGACTCCAGTAGGTACACATGTATATTTATTTATTTAATATGGATCTCAAACAGAGTCCATACAAATGAAATTCCTCTGAAGCGATAACTCTGAGGATTTAATAATTTAAATCAGAATGTACGACATAATAATTATATGTAACGTCCAAGTCCGGAGAACCTTTGTGTACAAACGGTGTTGATATTTGGCCGCTCTTTTTGTAGTGCTTGCCCAATGCAAGCACAAATAAAGAATAAACACGTACTAAACAACGACAGAGAACGTATTATGGGCAAACAACTAATTAATGTTACCTAAGTGTATTGTCACGTAAGTTCTGCTTGAAATGATGAACTTCTCCTTATGCAGATTGTACTGTATTTAATTCTGTACCCAAAAATCGTTTCACTGAGAGAAAACACAATGCTGTTAAATAACAAAAAAACACTTTGTTTTATCTAGTAGCTAAGCAAATTAAAAATGTTTCAAAAACATCGACATTACGGGGAGTGCTTAGGCATTACATAAAAGTATGATCATATTATAAGACTATGACTTTATCTCCAAAAATGATGTCAAATTGTTCTGGAAGGTATGAAACGTCGAGAAATGTTGGTCCCCCCCTATAAATCCAATTATTCGAGCGACGCCAATAGTGTACGTGCCGTATGAAAAATACACTAATAATTCTGAAATATTATAATTGCGGATTTCTTATGGTATCTACAATCTACCGATGGTTTTTTTATCCATTAAATATCCCAGTTTGAACAAAAGGAAAATGATGAATGGCAATTACCGAAACACTTTTTTGATTCTCTTCAATACTTAAGACGCAGATTTTTATAACAAAAAACTATTATTTTACAAAAGCAATTAAAGAATACTAACAGATGTTATCTAACATCCGGTTACTGGTTCATCACTATACTCTTTAGCGAGTTAAAGTGAATTGATTCTGAACTTTATATCATATATATTCGCTGTGTAAATACACTCGATTATTATAAACGTTTTATTGCAGAAAGATTAAATTCTATCAATGAAGATCACTAAAAAAACCCACTGCGTTCATTAAGAGGAAGAAATCTTCACTTAAAAAAAACTGCAAATTCACTGTAAGGATAAAAATGACTAAAAAAGTATGAACATTTTATTACAGAAGAATCAATTTTATTCTGGAATTCGTTGTTCGAAGGCTCCACTACTGCTATAAACATTGTTGCATCTCAATCGCATGTTTTGTGTATAAAGTTTTGTGTAACGTTCAAAAATACACTCAAAACAAATTCAGACAACAGAGGCTAGGTACTATTGTAATCCACGCACCTACTGAAACACTAAAAAAATCTTTGACTTTAGATAGATAGCAATGGTCGCATTTGCGTTATTTAGACATAAATGATGTAAGTTAAATGAGTGTATGACAAAGCGTTGTTGTTAAAATATCCATTGAGATTCTGAAGTTTTGCGTGGTGGTAAAACTTTGAGTTCTGTACGGACCCCCACTTATCACTTTTAGAAAGAGAGAGTGAGGAAGGAGGAGAGCACTAGTGTTTACCGACGACGGCTGGCTAGTTTCCGACCACAGCCTGCTATGTCTAACCTATATGTGTGGTATCCGGTGAAAACTCCGGGATAGTTAAATTCACATTTGTAACATAAAACCTACACCGACCGACTCAACATTAATTGGAACTTGAACAACAATGAGTTGAATAACAACGTCATATAGGTACGTTCAAATCTACAACAGAACTGTTCAAATTATTATTAACAGAAAACACTAATTGCTTGAAAATAGTTGATATTGCGATTTTGTTGTTTGGACAGCGTTGTCGTGGGTCACTGTAATTTCCAACTTTTAGTTACGATTATGTGGGCCTAGCACCAATTCAAAATGGCATTCATGTAGTTTACAGGTCCCACAAAAAAGACAATGATAGAATATCTAAAATTGACACTTTTGTTAGACCTTGGGTTTAGCACCTGGGAGCTGGGAGCCATGGCAACACAATGTTATAAACAACGGCATAACAATACACGTTCCAGCCCTACAGGTTTCGTAACGAGTATTTTCTGATCATGAGCAATACTATTTTTTCTGACTCACAAAATTGAGATGTTTTTAGTTCTGATTCTGAAAAGGTTCCAGTTCCAGGTAATAGCACCTGCGTTCGCTCTAAGGTTAGGCTACGTTTAAATCAATTAAATATAGGTAGATGTGTGTGATTTAGATTTCTAGTCAATTCCTCTACTTTCTTCAGTAGTTTTTCTTCTTAAATTATAAGATCAGATATGAAAGCATTATCATCACATAGTTAATACAAAAACTAAGACACAGTCTGAGACGAAGGATCTCTTTATTTTTAACTTGAAATAAAAGTTTAGTGTAGATAAATCAAAGATCTAATACAGCTCTCAAATATTTTATATCATATTTAACGTAATATGTAACTACGTTAAGTAGTGTTGACATTATACCAGCCACTTTACTAGCCCATGTAAAACTGTAACATAATTTATAGTTCGCATTCACATTTGAGTTTTGACACTGCACAGTCATCAAGCGCAAGAATTAGTGCATTTTTTCAGAACTGGCACGCAAAAGTATAAAATATGTAGTCAACTGCGTCAGCGCATAATAACAGTTTACATCATGCTTGTAATATGTCAGCCGACTAGCGCTAAATGGCTGGTAATAGTACGGTACCAAAATGTTTAGCAGTGAGGTTACACTTATACTTTACATTATAATATAAAGGGGCACAGTTTTTATGTATGGAACGAGTAAACACTATGCCGCTTGTATTATATTGAGAAGTAAGTCTAACGTAATTGTCAAGTATTTTAAAACCGACTATAGTATATAGTCTGAGCTTTTGAACAATTTGTTCCTGTACTAAGGTAATGTCACCTTGGTAATTAATATAAAAATGATTTGTCGGGAAAAAGGACTTTTTAAGTAAACACTTATTTGTTATTTATATAAATAACAAATAAGTGTTTACTTAAAAAGTCCTTTTTCCCGACAAATCATTTTTACTTTAAGACAATTTTTACAGTAAATAGTGTATACCTACTATTATCACTTATTTTTGGATGATTAGGTTCAAGATTCTTGCAATATTCAATTTATTCAAGTATATTCCAGGTTCAAAACATCAGATCCAGGGTCACTGGCTGGTAATATTGCAATATATATACTTGATATAAAAAAGTGTGCCAACTATATAAAATATTTACATTTTGATTGCTTATTGAATATATTTTATGTAATAATAATTATAATATTATGCATATTTTAAAGAATATTAATGAGAATAAAAAAAGAAGATTTTAATAAATTTATTATTGAAAAATCATATTTATTGTTTACGAATTTTATAATATTACAATTATTAATTATAATTTATTGTATTCGATTTTCTCGAGTTGTTTCCAGTTATTATTATTACTAATGAACGGACTCGTATGGATCTAAAGTTTGCTAGTCCTGATTGAAAATTTAACATGGGTTGCGTTCAGCAAAGCGTAACATACGTACTTACTAAGAATAGAAACTAGAGTGCAGGGATTTGACACATTCTGGTTTTTGTCGAATAATAATAGACAAAAAATGCTATTAAAAATAATTACTACTTATAATTTGGCGTTTAACATTTTTGACAAACCCTAGTTATTTTACAGATTTACTTGAAAATTACTATGGATATACGTATGATTTATTTCTTATTTCAGACTTATTGTTGTAAATCTAATTAATTTGGTTCCGGCATATATAATGTAAATTGTAGAATATAAGTAAAGAGCGTCATATTGAATTATACAGGACTATATGTTGAAGTCTGCCAATAGCGAGCGGGCATCGATGACACACGGTTTTCTCTTCGCTACGTTTTTCACCAACTGTAGGTAACGTCCGTCTAAACACGATAAATTTGGAAACTTTTCATAATATGTGAAAAGACTATATTTCACTATGCTACCATAATTGGAAGCTGTCATTCCCGGGCTGCACCGCGTATACACGGCTAGTAAACTATTAAATATATATAACAATAATTTTTTGCAGGAAAAAATATGTTTAATAAAAAAATTGGCTTTGGGATAAACACTTAAAACTGTGGGTTTAAAAACTCTTTTACAAGTTTCACATTAATAATTTACAAATCGTAAAAAGAAAATTATAGCACATGAAAGTTTGTGTTTGCCTGTTTTCAGTTATTATTTGCAGAACAGTCTCAGATGGCAAATATAGAAAAACCAAAATTGAACTTCTATTTTAAACTAAATACGTAGAGCTGGTGGTGAAATAAGTACATAATATGATTTAAAGTTTTGCGAAGTTCGTTTTTCTATACAGCAACGTGATTTTTACTACAAAACAAGTAACGAAAAACAAGTTTTGTAGAATAATGTGTTCTATTGGTATCATTATATACAGTCTGTTCTATTTTTATTTCAGTAAGAAAGAATTTTGAAACAGATAAAATAGATGAAATATTTGTTTGTTTTAATCCAAATGAACAAAAAATGGACATAATAAAAGAGTGTTATTCTTTTTTTATGATCCTATAAAGAAACACATTAGTGAAGTTGTTTGAAAAAAAGAATAGTAGGCACATCATTTTCGTGAAACCTTCTGGAAGTGTTATCATAAGGTAGCATACATGATAATAATAATTTTTAACTGTAGATTCATTTTGAAACTGTAAAATGCAAATACATACCTGTTGTTAAAATGTAAATTGTAAATGAAAAGTTGACGTACCTGAAACAAAAAAAAAACATTATAAATCACACTTTTTATGCTGTTTTTATCAGTGTCTGTCAATATTTAATTAGTTCCGAACAAAACTATATATTATAATTCGTTAAATTACGAAACTATGCTATACTAAATTATATATGCCGTAGGATAATTGAAAATCCTAGGACGATTGCAAAAAAACGGGTAAAAAGAATCCGGTTTTTTGCAAACGTCCTAGGATTTTAGCGAAATTCCGATTTTTTTAATTATCCTACGACATATACATATATGTTCGGTTTCATTGCGATTTCAGTTTTAAATCTTGACTTAAAAGTGTTATTTCAACTAATTTGGAGTACTCTACTTAATTGAAAACGCAAACGCCATTCTTAGAAATAGATTTAAAGCTAAAATTTGTATCAGATACCCAGCATTAATGCACAAAATGAAAAGAAACATCCATGTTCACTTATAATCATATAAAATGGTAGTAAGGTACGTTAATTAATACACATTTTATTATTGATTTGGCGATCGCAAAAATAAAAATAATAAATGTAGAAATGTAGAAATGGAAAAAAGCTCATTTTCTGAGAATAATTTTTTTCAGAAAATTACAAATCCCATCAAAAACATTTCATGTGCTATATTCCACTAAAAAAATATATATATATATATATATGTGAATAACGGGATCATTCTCTATACCAAAAAAAATTGAGATCTAAAACAGTGCCAAGTTTTTATTCACGTTCCATTTATTTATAATACAGTAATACCCCGCACTTACGCGATAGGTGGGACCAAGAGATAGCCGTGTAAGTCGAATTCGCGTAAGTCGGGGTTCAACCTTGCATATAAATACGTATAAAGTTTGTGTAATCGGGACCAGAGTCCAAAGAAAACAATAATTTAGAAGAAACATGTTTACATTAGTATAGGAATAAAACAACGTAAATTTATTTTGGTGTCGAAGGGTTCATATATACTAACAATGTCGCCTGACAAGTTAAGATTTTCTTCTTCTCACGTAAAATTTCCTCGTAGCATGCCAGTAACTTTTTTAATTCCCGTTTTGTAGTAGACACGCGCTCTTTCTAAAACTTGTAATCCCTTTTCAATTGTACTGAGGGCCTTCTGTTAAGTTTGAAATCGTCATTTGATTTTCCGATTCAACTGGGTCTAACCAATCAGTTTGTTCAATGTCTTGATCAAGAAAAATCGCGTATCTCCAAATTCGCGTAAAGCGGGGTAGCGTAAGTCGGGGTATTACTGTATAAAATATGGATCTTAATTCTTTTTTGTACCTCTCTTTACTCAACTGCGCTAGCAGGAGGGTAATGTTCGCGTTTTTTGTTATATAAACTGGGCGACTTCATCCTACCATGACAATTTCAAATCTGAAATGTTTTTCAGACCGAAGATACGGGGGCTAAAAAATACGCCGAATCGCTACGAAAAAAGATATGCTAGGCAGTGCTTGACTCGGCATGTGCACTGTCACGCACAAAAAGGTGCCTTGTCAGTGAAACTTCTAACAAACTTTGAAAAGAAAAACAAATTTGTGTGATCGTTGAGTTTGCTTTTCATTAAATTTGCACATTCACAGATACATTACCAAGAGATTCTGTATGAGTATTTATTACGTTTTGGGGAATGCAGACCTAAAAACATTGCGAAATTCTGGTATTCACTTAACGAATCAATCGAAGATAATAATATGGTATTGCTACTTGAAAAATTACCGAAGGAATATAACAAGTTGAAAGAAGATTAACGAAATCCTTGAGGCAACTAGAGAAAGTCAAAGTCCTTTCTAAAATTACACCTTCTAAGTTTTAACGACCTCTGAAATTAACTAATAAATTATTACACACATACTAGCGACAAGCACATTATAGTATGCAAAACGATTCAGAATACAACCGTTTATACACCAAACTGTCATCAACCACCGTTTTTGAGCTTTTTTTTTTAGTTTACAGCAATGTAGTCCTGATTCTCGGAAAAAAATATTTTTTGGTAGGTACCTACTATTCAATTCAGTTCAATAAGAATAGTATTTATGAGTACTTTTAACCAAATTCAAACATTTCTCTATTATGCATCGAGCTCTTGGTGGACTGGAATTACAACGCATGTTCCTTTTAATTACTGCTGCGGATAAATAGAAACTTACTGTATGATTTCACAAGGAAGCCTGAATGCGTTCGGGGGCGTATTTAAATTTTGGCACCATAAACGTTTTCAGTCACCTACTCTTCAATTTCCCACACCAGTCGCCATGCACATTTTATAGTCCGCAGAGTACCTACTGATTATAAAACAATGCAGGCTTTCATCTTTGAAATGGAAAAATTCCTGCGGATTTTCAACTAATTTGGTTATCAAACTCGCTTTCGTATACAATTTTTAATTAAAATTATTACCCTGTACGCTCGCATTTTTGAATTTTATGTATACCAAATGCACGTACATTATAATGCGAAAAACCGAAAAAAATATAAAATTACACCAGCAAAAAATGTATGTGAATATTTCTGCAAGAGTCTCTTCATTTTGTTAATTACTGAATAATAACTTCTATTTTGAAGAACAAAAGATATTCTAACAATATGTGTTTGGTTCGATTAAATAATAAATTTGATTAAGCGTCCTCAGGTTAAAACTTGGAAAGTGCGATAATGTTCGGTCGCTTCGCACGAGCCTCTGTTAACGAGTTTTCAGAAATACAAACTACGACTTGAATTTGTTCAACAAACAATATGATCACAATATTATGTTGCGTACATTTTACAATTTTAATACATTTTAGAAAAAATATAAATCAACTAACGAGCAGGCGAAGTGCTCCTCCAATTCAGAAATGTATAACCATTTAGTTGATCGATATTTTGAACCTCAGATTGTTGCTTTGTTTTATGAAAAAAAATATAAATATGCAAAACAACAAGTTTAAAACATTTAATAAAACTTTATGAAATGTTTAAGTAGCCGTTAGCATCGTTTTATAAATTAACTTTTTAAGACTGCAAAAAAGATGACTGTCGTTGACAGTCTTGAATAATAATGGACTTATAAAGTGCTTCCACAGTATCTACATAACATGTACTCAGCACATAATCCCCAGTAGACCGTTCATAATTACACAAAAGAAAAACAACAAATAAACAATAAACCAAATTATGTAGAACTAATTTTGCATGAACAGTAAAGCCGACGAATTTTCAATAGATATAAACAATTATAAATCAAACTGACTGTGCCCACGACTTCATTCGCTTGGACATTTGAAACGAAATAGTGTATGTATAAATTCTGATTTGAGAACTTTTGCCTAGCTTTACATCAAATTGGTATTCTTATTGTTCTATCCATCTGCTTATTAAGTGCTATTGCGAATTTACAAATTTCAAGTGAAAATTTCCCAAAAAGTGAGAGTGATAAAAAAAAGTTTTCCTTCAATCGCGCGTAAAAGTTACACGCACTATTTTTGTCGTCAAACTGAGAACATCGTTAAATTTAACACTTTAATTAAATTTAAAATATAGCTCTCGTTCCTCCAAGTAATCTTTTGCATGCTTTGTGAACTACAAACTATAGTAGTATGTATTTTACACTGACAGGAGACGACATGGCTGTGGGATATTTAAATCAAAGTGAGATTTTGTGTGTAATTCGTAGGTCAGTAAAAATACTTACTTGCAAAAATCGGAGCGCCCACTACTCAGCCATTGTCGGATAAAATAATTCTAGGGTTAAAAAAAATAAATATTTTTTTTACAATTTGACAATCCGTTTATCAATTTTTTTTACATTATTAAACCACAAATTGAATAGTTATTAACTTTTTGATAATTCAAACTTGTAGAAGACGATAAATTTAAATGGAACAAAATACAAAATTCTTTTAAAATTTACCATTTTTTTTTCATGAAGCATAATATTAATAGAATGAATACGTGTAAATGTAATGTTTAAAATATTTACCTCATACGAATTTAAAATTTCCATGTGTATAATGTTTAAATATAGTTGTAAATTATTCAATTTGTGGATCAATGATTGAAAAAAATAATAATTGGTCATAGCGACTTATCAAACTCTAATACAAAAAAAAATTTTTTTTCTTTAGAATTTTTTTCGACAATGACTAACAATAAGTAGTGCACGCTAAGGCTTCAGCATAATATAAGTGCTCTTACTGAGTACGGATTACACACAAATCTTCATTTCGATTTGTCTCCTTGCGAGCGCCGGTTTGTCTTGTTCATGAATATTATTATGTAACGCAAAAGAGTTATGTGAACGTAAGAAAAACGGCGATCACATATTCGAGGTATGCTGTTTTATTTAGTTGCCATAAGGAGTAAATAACACGCAAAAACAAATTAACCACCCTAAAAAAACGTTAGTTTAAATTATACAAATGTACATTGTAGGAATTAAAACTTCATTAAATTAATAAAACAATTCGAACGTTGCATTTCGTAAATTATACTTATATATGTAAAGCGAATAACTTCAAAAGGATTATAAATAGGTACACGCATAGTTCTATATAGACAATGGTGCAACATAATATTATGTTTACTATTTAAACACCTGAAATTGAATTCAATCGGCGTTCAATAAATTATTCCTGATTGACAGCCGACAAATCTACGTCGTTCTTGTAAACATATACAGGCTATCTTAAATAAATGATTTGCAAGTTGTCCAGCAAATAAACCGAAATAAATAAATTTTTTCCATTTTTATCTTTTGAGACTTTTAAACGGAACAGTCGAAAAATTAACAAAGCAGTTCATTATTAACACTAATAATAAATTGAAAATATGAATTGGTATAAGGTTGAAAAACCTCTGGAAGATTTTATTATGCAAACAGAATAAATAAAAACTTATGAGAGATAAAATTGAAATAAAAAAAATTCTCGTCACGGTTCAAAGTTGGCTAGTTATTTTCGAAGCTGATTTATTTAAATAAAATTAGCGAAAAAAGCTTTTCTAATTCTATGTCATTAAGAAAGTTCATCGAGCTGTATATTATATAAATACACTTTTGCACACATTTTAGTTGACGGAGAAAATTGTAATTTGAAACAAGGAGACGTCACTGGAAAGTTCTCTTGATTTATATTTTACTTTGAACTGGTTCAACACATGTATAAGGTGTATGCATACAGCATAAAATATAGGCATCACATTTGTGAATTGGAAACTGATCCAATAAGATATAAGTCAGCGCGTCTTCAAAGTCAAAAAGATACGTAACATCAGTTCGGAACTGTTGTTGGTCAAAAATGAAACTTGTAGCAGCTAAATCTTCGTATTGTAGTTTCAAAGCACTTGTCGTAAAGTAAAACATCAAAGAAATTTGCTGTATCAGTTTTTAGACACATCTCAAACTTGATTTGTTTTTGACCAAAATGAAACCTGTGGAGTAAAGATATACTTTCAGTAATGTTACAACTTTTATTTTTAGGGTAGCGGTCGGCATATGCAGCTTTTTAAGGTAGCCGTGTGTTACTTTTCAAATATACTGAATGCAATTAATAGTGTATTAGGTAACAAATGTGAGTTTTTAAAACAACTGTCACGCACTGTACTTTTTATAATGAAATAATGGAAACGGGTGTGCGTAAAAAGTGAACCGTTTCATCAAACCGTGCGTAAATGTTTTTTTCTTCATACTATGCCGAAAGTACGTACTTTCTGATTCGATTTTAGATCAGGAAGTATCACATTTCTGCATTGTTGTTGTCACAAGCTGGAATTGCACGCATATCGTCTGTATAACAGTTTCGTCATGCGCACTGATGGCGTTTGTCATCTTGTTCGCTCATAGATCTCTGTGTACGCCAGTAAAAGGTATGTTATTAGATGAACATTATAAGATGCATGTGTCAACTGTCATTACGTATATAACCTCAACATTGCTCACTTGAAAAAGTAAATACATAGTGTTTTTATGTATTGGTGAAAGTGCTTACTTTCGGCATGGTATGAAGAAAAATAGTATACACCACACGAGCAGAAAGCTGAAAGTCCTGCACTGCGCGATATATGATGCCCTCGACTTCACCTGGGGCATCACGTGGCGCAGTGCAGGAAATTCAACTTTCGGTTTTTGTGGTGTAACATACTATTTGTCAACCCAACTTCTGCATACACTGCCTTCAATTGCGGAGTTAATTATAACGATTCTTTTATGCATATTGTCATTATCGTTTCGGTCCGTAGTACTATATTTCTTAAAATTGTGTATATTGTGTATAGCACCAATACTGTCATTTTTAGTATCAAAACGTTAGATATATCCCAAGAAATTCAAAACTACGTGTGATTTTGGACTGATAGGATCGAAAGATTCTTTTTAATTTATGGCATTATCGTCTGTGCAGTCTATTATAAAGCACAACTTGACAATCCCTGTAAGCATCAAAACGAAAATAAGGCAATAATGATTACGAATGAACGCTGCAAATATTGTCTGTGGATATTATGTTGTATACAATTTAGGCGAACGGTATTTGTGTATCAGACCAGCAACGGATCTGTAGCAGTGCGATAAAATACGCAACTACCATTCCAGTTTCGTCCCACGAAGGCAGACGCCGGCAATAGGCCGCACGTGATTCAGCTTTCCAGTCACGTGATGAGATGACTACATACGGACCTTAGTAGTTGGATTGGGTAGTTCGCTAGTAGCTTTATTTCGTATACACATTATACACGCTGACTTTGAAATATTTGGCATAATTTAAAGTTCCTAAGAAAGGAAGTTAAAAAGAACACTCAATGACAATTTTGCATACAATGTTTTTTTTGAGAAATATGCACACACACACACACACACACCTATATATATGTACACATACGTGGTTAATTTAAGAGTAACTTTTAACATCAATATAGAGCAGATGCATGTACATACTTTTAAAGCAATGAATAGATGGTTGGATATAGAGCTCATGCTCTAATAGTTATTATATCATTGAATAATAATATATTAATAGCAATAATTTACTTAATTAAGTGTACTTTTAAAGTGACAAAAAAAGCAATGTATGCAAAAGAGTATATCAATATAAATTAATTCTGGTGTCAGTATCCGTTGATGAGTCGAATCAAAACCAACTACCGAAACATTTTTAACGTTATATCATATCTATTAAACATTTAGATTTTTTAATTTTCAACGAATAGATCTAGTTACTGCGCCTCATTTCGTGGTAGTCACAGACCAATCAGAAAAAACCTTCAATTAATTTGAGGTTAAACGTTGCCAAGCTTATTTTTCAATTGGCAGAACGGCATAGGAAGAGACACTTCGCGTGAGAAGTAATGACTTAAAACTTGAAAACAATTGAATAAAATCAGTTGAAATTAGAAAATGCATGAGTCGGGCTGTAGTACGTTGCATGTGTAGAGAATTTGAGATCAAATGCATTGTCAATATTACAAGACTATGATTTTCTTTTTTGAGGAGTGGAAATAAAAAAGAAAACTAAAATTTTCTTTTCTCACACCACGGGACATGTATTACAAAAACAAATACACCTTTTCAGAGTGTTGGCTAAAAGATGGGTGGGATGTGTCATTCCATTCCATCCTAATACAACAAATACAAGACAGCGGACGTTGCAGGACAATATCGGGCGCCATTGGTATATCTGAGGTGACCTGTAGTACAAAGTGGTTTATGATAGACTTTTGGTAAAATCAAATTAATGGCAGTTTGACCATCGAGTAGTGCGCGGATACAAAAGTGAAGAATACACCAATTTGAAATTGCACAACTGACAACTTCGTCCACGACGCATAGATTGTAGCCACAGTTCTTTTATAGAAATCTATCCCCACCCCGTTCGGGTAGATGTGTTCAAAAGACAGTCAAACATGTATTTCTTTATTTTCTAAGAAGAGTAATTTTTCCCGTTTTTCAGAAATACACACAGCGTATCCTTTATTAATGCTTCCCCCCCCAATCCCTACATGTACTTCTTTATTTTCTAAGATGAGTATTCTCACTATTTTTTTCCGTTTTTAGTTTAAGCAATTTCAGAAATACAGATAGCGTATCTTTTATTAATGTTACCCTCTCTCCCCTCACACGCTAACACGTATTTCTTTATTTTCAAAGAGTATTCACACTATTTTTTCTTGTTCTTAGTTTAAGCAATTTCAGAAATACAGATAGCGTATCTTTATGAATGTTACCCTCTCTCCCCTCAACCCCTAACACGTATTTCTTTATTTTCGAAGAAGCGTATTCACACAATTTTTTCCCGTTTTTAGTTTAAGCAATTTCAGAAATACAGACAGCATATGAATGTCCCCCCCCCATTCCCAAAAAAATAAGTCTGCTAAAATTTGAGTTTCAGTATTCCCTATATGGATACAAAATTTCATTTCAATCGGATGTCCAGTGATATAGTAGGATTGGAACAAACGGAAAAAACGGCTATAGATTTATATATTAGTGTAGATATATTATTATATTATATTCAAAATTCGACATAAGTAACACCACCTTGTGGTCAGAGATACATATGTCTACTCAGACCCACGCTTAGACCGCACGACACAGAAAGGTCGATTTCCGTACGTTTCAATTGAGGACGATACACAACTGGGGGTATGGCACTCCGTCGCAACAGCCCCATAGTAGTGCTCAAAGAGGAGACCCGACGGTCAACGAACCATTACGGAACGTGTTATCGTCTAAACGCACTCCCTGCAACACAACACATTACAATCAACAAAGCCGGATTGTACAAACAACGATTACCCACATTTGTATTTTCCGTGTTTTTATTGTAAACAGTATTTTCAATTTCCGTTTGGCAGATGTGGGTATATTATAATATTCCTTTCTAGAAATGTCTTGTGTATATTTATTGCATTTAGCAGACATGTAGACTTAACAATAAAACAATGTTAATTTTTAGTGACTTAGTAATAACTGAAGGGATAAGGCCTGGAAACAGGTAGCCTATAAATACGCTCAGTGCAAAACGCGGGCCGCATACGAATATTGTATAGTCCATGTGATAAAATGCATGAAACGAGTGAGTAGAGATGGGAAAAACGGGTCTTTTTAGTGATCTGCATCTTTGCATCTGGATCCCGTATGTGAGCCGGCTCACTGAACCGGTTCAAAAAGAGCCGAGTTCTGAATATGTTACTGCAGTCTGCCACTGAGTTACCTAGTTCAGTCAATCATATCACGACCTGCATAGAATCAAGAATGCACAGCCAAACATGTGATGCATGAGTCATTTGAGCTGACAGATGCATCAAAGCAAGAACTGATACGTAAGTGTAAAATGTGCTTCTGTGTGTTAAGTGTTTCATTGAGTTATGCGGATTCGTTGATCTGTCGGCTCAAAAAAAGTGAGTCGGCTCTCACGGATCTTCTGTCAGAGTCGGCTCTTTGAACCGGTTCAGATCTGAGTTACATGCAGGCTGGTGACCATGGTTGTCGATCACATGACTTTAACATGAGATATCAAAGTTTTGTAATTGCTTGCTTCCCTAATTACTGTAAGCAAACAACTTTTAAATGAAAGTTTAATAATCTTCATCTGAATCGATAAATAATGTTAATTTTGCATTATTTGTAACGGCATAATTGAATATGAAAATGTCGAAAATTACCTTAGAAACAGCGTTCTGAGGTAATTTTTGACACTTTTATATCTAATTTCCGCCGTTACAAAGCTTTCCGAATTATTTTAGTTTATAGATTGCGCGACATATGATGCCCTCGGTTTCGTTTCGGACATCGTATTACAGACCCTATAATAATTAGTAACACACTAGTGCGGTAAAGTAAAAATAATCTATACCAATTTCATATTAAATCACTGTCAGTTGTTTTGTTGTTTTCAAAATGATGTGAAAACAGGAGGTGCAAGCAAAAAATCCACATATACCTTGTGCGGATTGTTAAAACTTGCTAGTACTCGTTTTAAATTCTTGGTAATAAAAGCCATTAAGACATTAGATATACAATCTACTATCAATAAACTTTAATAACAACTGAGTATTTCGAAATATCGTGTGCAAATAAATTTTAACACGGAAAATAGTAACAGAACATATGTTTGTAATATAATTTTTTTGAGGTTTTTCGAAGTTGTTGGGTATTTCCCATTAATGTGTTTTCAGAATGCTTGTCAGGTACAGTTTGTTCGTACCAGCGTCACCTGTGACGGAAAACAGCTGAACTTATTTTGATGAAATTTTGTAGACCAAAATTTGAAGTATTTTTTGTATGGTTTTGCATGGGTTAAGATAAGATTTGTTGTCAAAACTGACATTAATGAGCGAAAAATAAATGCAATTACAGTTCACAATTTCGAAAAATGAATTATTAGCTATAACTTCTTAAAATATGCAGCATGCCAGTAGTTTAATTTTAATTTCGAAACTGGGATTTAGAGCACAATTTTTATATGCTTACAAAGATTTGGAATACATATCGAGGAACGAGTTTACGTTCTAGTCACGCGTCTGTAAGGTACCGTTTTATATTTATAGATTTTCTGAAGGAAAATGTAAGGTAGAGAAATTGTCAAAATGTTAAATAAAATGTAGACGTATAGAGAAAAAAAATAGAGGCGATAAAATTGTAATAAATAAAGCAATAAACAATCATATCAGGAAATAAATCTAAATTAAATTTGATACGACAGAATCTCGGCAATATGACGCAAAAGAAATAAACAAGTCCACCCTCAATGCTATTGAGTAGCAGCAGTTGTCCGTTAGCCTTCTTCAGCATTCGGAAAATTTGAGGTGTATGTCTGCGAAGGGGACAAGACGGAATACGCGTAGATGGGGACAATAAAAGCGCGTTTGTTAATATAGAGTGACCAGATATATTCGTTTGATTATAGGTTGGGAACGTTGAGATTGAAAAGATGTGACGTATGTGTATAGGGCGGTGGGCGGTAAAACGAAGGAATTAGTTGTCAACGTTCATAAAGGCACATGTTATCTTAATCAATCCTAATTAATGAAAACAACAACTTATTTTTTCTGTCAACAGAGTATAACCATCGCAACATACTCACTACTCTGCACTCAGATACTGCGTCTAGACATTTGTGTTTTTCTTATGCTAGTAGATAAGTAAGTTTTTGTAAAGTTGAGTGAACTTTCATTTTTTATTTTTGGAACACGAATCAATTTTTAAAAAGTATTTTATATTTCAACTTTTTTGATGTTCTTTTGTACCTTGAGGCCTCAAGAGGGAAAAGTAAATTATTGATTTTAATACATACAAAAATCCAGTTTCGATTGTTTATAAATTATGCAAGTCCACACACATAGATTATCCGATTAGTTCATGCTTCGCGTAAAGGGGGTCGGTTAATTAATTATTTTGATAGCGTCAACTTAACTGTAAAATCCCGCCAAAAAAAGACAAATACTCAAATAAAGTTTATCTATCACAGTTGAATATTAGAATATATACATTTTTTTATATACTCGTATATACATGTTTTGATTAAAACTGGAAGAAACAGGCTTTAAACATTATTCTTAATTATAAGATGATTGCAACGGAATTTTTCCCTACTATTCAAAACCGTCATCATTTTTGTAGAAAAAAATTCTCAAAACAAAATTCGCGAAATTCAAATAGGTAATATTATGGAGGTAGACATACCTCCTGTCAAATTAATTAGAATGACTCGATTCTTTGTGCTCGCTTATATGTAACTGTTTTTCATACAGGAAATTGGAGAAATCTGTATTGGAAACAACGCAAACAAGCGGCGAACGCATTTTAAGCACATTAAACAAAAATATACTGTATTTCGTCTTGAAATTCATATTTGTGTTTTTTACCAAATATTTTGCTTTTGGGACAGACATATTTTCCACCGTCAAGGCATTCTCATTTTTCTCTATAATTCAGAGAAAGTTTTCCTGAAAGCGCTTTAACTTACAAATTGATGATACAAATTCTTGGAGGTTGGTTCGTTTAGAATTTCAGGAGATATAAGTTTTGCTGAATATAGGTATTGAGTTTTAGATACAACTAAGCTATTCAATAAATCAATGTAACAATTCTAACTTTTATCTTTCAATTTTTCGACCCGATTATCTACTTAGTGCCATTAACTGTCAAAATATATTATGTCTTTTTGACAAACACCAAAGATGTGTGTTATAGTCACAACCCGAAATGTGTACTCTCCTAGGGTAGACTAATAAATATGTAACGCAGGTTTCGGGCGATTCTAGGAGTAATTAGCAAGGCTAGTCAAAGTCAGAAACTAAGAAATTAACTCCGACCATTGACTAGTATGTATAGATGAGGTTGAATTCACCTGGTAGACCGTATTATTTCGTTGAATCGTTTTTTTTTATCATTTCAAATTCACAAATGGAGAATGGTACTAATTTAAATCAAAATTCATTTTTCACAATTTTGCCATATTTTCCTAGAAGAGGTCACCGGAATTAAAAAAAAATATTTTTTCGCAAAAATTCTGTTTGCCCGCACGGTTTCGGTCAAACGGCTAAGAGGATGTAAACAGCAAGAGTTTCTATTGTTTTCAGAGGAAACATTATGCCATAACTTGGTTTTTCAATTACAATGATATGTTTTGCGATTTCAACTCCACAAGTGCGGAATGGTACTAATTTAGGTCAAAAATTTCAGTTCAAAATTTAACAATATTTTTTCGTTTTGAGTTCGCTCGACTCCAAAAAACATATTTTTGGAAAAATTTCTGTTCGTCTGTTAGTTTCTGAACACGATTATACAGATCAAACGGATAAACAATTTGAAATAAAATTTAGGGAGGATGTTTGATATGCTAATATGAAGGACCCTGTTGTTTTTAGAGAAAATCGGCGCGTGCGTAGAAGAAAATTTCTTCCACGCACGCGTCGATTTTCTATTTTAAATTAACCGAAGCATGCTTGTCAGTTACCTAAATTCTTTTGTCATATCTCCAAAATAAAAAACACAGCTGACATAATATTTTCAAAATATTTCCGAAACTATAATGTTAGGAAAAAATAATTTTTACAAAACTTACTTGACAAAATTAACAGAATAAGAAATCGTTGTGAAAAGTAATATCATAGTTTTGGAAATATTTTGAAAATATTGTCAGCTGTTTTTTTTTTTTTTTTTGTTTTGGAGATATGACAAAAGAAGTTAAGTAACTGACAAGCATGCTTCGGTTAATTTTTATGCGTAAAACCATATTAAGTAACCATGCAAACGAACAGCAAATATAATATTTATTACTAGTCGGTACTCGCGTCACGCGTGCGTTATCAAAAATTTTATTTTTTTTATTATATGTCAAATGTCATTTTTTTTAATTGGAATAGTCCTGTCGTCCAGTAATCTGGAATTTTTTATAACGATTAGTTTAATGATTTAGATAATGTATTTAGAAATTGTATCAGTGTACAACAAGACGTTTTCTGCCAACAATCCTTGATGGTGAATTGTCGACAGAAAACGTCTTGCGTTTTAAACATATGTATTACAGACTCTCGGTAAAATTTGAATATGTAACCACGTATTATTTCGAGAAATGATACTTCACAGAGACTCACGCACACAAAAAAAAGTTAAGAACAAAAAGAAAACAATTGGTACAACAAAATATAAATCGAAAATATTACGATAAAAGCTTACCTGGACTATATTTTATACAAAATATATGTAAGCTTCTGGAAACCGGTAAACAACAAAATAAATGTCAAAAAACCAAGAGTAAGATTCAGATATCGCTTTATCTTTCTTCCACACAATATAATATGTATATGCAGAGTGTCCATTTTTTAATGTGGCATAGTCTTTTCTGTGAATCAGACATTCGATAATTTTAGAAATATTTTGCATTTATATTACTTATTGAAATATAAATTTTCAGGTATACAAAGAATAACTTAGATACCATTTTGGAAAAAAATCCTAAATATGACCCTTTTTTAAACTGTTTTATTCAACTCCACATTCCGTATATTTGTTTGTTTGTTTGTTTCGGACGTTGCGAATGTCACTTTTAAATTTTCATCCACTTTCCGTTAACTGATTGAGTTGAAATTAAGAGCCGGTAACAATACACTATGTTGGTAAATAGCTGATCGGCCTTGTTTTCGTCCAGGTGATAATCATATTTTTGAATTTTTGCTCACTTCACGCTAACCGATTTGAAACCATCAAATAAAAGTATACTCGACTCTCGATAATCTGACACTCAAGGAACCAGAGAAAAATGTCAAATTACCAAGAGTTCAAAATAACAGGAGTTTAAATAACCAAGAGGGAGGGAGGGAGGAACAAAATCAAGTAAACAATAATTTGATCAATAATCCTGATTTATTATTTTAAACATTTGTACAATTATTCACTTATTCATTTTGAAAAGAAGTCCGTAATTTTCTGTTGAGGAAAGGAAGACTGAAATGCGAACTGCAAACTCACTGATATCTCATCTATGTAAACAATCGACAGGTCTGTACATGATAAACGCTTCAAATTATAGAGAGTAGGGGAGGTCATACTTAAAATTATTACATGTTACCGGGCAAGATGCTATTCCTTCAACTTGAAATTATCGAGGGGATGAATTAATATTGAAATTTCAAATTATCGACAGATTCAAATTAACGAGTGTCAAATTATCGAGAGTCGACTGTATTAATTTATTGAATATAACGCGATTAAAACGCCTAGATACTATTCAACTACAAATGCGAACCTCAAGGGTGAGCTTCCGTAGCGTTTCAGTGGTTTGGATAAATGTAATAAAATTTAACTAAGCAAATAGAGGACACTAAAAACTTAAAAATAAAATAGGTAAAAGAGCTTTATAAGTTAAACGGTTTTATTACACTTTTTTTAAGTTACAGTTTTTTGTTGTGTCGATCTTCAATAAGTAAAAGTTAGAAAATAATCATGGGGCTGCAATCTGGAGAATGAATAAAAATACAATTTCATAGTGTATAAAGAACTTTTAATAACTGTTTGGTCAAGCAAAAGTACAAAAAATAAAAGTAAATTACCACGTGAAAAGTATTTAGCTTTGTCAATCGCTCTTTTATTTATTGAGCAGCTTATCTAACATTTCTATATGGACGAATTGTAACACAGATAGAGAGACACGGTCTGTAACAACCATTAAACTTTCACCGCATACACTTGGTGCGCTTCCCCAGGGAGAAATATTACCGTACGCCACTGTAGTAACTGTGTATCGGCGACTTGTATTGTTATGGCGAAATTGCGTCAATATATTAAATGTACTCTTAGTTTTGTGACAGTTTAAACCACTGCAGTAAAAAGACTCTACTGATTCTGCTGCAGTGGTTTAATATTTACTTTTTTGTGTTTACAAACGATAACGTACTAGCTTAAACTACAAAGTATGTTTCTACTATATTGATATATAAAAGATAGGTATTCACGAACACATGTCTTGAAGTAACTTTTGATCAGATGACCGTTAGGGAAGTCATTCATTAATGTATATTTTAACTTAAGATAATCTCATTTTAATTGAAGAATTATGATTATAAATTGAATCTGACGTTTTTAAACCATTAACATAATGCCGACGTAATGACACGAATCACGATGTCAATTTATGCTTTCAAGTTTGTATCAAGAGTCCACAAATGAATAATCGGTTTCAGATTTAGCTTGAGCCATTTTTAGCCAAAAACAAACTCTAATAATTGCCAACCCGCGAGCGGCGTCAGACATGTCTCTGAGTATTATTTTTAAGTAATTAACCCACAAAAAAAAAATATTAGACCGTTTTTTGCAAAAGATAAAATGATAAATTGTTAAAAATAGATACTTTATCTTTACCTAAACGTGGTTTCGGCTTCAGCGTAAAACGAAAAATTACCTTCGGTCCAACTCAACAGCGCAAAATTATTTTTGCAATGTTTTCTCTCACACTATAATAATAATAATACGTTGATTGTTTCAAAATAGCCAAGATATCGATAATTAAATCTGACAACACAATTTAAAACTGAATTAGGAATCATTTAAATTTGATTTAATTAGAAAACCAGTTTCGCCTTATAAAAGCTAGTAAATTCTATTAATACTCCAGTGCAAATACCAATTCACTTGGTTTCATTTCCCGGTTCTCAGAAAAAATATTTTGAAATGCCATTCAATTCAAATTATCGAAGAATTTGTTCATTTTTAAAAAAAGCGTTATTTAGTGGTAACATGCACTTAACAAAAAATTTAATTTCTCTACTTATCATTATTGAAAAAAGGTTGAATATGATCATAAACTTAAATAGAGTGAGATTAGGTACCTATATAATTGCTACGAAATCCTATTACAAAAACGGAAGAAATAGGTAGGTATATAAAAAGTATCAACAATGTCGCAGAATTATTCTATTTATATATACAGATAAAAGATGTTGAAATCGAAAAAGAAAAAAATTATCCTCATTTGAGAAACCATGAAAGAATATATTCCCCGAAAGGATAAACTCTTTCTACCGATCACACATTTTACAGGGTGTTTCGTTTTTTAAGGCGAACAACTACTAGGTATACGTTTGCCTCTGTTTGGTGTCCTTATTTTTAGTAATAAACTAAAAATATAGTAGGCACATTTATCAGACTTAAATTTGAGAACGTAGAAGTTAAGCTAACCAACGGTACTTCATGAAAACCGATGATTATTCTTGAAGACTTTGAATGAGAAAAATGTTATTGTTTGAGACCAACTGCGTTTCGATATTGAACTTATCTTTTAGAACACTTCAATGAAGTTCGAACCTCGAAAATATCGAATCTTAAATATATTTCGCGAGATATTTCGCCTCATAAGACTCAAGTATTTAAAGAACAAACACAAGTATTTCTGGGTTTCAGGACTGAAAGGCTTAAAAGAAGTGAACAACGCGATAGATTCATATAGTCAATTTATTTTCTCTGCTAGGAATATATGAGCTTTCTTCAACATAAAACCGCAAAAGAATATCAAAGCGAATTTTATATAAGTTTTGTTAAACGCTTTTGAAAGGGCATCATATTTATAAAAAGGATGATGAAAAGTTATTGAAAATTAATTATTAAATTATTGAAAATCAATTAGCTTTTTATTTAATTATTTATTTAATGTTTTTATTTGGAAATTTGCTTTTAAATATCGACATATATTATTGACCTGCTAAATCGAACATACGTATAGTGTTCACAAGGCACAACGGAAATTATGTTACAAAACAAATTGGAAAACAAAACGTATTTTTAACATATAATTTTGGGAACTGAAAAAATTAATATCGGAATTCCGGAATTAATGAAATTATGAAAAATTAACAAATGTTTGTTTAACGTCTCGATCTGTAGGTCTTAATATAGGTAGATTTTTACCCATATTTAATGAATTAGTGATCTCTCTATAGAGGTAGATAAAGTACCTACTTAGATATGTTTTTTCAACATAAATTTTATAATTGCTTGATAATATTAACGTTTTATTGGTTTGCATTCTGACTCAAAGATTCATTTAACGTTTTCAATGTCAATAAACATATTTTAATTTAAAAAAGACATGTTTCTTTTGCATGCAGTATTTCTGTACACCTTTCTCAATATCGAAAATAGTTTCGGAATTTTGAAACTGAGAACAAAATACCAAAACCAGTTTCAGAATTAAGATGGTCCGATGTTAGAGGCCCTAAATATACATATTCTATATGGTTATAGCCTACGTGCAGTCTTGATGTCAATAATTCATTTTTTGGAAAAAAATGTGTCATCTTTAAAAGGAAACTCTTTTCAGGGAACGAGCTTTTTATATTTTGACGCTCCGCAAACATATTACTGTTTAGCGATTGCCATGCGTAATGCGAGATACAATAGAGGTAGTATACAGCATCGATTACTTTGTTTTAGTAGAATTGAAATTAAGATCGTTGAAATCTCTTGACCGTGAAAAGCCCTTCTTGAATCAAACGATAACCAAGGTAACAGCTGGTTTCTAACTGAAAATCCAGTTCTTTCAGGCGGCACGGGCATTGCGTACGCGTGCCTTTCGGTTCAGGGAGTGTGGAAGTGCGGAATCTGTCTGTGTACTACTGTGTGGAGAAGGCTGAAGAGTGTTGGTAGCAAAGCGGTACTGTTTAGTTTGATGTTATTGATCGTCCGCAGTGACCGACTCCTGTGAAACTCTCTCTGCATCAAAAGCCGGACGTTTAAGTGAATTATAGTATCTACATTACATAATAACATACATATCAATATAGACAGATGACTGCAGTGCATAAATAGCATTTGAAACAGGCGACACTTGTGCCGCCTAGTGAGTAGTGACGGGACTTTGTGCCGTCCAGTGATTCTGCTAGCGTCATTCTATAGCAGAGAAACACAATCGATTTCTGGGCAATGTTTTTGCTTTTTACTATGTTATAGGTTAAGGCAACTGCCAAGTGCTGACTCAGAAAGTAGGTACTGTACTTTGCGTTGAAATTAGGTGGTATTTGATATTGAATTATTTCCTATTGAAAAATCTAACTAGACTAGACGTGATAAAGGAATATTTGATTCTGCTAAAACGCTTTAAGAGAAAATGAACAGTGAAAAAAATACATTCTGTTTATACAATGATTAATGTAAATAGTAGGTAGATATTATCTCATGTTAACGTTTCAAAACTAAATCACTTCAATTGGTCAATACGGAAGGTATAAGAATCACAGAAAGAAATTGGTTTATGATCTTATTCCCGTATAAATCCACTCTCGTGGCTTATCGCTAGCGGCTGTGATCCGGGCGACAATCGCCAAACTCGTGGCAAATTGACCGTTTTTCGCACTAGTTGCGCAATATACTATTAAACTGAAAAACCTAATGCACTTATCTCTTATTTGTCAACTATAATTGTTGGCAAAAAAACATAAACTCGGGTCGCAGTGCCCAAACCCTGCCGACAATATAGTGTATTTGCTAATACAGGCAGTGTGGCTTTATTATGCGAACTTTAGTTGGTTTTTGGACTAAATAAAAAATTTGACTCCTTAATACACCCCTTAAAAGAACATTTTTTTTCTTAACTGCAATATTATTATCAATCTAACGTCTACACCGAATTAAATACACCCTTCAATAAATAAGTCACTATCTACAAATTAGTGTTTTCAAAAAATTTGTAAGTCCGGTCCTGTCGGGCCGATTTTATTGAAATTTTAGGGACACTTTTTAATTACTACCAGAGGGTTAAATTTCAATTTTGAAACGATTCTGAGAATTTTTTCGGTATTTTGGGCCCCTAAAACATTTTTCAACCCCTAAAAACTACCCTTAAAATGGCCCGATTACGCCCATTTTAAATAGGCTTCTGGGAGGGATGGATTTCAATACGTGGGCTAAATTTCGTTAAAATCAATTAACTCTTTCGAAAGTTATTGTCCGTACACATATATATATATATACATATATAAACATTTTTAAAAATGGTGCCAAAGTGTTTAGGAGGTTATGAAACGTTGAGAAATTTTGGTCCGACCCCTAGGTCCCGCCATCCGACCAACGCCAATAGTGTATGTTGCCATATGGCAAATACACTAATAATAGACGATATACAAATTCATCCTGTAGGAAGTACAGAATATGCTTTTGAAATCTGCACAGACAACAGAGAAACTAAATATCCGTACCTACTGTAGAACTTATAGTAGGCCAGCAAGTAGCAAAAACAAATATTAGCTGTTCGGTTAGCCGGAAGTCGGCGTTTCCTTACATCAAGTCTCTGTTCTTATCTCGATCCACCGGCTAATCCGCTAATGGACCTCTTAATACACCTAACTTATAACGTTCACTCAATTATACATATATATATATATATACCATTTTCATCAGGGCTGCATTTATTCATTGATGTCTCATCTTTTTAACCGACTTCAAAAAAAAGGAGGAGGTTCTCAGTTCGTCGGAATCTTTTATTTTAATTTACAAATATGATGATGACGGTAGGAAGTGAAGTAGTTCCACCAGAAAAAGTTTATTAATAATTGTAAAATAATATACATTTTTTTTTAATATTGGTTTCCATGGTGCTATGCCTCCAACTGAAAGTCATGCAGTGCTACTTCTAAGTAGTGAGAGCGATCTTAAAATATATTATTTTTTAGAAAATTTGTTTCATTTTCTGAGATTTCGCTTCGATAATTCTATATCCACTGTCTTCCACCAACAGATATAGTAATTGCTATACTCTTAAACAAGAATAAAGGATTTGTTTAAGTATTTTGACTAAGTTTTTCGTAGAAAATGTAGGCAGTAGGCTAAGGTTATAACGATAGGTGTGTTTGGTATTGTGTTCTAGTTTATAAAATGTTCACACTTTTGACACTATTGTGTTTGATGTACAAAAATGTAACTATGGAATATATACCTTTATTATATATACACTTTTCAATGTAAATTTCACTGATATAACAAACACATCTAATATACATAATTATGTATGGTACTTATAGGCACTGGGAAAGTTTCTGGAATACAACCCTGTAAAAACACACCACGCCGAGTTATTTTAGTTATGCGCATACATTGGAGATACATCCGTATATTGTAACGTTGTTCCGACGTCAAAACATCCCGGCCTCACCGCAATTTGCTATGAAATATGTAATTATTTAGCTAGATTATGTTCTCCAAGTTATTTTCTGTTCGAATATTGTTCCAGAGTTGTTTCTATTTTCTATATTATACGACATGCAGAACAATTCATATTATTATCAAGATTGTCTTGGAAGATATTTTAACGGAACATTTTATGAAACATTACCAAACAAACTTTATATACACATTTTATTCAATTCAATTCAAACTTTATTAGTCAGAAACACAATTAAAATTGTACAGACATTGTCAATAAAAGAGTGATACAAAAATATATAAATGATACAGAATTACAGTAAATTTGGATATATTTTTTTAAAACTTTGTGTCATATTGCACATATAATATTCGTCAAAACTATAAAATGGTTCTAAGATCAAAAATTGCTTTGTGAATTTTTTGAAATATTTAAAAGAAAGTCCTTTTATTTTCTCCGGTAAAAGGGTAAAAAGTTTATGTCCCATAAAGTCTGGGCTTTGTTGACAAATTTTTAAGCGGTGATACATCACAAGAACTTCATTTTTGCTTCTGGTGTCATAGTTATGGTGAGCGGCACCGGTTTGTAAATTATCAATATTTGCTTTAAAGTAACACAACACGTTAAAGATATACAAGTTAAAGACAGTCATAATTCGTAATTCAGTAAATACCTGCCGTTGATATTCTTGATCTATCGTTGGAATAAATGGTCACATTTCTGAAGGATTCCATATAATCCTGAAGTAAGTGGTACTTAATACGAAATTAAAATAATTTCACGACTACTTTTCAAAAGAATTTTCAGATTGTATTGTTGGTTACAACAATTTCTATGAACCTGTGTTTAATTAAAAAATGGGTAAAATAAAAAGCACATTCCACCGAAAAATACGTAATTAGAGTGGAGTACTTCAACGCTACAAATTTAATAAGAATTACCTATGTGTTTTAAAAAACTAACAATTTCTCTGTTTTTGCTATGACACTGAAATTACAAAATACTCTGTTCAGTTGAAATATAAAAAATAGATTATGAAATTGAGTGTCATTTTTTTTTAGTTTTGTTTTGCTGATATAGACCAGCTAGAATCGGCGCTGCTGTTTAACTCGGATTAACGTTTTTTAACAATTTTTTATAAGAAAAAAATCAAGCAATTTTTAAAAATTTTCTTGAACGATTTCCAAGAAGAAAAGTTCAAAACTGTCACGGGGTATTTTGTTTAAAAGCAGACAGTCGCAATTCCAGCCGATAAATAGTAGTTGATTAGCAAAAAAAAAAACATTGGGAGAGTTTTAAATGCAAACAATGCATTGCAAGACTTCAAATAACCGAAAAACAAACTGATTTAATTTCAATAATAGAGACATGTAAGTATAAGCATTTTCCTGCACAATGATTTAGTTTTCTGTAATGCCTGCAGTTACACACTCAATAGGCATAAATTATCTACACTAACGCTCATCTGTTTCACCCATTTACATTATTCATGAAAGTGAAAAAGAATACAAAGAGAGTATTAAAAACACATAGAGAAAAACGTTTTGTGAGAGTACATGGTGCCACTGAACTAAAATTGAAAAGATATGTAGTCTGACCTAAATCGGTTGTTGGTAACGGATTGAACAATTTTTTAACTATTTGTTTCTGTTTTAGCAGGTACTCTGCCATTTTAGATGAAAAATAGCTAGAAGAAATAGTTCATGAACTAAATATTTTTTGCCAATGAACTCTTTTAAAAAAAGGTACTAAAAAGTTCTCACCTATATAGTAGATGGAAGAGCCTTTTTTAGGCGAAAAAGTCCTTCTGGGCTGGATCCGTTTTGTTTTTTCTCATTTCCTTTTTAAGCTGTTATTTGGCCAAAAAAATATCATAAAACAAAAATTGTAGAGCAGGTTTTTTCTACAAAGTGCATGTTCGCCAATTTTTTTAATGTTTTTCACTGAATTTTTGAATCAGAAAATCGCGTGCTAAATAGTCGCCTTAGAAATCAACGCCTAAAGCGTGCTGTCAACATCTGTCTTTATTATTTCTTTATCAAATTTGAAATTAAAAATACATACACATGTACATAAAGAACGACATTTTTAAAAAGTTTAAAGTTGAAAATATTTTGAATGGATCAGGCCATTTATTGAACAATTCTTTCATAGATATTTTTAATTATGAAGTGGCTTTTTTAATCGAAAGAGACCAAATTTATAATATTAATTAGTGATAAACTGATAGCAGACATCAAGCACCGATACTATAGCGAATAATACTTAGGTAGCTGTGGAAACACACAAATTAGAGTACGGTCGAAAGACGCACGAAACCGGAGGCATATAATGTTCAAACGTTTGCAATTATTCCGGATTGTTTAGCAGTATTAGAGTTCAGTGGATACAGGTAATGGGAATATGATGGGGCTGTGTGATAAATGTGTGTCAAGTTGACAAAGGCACGGGGGCGGCGCGACGTCGAACTGCATATTGTGTGTGCTGCTGTACTCTCTACCCACTGTTGAACTCATCATTATGATATAGTATCGAGTGCGATGAACATCTTCAACTCCAGTACTGCAAATTGCTTTTTTTATATCACTCTGGTTGAATAAACGTTGGTACTAATTTAATTAAAAAATAAAATTAGAGTTTAAAAAAACTAAAACAACACACTTTTATGAACTAAAAAATGTAAAATAATTTGACAACAAAATTAGCCTTACTGTAAAAAGCGTGGAGTGCTTAATATCGGTAAAAAAATTTCATTTACTAGCTAATTGTAAACGTAGAGCTATCATGAAAATTTTTACAGTAAAGCTAATTTTGTTGGCAAATTATTTTGCATTTTTTAGTTCATAAAAGCGTGTTGTTTTAGTTTTTTTAACTCTAATTTTATTTTAGGTTTTTGATTGAATACGCGTTAGTATAGTAGTATTAAAATTAGGTGACCTGGTATGACTGCAGTACTTTCTGTTGTTAATAATCTACGTACAGTAGCCGCTGTTTTTTTATGCTCACGAAATTACGTTCCGATTTCTTTCAATTTTAATACTAGGCACACTTGTTGATTGAACAACGTTTTTTTGCTAATTAACAATTTTCTGACAGTACCGTTATATATATTACAATCATAATTTCTTACGGATAAACAGTATCATTACTAAAATCGTTTGGCCTCCTTAATATATCCCTCAAAAGTATTTGAAGTAAGAACCACTGCATAAGAATGGCTTTTGATTAAAAAAAAAAGATTAAATTAGAATGGGGTGGTTTCTTGGCCGAATGCACCACATCCTGAAAGGATTTTTGTGCTTCCCCCTTTTACTGGATGTAGTCAACAAATAATTTGGATCTTCTTATGATCTCTAGAAGATCTGCCACTAGATTGTCCTGTGATTCCATTCTCATAATGTATGGTTGTCTTTAAAGCCTCACATTCGAACACGATATGGGTGGCTGTTTCATCGTCCATTTCGTAAAATTTACATAGTTTTGATTCCTAGTGTATGCCCATCACATGTAGGTTTTGATACTTTAAACAATTTCAGTTTTAGTTAAAAAAATATGTACTCGAGTTTGTTTTCCGAACTATAATGGTATGGTAATTTTTTCATTGATGAAAAAGGTAAAATGCTCCACCAAATTCTAGCATGTTCAGTGATGATACGATACTTTGTTGTACATTCGGTACGACGCAACGTCCAACGAGGTGTGTGTGTAGATAATATGTGTTACATTAACGGGAGAGATTTGGGCGTTAATCAGTGGTGAGCGTAGCGCGTGTGCTGACCGATCAACAGCTGGGCGCACACTAATGAACCTGCCGGGTACCGACATATACCTACACTCATCATCTAGCTCCCTACGTTATACATAATATTATACATCGTTACTCGTTATATAGTTAAACATGCTAGAAAACTTAAAAGTTAAGATTACCATACCTTAACTCATACTGCGATGAGTGTAGGAAAAAAAATGACAGAGAATGAGAAAGTGTTTAAACATTCTTTTTATAAATCTGAACAATTGATAAATAATTATTATAACAAATAAATAAATATAAATATAATATAATATAAATATAATAGATAGAGGTCGAAAAGGACTCGAAATGGTTCGTGTAAATATAGCGCACAGTCCTTTGCGAGAACTTAGCAGGCATGATATTCGAATGAAAGAGTAGACTACTGATTTTTTTTACTGTGTTCCTAAAAGAACTTTGCGGCTTTTAAATATAAATGTCAAAAATTTGCGACAGTAAATTCGTCTGTACTTTATTTCACAAAAGTTTAAACTTTATAAAGCAATAATTTACGAAACATTCCATACCATGCTCTCAAAAGAACTGTTACAAACTGTCATCTCACTCGGACGAATCTGTTATCGACAATAGCAGTGTCATTTTCTCAGGAACACTCGTATATGCCCTGTAGTTGAATAGGTGTAAATTGTCTACCTCTAGTTTTTACGGTCTGAACGGTTCTCAATGTCTCGAGTTTAACAAATGGATTGATTTCGTTTAAATCAATAAGTCCTTCGGTTTTGTCCGATGGCCGTGACAGAGTGATGTATAAGTACAACGGCTTCAGTGTAATCAATTCCAGTCAAGTCCTTGCCGTCTCCTCGCTCCAGGCGACACTATCAATAATGTTAATCCGCGGTCTTGACGCTACTACCTTAGCCCGCACATAGTGTCTTTGTGATAACAAACCTGCAGGTACATTCAACGACATAACTCTCAATTCCAATCTTTTATACAGGGTATGACAAAAGATTTTAAAGCTCTTAAAACACTAAATGATACATAACGAATGGCCATTTTAAACGGTTTTAAAATTAATAGTGCTATTTTGGTCTACGCTAAACACTACTTTGAACTCTCTTAACATAATTTTATAACAGCATACCCACGCAAATAGCCTTAGCAGCTCAGTTTGTTAAATTTATATATAATAAAAATTGCACAAGTGATACTACAGATTACTGAAGTAAAACTGGTATAATTGTAAAAAAAAACAGGAAAACCCGGGTCGCAGTGCCAAAACCCTGCCTACAATATAGTGTATTTGCTAATACAGGCAGTGTGGCTTTATTATGCGAACTTAACTTGGTTTTTGGGCAAAATAAAAAATTTGACTCCTTAATACACCCCTTAAAATAACATTTTTTTTCTTAATTGCAATATTATTATCAATCGAGCTTCTATACCAAGTTATATACACCTTTCAGTAAATAATTCACTATCTGCAAACTAGTGTTTTCGTAAAATTTTTAAATCCGGTCCTGTACGGCCGAATTTATTAAAAGTTTAGGGACACTTTTTAATTATTACCAGAGGGTTAAATTTCAATTTTGAATCGATTCGGAGAATTTTTTCGGTATTTTGGGGCCCAAAAACATTTTTCAACCCCTAAAAACTACCCTTAAAATGGCCCGATTGGGCCCATTTTAAATAGGGTTCGTGCGGTGGTGGATTCCAACATGCGAGCCAAATTTAGATAAAATAACTCCTTTGAAAGTTATTGCCCGCATATATACCTATATATATATATATAAACATTTTTAAAAATGGTGCCAAAGTGTGTTTATGAGGCTATGAAACGTCGAGAAATTTTGGTCCGACCCCTAGGTCCCGCCATCCGACCGACGCCAATAATGTAATGTACGTTGCCATATGGCAAATACACTAATAATGGCACCGACCACCGGGATCGTACCTACGACTTTTAGGTTACGAGGCAACCGTTCTACCTTAGTTAATATGTTCTACAGCCGATTTTTATAGCATATGTTATACGTATATTGTGGCATGTTCGTTACATTTTAAATCTCAAGAATCAATTTTACCCTATCGTGCTAAAAGAAGTTCTACTTAAAAAAAATAACATTACAAAAATAAAACTCATAAAACTATTTGTGTAAACCAACTTTATATTCATATGTTTTGACAGTGATAAACGAAACTACTAAATTTGCGAATATCAATTGTTACTGTTATCTGAAAATAATCAGTCGCTATAATAACTGTGGAAAAATTAGAACTATTACTGGAATCCCACAGATAATATTACATTTTGCAATAGGAACACCCAAAATTTTTCAAAATAATCTAGCTTTTAGCAGAAACCGACATACGAGTATATCATTTTTTTTATATATGCTTTCCAGAAGTACTAGCCGTTGCTATTGACAGCTCCTTCATGCTCGTTATAATAGTATTATATGAATCACTGTTGCGAACCATTTACGACCGACGTTTTAGTGTTAAAAGGTAAGATAAATAATGCAAATATGCAATATAAGTTGTGAAGTACGTTTTTTGTGTTTTTATCACTTTGTAATTACTGTGTGAAGTGAGTTAGAGAGGTTCATTATTGTGGTTATGCGTAACGACATTAGTTCGAGTTTCTTTGTTGTGTATCAGGCAATACGGTATATATACCATAATACCGTACAAAAAGGATAGTTGCCTTGGGACATCCAATTCGTATAAAAGTATCTATACTTTTGTACGAAAATATAAGACAGATAATTTTCTTTTATGAATACCCGAAAGGATACTGGTACTTTGCTACGCTAACAATTTTGAAATTTCTTTTAGAAGATTGGCGTACAACGAAGACAAAGCGAAGTTGCTGCAGTTAGTTTTGGGTCCTTAAACGTTATTGGGAATTAGTAGCACGCCATATATCTCGGGGGCGACAATGTTAAAAGTACATTATTTTCGAGGTTTATGCATGTTTAGATAGCAATGCAAAGTTTAATATTTTTTTCTCGATGACAATCACTGGATTTTTTTTTCATATTCCGTTAAATGGGGTATTTCTCCCAGAATTACCCTTATATGCTTATCTAGCGTGTTAACAAAAAACACCTTAACATAAATGTAAAGCAACGCCACATTATCTCAATTATAAATAGGAAATTAGGATCAAATATAACTTTACCTCAAGTGTAAAAATTTGCCGTTGCGCTAGGAAACACTGTCTATCTATAAATTTTTGTTTAATAAATGTTAAATGCCTGAAGTTGCAGACCAACGTGCCTCATCCGTGGATTAAGTGAACTTAAAACGCCTCATTTGAATGTTTACTGTATACTGTATTTTTGAGGAGTTTCTGTTTCACAAAATTAAGGTGTTGAAAATGACACGATAACGGATGTTTATAATTTTAATAATTTGAATTAAACAAAGTTTTAATTAAACATCAGCTAATGTCGAGGAAAACGAACATATTATGTTTTCAGTTTTTATACAAGAACGCTTCTACTGTAAATAAGGTGCTCTCTATAATTTTAATAAAAAATTAATGAATAGAAACAGTAAATATACCCAATTGAACACGTATGAAATTAATATTGACAAAAAAATTTGCTTCAAAAGACAGATAGAATATAATCGCTTTGAAATTTTTCCCTCAGTGTAGGTACTTATCTTCGTTCACTAATTAACAATAGTAAACAACTAAGTGACAACCAACAAATAACTTAAATAAAGTAAGTAGTTGTGCCCTTTTTAAATCGAATTGTCTTTTTGTAGTTTGCGCCGTCAATATACAGCTGACTCAAGTACTTTTACTATACGTCTGTACTTGATTTTTCGAGTACTTGCAAATGCCTACACAAAATCAATAGTATTATTTTGGTTATAATTTTTGGAGCCAATTTTTTTTCGGTAACAACTACCAAAAATTGTTACCCCAATTTTGTGTCATAATTATTTTACAAAATATAAAATTCGAGAATGCATAACACCACTTTTCTTTCTTATTCAGAATGAAGTGCCGCTCTTTTAATCGAATTAATTTTTTCATCGTTTCGGAAAACAATATGTGGCCCGCTTCGACGACAAGACAAAATAACACTGCTGAAATAACAGATAGACTAGATTATAGGTGGTAAGCCTGCCGATGCGCCAAAACTGATCTGCAGGAGGCGATACGCCATGTTGTCGTATATCAAAGGCTTCCCGATTGGCTGCTTCGCGTTGGCCACCCACAAGCTAGCGCAGTATGTTGATGGTGCTGGAGAATGTCAAGGTAGATACAGATTGATGAAACCAAACATCTAATATTATTTTAGTCATGATAAGTTCCCCGGCGTACAATAGTTGACTATTTTTGGGAAAGTGTTTTAAATCGTGCATAAGTACCTAATATAGCCACAAATATGTATTAAATTTTTTTAAAGACGACTCACGCTTTAAAAATCAAGTATTTTAACTTCCGTTTCAAATTTTGCTCCAAAACGGCAATACTTGTCACGTGACTGCCGTGACGTCGCAGGCTCATAAACGCTGAAAAACTGATGAGGTGATAAGTTTTTTTCGTAATTATTGTCATAGAAAATTTCGAAAAAAATACATACTAAATATTAACAACCAATGAACCTTTTGATAGCGTGAACAGCGTCCTTCTCTATGACAGCATCTGATGATGTTTATGAGCCAGTGACGTCGTGCACTTTGATTATTGAAAATACATACAGCTATAATACAAGACAATATCGAGATACTCAGCAACCATTCTCAAAAAAAACCTTCATAAATAAAAGTATCTACAGCATGGTAACAAAAATTTATAATAATATACCAAAAAATATACGAGAACTACCGACACATAAAATTTAAAAAAGAACTAAAAAAAAATCTTATTGATAAGGCTCCATATAGAGTGAATGATTTTATTAAAGACTTTTAAATGTTCAAGCTTTTTTTTAATGTAATTTTTTTAAGTAAATGTATTTTTAATATAACCTTTTGACATGTTTCATACACATTTATGTGTTCTACACGAAATAAAGACGGTTTATTATTATTATTATTATTGGCGTTCGTTGTCACGTGATTTGAGAATTATTTATTTACGTTTTATTTGTTAAATATTAATTAAATTTCTTAAGAATAAGGAAAAATATTGTTTTTTTAAGTATTTCTATCATAGAAACTACCACTTAATGTTAAAATTATGTTTTTATTTCAATACAGTCAACATCCCCATTTCGATGGGAATAGATTCTATTATGATTGACGTCTCTATAAAACAATTAGCGTGGAACATTTTTACATTTTCTCATTGATTTAAGAATTTCGGGTCTGAACAGAAAATAGTTTCAAAAATATTTTTTCCAAGAGGCAAATGACTAAAATACCAAAATATAATAATAAAAATTGGAATGCCTAAATTTCTGGTTCAAGTAACGTATATGCTGAAGCTCATAAATGTAGATTTCCCACAAGAATGGAGTATTATAGACTGGAAACAATAGTGCTTACCGAAATTATATTTCTATTTTATGTGTCATTCTTTTTATTATTTGGTTTTAGGTTACCTATCTATGCTGAAAGATACTATAGCTAGCAATTTTCTACTAAAAATAATCGAACAGAAAAATGTGCTCCCAGTCAATTTTGAAAAATCAAAACAAAGTTTTAAGACCAATCTTCTAAATATACATGGTTCACACGAAAATTATGAGAATTTCATCATATAGCGTCAAGCCCGTTTTCTATAATTAATCGATTCGGATAATAAAGTGCAAAGGCAATGCAATAATTTTTTTAAAAACTGAAATTTGCGAGCCTGACTTTTATTTATGCGTTTTTAAGACGCCTATAGCCTTTAAATTGAACGTCTCTAATTTACAATATCTATCTATATATCTGTTTTAGAATTCAGTAAGACTTTAATTTTTTTTAAATTTATTTTATACCGCTAAAATTTTCAGTTTTTTTTTTCACTGTGAGTTTAACTTTAGAAATCTCGATCACGATAAGTTTTCGGCAGTCGTTACAACAGAAACATTATTTTATATATTTAATACTTTTTCCATCTGATGGTGTAAAATTGCCTGGTACAAAACTCATGGCGAAAAAATATCGCAACCATAAAAAACAGCTGCTGAAGCAATCAGGCACTTTTATAACGGCTATCGGTTTTATAAGCCGTCAACTTACTTATAATCAAAAATAAATTATCCCGGAAAACAAGTGTGTTGCAAATATACTTTCCATTTGCAAAGATAAATTTCGCGCAAGCAAAGTTTGTAAAATAATAGCGTTATTTTGAAAATATATATCTAAAGAAAATTGTGATATTATTTTACGGCAAGAATTATTATCGTTCAGTTATAATTTTCTTTAAAATAAATTATTGAAAAATTATTCTGGAATATGTAAAAGAAGGCATAGAAATTAATTAGCATTTTTGTTGTAGAGGTGTAATAATATTCAAAGAAAATATTTCCGCCAAAATTTTAGACTATGTTAAAATATTATTTTTTTTAATAAAGTTAAAATTTCTAGTATAAAATTCGTCGTTTTAATTTTCTCACATATTAATCACAAAATAACGTCAGTGACAAAATATTATATCATAGCAATGCTTAAGCTGTGCCAGTATCTGGCAAAATATTATACCTATTATAAATAATTCGCGGCTTCGCATTGAGTTAAAACAATTCTATACGAATATACTTTTTTCCCGTGGCAATTTAATTTTGCTAATATACTACGCCATGACAGCTTAGACGTCTGTGTCAATAAAACAGTTTACTATCGGATGTTTTTTATAGATGGTTCTTTCAGATGGTTTTTTCATAGGACTATCTGAACACATGTCATGGCGTGTGTATATTATTAGGAATTGTCATATGTGTCATTATTACTGCAAAAACGATTTGAAATTAATATTTTTTATGCTTAATCATTTTTGATAGATTTCAATCAAGTGTACTGCATTCCTACACGAAATTATTAACATATATTAATTCAAAGTTATATCAGCTCAGCAGGACGTGATTTTCCAACATAAGTTATCATAAAATGACCAGTATCTGTCAAAAAATTGAATTCGTTTTTTACTATTCCTACCCACTAGTGCGGGAATGGTACTAATTAAGGTCAAAATTCACTTTTCAAAATTTTACAATATTTTTTCGTTTTGAGGTTCCCTGAACCCAAAAAATCTGTGAAAGATCTGTCAAAAATAAATAAGTTACGTAGCTGACAAGCATGTTTTGGTTAAATTTTACATGTAAAACCCTTTGATGTAAACATGAAAATGAATTGCAAATTTCGTAATATTTATTACTAGGCGTCACCCGCGTCACCGCGCGCTTTACAGATATTTTATTTTACTAATGATAAGTATATCAAATACCAATATATTTTAAGTTGGAATGATCCTGTCACCCAATTGGCTAGAATTTTTTAAGACAGAGTATAGGTACGCTATCTTCAA
The DNA here is from genome assembly GCA_034508555.1 of Venustoraphidia nigricollis. Taxonomy (NCBI): domain Eukaryota; kingdom Metazoa; phylum Arthropoda; class Insecta; order Raphidioptera; family Raphidiidae; genus Venustoraphidia; species Venustoraphidia nigricollis. Next base: position 13,985,589 of record JAVRKA010000003.1, on the reverse strand, counting down.
ATTTCCAAAATACACCGCGGAGCTTGAGAATAGTTTAAAGATTCACAAATGCAGAACATGATGAGAAAACAAGCTAATAACCTTTACTGTGTTGTTTTATTCTGATTGTCACGATCTTAGTAGTAAATTCAGAAAAAAAATCAAACAAAGTTTCGTAGATCCAAGCCTCCTCTGGGGTATACAGGTGTTGGTGAAGCTCTGCGAAATTCCGGTACGTTCGAATCTTACTTAAAACTGGAAATGAAGTCAACTGCTTACAGAACTACTGGGAAATATAGCGAAGGAGTACTGAGGACTACGTATTTAGTTCTGAATTTGGCAAGATTACTTATCTCCCGTATTGTTTTATCAAAACACACTGTAAACAGATAGACATACTTCACAGATGATCAAACCACTCAACGATCTCTTTGAATGGTGCCTTTCAGTTTCACATATTATTATGTTTGCATACGCATTTGTGTACGAATATATCATATTTTGATATAGCCGTCACGAAACATATACATACGTGTGTGCCTCTGTGAATCTATACTCTAACGTCTAACCTATGCCAAGGATAAAACATAACACAGAACCGGAGGTTGTTCATGCGAGAAGAGAATACATTCAAAATAACAGATAGGGTGACAGTTTGCAATACCGATACAATTATATTATACAGCGTGTTCTATCAACTACTCAAATTCAGAATAGTGTGTCAACACTTTTTCGCAGAGCTGGGCAATGCTGAGAGCTTAATGTTTGTAATACAGCTTTAAGCACTTTGTTTAAAGTATTTTGTAAAACAGATGCTCGATGCTTGGAGCGTTTGCAGAAAGACTAATTGCTACTTACTAAGCACATACGCATTTTAAATTACTTAATAAAGCATTCAACAAGCTTGTTAATGGCCATTTTAAATGCTTGATAAGTACTTTCAAAGTTTAATAAATTTTGTCAAACTTTTATAGTAGGTACTTATTTCGTTTGATGTTAGAGATCAATCTCTTGTTTGTTTAAGTCCAAACTTCCCCATCAATTAGAAATATTGTTAAAATTTTTTATTATAATTTAATGTTAAATGTTAAGATTTAAGAAGTCGCTTTAAACTGCTTAATGCTTTAAGCACTTTAGTAAGTGCTCGATGCCTCTTAACATTTCTTTGAAAATGAAAGTGCTTATGTTGCTTGAATAAATCAAGCATTTATGAAAGTCCTCGTAAGAAAAAAAGTATTTTACGTGATGAGACCGCAGACATATTTTAAACTCTAGCTCAAAATATTCTTTGATAGTAAAGAATGTAATGTTTTTCAAAAACGTTTTCGGTGGATTTGACTGTCACTTGTTAATTGACACTCTATTTCGAATGATATTAATTTATGGTCGAATATATCTATATCACTGATAGACCAATTGTTAATATCCACATCACTAATAACAAAATCTACGCAGTATATGCCGGCAGAAGACGATTTAGTTAGTAGGGGTAAGCTCATTTACTTTTAACTTGTGGTCAAACTGCCTGCCTAAATTTACACAAGTTGTATTGTGGAAAAAAATAATTAAATGTTGTAGGTAAAACTAGAAGAGCGAAATTACGTTATCCTTTTTAAAGACATCTGAATATTATTATTTTTATTCTATTTATATGATATTTGTAATGAATTTAACTAAATGCATCTTGTAGTAATCGATGTGAGTTTTATAAATTCGTTTTGATCAGAATATTGACTTAAAGAAAAATAGAAAACAATTTGTATTATCAACGCCAACATCAGTTGGTACATTTTCTGAACATATTGCCAACCTAAGTAGGCTCTTGAATTACATACGCATCGAATAAAGGAGTCGAACAAGCAATACAACCATTCAAAGACGAATGCCCATTTTATGGCATATAACCGTTACCCGACTATCTTATAGCGAAATTAGCATATAACGTTCCTGTATTTTGTATTTCTGCTCTTCGTTGTTGTTAATGGCTTATAGCTATAAAAGCACACACACGCTTTTACTGCTAGCTTATATATACTTATCATTGAATACGATTTTTTTTTATTATTATTTAAAAAAAACAGTGTGCAGCAACTAGGGCTATTTACACTGTACTAATAAATATATAGAGTATAGTAATCAATGCGGTAAGTAAATAAATACATTAATTAACATTTTTGTGGCCACAAGGCCGAATGACTTATGTCTAACTTTGGATAGAATGTTCAATTCATAACGCCTTATTCCTTGGGTTGAACAGTCAACTTGTTACTAGCTGCAATGAAAATATATCTTGTAGTTCACGACCTGGCTACACTCTGTAGGAAAATTTGAGTAGAGATTTTTTTTCAGGAATATTAGCCAATGGTCGTTACTCGTTATAACATAATGTCGCTTACTGGTCGATAATAGAATTCTTTACGTTGTAGATACACAAACTACAGTAAAATCGCTATAATTTAAATATGCACTCTTATGAACAACTCAGTAATATGAACATAATTTTTGTGGAGAATTTAACGCTCTACAAAAAAAAGTTTAAACTTTATCTTCGGAAAACTTTTGAACCAGTAAACTTAGCGAAAAATCACAAGATACCTTTTTTGTAAAGCGTTAAATTCTCTACAAAAATAAGTGTGTTTCATTTTTGTACATTCATTTGTCCCCAAGTTTTAAAATTTGGAAGAACAAAATGAGTTTTCCGTATGTGATTTTCCATAAGAAACTTTGCTTGGAATGATGACTATCTCAGAGTTAATATTAAGAGCTAACATTTTTAGAGAATTTCTTTTTTTTCAATTTGGAAACGTTTGATCCCCTGGGAGCATAGAAATTTGACAACGACCACTCTAATGTACATGTTTCTCGCGAGCCTCGATAATATAAACAACCCGCTAGTATGAACTCCTCAGGATTTTTTGTGTTCATGATATCGAAATTGCACTGTACTGTAAAAAGGATATTAAGATTGTTCTGCACTAATACAAGCAAGGGACTTGCAAATTCGTTGAAAAGAAGACACGATGTACATAGGTACTTATTCGACATGAGAAGACATAATTTCCATTCGTATTTGTTGCTTATGAATATACGCATATTCCCAGACTACTTGCTGTCGTGCAGGTGAAAATGTGTGTGTGTGTGTGCTGCGTAGGCACAAGAGAAAGAGGGATAGTGTATTCCATGACACGTTGATAACAGACTGCAAATTGCTTTTCCAGGCGGACACCTTCTCCTGCATTACTGCGGGTATGTAAAACACATTTGCGTATGCATGTTCTAATACGTTTCCAGATCCATGTCCGTGCCCTAAGTGTGTACGAGGGTGTCTAAAGTAATAGTTACAAATGTTGAAACACAATATGCGTTTGGTACATTAGTCTAGTGTAGATAGCTCGGTGAAATTTACACTGTAAAACTTCTATCTATATCTGTAGTTCATCCTTAAAAATGAGTCAATATATTGAACTGTTAAAAATGAGAAATATTCGTGAAACAACAATGTAAATTGAAGTGAAAAATTGTTTACAAAAAAAAAAAAATTGGACGAAAAATGGAAATGGACGTGTTTTCATTTTTTTTTGCCTAAGAATGTTCTCTTTTATGATGATTTCTTAATAAATCTAATTGCTAAAATTAAGTTACCTAACTCATTTTCGATGTTAAGTTCGTTTCAATGTTATTAAAAATGCGTTTTCATAACGCCTTGTAATTAAGATTTGATTTTTTCTCTCTTCAATTGCTTACACTCAGGATGTGTCTCGCTAATGTATTAATATTTAATTTTCTATAGATCTTCTTCTACAATCCGAAAAGAAAAAAATGGATTTTGTTTTCTTTTTTAATTCGGATCTTCTTACTATTAAGTAAGTCAACAGGTAACTAAAGTAATCGAGCATCCTAGAATAAGTTCGAACATCTGCTATGTCGATTATTTAACATAGCTGTTAACTTTCAAGTAACTCATAATATGTGAACTGTTTGTAACAACAAAATATATTTATCTCTTACCCTTACCCAGGGAATTATAATAAACGTGTTGTATGAATTTAATTCGCTTAATTGTTCCAACGAAACAATTAATATTTAGATAGTACATCATCACATTACTGGGAGACAATTAAATTGTCATTTAAAAGAGACACCTATATGATGATCTACCGTCTAATTTTATTTCCTTTTGTGTTCTTAAGATGTCTTTTGCATATTCCACAGGTTGGAAAAAAGACTACCGCGCACGACCAATCCACTGCGCCTTTTATAGTATATATAATCCACAATTACATTTTTTATTTAACAAACGTAATAGTGTCAATAATATTAACACTTTTTAAACTGAAACACGATACCATAAACACCTACCGTAAAAATATAAGTATCAAAATATTTTACATGGTTCGGGTTTGATGCTAGTGATGCGCATTTTTGTCCTTCGAACAGTCATTTAAGTATATTATTAACAATAATAATTATTGTTATTGAAGAATTTAGTTTAATTTGCGTATCAATTGTTACAATATATTATTAGCATTTTTGTATTCAAAAACCTATTGAGAATTATGTAGATAACCGAAAATTATCAGCATTAACAAATTCTAGCGCGAAAACATAAGAACAAAAAACTATCAGGATAGAAAAATTTTAGCGCAATTAATTGTTACAAACAATTTTGTTTATTTCTTTCTAACTTTAGAACTAAACTTTGGCTATAGAACATACAAGTAGGGGGTTGATCGCAGAGGACACTAATTGTGCAAGTATAGTTTGCACTTGATCGATTTTTTTATGAAGTTAAGAGGTTTGAACCTGATTCATTGTTCACCTCATTTGCGTTCACATCGTAAAAAGATTGAAGGTGTGTGACCTATTCTGGCGTAACTAATTGAGTTCCCCTTGTGACCACATTTTCAATATATAAAAATGCTCTAAATGATAGGCTTCAGTGGGGAGGTGCCTCATTTTGTTGAAAAATAAATTCATTTGAAGGTACATCACGATGGAATTTCACTCTGAATGCACTGTTATCACTGATTTAGTTTTTGCAAATTCAAGAACTCAGAACGCCTTTGTAGAGGAGTCGCCATTTTGACAGTTAACAAACAACTGAGCGTGGTTACGTGGCAACCATCTGAAACTTAGAAACCTAATCTTTCAAACAGCCACTCCCTTATTCTGATTCATACATTTACTTATAAAATATTTGATCATGGAATCGGTTCATTCTTTTTGAATCACGCTGTACTATAAATGTTTAAAATATCTAGTTTCCACTGTACTTCAGCTATTAAATATTTTGATAACTAACAGATAAGAAAACTTGGAAATACTATTATGACTGTGTAATAAAGTTAAATTATTATTGATGACGGCGCTATCTATGGAATATAAAGAACTGTGGTTACTAGCCCAGACATACCCTATATGTCCGAGTACCTATATAGATTCTTTATACTATAATAACTTCGAAATAGAATATATGTAATTTCGAAAACCGATAAATTATGCTATGCAATTTATTACAAGCCATAAAAAATGCAGAAAAGTAGCAATATCAAAGAACATTTATCAAAATAAAAAATGACCAACAAATTAAAACAAAGAATAATACAATATACTAACGGAGAAACATTCAACTTATATAATAATTTTTAGTGTATTTGCCATATGGCAACATACACTATTGGCGTCGGTCGGATGGCGGGACCTAGGGGTCGGACCAAAATTTCTCGACGTTTCATAACCTCCTAAACACTTTGCCACCATTTTTAAAAATGTTTATATATATATATATATATATATATATATATATATATATGTATATATATATATATATAATATATATATATATAGGTATATATGTGTGCGGGCTATAAATTTCGAAGAAGTTAATTTATTTTAACGAAATTTGGCACACATGTTGGAATCCATCACCGCACGAAGCCTATTTAAAATGGGCCCAATCGGGCCATTTTAAGGGTAGTTTTTAGGGGTTGAAAAATGTTTTTGGGACCCAAAATACCGAAAAAATTCTCCGAATCGTTTCAAAATTGAAATTTTACCCTCTGGTAGTAATTAAAAAGTGTCCCTAAAATTTTAATAAAATCTGCCTGACAGGACCGGACTTACAAATTTTATGAAAACACTAGTTTGCAGATAGTGAATTATTTACTGAAAGTTGCATATAATTTGGTATAGAGGTTCGATTGATAATATTACAATTAAGAAAAAAAATGTTATTTTAAGGGCTGTATTAAGGAGTAAAATTTTTTATTTTGCCCAAAAACCAACTTAAGTTCGCATAATAAAGCCACACTGCCTGTATCAGTAAATACACTATATTGTCGGCAGGGTTTTGGCACTGCGACCCGGGTTTTTTGTATTTTTATTGCCAACGTTTCGTCTGTCACTTTAGACTTCTTTTGCATGACAGAAACGATAACACCATCCAATATGAACAAAGAATAATATTTCAAAAATAACAGAAAAATATGAGAAAAACATTTTTAAAATCGTAATATCTTGAAAAAACTGCTTTTATAGAGGTTTTATACGATGATAACAATTATGTTAAAAAATTAGTTAATAATTTACGACAGGTTTGTTTCAATCAAAAATATAAAAATAATTGACTTTTTTTCTTCTTTTTTGTCCTTGGTAATTAATATAAAAAAATCATTTTTATATAAAAATAATGTTTAAACCGCGAAATTATTGTAAAAGCATACACTTAATTTGAAAAGCATTTAAAATTATCACAGTCGCGTACAGGAAGTATCAAAATTAATCAAAAATTATAATCACTTCAAATTCTATAACAATTTGTACAAAAAAATCAAGGTTTCTGAAATGTAATGTAGAATATTGAAATTATAGCTATAATAGTTCGTTAACATATTACGAAACACTCATTCTTGCAATTTTATGATGTTAATACCAATTGTTAATTTATTTTGGCAATCCTTTTGAACATGTTTACCAACGATTCATTCGCGGTTTTCATTTCATGTTCACATATTTCTACTGACGGTAGTTTTACGACTGAACTATAAATGTTTACAAAAGCTTCACGAAAACTGCAGAAGAGCAACGCAAGCTCAAATATTTTATGAAGCATTTTGTCATTTATATTATGTTAAACAATGTTGAATTTAATGAAATTCAGTATCGAAGTATAAATACTGACTGACGAAAATCTTCAGTTGCAAGAATTGGATAATTTTTCACATATATTTTATTTAGTCGTTGCTAGAACTGCCCGTTTATAGAAAACTATTTCAAAATTTATAAGTTGAAAAGGCCGAAAGGACCTCGTCTTGTGCATTACTGTTTTACACAAAATTAAAAGTTTGACAACTACTTCGAATTGTTCTTAGTATCTACGTCTATAAAATCACTATACAGTACCACCTCCATATAACGAAGCTGAAGGGAATTAGAAAATATTCGTTATATCAAGTAATTCGTTACATTGAAGTTTGTTATATAGAGGTTTGGTTGGTCTAAGATTTGTTTTAACAAGGTAAGAAAACCCATTTTCTTCTGAAAACTTATCTTTAAACTTTAAAATTGTGGCCAATGTACCTGCGGGAATTTCGAACTTTTGGCGATGTCTAATTTTTTCTTTATACTTAATGATTTTTCGTTTCTCTGCGATGGTTAAGGAACACCTTTTTCGTTTCTCAGTCGCTGCAACTTTAAATTTACTAACAACAGTGACCAGCAGCAGTGTTTACATTACTTTACATCAAATTCTGTCTTACAATAAATTTAACGTGTCTGAATCTGTCGAGGCATGAATAGCTGTTATTGTGGTATTGTGTGTGATTGATTGGTAGGATACGTTGTGTAAAATGTTATAAGTTGATCAAAATTGTTAAATAGAGGTAAATTATACTCAAATTCGTTATAAAGAGGTTTTTGACAAAAAGTATTCGTAATGTAGAGGTTCTAGGGGATTTCGAAAAATGTGTTAAATCGAGGTTATTTATATTAAGGTTACACTGTACCATAATGGTCAATATTAAAGATAATTGCAAATTAAAGTTTCCTGATAATTATGCGTTGTGCAACCAACTACCCAGTCTAGTCCGTTTCTTTTTAACAGCGGGTATCTACTGTACAGTTACCTTATGTTGTGTCGCATAGTTTGTACGTGTAATAAACAGGACAGCATCTGTTATTATTTACTCTCCAGACATAATTACAAGACATAAACTTAATTAAACTAATGTCACAACTGGGTTAAGTTGCTTATGAATTATGTTTTGCATTCATTACATTACATAAAATAATATTACATGTTTGTTTTCACACATACATACTAGATACATAACACAACACAGAACTACCCCATATTAAGACGAAAGTAATAAACACTAAGGGCATTGGCACAATGACTTTCTTACATAAAGTTCTAGGTCATAACACCTTATTACGCTTTCTTGTTGTCTTTTTTTACTACTAGTAGCCAGGTCAGCCTGATTTGTAGATTGCCTACTGTTGCGGACATTTTTTGTAAAGTTACTGGATTAATCCAAGTAACGCAATTGTTCACCATGCTACGGCCTATGGGGAGTTGCAAACTGTAAAAAATCATTTTCCGCGATTCCTTGGATGTATAAGTGGGACTCAACGATTTCTCGCGGTCTTTGCTTTATGAACAGTGCAATTTCAATTTACAATTCAATAAAGAATGTGATAAATAAAGGTGTTGAAAAGAATATTACATTTTAGACATTCTGACTTGTATTACAATGTTTTTTTATTGAAATTTTTATGAAAACAAGGTGAACTGGAAAACACTGAATAGCTTAAAACGTTCACCCTATATAGACTAATTCTGCTTTAAATATTTTTTTATAACTGTTTAGGATACTATTTAGCTGTTAATGGTGATATTTTTAAAAATTACTTGTAATTACTATTTTTCTAATTAAAATTTTACTGGCCATCTATGTTTTTTCCGTGTATGTTGCATTTTATGTGAAACGATTTTCAATAATGCATTTCACTGTGTACATTGTTGGCGCGTTTTGTAGTCACATGATATTTCATAGAATTTCATAGATTTTAATTAATTTGTTATTAATCTTTGTTATGGCTTTAAATTTTTTCCTTCTCGTTTTTATTTATGATAAATTGTTTAAAAAAATCGCTAGTTTTTCTTTTTTATTAAAAAAACCCAATTTTGTATATTATGTTATTGTAATGTTAAATCGTGATTTTTTAAAATGCAACCTAAATTAAATGTCACTGAGAACATGTAAGACAAAATCATTTTCTGTTAGCCAGCCATGTTGGGGCGGTTTCATTGTTATCTCCCTCTAGCACATGGGGGCAATGGATTGCGGATACTTTGGTAATCCAGTAACGTTATGAAATATGACATTCTTGCAGAAATAATTTATACAATATTACTTTGCGTTCAAATTTGAAAAGAGTGTGCATGCATGTTATTAAAACGGATATTTTACATCTGACAGTAAAATGCATAATAAGTACTTATACAATGTGTAACAAAATAATATGAATCAACTTTGCAATATATGGATATTTGTTTTACACCGACAGATTCTTTACGTGTTAAGAAATCTACCCAAAATCATAGTAATGATTTAAAAGTTTCTAAATTGAAAAAATTACTAGTTTTTGAAATATTTTTTTACAATCCAAAATGTATTTCTACAGTTATAGCCAAAAATTTATTATAATACTCGTAGACCAGGTGGAACCGACGCTGCCGTTCCGAATTTTTTTTTTTTTTGGTGGAATTAGTTTAGGAGACCATATTGATTAAGAAAATTTATTTAACCAGACGATAACCAGGTCTAATACTGTTCTGAACATTTTTTTTTATAACGACACGTAAAAAAAACTTCAATCAAACAATTTTTCTATATTTTTAGTGTATTTGCCATATGGCAACATACACTATTGGCGTCGGTCGGATGGCGGGACCTAGGGGTCGGACCAAAATTTCTCGACGTTTCATAACCTCCTAAACACTTTGGCACCATTTTTAAAAATGTTTATATATATATATATAAATATATATATATAATATATATATATATATATATATATATATATATATATATATATATATATATATATATATATATATATATATGTGTGTACGCGCGATAACTTTCGAAAGAGTTAATTGATTTCAACGAAATTTGGGCCACGTGTTGAAATCCATCACCGCAAGAAGCCTATTTAAAATGGGCCTAATCGGGCTATTTTAAGGGTAGTTTTTAGGGATTGAAAACTGTTTTTGGGCCCAAAAATACCGAAAAAATTCTCCGAATCGTTTCAAAATTGAAATTTAACCCTTTGGTAGTGATTAAAAAGTGTCCCCACAATTTTAATAAAATCGGTCTGACAGGACCGGATTTACAAATTTTATGAAAACACTAGTTTGCAGATAGTGACTTATTTATTGAAGGGTGTATTTAATTCGGTGTAGACGTTAGATTGATAATAATATTACAATTAAGAAAAAAAATGTTATTTTAAGGGGTGTATTAAGGGGTTAAATTTTTTATTTTGCCCAAAAACAAACTTAATTTCACATAATAAAAGTATAAAACCACACGGCCCTATACAAGCAAATACACTATATTGTCAGCAGGGTTTTGGCACTGCGACCCGGGTTTTTTTTATTGATTTCCAATAAGAAATGTTCAAAATTGTTTGTTGGTATTTTTAATGTTATTAATTTTCAAAAATTGAAAAAAATGCCAATTTCACATTTTTGACGCTGTAAAAGTATAGTAAAGAAATGTTTTTTTTTACAATACATAATTTTTTTTATCTTTAAAATTTGCATTTTAACTTCAAAAAATAAATAAATATTTACAATTTTAAATTTTTAATATATTATGTAAAAGTTCTTATGCCCGCGCTGTCTTGTATAAATTATCACGATACATAAACAACAAAGAACCCATGATACGTATAACCGCGGATAATAAACAAACAAGTTTTACATAGGTATATGTATAAAAAACTAACAATCGTCAATTTTAAAGAAAGCCATTAGGCACTCATAAAAATAGCAGCAGTAATAGGTATTTTCTTTTTACAAATGTTGAAAATTATTTTGTTTAAAATTATTTTTTTATACATTTTGACATTTTTATCAGTTATTTCAAAAATAGGGACGTGACATTTTCGTAAGTCAACTAATTTATTGTTCCAATATTATTATAGAAATTTGCCAAGGAGCTAAAGAGTTTTGGATCGGAACAGCATTTTGTATTTAAAAAGCATTTTGTTGGAAAAAATTTAGAACCGCTGTATATAAGTATCAATTTGGAACCTATGCATTTTGTATTCATGTAAAATGTTAATTATTAACATAAGGCCCTCAAATACCTCAAAATGGATCTGAGCTTCAAAATAATCCAATCAAACTAGAGAGTTTGAAATGGTTTTGTCGTTTTGGAAATACCTGGTAATTTGCAGCCATGTTCCATATTAAATTATTCATTTACGGAGGCACATTGTAAATGAACGAAGATTACAAAGTCACATGTTGAGCTATTTTACAATTTAATCCCGGTGTCATTTGTAGATGCCGTATATATATCTTGCAAGAAACATTTCCCACTATATTAGATTTCACGCAGACAAAGAACACCACCAGAGTTTTGGAGAACTAACTACACAGCCAGTTCAAAATATCATGCACAAATTAATTACGGTAACGTTCTATTAATAAATTATATTTATAGATTTAAAACCAAAACATGCAAGCATAAAAATATTTTTTTATCAAAATGTACTTATTTTGATTTCATTTTCATTTTTAATTTAGCTTAGTGTTTTGCTAAAGATGGGAGCTTTGCTTTCGAAATGTACATCTACTGAATAAATCTGTTGTGGTAAGAAGTAACTATTCTCTTATTTTTATTTTTGTTCCAGCCACAGTGACTTAATGTTTATATTAAAATTAAATTAATTAAATTAAAAAAAAAATTAATAACATATACAGCTTTAAAAGACAGGTGAGAGAGGAGTACATGGCTGGACTGTGCTTATACAATAAATTCGATTTAAACACCAGTTCATAGACATAGTCAGTTTTCAATTCATGAGAGGTACATATGTGGCGAAATTTTAAAAATTAATTGAAACTTTTTTAATGTAATTATTAGTTCTTTGTATTGACGTATTAATAGCTGTTTTGCTCACTAATAAAAAATATCTATCTATCTATATACCTATTCTGAATTAATGAAAAATCATGTAGTCTTGAGCAACTATTTGATTTTTCAAGCAACTTGACATGTAACTATTAGACTTGACTTGATACTTGACATAACTACTTAACTTAATTTTTGGATTTTAATACTTGACTTGAGCTTGTCTTGATTACTAGCTTGAAAATCAAGTCAAGCCGTGAATCCCTAGTTGTGTGACTGTTAAAACTCGCATGAGCTCATTTTACCTTAATGCTACATATCGCCATAAAATAATTAATTACGCACTAGATACGTATATTGTGCTTTTCTTATGTCAATGCGTTTTTATAGTTCACATTAATTTTTGAGGATAGCAGTATAATGTACGCAAATTAGCACACACACACAATGCTTTCACACATACTATCATTTACTATGATAATATTAACCCATTGTGTACTAGTGGTACTCAAAAGTACCGCTTTTTTGAGCCTTTGTATTCCCACAAACATATTTTCGTCACATAATTCCAACTAATTCTAACTAATAAAACTTCAAACAATAGTGACACCAACCTAACATAATATACGTACAGGATCTGTAATACAACTTTAAAGTATCAGTAATACGAAATCAACGATTTAGTGAGCTGTGTTCGAGAAATTCGTCTGGAAAATAACGGTACGTTTAAGTACCACTAGCACACTGTCAGACTTTTAGGTCTGGCACACAACGGGTTAACTGACTTCACAATTTTTTTTTAATCACTAAATCAAATTTCGGGAAAAAAGTTCCAGACAAAAAATTTTCAGTTTGAAGGGGGGCATCGTTTGGAGACAAATACCACCCCCCCCCCACCAACCACTGCGCAGGGATGAGGGTGACTATGGCATTTTTAATAGGAACACCTATTTCTTAACATAAATTATGATTTTTCAGTAAAAAATATGCAACATTTGTCTAAAACATTTTTTTATCTCATGCCTCGGGGATACTACTAACCGTGGCGCCACCTATTGACGACGTATTCTGATAGACCTTGACGTCCTGATTAAAAAAAAGAACAAAATTTTTTGATATCTCGCTTAGTTTTCGAGATATCGACTTTTTAAAATCTTATTTTCGACTATTTTTTGAGGTTATAATTTTAATTAATAATGTCGAGTAATTTAATTTGCCATCCATTGATTACTTATTCTGATAGACCTTGACGTCCTGATAAAAAAAAGACGAATAAAATTTTTCGATATCTCGTTTAGTTTTCTAGATATCAAATTTTTAAAATTTCATTTTCCACTATTTTCTGACATAATTTTATTTTAGTTTTTGGGGGTTTAAATTGTGTTTTTGGGGGTTTATATTGCGTTTTTGTGGGTTTATATTGCGTTTTTGTGGGTTTATATTGCGTTTTTGGGGGTTTATTTGCGTTTTTGGGGGTTTATATTGCGTTTTTGAGGGTTTATATTGCGTTTTTGGGGGTTTATATTGCGTTTTTGAGGGTTAATATTTTTTTTGGTGGATTTATATTGCGTTTTTGGGGGAGTCGATATCTCGAAAACTAAGCGAGATATCGAAAAAGTTTATTCGAAGTCCCCTCCAAACTGACCAACTTTTGTCTGAAAATTTTTTCCCGAAATTGTTGCCCAGTCTCAAGAATTTCCCAGATAGATCAAAATGGATCAGCCTGTATAGACGGCAACACAAATGTGCGTGGTAAGGTGGCACCGACGTCACATTGGCGGTCTGTTTGTGCGAATGTGAAATTCGCAATATATTTTCGGATTCGGCCAGTCCAGTAGCATGAAGAGGCACACGACTTGCAGATAGCCTTTTTATACGACAAATAAGGTATACTTTCATTTTCAACTGTATCGATATAAAATGATATATCGAATGAGAATGTCTTTGTTCAGTTTGGCGTATAGAATGAAGATGAAGTCGAAAAAGAAGAAGACACACATATCGAGAATATCGATCTGCACTCATTGTAGGAGATACATCATTCTTTCTTCTCCCATCACACACCTGTCAAAACATCGCCACAGACGTTCCGTCGAGCGGAGAATTGAAAATCTCACGTGTATTGAATTTTATATCGGTTCATTTCCATCCCCATTTAATGGGACCCTGCTCCTTGCACGACGTCCCATCCATTCGCCTTTCAAGCTACAAATTCCATTAAAAGCGCACTAGTTATTGATTGTTTATTATTGTTTTGCTTGTATTTACACATCAGCAACATAAATTTAGTATTTATTTTACAGTCTAAGCTGGGTAAATTACACACCAGTGTATATAAAGACCGGTTTTCGCAGAAATATACTGAAAAAACCGATAGTGCACGTGTAAAAGTAGCTGATCAGCGTGCTAACGACAACACTCGCGAAGGTAGAATGCGACGTAGACAACAACAAATTGATGTTTTAGAAAGTTCTACAACGGCTGAAGAACTCTTATATGGTCCAGGAATAGATGACTCAGTGTAAGTATTGAAATTATTCGTATTACTGTACATCAATCGACTGTAAAACTTTAAATGCGTTTTTCTCAAAACAATGTTTTTTGAACTGGTGACCACTGTAACTCAAAAACCGCTCGATAGATTTGAATGAAACTTATACAGCTTTTAGAAAACATAAAAAGCTAGTGCCTGATCGAAGGATTTTTTTTTTTAAAACTTCGATTTTTTATAAACAATTACCTAATTGTTGGTTTTTTCCCGAAAATCTGCAAAAAAATTTCGAGACCGCCATTTTGTTAATTTTGAAAAAAAAAAGCTTCGATCAGGCACAAGATTATCTATCCATAAAAATAATCTTTTTTGTTTCATTGATTTTAGATGAATCTCCAAGGAGCTGTAATGGTCACCGCAAGGACCCATTATTAAAACCTGTTGCAACTTAGACCGCCATAACTTGTAAAATAATAATTATTTTTTTTTTGAAATTTAAGTGAAGTAATGTTAAAGTATGATGAAATGATACTGTGTTTTTACTTATGTGAAATAAACTTAATTACTAGTAAAAAAAATTAAGAAAAAATGGCATTTTTTCACGCCCCTGACTACACCTAACCCCTTAAGTTAGTATCAAAAAGTAAATGGAATCTAGTTGCTTCTTTAATTGGATTTTACTGTATCTATTATTGATACAAGTGCAAACATACTCATTGCGATTTAGAGAATTGTTCTCAAATAACTCACGTAAACGTAAAGTGAAACGATTTGAACTTTAACAACAAGCAAGTTCGTTGGTGCGATTTCACAGCTAATTTTGTCATAATTGGTCCATACTATTTTGAAGAAATACAAAAACGAAGATAGAGGGGAATCACTAACAGCTCGAAATGGTTCGTGTAAACATTGCACACTATCTACGCATACGGTCTGTTTTGTTTGCGAGAACTTGGTCGGCGCATTCCGGGCGCTTAGATATAAATATGGTTTTATTGTACCTACGGGATGATTTCAACTGCTATTAATTGTGTGTACGCGTAGTAGGAAGGTGTCTAGTTTTGTGAAAAAAAGCGAAAGTATAAATTAACATGTTGTTGAAGTACATAATAAACCCACAGAACATTCTAAAGATAGACGCTGATGATCTGAGCTGTCGTGTGTCTATTTTTTTCTTGGATTGCTTAAAAGGTAAGCTTTTCCTGGTTCTGTGTCGCATTGCCTAGTTAACCATGCAAAGTGCCTGTCATCGCTTAATTTTGGCGACAGATAAATTCAAGTTTATTTTCAATATCGTACCATGTTAATCGGTTTCGTTCGAAACCTGAATCACTATCCAGGAAAAAGTAAGTAAGTTGCGCTTAAAAAGTTTTCATTTCAAAAATGCCTTTTAATGGTACAAAGATTAATACAATAAGTATGGATCTTGAAATAAATAATACATTTGAAAATTGACAAAACAGGTTTTATTGAAGATCAATCTAACCTGTCAATTAAAATCAGGTTGTTAAAAGGAATGACAGGCCCGCGAATAACACAATACTGGACATTCTGTCATTCTGTTTGACAGCAAAGACATGATATAACAACACCCACCGAAGATGGGAAAATACAAGGGCTCCAGAGAGAACTCGTATAATCAATAAATGAGTCGACCAGTAAACAGATATTTCTCTACATAAGTAGCCATCAAACGCTTGGCGACAGTGGCAGCTTGTTTATTGGTTTACTACAGCGACACTAATAAAAAATAGAGACAATTATAATAAGAAAGTATACATATAGTCGATTTTTTATTGTAGACTGTTAACAAATGAATATAACGCCTGGCTTTTCTACAGTAAAAGCTTTGTAAGATGGTGCATCGTGTAAGTTTTACTCTAAATCTCTATAAACAAAGTCTGTCGCTTGAAATTCAATGCGTCAAAATATTAAACTGTGAAAGAAGTATTAAAAAAGTCATAACTTTCTGTTTTCTAATTATTTTATCTACTAGATATCCGAAACATAACAGCTATTAGTGTTAATTTTGGTAATATATAGAGAGTTTACAGTAGGTACATGTAATGTTTTTAATTTCAAATTTAAATTCAAAACAATTCTTGTTATCTTTTAACAACGTTAATCATGTATTTTGATACTTTATTACAGAACCCTGAAGAAGTCGTGAAGTGACGGACGAAACGTTGGCAATAAAAATAAAAATATGCTGTACAAGTTGAATGTTTCATTTTCTCGTTAGTATATTATTAGATTGGCAACTAAGTTCCCGCTGTTTTTTTACATTGTAACATTCCGTATGTCATTATATGTTTTGGCACAATATTTTATGTCATTCGAAAGAGAATATTTTGTTCTACCGGAATCTATGTTCTGTTTTTTTAGGATAAATTTCTGTTTCTTTTCAAATTGTTAAAATGGAATGTCAAGTTGAGAAAAATGAGCATTTTTGACACCTCCTTCTTTTTGCTTTTAATCAAGGTGCTAAGGCCACAAAGCTTCTCGTAACATTTGTGCTGTGTATGGAGTGGGTGATATAGCTGAACGAACAGCTCGTGATTGGTATGCCAATAATAAATAAAAAAGTTATAGACAGTTAAATATTGACCGCTTATTGAATAAGGCGTGACGTCATATGTGTCTGCAGTCTACGTGCAAGCAACAAGAAGGCTAAAGAGATACATCGCACTTACTTATCCAAGTAAATTCGTTTCTAAGCTACTGATTTTTTATAAACTTAATAGCAATGGTAAGTTCTGAACAGTACGTAAATATCAGCACAGTTTTAACACAAATTTCCGGCTTAATACTAATGTATATATATTTTAATAAATGATTTTGTAATTAAAATTTCCATTCTTAATGTGAAACATCTAATGGAAGTGAAAACATTTAGATTGAAAGATGTGATATTCCATTCGGCTAGCCTCCCGTCTCGTCTGCTCTTTCCGACTTGGCGCTTCCCTCTCAATATACTTATACTGAGCGCTTCCGTCTCTACTACACTACACACTCGTTACTTTATGTATGTGTCAGTGTGTTGGTATTTTAAGCGTGTACATCTGTGTTTCATATCTCCCATGCGTCCCACGACGGCTCATATTTTTATATAAAATAATAATTCATATTAGAGTTGGGTAACTCAGATCTGAACCGGTTCTCAGAGCCGACTCCGACAGAAGATCAGTGAGAGCAGACTCACTTTTTTTTGAGCCGACGGGTCAACGGATCCGCATAACTCAGTGAAATACTTAACACACAGAAGCACATTTTACACTTATGTATCAGTTCTTGCTTTGATGCATCTGTCAGCTCAAATGACTCATGCATCACATGTTTGGCTATGCATTCTTGATTCTGTACAGGTCGTGATATGATTGACTGAACTAGTTAACTCAGTGGCAGACTGCAGTAACATATTCAGAACTCGGCTCTTTTTGAACCGGTTCAGTGAGCCGGCTCACATACGGGATTCAGATGCAAAGATGCAGATCGCTAAAAAGACCCATTTTTCTCATCTCTAATTTATATACTCAATTGCAATACTTCTGTTTATATGCTTTTTTTAGCTCCATTACAGGTTGCCACAACCTTACATCGCTTCCAATAAGGTTTGTATATAACATGGCATCCGCATTATTGATGCCAGAGTTGAAGTACACGTGACACGGGGCGCAGATAATGGCCCGGCACAAAATTGATAGATGCCGTTATAGCGAAAGAACACAATGCCATGCGCGCGCGACATGAAAGGTCCCAATATCCATATACAGATTTAGGTTATTTACTTAGCTCGCTCTTCTTCGTCCGTCTCCGCCGTCGTTTGCAGATAAGAATGTTAACAAAATAATGAGCGCGTCTTCTGCCAAGCTTTGTGACGTTGTGTTTGATGTTTTGTGAAAGTTGATCCGCTTGATCTACATAAATAGCGCGGACGTGGGCGGATTTATTTATCTGTTTTGCTATAACAAATAGACGCTTTCACATCATCAAATTGTTATTGAAATTTGAGAATATCGGATTTTTAAAATTTTGATAATTTCGTTATTATTTATCATTCACCACATTCGTACCTGTTCACGGGACACAGGACAGGGCCAGGCAATATATGGTGGTATGTCTGCATAGTGAGAGTGTTTATATGAGCTTCAAAAAGGCGAAAATAAAACAAAACTTTTTCTATTATTTACTAAAAAACTATGTGGCACCCGGGGACAAAAGAAATAAAAATCAAATTATGTGTATCCGAATTATTTCCAGTTCTATATTCTACCTAGCTCACAAGTACAAAATTAAAAAATTGGAAAAATTGCATTACTTTTTTTACAAAGAAATATATAACAGAAAATCAAAAACTTAACCCAATCTTCCATGTGATAACCTAAAAAATTGCATTTATTTACTCCCTTTAGTAGTAATTAAAAAGTGTCCCTAAAATTTTAATAAAATCGGCCCGACAGGACCGGACTTACAAATTTTATGAAAACACTAGTTTGCAGATAGTGAATTATTTACTGAAAGTTGTCTATAATTTGGTATAGAGGTTCGATTGATTATATTATTGCAATTAAAAAAAAAAATTAAGGGATGTATTAAGAAGTCAGATTTTTTATTTTGCCCAAAAACCAACTTAAGTTCGCATAATAGAGCCACACTGCCTGTATAAGCAAATACACTATATCGTTGGCAGGGTTTTGGCACTGCGACCCGGGTTTTTTAAGAATATACAGTTAAATATTCTTTATATTCGTTGAATTTTTACACAATGGAAAACAGGAAATTTAAAATTTTGTACTTCCGTTCCTTTAGTTTTTGAGTTCGGTGAGTATTTGTAAATTAAAAGTTGCATAAACACTTTCAAATACACGAAACTAAAATTAAAGTAAGTATAATAAGTGAAAATTAAAATGTCTAAAGATAAAAGAGGGATTACCATCTTGCTAATGACGTAACGCAAACTAACCTCTTGGGATCATTTAAACTTCAGTTACAAAGTGTGCTAAACGCGTAAAGAAGCGTCATAAAAGTTGTCAGGTAACGCATACTTATTAATTTCACGTGCACAGTAGCTCAGACTTCAGACACTGAGAAAAGATCAAATGAGCAAATCAAGTGGCGAACCGTTGGTGTTGTGCCTATAATTATTTTGTCTAGTGACTTGTTATCCCTAAAATACTTGACGGATCTTTAACAGATAAGAAAAACTTGCGACTCATAATGCCAAATAAATTCATTGCTAACGAAGGATTATAATTTACAATGCTTTGTAAACTTGGTTATCTTTTTGTTTACAAGGTTTATATTCTCTTGATGACTAATAACTGTACAGTTCAGAATCTGCAATTTTGAGTAATCAAAAACATAGCTTAAAAATATTTTTCTTTGGGCTTTCTTGCAAACATCAATATATGATTATGAGTGATGGATGTATAAGATGTCATATGGATTGATGAATTTGAAAAAAATATAAAATTTATTTATAATTAAATTACCTTTTCCAAAGAACTTTGACATACCTGAAACAACGAAAAAATGAAATTAATAACAAGAAGTAATTTTTTATATACTTATGTACAACATTTTACGTGAACAAAAACAAAACGATAAGTAATCAAAGTAAAATATATCTTGAAAAATTTTAAATTATCCTTTTCAAAGCGTTTTTTTCTTGTTTCACAAAAACTATCATAAATAACACCTCTGTTTTTGTTTCGGGGGTTAAAAATAAGCTAGAAGACACGAATATCATTCAAGAAACGAAATGATAAGTCTCAATTAAATACATTCATTGAAACATTTTTTCAAAAGACGTCCTGCGAAAAACACTACAGTACAACAAAAGTTGAAGTAACTCGTTTCTTTTATTTATTTATTTATTTATTTTTTTGTTAAAATTCACGAGTGCAATTCTTCGGGAGAAATTTATGTCAAGCAAGTTTGTATTTAAATAAAGAACAAAATATTGTAATTCTATATTATATGCAGAGATGTCGACTGCTCATATCGAAGCAATACTAAGGAAACTTAATATTGGAATAGGCAATAGAAGGAAATATGGAAAGTAATAATTGTAGGTTTGCTTTTGCTATTTCGCATACTATCAATGAATTAAATTGTAGCACAAATAAAATATTTCTCGAAACCATACAAAAATGGGAGCTCAGAACAGAAGCGCTTTAATATTTCTGTTGTCCAGAGGCAAATCGAATAAATGCATCCTAATTTATTACACTAATCAATCGCTTGATTACATATTAATATTTAAAGAAGAAAAAAATTAGAAAATTACCGAAATGTTTTTCTAATAATTATTGACTTTTCTCTTGCTCACATGTGATTTCTTTTGAGTAATAATTCAGCAAAATAGACTACATTAGCCATGCAACCTAGTGCACAGAAAGTAGAAACAACATTTCTGCGCGCTTCCCATACAAATACGTGTAAAAGACAATTGCAAATGGGGTGTTACAAAATGATGTCACAGAATACCTACACATTAGAGGTGCAATCGTGAGTAGTATTTTGTTCACAGTCTCTCACGCTAACGAAAATTATTTTCAACTCACGCCCGTTCACGCACTACTACTATTTTTTATAATCACACTCACGTATGCTCACGTTGAGGTTTCAACACTTACTCACGTTCACGAAAGATAATAATTATATTTCGAGACTCACGCCCACTCACGCACGTTCCATCACACTCACGGAACTCACGGAACTTTAAAACATATTATAACATTTCTTAAGCTACCAAAACATGATACAATAATAATAGTCTATGGAAATAGGACCAGGTTACGTGTTTGTCAACTATAAAGTACTAAACAATGAATTTTTGCAATTTTATGTATTATACGTTACAGTTTACACATCACAAATACAATAAACTGTGGTGTTTAATAAAACGCACGCCTACTAAATTAAAGATTTTACTTAAATTGCTTAAATATAAATATAAAGTTTTTAGACTCGACTGCTGACAAACTTATAACTCAACTGGCTTTCGATTTTTAACAGATATTTTATACCTTACATAACTTATATAATTAATAGTTAATGATTATGCAATGTACAAATTAAAGGCTGATTGCCATATACCACATAAACAAAAAAAAACCTTTAAATAGTAAGAAAATACTATAAACAAGAAAAATCATGACTACGCCTGATAGTGTAAACGTTAGTTCCGGCCGGGTTTAACAGTCCGCATACAAGAATAATTTTTTACGTGATTAACTTTTCACTCACGTTAACTCATGCTCAGGAAAAGGCTTTTCCACTCACGCACGCTCACATATCCGTATATTTATATAATCACACTCACTCACGATTTTTTTTAAACCTTCACACTCACGGCGTGTCACGTCGTGACAGTGTCACGGGAAATTTCACGCACGATATTACATATATCTATGCATAATATATTTGTTTTATTTTTAATTGTTTAATTAATATCAGAAACTTAATAAGAAACGAAAAGGCAACCGGCAATGACTATGTATGTACAAAAAAACATCTCGATATTGTGTCTGTTGAAGGAAACTACAGAAATTGCAATAAAGTTGACAGCCACGAATAATTGCTCCTTGATAAGAGGGAACCAGGACAAGTGCTTATGCTACTCAGTACGCTTCGAATTGGTTGATATTAAAAAAAACACTATGAAAGTAAATACATATTTTATAGTTAAGAATACACAATACTTAAATGAAAAAAATCGTTAAAAAATAATTAAGCCGACTACGTTTGAAGAATTTAATCAAATGCGTTGTGTAGCTAGCAAATAAATATATTGGTTCTGTGACAAAAAGAAAAAACTTTCGGTGGCATCGTTATTATACATAGGTACGCGTATAAAAGCGTGTAGTGAAATAATATGATTTACTTTTTGTTCGCATTTTCACAAAAACGCACAGTTTATGAAAACTGACAGTAAAATATACAGTTTTAAACAGTAGTGATACAACACAAAAAACCGAATTACGTTCTAAATGAATTTCAAACTACTTCAAAAAGTTGGTGCTCCGATGGAAGTCATTTTTGACACGCCTACAATATGTGTGAATTGGCGACTCAGGAAAATGCACTCGTGATCCCGATTTCAAACATGGGCTGCAAATAATATATGACTTTCGACAGTTCTGCATAACAGTGAAAACATCCGCACATTTATTATTTTCTCTAATGGCAAATATATAAATATAATATTATTATTAATACTGTTCACTTCCCTGTTAATTTTAAATTTATAAATACAGTGGTACCTCGACATACGAGTTTAATTCGTTCCGCAACCTTGCTCGTATCTTAAATTACTCGTATCTCGAAGCAAATTTCCCCATACAAAACAATTGAACTACCATTAATCCGTTCCAACCCCCAAAATGTCACCCCAGTTATTTTTGTTACGTGGTTTTGAATAATAAAAACGTATTTATAAATGGCAAATATTTATTGTACAAAAACAAAAAAGAGACTGTAAAGAAATAAATTAGATATCCTCACTGGTCTTTGCCTTTTTCGCTACATTTTTCTCGCTTTCACCTGTAGGCCGTTTAGAAAAAAACATGTCCAAGGAGGTTTGTTTCTTCCTCCCTCTCAGAATGTTCCGGAAATGAGTTAGGCAAGTGTCATTAAAAAGATCAGATGCACGACCTGTTGCAACTTTTTCTGGGTGTTTCTTTTCCACGAACTGTGAAACTCTCTCCCACATTCCTAAGATCTCCTTTACCTCACTTGTAGAAATAACCTCCTCCTCCTCTGACTCCTCGAAACCAATTTCTTGCATAACCTCCGTATGCTGCTGTGACTGTAACTCTTGTATCTCCTCAGTCGCGTGCTACCGGCCGACCTGCTAAATCGAACTCGTATCTCGAATTTCGCTCGTAACTCAAAGCAAAAAATCACTCGCTCGCCGGCTCGTATCTCGAAAAACTCGTATGTTGGGGCACTCGTATGTCAAGGTACCACTGTATAATATTTTTGCCTATGTGAATTTTTATCGTTCGAGTCGTTTGGATACGAGGTACAAAATATAACGGTGATCCTGAGAGTTTTAGTACGTAGTTCGAAGCACTATTTACAACATTTGCATCGATTTAGAGATTTCCGATATTAAATTCGAGGTTCGACTAGAGATACATTTTTGAAAATATTCATCGTGATACTGTCTGACTAAGGTGAGACATATTCGATGAAGCACAGTGTAAGCACAGCCTGGCAGATCTGTTCGTTCCATCGAACAAAACCTGTCACCGTTTCGTCGAAGTTTCGAACGTGCGTATAACGGAATCAATATGGTTTGACGCAGGCTGATCGGCAATCGCCCACGACCTGTCTCTTCCTCTGCGCTGCTACATACACGCGCGCGCCCACCTTATTTTCCACCCTCTTTATCCTCTGATCTACAGTCAGCTCGTTCTTACATTTTTACTCTGAAAGAAAAACTTTATAAATGCGTATGACACATATTTGGAAATGTATTAAATAATAGCATTCTGCATTGAAAGTTCTTAGCATTAGCGTTACATTCCAAAGAAAAAATAAAGTTATTCCCACCCTAGCACTGGCTTGCCAAGTTGGGTGGGAAAATTCTGAAAATTTTATATATCCATATGTATGTAAAAAAAAGGGATAAATAAATGACAGCTGATTGTGACCAGAATTATCTTTTTATTTTAACATAACTAGAATTGAATATTTTGGTGTGACATTTCTAGTCCAATTCAATAAATATAGCATAATAATGCTATTTTAAAAATCTAAATAATAGAAAAAAAGGGTTGCTAATTTTTTTACACAAATTTTTATATCTTGAAAATATAAAAATAAATCTCTCATTATAACTATGGAGCCATATATTTAACAGTGTTACAAAATTCAACAACTAACGGGTCAAAAGAGGGTACAGGATTGTTCATATCTCGTCCAACATGAAAACTCATCGCTTAAAATAAACAAATACGGGATTGAGTTTTTTTTTCTTCAACCTTTAAGGGTATTAAAAGGGGGTGTAAATTTTTTGACACAACGTCCGGGCCAAACTGCTAAAGCTGGGAATTTGAATAGTAAGTTCTTTTTGTGATCTAAGCACCCACTAAGAAGGAATTCAATTCTAAATGATCAAAAGGGGGTGTGGTGTTTTAGAAGAATGATAATAATACACTAGCGTGCACCATAGACGGACGGATAGAGTTTGAGTAGAGAATCCTAAAAAAGGAACATTTCAATATGTCGAAGCTATTGCTCCAGAAAGATCTATTCAATATTCTACAATGCTTTTAGAATGTAGAAAATACATTTACATATTATCTGATATATCATCTATAGAATATAGATGACAAAAGTTCAAAGTTAACTGCGACATTTTTGACAATGCTTTGATGAATCCAATAACGGTAGATATTATATACATGACACAAACTTCAAGCTGTTAAGTTGACGTAACACAAAATAGTAATTTAATTGAGTTTTGGTAGGAAGCAATTAGAATAGTCAGGGCTAGCCTACTCTTGAAGATAAACAACAATAATTACGTAACAATAATTCGAAAAAATCTAGACAAAATAAAATGTTCGGAAACAGGTATAATAAGTTATTTCATATGTAAACATTTTTTGACATTACTGAGGATAACACGCACTGTTTCAACACGTTTCCATTAATAAATCACTATTAGATTTACTCCTCTAATTGTGTTAGTCAAGAGGTTAATACCAATCCCATTTCAACCAATCCTGAAATCCAATTATTCATTTAAACCAGGTGTCACAGTCATACAGTATTACCTAAATAAAAATAAACGTAACACTTTCATTCTCATTGTCGACACAGCACAGAAAAATAAATGATGACAGATGAAACTGAGCAAATGTTTGTCGCCGTTTTGATGTGTTTCATAAAGTATTAATAATAATCAATATAAAAATTAAGATACTGGCACATAAAGAAAAAAAAATTATAATGGGCCTCACCCTCATAAGCTCACATAAGAAGTTTACTTCTTTAGTTTTTAATATGATTCCCAATTTTAATTTTTTGTTATGTCAAACTAATTAATAGTATTTATACACATACCTTAGCAATACACTATAAACTTAATCAGTTTCATGTAACTTGGAGATACACTAACTTCCCCTTTAGGGGTTGATTCGATTTCTCCTCGATTTTTTACTTTTTCTAAACAGATACGTTGCTAAAGAAGTTAAACTTGAAAAATAAAAAAAGAGCCTTATTGACAAAAATTACTAACGATATATATTTTTTTTCTTCTGTTTCTTATTTTTAAACACATGAAAGTTGTATCATCGCTCCTGTGGTGGAATCTCGCATTTTCGGTATGTCAAAACTGTTAGGTTATTGAATATTTTAGATTTAGTTACTAAAATGTTATTAATATAAAATGATAAGTAAAAATGACATTAAAAGTTGATCTTGTGTACTAGAGTACGGTACATTTTGAACTGTAAAAATTCCAATGCATTTATCAGTTTTTATTCATTGATTACATAATATTGACATTACATCCGTAACAAAAACAATATCTGCTAGTGATTTTTGTGCCATTATTATTTTTAACCGACTTCAAAAAAAACGAGGAGGTTCTCAATTCGTCGGAATATTTTTTAATTACATTGACGTCAAGTGCTATGACTGTTTTTTCTTTGATTTTACGAATATATTTAAATTTAAAATAAAATAAATAAAATTAACGACTATTTTAACAGACTTTATTGAAATTTAATTTAATTGAATTTAAAACAGTCATTAGTTTTATTTATTTTAAATAAAAAACGAACGTTAAGAATGTACTGATTTTAAAATAATTGGAATTTTTGTGCCATTAATAATTACAAAATGAGAGTGCATGTGCAAATTATTGTCAATTAAAATGATTGTTTCAGATTCTGTTACTAGGTACTTAGTAGAAAATTACTTAGTAAAAACTGATAATATGTAGTATTAAAATTCTGTTTCACATAAAGTTTAGACTTTAGATAAAAACATCTTATTTGCAAAAAATAGTTTACGGTAAAACTTTATATGCACACTTATGATACATTTGCAATATAAAATAAACGAGATTTTTTTAGTTTTATTACTTTATCTAACATAAGTTCCACTAGATATTATACACAATGGCTAGATAAACTGATTGATTTCGCTTCAATATTTTACTTTATCCAAGTTCTACTAAATACTAAGTACAATTGATACATAATTTGATAAATCTGAACCCAATAATTACTTTGTCTACATTTTATAGATATTTTGTACAAAAGCTGTATATTATATACAATAGCTAGT
Organism: Venustoraphidia nigricollis; assembly: GCA_034508555.1. NCBI lineage: Eukaryota > Metazoa > Arthropoda > Insecta > Raphidioptera > Raphidiidae > Venustoraphidia > Venustoraphidia nigricollis. Next base: position 13,958,664 of record JAVRKA010000003.1, on the reverse strand, counting down.
TTAATCACTGTAGCTGTAATATATGCATTTCACTTTTTTTACCGGTAAGGATTGGATGGTAAAATAATTAGAAAAACATGTCCATGACCTATTTCCAGTAAGGTAGTAAACACTTCATTTATTTAGAGTGGATGATGAAAACTATCAAGAAACCTCAATCAAAGTGGCCTCGAAATTAAACTCAGCTTCCGACAAGGATAGCGTAGTACTACCGTATAATGTAATAAATTTATAGTAATTTATACCGACACACCAAAACTATTACGATTTTTTTTACTATTATGTGTATGTAAAATGTAGAATGTTGACTTCACTTGGGATTTCCGTCTTAAAATCAATCGTCTAGAACAAACACATTTTATCTACTGAGCTATACAAAGAACACATCACAAGATAAATAGTAGAATGAAGAGTAAACTGTGTCATTTTTTAAACACCTTATCCCAATGGACGGTTAACTTTCCCCATTCTGTTTTGTTAAAACGAACGAATAAAACATGATTATTTAATGCTTATTTCAACCCATTCGTTACCTTCTGTTCTATATTTCCAACCAATGACTTTTATACGTTGACTAAACAGTGGCTACATCAAAATAAACTCCAGAAATTTTACTCCACAGTGAAACTGCTTGTCAGACTGTATAATTATATTTGAAGATTCAGTTTCACACGAAAGTATGCTGCTAGAACAAGAACTTTCGGTGATATGCTACTTTTTTTTATGTAATTTTATTTTTGTAGGTCAAGTTGTAAAACAGCTTATAGCTGATCTTAGGCCTTTTGATTCTTAATCAATAAATTATTATTATTATATGCCCTATCATCCTGATAATTTTCGTTGATTTTCACGGCTATATGAAATTTAAAACGGGTGCCTTTATAATCAACTTCGGTACATATTTTAGGTAGTATAACTTTTATTTTATCATCCGTAGTCATTTTTGTGGACAGAGCATTATATGATATTAGTATGATGAAAAGTAGAATCTAGAATAAGAATGTACTGAGCTATCAATCTGAGATTTAAATTGGGTACGTGCATGAAATTTTTTAGCCGCATCTTTATTACCAAAAATGAAAATGTAAATCAATTTGAACATAAGTTTAAAAATCTGATCTACATTGAATGATTTTTTAAATAATTATTTAAAATATGAATAAACTTTGAAAGATATCCTGTGATTACAGACCGTGTGTGACGTCGTATTATATCGGGTTTCAATAGAAGCATAGTTCACTTTGATAACAAATATAAAAAAGAACAGTTTTTAGATTGTACTATATAGATAGTAAGATACTAACATAGTAGGAGTGTGTTATTACAATAATACGGTTCGCTTAATGGAGCGGCAAAGCAATGAAATAATATAAAAGTTACCTGTTCTATATGACATTGTGAATTAGAAGTGTGGCACATTCCTTAAATTTTGAATTTATATTACAGTAGATAAGATAAAAGCAAATCCTATCCCATTGTCTGCACAAAATACTATTATTATTCGTTGTTGAAAGTACTAGTTTTAAGTAAAAAGTGGTTCATCAAACTGTATTGAAATATTAAAGTTTCGTAACTCACAAGGAAACGTTGTAATCTTTATACGATCACTTTGTTGTCCGTCTGCCGTCCGTCTATCAAGATCTTTTTTCTCAGGAACATGACATGAGAATAATATAATATACCAAAACCTACAACCCCATAACCGTGTAAAAAATTCAAGTTTTTAACATACAATAAAAGATTTAAAAAATCACGTATAGTTTATTAAAACTACGATTGTGATGAAAAGCTATAGAGCACTGGTGGCCAACCCGTGGCCCGCGGGCCGCATGCGGCCCGCCGACTGTCCACTTGCGGCCCGCAGAGCTGAGTAATTTTTTTGAGAAAATTATTACGGGCGAATCGCGAGCGCTGGCGCTCGGACACTGACGCTGCGGGCCGATCCGCGCGGCGCGCCGCCCGCGCCAACGCATACGGATTGCGTGGTCGCGGCATATTGTTTACGTTATTTATTATGATCGTCTGTTTTACGTGTCTACGAATAGATATATTAGTGTGGTGTGCATTCGATCGCAATCTGTCGACCGATCTTACCGTTCATTTTGGTAAGTAATACCAACTGTTTTAAATTAATCTGTGATGATTGCCGTTTTAGTTTCAATAGATTGAGCTTTATTTCATTTATTACAGTTAAAAGCATAAACCTACAATAATGGCGTCAACTAGTAAAGAAGTTGGACCAAAGAAAAGAAAAGTTACGGAAGAATTAAGAAGTTTTCAAGACAGGTGGACTGATAACTATTTTTTTGTGGTATTTAAAACAAAACCAATATGTTTAATATGCAATGAATCGGTTTCTGTTATGAAAGAGTACAACATTAAACGTCACTACGATACTAAACATGCAAATAAGTTCGATAAGTACAAAGGACAGTTTCGACAGGACCAGGTCAATAGCTTAAAAAGAAAACTTTCTGCACATCAACAAATATTTACAAGAGCGAATTCAGAGTCAAAATGTTATGTAAAAGCGAGTTATGCAGTAGCTTCAATCCTAGCAAAAAAATCGAAACCATTCTCAGACGGTGAAATTGTTAAAGAGTGCTTGGAAAGTGTCGCTGAAATTCTATGCCCAGAAAAGAAGAAAGATTTCTCAAAAATAAGCCTATCTCGTCAAACTATTACACGACGTGTGGATGATATTGGAAAACATGTTGAAGATAAGTTAAGAAATCGTGCATCTGAGTTCATATATTATGCTCTGGCATTGGATGAAAGCACAGATATGACGGATACCGCACAAGTGGCGATCTTCATCAGAGGTGTTGATGCCTATTTTAATAAAACGGAAGAATTAGCAGCATTGTTTCCACTTAAGGATACCACAAAGTCGCGAGATTTATTAGAGGCCGTTCAATCAACAATCAATCGCTTTTCGTTACAACTAAACAACTTGTCGGGCTTAACAACTGATGGTGCTCCAGCAATGATTGGAAAACACGAAGGTTTGGTAAAACTGATTGAAAATGAGGCCTGTAAAGTTGGCAATACGTCGATGCTAAATTTTCATTGCATTATTCATCAAGAGAATTTGTGTGCCAAATCTCTCAAAATGGACCATGTTATGAAGGTAGTTGTCAAAATAGTGAACTTTGTTAAGTCGAAAGGTTTGAATCACCGTCAATTCCAAGAATTTCTGAAGTCCTTGGAATCAGAATATGGTGATGTTGTATTTTATGCAGAAGTAAGATGGCTGACCCGTGCCAAAATGTTGAAAAGAGTTTTTGATTTGAGGCAAGAAATACAATCATTTTTTGAAAGCAAATCAAAGACTATCTCAGAGTTTCAAGACGAAGAGTGGGTTTCCGACTTTGCATTTCTGGTAGATATAACTAGCCACTTAAATGAACTCAATACTCGTCTACAAGGCAAAGATCAATTGATTAATGACATGTTTGATCTTATTTCTGCGTTTCAAATGAAACTTGGTCTTTGGGAACAGCAGCTACGAACTAAAAACTTCACTCATTTTCCTACACTTTTAGAACGCCCAGATAATATCATATCGGAGACAGCAGCGGCTAAATATGCATCTTTGACATCTGATTTAAAAATCGAATTCGAAAACCGATTCCATGATTTTAAAAAGCATCGTTTGCTTTTTTCCGCTTTTGCAACACCATTTTCTACAGACATAAGTTCCTTGCCGGGACATTTACAAATGGAATGTTGCGAAATGCAATGTGATGCACAGCTAAAAGAGAAATTCAATCAGGTTGGCTTGGACGAGTTCTATAAAAACTATTTTGACAAGGAGAAATATCCTGCGTTTTACAAACATGCTCTGTTCATGACTTCATTATTTGGAAACACACGTGTGAACAACTTTTTAGTAGGATGAAGCATATCAAATCCCAAATGAGAACACGGATTACTGACGTACATCTAGAAAACTGTTTGCGTGTAGCAACGACTTCAGTCGAGGTTAATATTGATGAGCTTAGTTCTGCTAAACAAAGTCAGATATCTCACTAATGTACTTATATTTTTTCAATAAATTTTCTTACTAAGAAATTTGTTTTATTTTCAAAAACTTTTTGTGCGTTGGTTTATGGTTAGCTACATAAAATTTGGTAGTGCGGCCCGGTGCGAAATTCTATTTCCGAATTTTGGCCCTGCTGTCGAAAAGGTTGGCCACCGATGCTATAGAGTATAGGGTAACTTTCCATTGAGCTACGTCAGTAAAAGAAAAAATTCGTAAATCTTTTTCTAATTTCTAATTCTATGTGAAATTATTCCTCTAATTTTGATCTGATTTAAATGAACTTACGAATATATAGTACCTATGCGATATTATTTTATGCTTTTGGTGTTTGCAATTTTTACGGTTATTAATTCAAAAGAAAACATGATTGTATATTTATATTTATCTATGTTTTGAATAATCTTATGAACTTTTGTATTATGTGGACACGTAATTATCACCAATTTATCTGGTTTTCTATCTGGAAAAATGCTGACATCAGAGCTAAATCACAATCGATTATTCGGTGATGGTATAATTAATCCACACTCAATTACTTTATTGGCTCTTTAAAAAAAGTGTATACAGACTTACAGACTTACATCTTCCGGATTAATTAAATAAATTGAAATAAAATTGTACGAGATTTTCAATGAATGAAATTTACATTTTCCTGTAAACATGACAGTGTCCATTTTTATGAAACGCACAAGCCAAGGTTAGCGCAAAATAGAAAACAAAATGTATGTTTCTAAACACGTTCACTTGTCGATTGTGTTCAGAGAAAACATTTTCATCACCAACGATATTATCACCAGCAATGTTATAAGTACCTTTGACACATATTTTCCATTACTGAATCCCTACGGGTAGTGTTGAATACAATGATGAAACACAGAACGGCAGCACTCGGAACGTAATATTATCAGCTAGTTTGCTTCTGTCCTGTTTGTAATAGTGGGTACATTGCGTGACAAGGGCGGAAAATTGGCGACTGCAAAAATGGGGTGTTCTTCAAATTATCCGACTTCTATGGCCACACTGTAGAGCAGTAAAAATCAACGTATCTCCACAAAAAGTAACAGGTGCGTATTAGTGCGTTTGATTTCAATCAACATATTGACTTTACATATTAAATTTCTTCATATGAATTACATTGAATGCGTTATGCAAATCATGTAGTAAGTTTTAAAGTACAACAGACTTAAAAGCTTTCTGCATATACGAGTAATCTCTAAAATGCGATGTAAAAGTTCTATTTCATGTTCTAAAGTCAAACTCAATATAACTTCCTACTGTTTGACTTCACTTGTGTTCTAAAATTAACACTGGTGTAGAAAACTAATATAGCCATATACAATCGTATAATGAAATCAGGTAGTTACCCATTTCGAACAAATTTGAAATTTGATGTAAAATTTAATGTAAAAAAACAATCAATTATTAGTTTTTACAAAAAGCCCAATGTGTATTTAAAAAAATAGAAGTCACAGTTATTTGCTCTTTCTTAACGAAGTATGTTCTTAAAGAGATAATTTGAAATTCGAAAAACTTATAATTAATGTGATGGTTGGCAGTAACATGGTGCATTGAAAGAAATGCACATCATTTTATGAAATGTCAGAGAGGAATAAAACTACAATTTAATTTTTAAAAAATCCTGTCAATTGGACGACGGGACCTTTCCAGCTTCAAAAATATTGACAGTCGACATAAGAATACAATAAGATAAATCAAGTTTCTGTTACGCGTGCGATGATGCAAGTAACGCCTAGTAATAAATATTTTTCTTTTCGTTTCGTTTCCATGGTCACTTATGGGTTCACATGTAATAATTAACCAGAGCATACTTGTCAGATATTATAATAGAAAGGTCCAGTCGCCCAGCTGGCTGGAATTTTTGATTCAGAACAGAAAAACCCAGTGTTCAGAGTATGAGAAGAACTTATAGGCTAAATGCTAAGCTGTTTCCGAAATCCGAATGCCACGTTCAAAGGCTAACAATTTGGTAAAAAAATATGTCATTGTTTTAAATATCAAAATAAATGAAATCGATTATTAAATACACAATATTATCGGCTAGGTTTAACACAGCGATATTGTTCAGTTCTTACTTTATTTAAGATTATAATTATTATTCTAATTGATAATATACATGATAACAACACATTATCTCTAGATTTAAAAATAAGATAAGACATAGCACTTTGTGAACACCGGGTGTTAAATTTTTTGTATTTTTTCGTTGTCCGAAACAAAAAAAAAACTAAATATACAATATAATTCTGAATCGAGTACTGTCGGCTCTTCCTAAGAATATATTTGCCAAGAATTGTGACGTTACTTTAATTTTGGACTATAAGCAAAGAAGCTATGTGTAACGTTGTTTATTCCTTAAGCAAATCGTTCCATCATATATATGCTGAATATAAATCATAATTAGGGTTTGCAATCAAGCAGACATTATTTTCCCGCGGGAATTTTGCGAGACATAAGCCATTTTTGCGGAATCCCGCAGTGCTTCCAAAAAAAAATGTATTAAGAGCCATCATCTGTTATTTTTATTTAATCGCGTCTATGCGACAATTAAACAGAAAGTCAAACACAATTTTTCAAAAAAATATTTATCACCCTGTATATCAGAAATGAATTAATTAGCCCTTTTCAAAATTGACATTCAATTATGAAACATCCTGTGTAAACAAGGAAAGTACTACAATTCAAATCCACCCAATATAATTCATAATCGTGAATTACAATAATTCATAACAATGAACTTTTGATTTTTTTTTGCAATAAACGCTCAGTCAGTTTCAGTCCGATAAATACCATTGAAAGAGTTCTGAGAAACTGAATATTACTAGTATTTGAAATCAAAACAAAGAAAAAACTGTGTAATAAATAATTATTGTTGACTATATATTATATCCCTCCAGGTAATATTAATTTTTTTTTGTTTTTCTATTATAAAATGAATTTAAAATACTTACGTGATTATGGATTCCAATAATTTTTTTAAAACTTTTTCATTATATCTCACTATTATTTTGTACTATAAAGACTAAAATATAATCTTGTTTGATGTTTTAATTTAACAAATTGAAATTCATATTTCGCATAATATTCGTTTTTTTTTTTATTTAATGGGAAAAACAAACAAAAATGTGCTTCGACTGCTAAGGTCATTAAATCGTTGCGCTGAAGCATAATATTTATTTTTATTTTAATTTTATTTATAATTTATTTTTATTTTAATTCCATATCTACTTTGATTTTGCAACCTGTTAAACAATCACACTTACTGAGACCTAAAACCGCATATCAGAAAAAAATTGTATTTAACCCAGATTTTAGGATAAACCAGTTTTTCTCAGGCGTGATAGGATAAACCATTTTTGTATGAGCTAAACCAGAATAATATATTCTAATATGAATACGCACACTCCGACATACACTGGTATGGCCTAGTTTCATTGACTATAACTGAGCGAGCATCCAAAACACATGTAAATGCAAGAAATTAAAAAAAATGTTTCTCTGCAGTTCTAAATGTCACCAGAGCACCACACCTTGTAAAAAATAGTAATTCAGAAGATTGAAAATGTAATTAGCTAACAAAAACTCAAAATAATAAAACAATGTTGTGGTCCACAATTCAGAGTATTAATGTTGTCTCAAACACAACCAAAACTGGTTAATCCTATCACGCCTAGGTAAAACTAGTTGGAACTACGAAAAACTAGTTTATCCTGAGATCGGGTTTGGCCGGCTACATATATACAGCGTTATACAGTATTTTTTTTCTTTGGTTCACATTTATAGTTTAAACTTCTACAAGAGACATTTTTAATCACCTATGTCTATTGAATTTATTTTCAAATAAAATTATTTTTCTGTTTGAAGAAATCGGGTCATGGCCGAAAAAACGTTGCTGGGAGAACTAGAATGTCCAGTATGCCTCAACTACATGAGAGAAACCATCCATCTATGCATTGCAGGACACAGCATATGTGGCGCCTGCACTACTAAAATAAAAATTTGTCCTATCTGTAAGCTTAAAATAACCGGGCGAAATTACACTCTGGAAAAATTATGTAAACAGGTACGGTTTGCCCCAAAAAAATTCAATTTTCCTTAACCCTTTAACGACTAAAGGCAAGTATGCTTGCCCACAGGTTTTTAATTTTTTTAATTTTTTAGGTAATAGATAGCGTGTATCTGTCAATAGGTAAGTTGTAGAGTAATGTTGGGGCTATAATATTATGTATACACTTGGTCTCTACCTGGTTGCTACCTGTTTGCTACCTGCGCTCTTTGTTTTTAAATCGGACCACGCGTTCTGACTTCGTCGTTAAAGGGTTAAAGTAGGCATTTTTAATGAATAAAAAGTAAATTTATTGTAGACTTAAACGACATACGATACAAAGATATTACAAGATTGTGCTCGAACTTATATGAAAATAGGAATTTTATATGCAAAATCATAGGAATGCTATTTTCCGCTCTCCTGATTATTTTGAAGCAAAATTGCATAGAACTAAAATTGATCAGGGCTAAATATTCTACATATATATTACTTAGTTATAAGGAAAATAATTGTTAAAGCTACTTTACAAAAAAAAAACATATTTGACATTTTGACTAAATTTCTCAGAAAATTTTATTCTTGATAAAAATGTAAGTTTACCTTAAAAACTAAAAGGAGCTAATTAGAATTTAAGGGAGTAGGGAGAAAATAATGAAAATCCTCCTAAGAATTTCCCCTAATTAGGTTTCAAATTTGGTTTCAATTCGTGTCAGACTTTTATATCCTACCTGCACATGGGAAGAGCTATATCGACTCCAATTAGCTCCTATTACGTTTTAGAAAACACTCAAAAACCACAAAAAACTCGTAATAAACCGAATCGAGTTCTTGTTTCTAATTTTTTTTTCTCTTTTTTTTTTTGGTGTCGATAAAACGTTTAAATATACTTACTATACATTTTTTTTAGATAAGTTACCCATGCCGCTTTGAAAATGAAGGCTGCAAAGAACTTACGGGTCCAAACAGCGATCACGAAAAAAAATGTTGGTTTAAACCAGCTGCTTGTCCAAAATCTGACTGTACTTGGAAAGGACAAGAGAGATTAATATGGGATCACTGTCTCCAAAACCACTTAATATCTCTAGAAGGTGCTTCTTATTTTTCATTTGTGTTTAATCAAACTGCAAATGATATATATTTTCTTCGACATCTTTTTTCCGACTACACCTGCCATATATACCATCGTCCAAATGATAAATTCTGCATTCTATATGTTGTCGCAAGGTCAGTTAGACATGTACAAAATACATCATACAATCTCAGTTTTGAGTACATAATTCCAGGAAATAGAAGACTGGCAACTTTTGATAGTACTGTTATAACTGCAGAAAATCATTCAAAATTTACATCGAAATCATCCACGCTTTCTATGAAAAATTTATTGACGGAAACAAATGGTATTATATTTCATTATTCGCAATTAGAGGTTTGGAAAAAAACTGGTTGTTCCTTTAATGTAAAACTCAAGATATTTGATTGAAAATCAAATTTAATTAAGTAATGAATTTTTAAAAAGGCAAGTCAAGTAGTTAGTAAAAATGTCAAGATATTTGACTTTACGAATGCCTAATCGGTCCACGATCGACTATTCTTAAAGCCTTGTATATTTTCATCTGTGATATAAGTTTAAAATTTTCCTATATTTAAATTATTAATGGCCGAAGTTGTCTACTTTCCATGTACTCTCTAACATCTATAATAAAGAGAAAAAAACACGTCTTTAACGAAAGTAAAATTACAACAGTCCCGAATTTATGTCGTCTAACACAATATTTAAAGTTCCATATACAAGACAACAATTTATCATAAAAATGAAACTACGTCGGAAAAATATTTATAGCACCAAAAATCCGTCAAAACTTTGTCTCGATACATAATTCACATATTTCATTTTTATGAAACTTTAGTCTTTTTCTTTTTCAAAATATTTTGTTTTCATATTCATATTTCAACCAAGCATAAAATTCCACCGCAAAATAAAACCGACTGTAAATCTCTATTCAGAAAGCAAAAATCACAGAATTCTCGATTTTTACAATGCTTCTGAAAATAAGTTACTTTTTTCGTATTTCACTTTGCATTTAGTACAGGCATATTAGAATGTTTAAGAGAAGTAATCAAGGTAATATGTATTTTTTGAAAATGAACTATTTCTACAAAACGCATATTTTTTTAATTTTTGATTTTTAAAATCGCGCGCTAATTAGCCGCTTTGGAAATCGATGGCTAAAACGTACGAGTAGTATCTTTAAACATCTGTATTTTTTGTCATGTATCAAATTTTAAATTGAAAATAGAGATGTTCATAAACAAAAGAACGGCCTGAATTGTACTTTCTGTCTTATACTGATATCAATATTTTTAATGTTGAAATGGTCCTGTCGTCCAATTGGCTGCATTTTTTTCTTAAGTCTGGCAATTTTTTCTTCAATTTGTCTGGACTTATATGAACCTAAATGCTTACCGCTCCAAAATTTATTAAATTATCGAGATAGGACAAAAAGTATTGTTTAGATTTTAGAGCATTAAATTTCATATGGAATCCTAGACGGACTTTTTTATTTATATTACTTTATTTTTTAATTTTATTTTATTCTATATATTATATTTTATTCATACTATACCAAGCTTTTGTCTTTACAATATCTGGTCAAAGCCTTTACAGAATTTTGCACACGATCATAAATTCCACTCGTACAAAATGCTGGTCATTCTAAAGCTGAGTAAATATTCCATGAAAAAATGTCAAAATTCTATCCCGAAATTTCTCCAAGTAATGAACGAATAGGAAAAATCCAATAGGAAAAATTATATTCGGTATTTGTATGCTTCTTAATAATTTCTTCTCATACTTTTATGCTGTTCCACTTTTCCAAACTATTTGTTTTTAGAATAAAATGATAAAAAATTATATTTACATTAAAAAAATACCTAACATAGAGTTGCATTTTTTTGTTATAAAAATCATTCATGCTTTTTATTTGTCCATACCTACGTAGCGTGTGTAATCGAAAATCGATTTTTCGATAAAAACATCGACGTTTGTTACTAAAAAGCGTCATTTAACAGGACCGACTTGCAGTGTATAATTACATTTTTGTGAAAAAAAATTTGGTAACGTATTCACGAAGAAATAGTAGTACATTCATGTTATTTGCTATAAAGATTGAGAAAATTTGCTTTTCAATAAAGGGTTGTTTAACTTCGATAGTGAAGAAACACCATTATTTTCGATATTAAGATACTTATGCATTGGAATTTTTATGTTAATCTAATTATTATCTCTTTCAAAAAGTGCAAAAAAATACGTGACGTTCCACAAATAAGTCACTAATAGTGTCAACTTAACTTTTCTTGACACCCAGTATATTTGTTTGTTCTTGAACGACTTAATCGATTTAAACGAACTTTAGTATACATCACCACACAAATTGTTAAAAATTTGCGAAATCGAACCATGCTAATGATTGTATTTATCCACTATAGCATGTTGGCAACTTTCTGGTAAGTCACCATTATAAACGTTTCGCTTAATGGAGCGGCAAGGTAAGAAACACTGTAAAAAGCATACCCGTCCCATGTACAAAAACAGTGTGAAGTATAAGTATGAGTCATTAAATTTTGAGTTTACAGAATAGCTGCTTGATTACAGTTCTGAGCACGGACCTGTGTAGAGGAAAAGGTTCGAGAGGACAGGAGTGAGCGCACAACAATACACAGCAGAAACACGTTTATAAACCGTTAATGAAAACGATTGTGTAACGTTCCATTAAACTGGAAAGTGGAAGGCAGCCTTTTTAAAACTTGAATCAGTTAACGAAAATACATAAAACTTTATTTACCTTGCCTGGATTTCGCAGCTTTTAATGTTACTCTATATTTATTAGTGCCCGTAAACATTGCAATCACTGCAAATATATAAAGAGTTCATCCTAAAGTTTTAAAGTTTGAATTCCATTTGAGAGGTTATTACCTATACCTAATAGCACCGAAAAATTTCTAACATTTTTTTATGTTTCAAGGTCATTACACTATTTTTGAATAAAATGTCTTTGTGTGTGTGTGTATGTTTGTGTAAGTACGTACGTGATAATTTACAAAAAAAAACGATCAAGTGCGAGTCAAACTCCATTCCGTTTTCCGTGAGAACTTCAAAACTTAGGATTGTCGTTTAGATTTTCCTGTAAACTATGGGTGACACCCTATATATGCCCCATTTAAAAAAAATTAGGATCAGTAGTTTCGGAGGTAAAGGAGGGGATGTTCAATTTTCATCTATTTTCTTCAATACCTTTAGAACTGTTTATTTCAAAATTATAAGCAAAAAATATATTTGACACCCTTAATACAAGCCCTTTCATTTGATATGTCACACAGTACAGTTTGCAAAACTTTTATTTTAATTTTCTAATTTGTCTCCTAAAAATGACCCTCATGTTCAAAATTCATTTATTTACGTTATGCGTCCGTGTTTGGGTCACATAAATTCCTGTGTACTAAGTTAATCGGTTCAGTAGATTCGGAGCAAATTGACTGTGACAGACGGACGGACAGACAGACCACACAGGTGATTCTATAAGGGTTTCGTATTCTTCGGGCATACGGAACCTTAATTATACCGACTTCGTTAAGTTGCCAATCGAAGCATATTAACGTCCGTATGATCCAAACCAAATTTTATCAAAATCGATGCAGCCGTTTTTTTTGTTAACAAAAAAACGGCAAAACGAAAATTTTCCACGACTTCGTTAGGGTATCAATCGAAGCGTATTAACGTCAACGTGATCCAAGAGAAATGCTGTCAATAAAGTGTAGGTATTTTACACAAATAAAAAATGTTATAGATTTTGTCAGAGTGCCAATATTAACGTTAATATGATCCGAAAGAAATTTCATCAAAATTGATTTTTTTTGTTTAAACAAAAAGATTGCAAATAAAGCGAGTTTTAGAATTTTATGAAAAATATTGTCGGTTCAATTTGATAAGACAATGCGAAGTTGGCCGTGTGTACCTCAAGGGTCGCACTCGTAGAGCCGTCACTTCACGGATTGTTACGAATCTACTCGAACATTTCAGGTGATCTATATACTCGTATATACACTCCATTCGAGAGAGAACGAATATTCGTACTGTGGCCGTTGTTGACTGATAGACCTCGCGACGAAATCTGTTTGGAGTCAGCGTTGCCAGATTTTTTTCTTGCCAAGTCGGGATTTTCGAACTTTTTGAGTGAAAAAAGCGGGATTCTTTCGTCGAAAACGGGACATTGTAAAAAAAACGTATATAATCAGAAGTTCTTAAATATTTATCTTTTTATTTGAGTTTAAATTACGTTTACGTGACAATAGATAGCAAAAGTAGCTTCCTCAGCACGCTGCACGCACGGTCGAGTTATCCCCGAAAAGCGGGACTGAGCCTGTCCCGCGCGGGACATTTAATTTTGATTTAAAAATCGGGACGTCTGGCAACACTGGTTGGAGTATAAACATGTTAAGATGTGTTCTAAGAAAAGATAGAAAACCTTTTGGACAGAGATCCTGGAACTATAACATTTGAAAAGCAATTCAACTTCAATTTAAATTAAGACTTATGTCCCTTGTCATATTAGAATTTCTACTGGGAATAGAGATTTAAGATCCGCCTAATTATTTTACATTATTTTTTATGACATATCTCCACATTATGCTAAACGAGTTCATTATGCAGACCGGTCTTATTTCTCCGAATGTGGTTATGTAGTCACCATCTAAAACATTATTTAGCTATTCCAAAAACTATATAAAATATCTAAGCAAAAGTTCCGATCTGCTTACAGGAAAGTTAAATTGAACTCGTCTAAACTTAGTTAGTTTAGCTAAACGTGAATCTTACAAATAATATCCGCTTTGATCAAATTTAGGATTAGGTACTTCTAGTCTCTAGAAGCTTACAAATCTTTTTTGTGCGGATTAGTAAGTAACTAAATTTACACATAAACTGAACAAATTTATGGAAAAATAAAATATTTACTAGACGTGTAAGCATGTATAAATGCGTAAAACTGTTCAACTATACTTCTTACAATGTTTCCAAATTTTTATGCAATGCGTTTGAAAGTAATCTATCTATGAGAGAAGTTGAGAGTGCCCATTGAATTTTTAATAAATCGGAAATGTAAATCGGTGCTAGGCCCAGATAACATAGAAATTAGTCGAGATTTTGTCCACGCGTTTCATAATTTTGGGCTTTATTGTGTTCCGCTATGTCATCATAAAATCAGTGCTTTCTTTTGACAATTCGCCAGCTCCGCCCTAATCAATATATATTTTCTTAGCGTTCTGTCCACTGATGTGTTATCCCTATTTTGTTTTTATACCTACTGTTTACATTATTATATAAACAATCGATTCTCAAAGCTTCTTTTAACACGTGTATTGTTTGTGTATGAATCGGGTTCGAATAGTGTTTTATCTATAATCACATATATGTTAAAAAGAAGCCTTCAGAATGGTTTCTTTATAATAATATAAACAGTTAAGTAGGTACTTACAATTTTTTATCAAATATCATGTTTCCATCAAACTGCAATATAGTATACGAGGTAGAGCAAAAAGTTGTTTTGGAAAAATACAATTTTATTTTGCAACATAATTTCCATCGAGAACTATACAGCTTGTCCCACAAGTTTTCAATTTTTTAATCTCGTCGGAAAAAAACAGATTTTGTCTAGTTCTGTAACATAAGTAGTTATTTTACAAAAAAATTTTACACCATAAGCCAAATTTTTAAGGTCGGGAAAAGAACGAAGTCGCACGGAATCAAGTCCGCGAAATATGGTAAATGAATTAATTTGAAGCAACGGTCGATTTGTGGAACGGTGCGTTGTCTTGGTAAAGGAACACATTTTTGTTTACCAATCTTAACCGTCAAATCTAATAACATCACCACTTAATGAGCTATATCACCATCTCACAGGAATTTACCATAGTTATCAAACATTCTACAATTAATAATAATAATACATTTATTTATCAACAGACCAGTAGGTCCAATTACAGATAAAAATAAGTAAAGAAAGTGTATTTCTTTAAATTTATATTTACCGCGCTCCGCGCCGATAATGTAGAGCACATAGAATGGGATGGTGAAAAAGGGTATTAAGTCATGCGTATGAACTTTGAATGGTGCAGATATTTTAATGTTAACAGTTTTAAAAAAGGAATTGATATATTCAATAATAAACTTTAATGTCGTTTCTTTGTTATAGGTACGATTTTTGAAATTACTGTAATATTTTAACTAAATAATAAAATGAAAACTTTGTTATAGTTTACAGAGCAACACAGCGTGGTTTATTTGACTTGTCAATTTTAATAAAAAAATAAAAAACGATAAATAATCTTATAAATATATTACGACAATCTATGATCGTCTGAATTCAATTATACATAATCTCTAAATATAACATAGGAATGTAACTTTTGGTTTCCAGATATTCAAAAAATCTGACAGGGAGACTAGTTACAAAATGAGGCAGCATATGGCAATTCCGCATTATAACGTATATACCTATAAAAAGGTAACGAATCTCCGCGTGTTATCCCTTAAGCTAAGTTAAAGAGAACGGCCGATGTACTCTTGAACAAAATGGCCCCAAGTGTACGACATAATCCACACGTACTATGAAATTAAAATATATACCACCAAAATGTATAGCGATATAAGCCTGTGCACAAAATTCCGGAGCACCAGGTGCCAAAACAAAACTGTACATATAGTCAGGGTTGCAAAAATAATAATCCAAAAATAATGTTTTTTTCTAATGAATGATTTAAATTATTTGGATAATTAATTTCACACAATGGAGTATTTGACATTATAAAAAATAAATGACTAAATTATGTGAATACAAAAATGTATCAATATGTAATCACAAAAACACGCGGTTGATCTATTATTTCAATTTTAAAATTGTTATTTTTGACATGTAAGAAAACGCCATCCGCCATGCTGGTTTAAACAATGACGTCACACGTGTAGTAAACTCACTTCTACACATATAAATTCATAATGTATGCCGGTCTTTCCAGACCGTCTAGATGGGTCCTGCTTGATTTAGGAAGCTGAAATATTTTAATGTCATAATATAGGACACAGGATAGGACCTAACGGAACCACATTTTCGATTTTCTATCCGGGGACTGGAATAGAGAAGGGAGAAATAGCAAAGATCTTTGTTGAAACTATTTTATATTCATTACAGTAAGGTAAGTCAGAGACTACTTTTCGTGTTATAGCACTTAAAAATTGAGAATTGAATGAAGAAAATAGTTTCTGACGATTTAATTAGGTAATTATAAGCATTGATTGATGATTGATGAAGTAAATTTTGCATTACTTAAACGTCTTTGTGCACACTTGAATGAAACTGTTATTCTTATCTGTAATATAAGTTTCCGAATTGTTGTTATTTTTAATCGCAAATAAATAGAATAATTTAGTCGAGGGGTACGATAGAGAGCTATGACAAATTATTAAACATATAAAATATTAAAACAACATATATCCACAAAATTCGAATACTCGCGTTCTTGCTTATACACTACAAGAATGACGTCACAATAGGAAAAGATGGCGGCTTGTGTTTTCGTGTCAACTTGTAGATTTAAAACTTTGAGTGCTATTTTATACTATAAAGTGATTACATTTAAGCGTAATAAAAATTACTTACCACGATATAAATATTTTAAGATAATAAAAATAAAGGTAAACTACCTGATAATCTATATCATCAAAAATACGGGATTATTAATAAAAAAAATAATAATTTGTAGTTGAATATGGGATTAATCACTGAAATATAATCCGCGATGCAAATTTCAGGATTATATTTTTTTTAATAATCCGTAGATTTGAGAATTATTAAAATGAAAATAAAAATTATAATCCTGAAGCAATGCATTATTTGCAACCCTGCATACAGTGTATCCCAGAGTAAAAGCAAACTTGAAATTCCAAATAAGTTAAATTCTACTCCCCAACAATCTTCATGGTCGATCCGGCAGTTTGAGTCACAACTGGCAAATGGATCAGCAGGTAAGAACATAGTTGATTAATCTGTGATACAAGTATAAGAATTTTTGCAATTAAAAGAAAATATTACTAACAAATTAATTTTGTAAATATCAGAACAGTAAACATGGTTCCATATAATTATAATATCAAAATACCTACTGCTGCTACAGAAACTTAAAAAATATTATAATCGATTTTAAGTAAAGAGTAGTTGAGGAAAACCATAAAAAAACTTCTTTTGCGACAGTTAATCGCAAGATTAGAAAGCGAACCTTCTCACTACTATCCCTTTATTTTTGCGCGCGCATACACGTTTGTATTGTCGGTATTCAGTATTTAGAGATGTCACTGTATTACCTACTGGCTATGTACGCGTTATTTTTACCTTTACGGTGAGTGTGATACAGAGCGAGTATAAATTGAAAAAAAAAACTCATTTAAGCAAACAAACTCCAATTATAGAAAATCAATCGCGATATTGTAAAGCCTGTTCTGACACATCATCAAATTTCTATTTACAATGGTTTGGATTTTTTTTTAATAAAAGCGTGCACTACGTCATCTATATTTTCCAATAAAAAAGCTTTATATGCTTACTTGTTATTATACGGTATTTAAGTAATATTATTCCTGAATTTGCACCAAATATTCTTGTCGTTAATAAGCAGCGTACCAATATGTTCCCGACATATAATATTGTCACCAAAAATCAATGTTTTTATACATTTTTGTAAATTTACAGATTAAATACGGAATTTTATCGCGAATACGGTGTATTATATTTTTACTCAACAGTTAAAATTTTACACATATATAACCACAAAATTTATTTCTGGTCATCAAATAATACTACACGATCATACATTTCGCCACTCAAGCTCATAACAAATTGCTTCCAGAATATAAAAATAGTGCCTAAAATTAAGTACTTAATATAAATATTATAATATATATCATATTATTTATATTAAGTATTTAATTTTAGGCACTTCTACCCTAGCACTGACTTAAGTCAAATTGGGTAGGAAATTCCATACAATAAGAGAAAAAATGTGTTATTGTAAATTGACTATGAATATAAAAAGTTCATTATTTATTATTATATAGCTTCTCTTACGAAATATAAACATAAAATAAAATAATATTAATTCCATCTAAATTTATAATATTAATGAATTTTTAAATTTGCTAGGTACTTTAAACTTTTTTATATATGACATCAAATAAATGTACCACATTTCCATTGACAAATAAAATATGCTATACTATGTCAAAATGTTCCTATACAGAGATGCACTAACGAAAATTGGCCAGTGAAAAAATATGAATAATAATACATTTCAAATCTCGAAACGCTGCCTTTTTTAAAAAACGCTTTTTTAAATTCAAAGAAAGCACTTTGAGGCACGTAATCAACAGCAAACGTTTTAGACGATTAACCGTAATTGACACACTATACGTCACGCAGTTTTCTCCTTTTTTTAATTCCCAACTGTATCACAGTTTGTCAGAAAATGATGCTCTGCCACCTCCTAGTGTGATCTCACAAAAATCTTAACAGGAATTTTTGCACTACAACAGATATGACGCCACTGTATTTTTATTGCGCACCTTCAGTACATTCAACTGTTCAGACTGGGTCTTCTTTAAAGTGTAAGCAACTTAAAATTGGCCAAGTCTGAGTACTTAAAAATACTGAAGTTGCGCAATATAAATATGTTGAGAAATAAAGTGGTGCTACATCTGGTTTAATGCAGCTCGGAGCTCATCTGGTATTTCAATTTGGTTAGTGATAGAGTGTTGTGAATTGTGATCACAGAAAATGTTGAATATTAATAAAAAAATAAGTGGCACTCTGAGGACACTTTCCAATCAATGAGCTAAATTTTAATCATAATTTTTTTTGTAAAATACTTCATCGCCATTTCTCAATTCATTTAATAAGTTATTTGCTACTTTTTTAATGGTTTTGACACAAATAACTAGCTCCCAAGCCAGCCGTTTTTCAAGATCAACATAAGCTGGAAATTCCGTCGATTAATCAAAGTTGCAGCTTGATTTGCGCAATAAAAAGTGGAGCCTTGTGTGTTTTGCAGCAAAAGTAGTTGCGCAATGCATTTATAAAGTCACTTAAGACTTCTTTTTGGATGAGTGTAAACTCAACATACAAATTTCGAGTTGCGCTATAAATAGTTTCGCCACAGAAGTGTACAAATGTTACAGTTGATAACATTTCTGTGGCTTCTATCCCTCCTCTAATTTGCGTGTGACATAAGAATGACTCCTGGTTAGTCAATATTTAAATAGAATATAAATTTAGAATTTACATAGAGAAGTTTTTACGCGAAACAGTATAATAAGCTATTTGAGGACACAGAAAAAATTAAAAATATTCGACATAAGCGATATTTGCCTTTTGGTTACCGATGGATATTTTTTGTCAGTTGTTAATTGTAAAAAAAAAGTAATAACTTGAGTCCGCCACTGCCTAAGCTTACTAATAAGCACGTATAGAGTTGCTTTATGGCGCAGTTGTGTTCCGACCGACATATTAAAAATATACAAACGCCAGCAAAATATTATGAAAATATAATAGGTATGTTCCCAGGCGTATAAATGCTTAACAAGTGGAAGAGATGCGTTACGACAAGGCTGGTATCATTTCTACCAACATGACACCACTGTAGATTATATAACCCCATTTCTCTAAATAGAGACGTTATCCAACTCTGGACAATCTCTTGGTAATTTAAACATACTAGGGATAGCAATGTTAAACTAAAATCAGCTCGGTAAAAATTATTGGAAAATTCTCCACCGTTTATTTAAACATATTTTTTGAAGTAAACTTTCTTTCGGCACGGTAGAGTAAAATTGATTCTTTATATTGAAAATGTAACGAACATGTTGCAATAAACGTATATCATATACTATAAAAACCGGTCTTATAATATTATCTAGGATGATCTGAGGTAGAATAACTGTCTCGTAACTTGAAGGTCATGGGTTCTATCCCGGCGGTCGGTGAAAATTATTATTATTATTTGAAATTATGCCAGTTTCACTTCTGTAGTGTGTTGTGCAAAATATAAAAACTCTTTTTTTAATAATTGTTCATTTAATTCCTATTTCTTTATTTGTTTATTCTCTACAACAATTTTAAAAATAAGGCATATTATATGAGCATGTTATTTTTTTTATTTAATGCGAAAAATAAAGTTGTGCTTCGACTGTTAAGGTCGTTAGCACTATTGTTGTAAGACACTTATATGACATTTTGTTCATAAAAAATAATAATTTCCCATTTAATTAAAATCAATAATATTTTTCACCACATGTAACACATCAAGTTTAAAGTAGACGTTAATATCATCAACAAACGTCATACACTATATAGACTAAAATTAATAACTGTTCATCCTTTAAGTCTAACCCAATCTTGACCTAATTTTTCCAGTCCACTGAGCTACTACGATTCATTAAACGTATTACAAATTAGTAGGGATGAGCGAATAGTAGAATTTTCCAATTTCTAGGCAAACTGAGAAACTTAATAAGTAATCGACTAAACGGGAAAAACTTTATATGTTGAAAGAAGTTTTTGACGTTTGCAGAATATAAACTTTTTTCTCCTTGCAATCCCTGACTCCTCATTAAAATAATAATGAAGTATTTATCAAACATTCGATTTGAAAATTCCAAAACTCACAAAGAAGGTTTCTAAAACTTTCCTCCTTGTATCATTCAACAACATTCAAAACAGTTTAACTCAACCATCGTATTGCACTTATTAATTCATAGTAATGATTATGTATATTTTTCGAACAATTTACCACCATTCGACCAGCTTAAAGCCCTTAAGATAAAAATAATTATTTTGAAACATTGGCCACTAGTGTAACATTGGTAAAGCCTATTTCTTGATCCTCAACCAAACCTTCCTTCACCATTGCACTTCTTACTACTCAACTTTATTAAAAACAGAGTATAGATATGAGATTCTGGATAATCGATATGCAACTATATGCAAGCACGTGACGTGTTCTGTATTTTGAGTACTGTTATAGTGAACAAACGATATTAATATGTTCAGCGCGTGAGCATCAAAGCAGAAAGTGTGCGATCCTGGTTGTAGTGACGGGTCACACGTTTACATACGGGAAACAATGAGCCCGTTGCCGTTAGCGTAGTGTTTTGTCATATCGAATTACGCTACCAGCGCAACGTTTTGATTAAATACGGGCCATTTCTTAAAAGGATTGTGACGCATTTGCAACACGACAGATCAAAAAACTAATAATCACTAGACACTTGATTTAAAAATTGCCAGATTTTGAAAAAAAAATCATACTTTAATTTTTCTCCATTTTACCTAATTAAAATGAAACATTAGAATAAATCAACATAACAATGACTGCAAGAATCACAATATGCTAAAAGCTAACAAAACAGCATTAGCTAACCATCATTTTGATACTGGTCATAAATTCGCCTTTGATAAGACAGAAATTTTGGATTATGAACATAATTATCTAAAAAGAAACATTAGTGAAATGGTGTTTATCAAGTTAAATAATACAGTTAATCTAAGATCTGTTACACAGAATTTAAGCTTGTCATATAATAATATGCTAGAAAAATATAAAAGAGTTTAAAACAAAAAACAATTGTTCAAATGAGGAGTAACCACATAAATGAAGTCACATGACTTTGTTTACTAACAGTCAATAAAATAAATTAATTTGAACCGTAAAAATATTTTTTTAAAAAAACGGTTTTATTATAAAAGTTTTTATATGAACAATGGTTTAACTAAAATTTATATCTACATGTTAACTTTTATATCTACTTGAACAAAACATTTAATGGTGTGTATAATTAATATCTGATTTTTTATATTTCAATTGTAAATTTACAAATTGTATTTTATATTTAAATTACAGTTATACGCTTTAAAAAGTCCCAATAAAGGGACGAAACGTCGCAATATATAACAAATAAGTGTTCACTTAAAGAAGTCCTTTTTCCAAACAAATAAATTTTAAAATAAAGTTTTAACAAATATGTATAAGTAATTCACTCACACCCTTATCACTAAATCTTATGAGTTCCTTTTGTGACGTAAGCATCCACTACGAAGAGATTTTTCGAAATTCAGCGTCAAGGGAATTAAAGCGGGAAGTCGTTTTTTTTTAACTCAACGCCTGCGGATACACAGCTGAAGTCAGAAACTTGAAATTTGGACAGTAGGTTCCTATTGGGACATGAGCACCTACTAACGAGGAACTTTTCTAAATTCAATCACTAAGTAAGTGGACACATAGATTTTTAAGAAAAATGTTCATAACTCACAAATCGTTAAAGTGAAAGGTACTGAACTTAATACATCAACTAAGGGTCTTTTTTTGACTAATTAACGTCCAGTCAAATCGGATTGCTCGTAATTTTTTCTTTGATTGTTATTATACAATGGCAAACTTAGTAATCCGTACATTATATACTTTTGGTATTGTTAAATTTAGCCCAATTGAGTATTTGAATTAAAAAAAAAAATTTTTTTTCTATTTTTTAAATAATATATCGTAAATAATATTGAAGAACGAAAAGAAAAAAAAAATTAAGCCATAGGTAATTAATAACAAATTAATTAAAATGCATAAAACTTCATAAGATATAACGTGATTACAAAACGTACCAGGAATGTTTGTGACATCAAAATGATAAAAGTTGTGTATTTGTGTATGGCTTTATAATACATACTATCAAAGTAACCATGGCAACCAGGACCATAAAAACATTTTGACGTCACAGAGGTTTTTGGCGCGTTATCGGATCTTAGCTTAAACATTATTTTTAAAACAAATATAACTCTTTCATTATGAAATTAAACAAAATAATAAAAGTAGTTTCGCTATAAGACTTGTATGTGATCTTTCCATTTATGTAAAAAAAAATAATTCAAAAACCCAATTTCTTTAAAATATATATATATATATATATATATATATATATATATATATATATACATATATATATATAATTAAAAGGACAAAAAAATGTTACCAATTTTGGTGCACAAATACTAAGGCAGTAAACAGTATTTTTTTTTATTTTCTTCAATTGTGGATGTGCACTTTTCGTTTTGCCAACTATTATCTTCTACGTCCTTAGGGTTGCCACCTCTCTCGATATTTAATCGGGAGACTCCCGAAATCGTATTATTTTTCCCGACTCCCGATTTTAATTTTAAACTCCCGACTTTTGTAAAATGTTAATTTATAAAAAATTTTGGCCTAAAATAAATTAATTATTTAATTTTTGAGCATTGATTTAGTTATTATTCATTTATAACTATAAATTGTTTACTTAAACACATACACAAATTCACAAATTCGTATGCACAAACGAGGATAAGTATATTTCCCGATTTCGTGAACAAGGATAAGCATATCTCTCAACTTCGTGATACTTTGAGGTGGCAGCCCTGTCCTTCTAAAAAAGTCCACGTATTTCCGAGGACTTCTACGTGACTCCATATCTAATATTTTTTAAAAAATTTAACAAAAAATGACAACGGATGAAAAATCAGAAAACGTTTCACATACCTCAATTTTATGCTGTATTCTAGACAACGCAAGTTCCAGAAAATACTTTTTGAATGTAAACAACAAGATTATTTGTTTGTTCTGTTATACGATATGTCTGCTGTCTCCGTCTGTTGCAAAGAATTATATTCTAGTATTCAAACATGGTAGTCAACAGTTTTATAGTTTGAAAAATAACGGCTGTATATAAAAAAGAGTTACACGGATGTTTACCTTCTTTGTAATGAAGCTTCACACAAATACAATAAGCTGTAAAAGATGTTTTAAAAAGCTGACTGTGCAACTGCTTATCAAATACATTTTTACATTTAGAGAGATTATCTTCGAGCTGTAGAAATATATGTAAAATTTAATATTCCAAATTAAGTTTTACTACCATGCTATCAACCAATATTAAAAAAAATGTAATGTCAAAAATGTAAATAGCAATCAATTGAGAATATTTTTATCACATAAACTTAAAATAAACATTTATAGTTTCAATAAAATTCTAAAAATACGCTTATATCAACTCACTAAAAGTAGAAAATATATGTCTATCTCTTTGCACACTCACTGTACCTATGTTTAATTTGAGTGCCCCACGTTTTTAAACGTTATAATAGCAACATTTTCTACATTTAGTGCGTTGATATATTTTTAAATTTTCTAAAAGTATACATTTCATTTTTTAACTTTTTTAAGTCCTGAAGTCCAGTTAGTGACGACACGTTTTCCCACCATCAAACCCGTCACTTCCACCATAAGGTTTTTCCATTTCTGAACTCGTTATATAAATAAATATCAGAATATTGTATTGTCACCAAAATCACACAGTACCGCAAAGTTTTACGTCAATTGAATATTTTGAAGATGATGAAAATCGAGTTGTAAGATTTTTTTACATACAACCTACGCACAAATCAAGCTATTATAAGCGTGTTAAAATAGCGTCCGCATGTAGAGTAATTTAAGGGTTACTTTGTTATATAATTGAAACAAAGTAGTCTCTGTGTATCTCTGATGAGTTATTGATAACACATCCAGCGCGAAACTGCAAGTTTCGGGTTTGAGTCCTGAAAGTGACGTATGCTGAAAGTAATCGTAATTTTTACTATTTATGTTGTTCCATTCCGCAATCTTTAACCTACATAAACTATCTGTAAAATTTATTTTTCCCTTACTTATAATATTGTACACATTTTGTATCAATTTATACTGAAATCCTACCAAAAATAATGCATCGTTTTCTCATTATAATCACCTGTATAACAGTATAATAAACATTCAGCCCACGTGAATACGGCAGATAGTGACACCAAATTAGTCGTAACGAACTGTGTATAGTAAATTCAGGTGTCAAACTGATTTGTAGATACTGTTTCGTTGGAGTACACACGTGGTGGGAGTGATGGGTCATTTACTATAAATTACATCAAGTGTCATCCTTACAGGAATTATTATATTATGTTGATTCAGCTTTCTGACGGCCCTATAATTTTTGTTAATAGTTTTTGTAGGCCATACCGCGATGTGTATAACAATTTTTACATAATTTTTTTTTAGAATTTAAAATACCGTCGACTTTCACAAAAAATGAAGCGTCTATGATGAGGACAGCATTAGGGATTTGTACTAGATTAGAGTAGTTTCGGACATGCATATTTTCAGTAACCATATCCCCTGTTGGAGATGTTTGCTATCTTTCCTTACGACACATATTAAGACGTTCATACTTTGGCATATTGCCCAATTTCATCATGAG
Organism: Venustoraphidia nigricollis; assembly: GCA_034508555.1. Lineage (NCBI taxonomy): Eukaryota > Metazoa > Arthropoda > Insecta > Raphidioptera > Raphidiidae > Venustoraphidia > Venustoraphidia nigricollis. The sequence continues at coordinate 13,933,149 of JAVRKA010000003.1, read as the reverse complement.
ATCGGTCGGCATTCATTAAGTTTAACAACAGCTAAAATGTGAATATCTGCTCATTCCCGAGCTTGAGTGCATATTATGCACTATATCAAGCGTCTGGCATGCTCAGGTATGGTCGGCAGTTTACACAACGAAGCATATTTTTGTTCGTTTAGAATTGTGGAATTAGATCATTCTGCAATCCGCGGATACTCAATACTCATAATATCATTTCTGTCCTTTAACGCAAAAGTGTCAGTAAAACAGTGGAAACAGATCGTTCCTTGGACATGTGAGATATATTTGTCGGAAACATGTTCGTTCAACAAAGGAAACGTTCCATGTTGGTTTTGCCTAATGTGTACATTCTTTTTTTTAAATACTTAGAATTTTTAAATTGAGGAACTGTTTTCAAATGTGGGCGTAATGTTTAAATGTAAGTCAAGTGTTTAACAAATTTTCATGTGAGAAAAAACCTGAGTGAATATTTGTCTTGTATGCGTACCACGCTGACTTTTTATTAACCGACCTTTTTAAATTAGATCCGAGAATTACAAAATTATAGACGTGCTGTTTAATATTATCTTACTTTTAATAAATCGCAGTATTTTCTAGAGTCTTGTTCGTAACCGAAATCGATTTTTATTGGAAGATTTTTCCAGCTAGGACCTGTTATTATTCTATTACATAACTGGAAATGTATTTTAAGGGATGCATTAATGGGTTAACATTGTTTTAGTTCGAAAACGAATTTCAGTTTACATACATTTATATACTGTAACAGATACCTATACTATTTTGTCGGTAGAGGTATGCACTGCGAAGATTGCTTTTCATATTAACATGAAGTAAAATTAGAGTATTTATAAACAATCGTTTCATTATATAGGGTGTCCATTATTTAATTGGTATCCGCAATATAATACATATATTTTTAGTGTATTTGCCATATGGCAACATACACTATTGGCGTCGGTCGGATGGCGGGACCTAGGGGTCGGACCAAAATTTCTCGACGTTTCATAACCTTCTAAGCACTTTGGCACCATTTTTAAAAATGTTTATATATATATGTATATATATATATATATATATATACCTATATTTATATATATACGTATATATATATGTGTGCGGGCAATAACTTTCGAAAGAGTTAATTGATTTTAACGAAATTTGGCCCACGTGTTGAAATCCATCACCGCAAGAAGCCTATTTAAAATGGGCGTAATCGGGGCATTTTAAGGGTACTTTTTAGGGGTTGAAAAAAGTTTTTGGGCCCCAAAATACCGAAAAAATTCTCAGAATCGTTTCAAAATTGACATTTAACCCTTTAGTAGTAATTAAAAAGTGTCCCTAAAATTTTAATAAAATCGGCCCGACAGGACCGGACTTACAAATTTTTTGAAAACACTAATTTGCAGATAGTGAGTTATTTATTGAAGGGTGTCTTTAATTCGGTGTAGACGTTAGATTGATAATAATATTACAATAAAGAAAAAAAATGTTATTTTAAGGGGTGTATTAAGGGGTTAAATTTTTTATTTTGCCCAAAAACAAACTTAATTTCACATAATAAAAGTATAAAACCACACTACCCTATACAAACAAATACACTATATTGTCGGCAGGGTTTTGGCACTGCGACCCGGGTTTTTTTTTAAATTTTTTCACGCGAAATTGGACAATTCAATTTTAATATAGTTAAGCTAAATTAAAAAATTTACGACGTTTCGTTAAATCTTTTTAACTTCTTCGGGCATATTATTATTGCCAGTGTGAATCAAAGTTACTTTAAAAATGTTGAATCATTGGCGTTGCTTCATTTACGTAATAAGACGTTTATGACCTGAAGTGTCGAATAGGTATATCTACGTGTTTATTATCTGAATACAATGTCCTTTGAATTTAAGTGGTAATATTTCTGTATTAACTACTCAATTTTGAAGTCGTCATTCAAACATAAGAAGCAAACTTGATTGATCTAAAATAGATTTGCAAGTTTCGGTGAAGTGCTAGGAGCTACATAAAGTTTGTGTGAATAATTGCAGGTGTTGCAAGTTCAAACAATATAAAGTTATACGCGGAAACAGTGCAAATAAGCGGACCATGGAAATTCGCTCAAAGCTATTGTACATTTAGAAATTGACTTAAAGTGTCCTTTAGAAATGACTTTTTGGAATCAAGCTAACGTGAGTCACAACAGCGTTACCTGATCAGATATATTTATTCACAAATTTCGTTTCAACAAGCTATATACCTATATATTAAACAACAATAATTAAATACTGTAACTAACTGAAGAGTTCTATACTTTAGAATAAAATAGAATACCATGTTTTATTTGTTAACTAGTATACATATTAAACAGTTTACAAAATCGTCAAAAGAAAAAAAAATTAACTAACTAATTAGTAAAAATTATTTGAAATGGTATAAAGGCTGATCTAATAGCTTAAACTAATTCCTTTTAAATATAGATTCAATAATACCAGGACTAATAGTATATGTTTATTACGGTGCAGTTTGCTACAACTGTTAAGAAATACCCGAATGATGCAAAAAACAGTAATAAATATGCTTTAACTAACAAAGATGAATTGTTTGAATATGCCACTGTTGAGTAATTTATAACTTATCCACCGCGACAGTGGTAGATTGGGGTTTGAGACTCGGCGGTGAATGTTTCAAAAACATTTTTTTTTCTAATATACTATTGTAACAAAGGGTTTTTTGTTAACAATTGCAGCAAACTATAGTTATCTTACTGTTAATACCAGGATTTGTATTTTTCTTTATTTACTGTAACTTTGAGAACAAAACGAAAAGGAAAGGAAAGCACCAATAAACAATTAAGTTTTCAGTCACTCGAAGATTATTAATTATATTCTCGGACCATGAAAATTTTTAGAGTACCCTAAATATCTTCGAGTAGTTTAAAAAATCTCCAAGAAATCTAAGCTTATCAAAATTACTCTTCCTTAGCACACCTTACAGATTTCTATATAGCGACATCCAAACGAATTCCTGTAGCAATAATATAAGTTTTGATTTCTGTTAAATAATTTTCGTAAATAGCCAATACTTCTTTTAATAAACCATTTCCGACAAATTTTCCTATCGGCAAAAAGTGCATTTGTTTCCTTTTTTTTCAAACTAGTCGGGAGTTACTTGGGGAAAGCCCAAAACTTAGTAACACTCGGTTATTAGAGTAAGCATCATGTACAAATGGAACCACACATATAGTAAGTCGTGGTACTGCATAAGAAGAAACAGTGCACCAGTTCTCGAGCTGATGTTGAATGCTTACACAAACACATGACAGTACGCTAGGAAGTAAATCCAACAGAAAACTGGTAAACTATGTCACCGTAAATAGTATGCACATTGTGCAGTATTATATTCTTAAAAAGCTTAGTATTTATTGATTTTACTTCCAATGAATGCAAATCTTACAACTACAAGCTACAGACTGTTCTACGACTTTGTGATAATTATAGGATCTTATTTTCAAGTGATTTTGAATTAAGAATGTCGTATGTAAGAATGTCTCCGTAACAGCACACAATAATCTAGCAAGCAAATTATTCTAACTTCTAGCTTCAGGATTCATACAAGCCACATCGAACAAAATTCATTCACCGAGTTACATCAGGCCAGTGTCTGTCTGTGATTTTCGAATATTGAGCTTTTAAATACTTTTTCCGTTGGCATGCTCGATTACTAAACCAAATGTAATGTTAAAAATGTTTGTCTGTTCGTCTATATGACGGATTCAACTCAAAAACTACTGAAGCTTTTGCTATGGAATTTATGCACGTTCTGATGATATGCTGATGACCAAGAATTTCGGTATTGAACTCCCTAGAGCTGTGAGCGCGTTTCATTGATGCCTTATCCATTTTAGGTTATCAAGGTTTCGTTCATATTTCCCCGTCGTTAAATCATTTCCCCTTTAACGTTACATAAGATTTCAAGCAGGTACGTCGCTAAAGAAGTTTCACTTAAAAAAAATGCAGGTAATCCCTGGAACTTGTAAAACGGAAACTGCCTGTAGCACAAACGTCAAGAATACACATTTTGTACAGACTGCATTACACGATTATAACACATGTGCATTAAATATGCATTGGTGTTGTATTTAACGAAAACTTATTACTCAGTTAGGTAATATAGTAGGCGTAGGCGGTCCGCGTCGCACGTGCACAATGTACTATATATTAGGTAAGTTTACAGTTGCAATGCCGGCGGAAGCCATTAACTTTAATGGAATTTGAACATATTTTAAGCAACGCCGAATACTAAATGCGAAACTGGTAGCAAATCCATTACATCATTAAAATATCTGTGATCACAAAGCAACTGGTTTATATCAAATTGCAGTGTCTAATATGAATTGAGATATATATAGTTTCTTCCAGAAACTTACTTAGTAGACATGCTTTTCATTATCTCATAGTTGTTTCATATAGGAATCTGTGGTCATTGTTTGATTTTAAAGGACCGAAACATAGTTTCACATTTTTAATTTCCCAATATTGTCATCAAGAAGAATTGTAAATTATAGACCCTCAACAGCTAAGGTCATCAGCGTCTATTACTGCCATTAAAATGTTTTACTTGCAGCAAACTATATGACTTCATACTATGCCGAAAGTACGTACTTTCTGATTCGGTTTTAAAGCCGAAAGTACAACATTTATGCACTCAGATGGAATTACTCGCATATCGTCTGTATAGGCGCACTGATACGTGAGAGTGGCGTTTGTCAGGTCACATGTTCGTCAATAGGTAGCCATCTGCTGTTATTACATGAACATTATTAAATCCATGTGTCATTGCGTACAACCTCAACATTGCCCTCTTGAAAATAATTAGACTTTTTATATATTGGTGAAAGTGCGTAGGTACTTTCGGCATGGTATGAAGAAAAATAATATACACCACATATTATGATGCCCTCGACTTCGCCTCGGGCATTATGTGACGCAGTGCAGGAAAATCAACTTTCGACTCTCAAATTAAACGAAAGGCTTGCGCCACAATCACCTTTAGGTTTAAATGAACTCAGTTTTTTATCTTTTTAATGGGATTTTTTCAAAGAAGTTCAATTATTTTTATACCTAATTTTACTAAACGATTCTGAGTTTTTTTTAAAGATGCGTCTTATTTGAAAGGACTCTACAAAAGAAAATTTTCTTTCATCGGTTGTACCTACTATAAAATATGCTTATCAAAGGAATTATTTAAATATACGAACTCTTTATAAGCTATGCTTACACACATTGTGAGTACTTCTAAAAAAATGGCCTAAAGTAAAAAAAAACGAAATCGATAACACATCATATCAGTTTCGAGATGGTGCAACTTGCAAAATTTGATGATAAAAAGCGATTTTATTATTTTATTAATTACATTTAATACTATAATTTGAACTGTACACGTTTAGAATTCTTGTATAATTTTAATTGAAATGTTCTGAACCACCAGTCTTTTTGCTTTGTCAGTAATTTACTAATGAATTAAATTAAATTACCTGAAAGGTTAAAACCTTTCAGACAATATGAATATTTAAAAATGAGAAGTTTCTGGAAATACATGAAATAAACGAACAATCAACTAAACGCTTCTTTCAGACAGAGTTAATATAGCGTTATTACTGACAAAGATACTTGAAAGTTTTTTTTGTGTTATTTTAGTTTCACTTAAAAAAGTAAACAATTAGATTCAAGTATGAGCACACATATCAGAGCTCCGTATTGTTCCGTGCCCTTGCTCACAACATTAATGTCTATAATGTACATCGACGATGAGGGTTCCACGCTACATTTAAATACTACACCAAGGGTGGGGAACCTTTTGAGATTACATGTATGTTCCCGGACTCAACGAAGACAACATTCAATTTTTTATATATCTAATATTATACCTATATTCGCGGAAGAGAGAAGGAAATTGGCAATAAATTGACAACTACAATTCTAATTTGGTTGGTTTTATCGACATTAGCCGTCCGGTCAACGACCGGGTACCCGGGTACCCATTTCAATTTCCAAGGTAGAATTTATTAACTTCTCCTCAAAAAAAATTTATGACCGCTTGAATCTCCAAAATTGAAGTAATTTGACACCCATTTTTTGCCAAATTTTGTTGATAATCAATCATCCAATAACAGTTATTAACTATAAAACTTGATACCCCCTCTGTTCAATGACCGGGTACCCGGGTACTCACTAAAGCCATTATGTGTGAAAGTCGGGTTTTTATTTATTTTAGTAATCATTTTTTTTCATTTTTTTATTATTTATTTATTTATTTAAAACACAGAAAATAAGTGAAAATTCTAATGAGCTGGGAGCTTATGAGTTTAAAAAAAAATTATTTGATTTCTGAAATTTTTTGGTTGTGGCTCTTTCAGTCTTTTCTATTTTAATTTACAAAATATATATCACAGCATCCCCACCCACTGCACTACACTTTCAAAAAAATATTCTTCCTCTGATTCTGATTTTCAGTCACCAACTTTTTAAGCAATATTTACCTTACAAATCACAAATATTCTTCAGAATAACAAGCTTTGTAAATAATTTCAAATTTTCATTTACAATGTGTAAATGCTGCCTGCCATTTCACTTATCTTTCCCTTATTAACTGATTATCAACTTCTGAAATTTTTCAAAATAATTATACTTTAAGTAATGTATGTAAAACAAAAATCGTTCTTTTACCAATAATTTTTATAATTAAAATTAACACTATTTACAAAGCAATCCCCATTTCCAAAATACAAAAAAATAGGGGAGCATTGTTTTAGCGAGTATATTGTTAGGTAAAGGTGACAGTATTTTTCTATTTTCTACCTAAACAGCTAGCAGTGAAAAAAATTGCCAAATTGCAAAAAAATCTCATAGTCGGCAACACTGAACTTAAATACTACAAAAAAAAATATTTTAAATTTGACCATTAAAACAGCTGTTCGTATTTTTATTTTTACAAAATATTGCGCGATATAAATTATTGACAGATACAGTTCACTATGTGCAGCTGTATCACGTTAACACACCAGACGCGACGGCGGAACAGGTTATAAATAAGTACAGATCGTTGAGTTCAATAAAAAGATCAATTTATAAAGCACATAATGTCACTAACACAGGTACTTAGATTTTTGTTTCTCTAAAACTTGTTTTAAACAGACACAATGTAGCCCAAGTAAAATAGATATCTAACTCAAAAAAATATATATTGCTTTTGGCACAAATGTTGTATAAATGTATAGTATCCTAGTAGCTATCACTCAAAAGTCATTGCAAAAAACCACCCCCCCGCGTGATCAAGATGTAAATATTTAGGTTTTAATTAGATGTTTACTCTATTGTACCTGCATGGGATAGTTTGGTTGGTGAGTTGAAGAAGGGGCAAAAATTAAAGCAAAAATTTCAAATTGAGAAAATAGGACACCGCCAGCACCTCAAGGGGGCGACTTTTGAGGGGTTGCTTTAGAGTCTAGACTCTAGAGTATAAAAAACATTTGTGTCAAAAAAAAAACAATGTTTTTTGTCGGGTTTATATTGTAATTTGCTTATAGATAGATTGCAAATAGTAGACGCTCAGCAGCTGAGGTCATCAGCATCTATAATTAATGTATTAGATAATTAATCTGCCAGCCAGCATAAACCAACCGACTGGTAACGACCACAGTTCTCTGGAAGTGCTAATTCCTCTTAAACATTGGAATTCTAACTACATTCTTTATGTTTCCCCTGCCGGGGAAATTAGCTTATAATATCTGAACTAATGCTAATGTTGTGGCTGTACATAAAATTCACGTAGCTTTCGTAGAAATTTATTCACTAAATTGTGCTAGGTTCGAATATCTACATTGTATACTTTTTGGTGCGTTGCATTTAGAAGCTGTCAGCAGAAAGTCCCCCTGAGAAATGCAGTTTGTGTGCAAGCGGAACTTATCGTATGTACCGGTCTTACATTGATGACAGGAGGTCGTAACTTAGACATCAAACTTCACTACCGGTGTACAGTAAGCTGGGTTTATACGTCAGATTGACGCCTTGCATCAACATGAAGGTTTGATACGTCTCACCTGGTTTGGTATATAGTGCATAGCATACAATTTGCAATACTTTTGCTGCTATGTTTCTTAGCGCAGGCTTTGAGACAGACAGTAAACTGCAAAATTATAAGCGAGCGAGCGACATGTGAGATGTCAATGTCTTATTTAATAAACAAAAAATGTATAATTTAATAATTTTGTGTTTTTTCATTTCTACTTTAATAAATAAAACATTTAAAATTTAATTATTTTTGATTTTTTTACATTTCTTATTTAATAAATAAAAAATCTAAATTTTGATAATTACGTTTTTTTTAATATTTATTTTTATATAAATAGTTCATAATTTAATAGATTTGTTATTTTCCTGAGTGTATTACATAAATTTTAAATACGAATATAAAATGCGTAAGGATCCTGAATTCTATCCACGATTTTTTTTATAATCTATTGTTACGAGAACATCTCGTTATAATGAAGATAACTAATTTCTTTTGTTGTTTATTTATAAAATAAAAAACTAGGTACACTTATTAATTTACTAAATTTGAGTAGATCTCATGATGAATACTATATTAACAACATATTCAAACGTAACACAATATTTAATCGCTCAGACTGAACTGTGCTCTACTGTACCATATTTGCCTGAGTGTTTCCCATTTTATTACAAGCTTTTATTTAAATTGCTTTTCTGTCTGTCAGGAACAAATTTTTCGATGGAGTTTTCGACTACTTCCCGATATCCGATCATACTGTAATTTTGCACACACCTTTGGTTCTGAAGACAATACAATATAGTATATTGAATATTATAGTAGATCCAATATGACCGCCACCACAAAATAAAAAAAAAGTACTTTTGACAGCACAAATTGAGTTGTGTGGCCAAGTGGAAAGCATCCACTGTGACGCGTATTCTGTTCGACTTTATTAGTCCGGCTTGTGTTGGTTTATAGATTTGCACCGAAAGACGTTTATCTATTCACTTCCATGCGTTTCTGGAGTGCTCTACCTGGGTTCAGTAACTTCTACCCGACAGGTATTACACAATCGTTGGAACATACTGGGTAAGAATATAGTAGGTACCTACTTTTATGTACATATCTGCATCCACTATGTAGTACCAGTAAATATTATTACACTGCAGTGTGGGGAATACAAACAAATGCCATTCTTGTTGTGCATATGTCGAATAAAATATAAACAACACCTAGTTTGTGGAGTTTCATCAAGTCACGAGACAGCTGCACTAAATTACATATTCTACTATCTTCACTACAGCACTTCAAATCCTATTATTTAGACCAAGCCTGTGTTATCAACGCATATACAAACTGTTCATTGTATTAGAGAATACAGCGTGATCCATCAACTACTGATTATAAGTGTGAATAAGTTGATTTGTCATAAAAAATACGATCGCAAGGAACTTTAAAACTATAACCGAATTTCTAGTAATTGTATTCAAATTATACACAAGAGTTTAAAAATAACATGCTTTCACTCTTTTTGTAAATAATGGTTATGTTCGCTGGTCTCTTTCCATCGAAATGGTAGGAGCGCATGCGCAGTCGTTACAAATAAACTGTACAAGTGCGCGAACATAATTTTAAATACAATTTTTAAAAAAGAAGAAACTGACGAACTTACCCAATATCTTCTAGTCAAATTCATTACTAACAAACAGCATATAAAATTACGCCGAATACATTAGACTATACTAATCATTACGCGGACTTAATATGTGTCGTATATGGCAAATACACAAACAACCAGTCTATCTGAATGTAGATATATTATAATCATCATACTGGATCTGTTAGCGACGAAATATGATCGCAAGCTTAATGGAGAATTTTTGGCAACTTTTTGTGTTTCTGTACCAAAAATGGTCAGTCATAGACATTTTTTAAAAAATTAGTTTGCACATTGAGATATGTATGCACTATTCTATGTAATGCTTAAAAACGATTTAGGTGCAAAAAAACAAACTGTTCTATGATTTTTTGAACACTACGTACAATAGTTATCTGTATAAACGTCATATAATTTTCGAAGTAATGATTTTAAAATCTGTAAAATGTTTGTCGTACAAAGTTTTAACAGCTAAATACAATGAACATTGTATATGAGAGTTCAACAATGGAGGTTGTTGTTAAAACTCTCAAGTCAAAGGATACACAAATGAAAGTTCTCAGATGCGGGAATGATAACCGTTCTCTTAGGCTAAACCTGTATTGAATTAAGCAAAGTTTATAAAAGCTAGACGCACAAAGTACAGACGACAAATAACCGGCAAAACTGACGCAAAGGAAATAATCAAAACTTGTCAACAATCTGTCAACAAAATTATACGAATCAATATATAATATACTGGTACATGTCCGTCACGTAAAAGGTACATACCATGTTTCGATATATTCTTTTCCTATTACCGATTTTAAATACAAACGGAAAGCTTTTATATTTGACACATTACTAAACATCAGGAAAAATATTATCTGCTCTTCATGCAAAGTCTTCAACCTTCAACTTTATGAAATGATTTCTAGTTTTTCTTGTGTGATGCAAGAAGAGCCAAGCAAATATAATTTCGATTTTTTACACAAATTAAATGCGTTTAGTTGTAACTAACGTAGCTTTTTAGGAATGACCTTAGCATATGCATTTACTCTATCTGTACGATAGATCGTAAATATTAATAACCACGACGTCCAATTTTTAAATATTCATTTTTAAGGGGTGCAGAACATATTGTTTTTCATGCTTATAGATCGATTAAATTAAATCTTGTAGCAAAAATCTGCGGGGGATGGTCAAAATTAACATGCCTTAATAAAGAGGATACTTGGTATTTGGAAATGGTATCAGGTCGGATTAATTTGATCCGAATTGAACTTTAAGATAGTCAATTACAGAGAAAAATCACAGAGAAAAATTTCAAGTTATATATACATATAATATACTTGAACTATCGCGACAATTCTTGAATTATTTGCATACTCTAAATTTTTAATAACCTTATTTACTGATCTAGTGTGAATAAGCACACAGAGCAACACTGAATAAGTAAAGTTTTAAGTTAAGATTTAGGAGACAATATCTAGTCTCTACCATGATGCAAGTATTTCCACTTCAAAGAGACACATGTGCAAAAGGTGTGCGGTTAGCCTCAGAACGGTTTCAGTCAACGTAAATAAACTTTGCTCTTAATAAACAGTAAATATAATTACGCTTTGACTCTTTCCTGTTTACTCAACGTTTAATATTTCCTTCGCTAAATAGTTGCTTTTCTAGCCTCGTAAACTTTCATAATACACACTATATTTTTGTACTGATGTGCTTATATAGTAAATACTAACTTACAATGTGTTTTACTTATAGTGTGTTTCTAAAAAAAAAAAATTTTTGATTGTCTTACGGGAAAACAGCATTTTTAAATATTTAAGCTTGTAATATACACTTTGATAAATATTGTTGTAAGATATTAATTGAATTATGCAGTTTATATTATGCCACAAAAAATTGGGTCATCTCACATCAAAATTAATTCTTAGTTATTTATATACTGAAAATGTTAAAAAAATAATATAGGTTATTATTGATACTGTTAAAATATTCATTAGATTATAAGAATTTTATATTAATAAGTGACTGATTAAAATTTTAATATTTAATAGTGTCGTTACGAAATCAGAACGTAAGGTTAAAATATATAGATAGCTATAGTGTTTTATTACATATTGGCAAACTGTAGGTTTAAACATATACACGAAGAATTGGGAATCATAAATATCAACTAGTTTATAAAAAAAGTGCTAAAAGCTTCTTTGGTAAACTCAAATCATGTCCTGGTGCCGCTCACTATGATCTAGGTCAGTTACCAGCCAACAGACGATTGAAACGTAAAATTTCATAAGACTTAATATATGATTTGGCTAACTAATTAAACAAGTGATTTAATAAATTGATCAATTAAAGCACATTGACAGAAAAATTGTTTTCTAACAACTGACTCATAAAGCAAAATTACGATTCATGTCTCTACGCACAATACCACGAATAGCCAAAATTTGCTAAAATGGTATAATTCAATTAAAAAAAAAAAAAAAAAAACAAAAAAAATATCGGTATCTAATTGTATATTATTTTAATTTTTAATTGAACTTTGACTAAGTAAATCATTATAATTAATTATTCAGTGTGAAAAATATACTGTTGTACCTATTAATTGGTGTTTCATTTGACTCATGCGCAGCGGAAGAACGTCCATTATGTGTTTAAAGATGCTTACACTGTAGATATTATAGACAAAAAAAGTTTACTTAAAGTACGAAGTGGTTTTCAAATTAGAACTAAAATTATGAACATAAAATAAGCGGGTATTAATTTTTTTAATGTAAAAAACAGGTAGGTAAACTTTATAACGCTTTACATTTTTAAGAGAGGAAAGAGTAATCCATTATTGCTACAGCGTTGATAACCAAAAATCATAGATAGTACTGTTTGGTTTTTGACTGTCGTACATATTTATGTCCTACAATAGTCAAAAACAGCGTGTACTGTCAAGAGTTGTATGCAAAACTATTTACTTGTATCGTTGTGTCTATAGTACTTTCTCTTACTAAAATGTTATAAAAATATATTTAATTTGAGGTTAACAATTATAAACGTGCGGTCGTAAATTCGATGATAGTTTATGTAGGATACAATTAAATAAACTGATAAACAAAATTCTCAAATCAAAAAATTATATTTATTCATTGAGATTCAATATCCGGTCTCGTACACGTTGTAATTCAATGTAATCACATTTTACAAAAATATCTACAAATTTTATATCCTGTTGCGTACGCATATTACTTCATTACTTCAATTTCAAAAATGTAGATACAACGGTACGAAACAATTGGATTTCCTACATGAATTACATATGAAAGAAATAATTTATAAAAACGATTGAAAACACGTTCTCCACCACCAGCACCGGGACTTCCACCATCAATACCGATAGTTCCACCACCAACATAGGAATTGCACCTATTACATTCTCTCTTTTTTAAAATATTATTATAGTCAAAACTACCGACTATTAAATCGTCATTAGAACGACACATGACCACAAAGTTTCTAAGCAATTGGAATAGACGTTGAAGACCATATACTATACTCTACAATCTCTTTCTCTCAAGTCAGTTTGACAAGTAGAAGTGGGTCAAAACTGCGTTAAAGATATACACTCACAGATTTACAAAAAAGTGAAATTAAATAAGACTATACCTAATAAAAAAAAGTACAAGGCACTACAATCCACGCTTTTTATAGGAATGGGTTTAATCGATTCGTCCGCGTGCTTCTTAAAAGTGTCGATTATTTCTTATCGTACCGGACCGAATCAAATCGATTCAGACAGTAATCTGCTTTATGGTTATATGAATCGGATATTTAGTTTATGTTATTAAAGTTTGATTGTATCCCTCCTTTCGGAATCTATATCTGAGATTCACTATTTCATTCTTTTACTAGTGGGTTAAGCCTGTCTCCGTCAGGCGCAATTGAAGTTCAAATATTCAAAATGGCATTTTTCTTTTACATATATTTTAAATATATTTTAGAAGATCCCCTTAAGTTATCTCCCGTTGACCTAGGAAGTCTAAATGTATGGGTCAAATTCAAATCTGCAGCGCCCTGAATTGAAGTCCCACGCTGGGCGAAAAATTATTTTTTTAATGGTTTTATAATTGCCTATACATGTCAAAAAACTTACATGAATTAATTAATTAGTACCTGGGAGACCGAGCTTTGCTCGGAGAGTTCAATAAACATGGTATTAATTTGCCGTGATTTTAAAAATAGTATACACAAATCTATACATTTTTTAATTAATTTTTTTCTCATTTAAAATAACAATTGAAAAAATTGGTAACAAAGAACCAACAAATAAAAATGTTTAAACAATGAAAAAATACCGTTAAAATATTTCAGATACATTTTAATGATATTAGAGTTTCTCGATCGATAACAATAACTCGCATACAGGTCGCAAAACTGTGGCATGTCAGGGCTGTGATTTAACTGTGCGTGATTATTTACGAAGATTTGACAGTAATAAAGAGTCAAGTTTAAATTCAAATCGTCAATAAAAATATAAACCCGATTTTCATACTTAGAAACCGCGGTGAATTTATTATAAAAATATCGCGCCTTAAAATTCTTATATTACTTATATAACAATAGGTTTAGGCAGTCAGTGCGTTTAAAAGTTCAACAAAAATCGCAAGTATTTATTCAGTGAAACTAAATATGTTACTGACATTACTGTGTTTATAAAATTAATAACTGTGCTATAGCAATGAACTGTCAATGCCTCTAAAAATACACTAAAAATCGTATGGTCCCACTCAGTGAAATTTTACCATACAAAAGTGCTATTTTGTCATTATTTATGTGCAAGGGTCCTTTTGCATTAATTTTCACGTACCGTTTTTCTCTTTTGATATGTTCCGTAAAATCGAGTTTATACATTTTTAATGCTTCTAAATCTTTATAAAGAACTATTTAAACTCACTCTAATATATAAAATGTATGTAGACATTTCTTCCTTTTCGTTTAAAAAATGCTTGAATCGATCTGAAATTAATTGAGTGAGTTCTAAGCAAAACACATTTTTATTTTCACTTCTCTGGAGCCGAAATTCTAGGTTAGGATAATGTTTAATACGCCATGATATAAAAATAACATACCTTATGCCAATTATTGAAAAATTCGTTAACACTATATTTACCTACTTAATATTTCTTCTGTTTTATTAAAATAATTTACGTTTCATTTAGTATAATGTATTAAAAGGATTCACTTTCAGTATTTTGATACAATTGCTCATTTCTAATTCCTTAAATGATTAAATTTGTAAGAAAACGGGGGCTTCCAAGAATAAAACTTATCTTGATCGATTTTTCGTCCCCCAAAACCCTTTTTCAGTGAATTTCACCTAAATCGTTAGTTATAAAAATAATAAAAAACTTAAATTATTTGACTAAAAAAATAATTTTAAAAACAATGGTTTTTTTTGCACTAAAAAGTAGAAAATAATTTTGATCAGAATAATTTTAAATATTAATTGTAAAGTAAAATATTGCTGTTTTTATGACCGCCCAATCTGTAAAAACAAATTTTGAATATCCGTTTGTTAGGTTATAGAAGAAATATATGTAGATTCCAAATTTCATGTTTCATAGTTTCAGCAACAGCAACTTTCTCAAACCTAAGCTGTAAACTGTGAATATGTTAAAAACATATTGGACCATAATTATATCTGACAACACTGTGACTCCTGAACATATTTTAGACGGAAAAATGCGGTTTTCATATTTTGTAGATGACGCTTGCACTAAATTGTAATATTCACATTTTCAATGTTTCCTTTAATTAACATTTTTTACCGCTATAAGACGAAAAATAATCTGTAAACTAATAACTCACTGCGCACACAATTATTCTACACTTTTTTCAACTGATTATTAGCTTAATTAAAAAATTTGTAATTATTTGCAAACTTATTTGACATTTGATATCAGAATGATTCTGAGTTTGTTATTGGTAACCAAGGCAACCAAACACCCATTCATGGCCTATTATGTTCTATGAAGTTTTTTCTAAAAACCCCCCTATTTTGACCCCCGAGGAAAAAATCGAAAATCCGGCTACGTAAGGATCTGTCCCGTGTTTCGTACTATAAGTGTGCCAAATTTCAACTTCCTAAGTATGCTGGGGCCTTCTGGAGGGTCTGGAAAGACAGACGGACATCTGGACATCTGGACATCCGGACATCCGGACACACAATTCGAAATTATATATGTAGATTATACCTATTATATAAGAGTGCTTATGAAATAGTTCATTTCCGGTGTTTTTACTCTGATGGTTTTATTACTTAACTTGAAGTCCAAATTATAGCGGTTTATTATGTATTATAAAAAAATAGGTTTTGGAGAAAAACAAAAAAAAATTGTTTTACAATTGAAAATTCTCTAATTTCACGTTTTGGAGAAAAACATGAAAACATTTTAAGAAACGCACAGCTACGGAACTCCTTATGCGTGTCCAACATGCACTTGACTGCTTTTTGGTGTATTTGCCATATGGCAACATACACTATTGGCATCGGTCGGATGGCGGGAACTAGGGGTCGGACCAAAATTTCTCGACGTTTCATAACCTCCTAAACACTTTGGCACCATTTTTAAAAATGTTTATATATATATGTATATAATGTGTGTGTACGGGCAATAACTTTCGAAAGAGTTAATTGATTTTAACGAAATTTGGCCCACGTATTGGAATCCATCCCTGCCAGAAGCCTATTTAAAATGGGCGTAATCGGGCCATTTTAAGGGTAGTTTTTAGGGGTTGAAAAAGGTTTTTGGGCCCCAAAATAGCGAAAAAATTCTCAGAATCGTTTCAAAATTGACATTTAACCCGTCAGTAGCAATTAAAAAGTGTCCCTAACATTTTAATAAAATCGACCCAACAGGACCGGACTTACACATTTTTGAAAACACTAATTTGTAGATAGTGACTAATTTATTGAAGGGTGTATTTAATTAGGTGTAGGCGTTAGATTGATAATAATATTGCAATTAAGAAAAAAAATGTTATTTTAAGGGGTGTATTAAGGAGTCAAATTTTTAATTTTGCCCAAAAACCAACTTAAGTTCGCGTAATAAAGCCACACTGCCTGTATAAGCAAATACACTATATTGTCGGCAGGGTTTTGGCACTGCGACCCGGGTTTTTTTTACTTTGTGTTTATTCTTAATAGACGGTAATGTAAGGGGACACTAATGTTTGTTTCTTCAAATTCTATCAAAATTTTTATCTAAAAATTCATTTTTAGTGTATTCGCCATATGTGCCAAAAGGAACATACACTATTGGCGTCGGACCAACATTTTTCGGCGTTTAAAGGTGTTAAGTGATTTAAACTAAAATTTCCATAACCGCACGAAAGCCAAACCTATTTAAAATGGGTCTAATCGGAGTATTTAAAGTGGTTCATATATTATGCGGGTCGTGTCTTTCATTTCGTTTAAATAAAAAAGTTTCACACAGAAAATACGATAAAACAACGTAAACAACATTCTAAATGTACAAGCTAGATCTGAATTTAAAAGAAGGCTGACACAACAAAAATGAATGTCCAGTATTAAAGAAAATAGATCAACTAATGTAAAGAAAAAGTAAACTCAAACTTCGTAAATATAACAAAAGTCCTAAAACAAAAAAGCACTCATTTCCTTTTAACTCCAGCATTGCGCAGTATGGGAAATCCGACAACTGGGACACATTCAGTGATCCGGTGTTGTCAGAATGATATTATACAGAATGAGTCAAGATACTGTTAACAAAGAAAACTCCATGGTTATAAAGCAACACATTTTTATCGTTCCAACTCCATTAGTAGAGAATGGTAGGCACTAATTTAGGTCAAAATTCACTTTTCAAAGTTTTTCGTTTTGACGTTTCCCAAGTCCAAAAAACATAATTTTGGAAAAATACAGATCAAACAACTGAGCGGATCGAAATCAAATTTTGATAAGATGGCATGTAAATATGAGGAGCCGTATTATTTTGTGAAAAGTTGGTGCAAACGTTGAAGAGATATGCGTTATAAGGGCACTTTTACTGTTATAATGATACATTTTTATGCCGGTTTATTATTCTATATATTTTTCCAAGAAAGTTTTTTTCTAGTTTCGGAAATATTTTGAAAACAAAAAAAATCAGCTGTTCTTTTGTTTTGAAGATTTGTAAAAAAGAAATTAAGTGCCTGACAAGCATGCTTTGGCTAAATTTGCATGTGAATTAATATTACGTAATCATGGAAACGATTATAATATATTTTGTTACCCGCGTTACCGCGAGAAATTTTATTTAATTTATTAGTGAATGTGCCATATGGCAACATATACTATTGGCGTCGGTCGGATGGCGGGACCTAGGGGTCGGACCAAAATTTCTCGACGTTTCATAACCTCCTAAACACTTTGGAACCATTTTTAAAAATGTTTATATATATATATATATATATGTATATATATACATATATATATATATATATATATATATATATATAGGTATATATGTGTACGGGCAATAACTTTCGAAGGAGTTAATTCATTTTTACGAAATTTGGCACACATGTTGGAATCCATCACCGCACGAAGCCTATTTAAAATAGGCCCAATCGGATCATTTTAAGGGTGGTTTTTAGGGGATGAAAAAAGTTTTTGGGCCCAAAAATACCTAAAAAATTCTCAGAATCGTTTCAAAATTGAAATTTAACCCTTTAATAACAATTAAAAAGTGTTCCTAAAATTACAATAAAATCGGCCCGACAGGACCGGATTTACAAATTTTCTGAAAACACTAGTTTGCAGATAGTGAGTTATTTCCTGAAAGGTATTTTTAATTTTGGTGTAGACGTTCGATCGACAATAATGATTTAGTTAAAAAAATGTAATTTTAAGGGGTGTATTAAGGAGTTAATTTTTTTATTTTGCCCAACAATCACCTTAAGTTCACATAATACAGCCACAAGGCGTGTATTAGCAAATACACTATATTGTCGGCAGGGTTTTGGCACTGCGACCCGGGTTTTTATAATATGTCAAATGTCAATATTTTTTAAGTTGCTAGCGAGCTGTCGAAAGAAAACGACGTGTGTTTTAAATATACACCCACTCTGTACTCAGGAAGTTTTCCGATACACTTAGTACGACGATTTCAGCACTTTTATCAACAAAAAAAAATATATTGTGTTCGCGCTCACAAACATTAGTTGCATCTATATTCTCTTGAATGATGCTACATGGTTTAGAATCGGCATTTATATCTCCATTATATCCAGAATTGAAAGATTTATACTATTTAAGTTTGAACAACTAATGGGTTTATAGTGTAACGCCATTGAAAATTCTCAAAACAAGGGGTTTCGGTCTGATTTTCGAAAATTCAGTTTTCATCAGGTCTCGACCTTTTAGGACCTCAGGAAGCTATTCCGACTATTTTAAATGGACGTCCGGATGTGTGCATTAGTGTAAATAAATGTTTGTCGTACGATATCTTCATAGTGAATCAACAGATTGAGAATGGGTTTACGGCATCCGAAACGGTTTATTGAGACTTAGATCTGGTTAGATTTTGGAGTCAATCGGTCAAGTAATTTCAAAGTTATTAAAAAATTAAAAAAAAATAATACGTTTTTGTTGCATAACAAATAATAATAATACGTTTATTGCGAAAAGATCCACAAAGTGATGCTTGGTTTGTCAATCTACTTGTTCATAAAGTGATCAGAAAAGTTCATTTAAACTTACATTAGATTAAATATAAAAGTCTACTGTATACAGCTTTAAAATCATTCTAAAAATAATTAAGCAATTTCGTAACTATTCTAAACTATTTTTTTGAACCTTCTTTAATGTATCATAAACACTATAGTATCAATTTATGGTAACGTATTTAACACACAGTGGGAAGTATTAGGGTTGCTCACAAATAAATCGGTTTCCAGATTTTTTATGTGGTAATTATGCATTACAAAAACACAAAATTTTTAAATAATACCAACAAATACAGGGCCTTGGAAGTCTTATTGGACGATATATTTTGAAAAATATTGTCAAAAATTAAATAAACGACAACGTATAAATAATGACCTAATTCAATTTTTATTTAATTTAAAAACGGTATCTTGACATATAAGGCAGCCTGTTTTAACCGCAAAATTGGGGTAACGTAAGCTTATATGACGTATACTCGTACGTTACTCAGAACAAAACTATTAGTACAGTCGTAATTCTGGCACTGCTGTCGTATATGCGGACATTATGTACGCAAGAAAAGTTTGAAACTGGGTCGACGATATTGATTTTACACTTCATTCAACTAAAAAGAACTATTTCAAAAAGAAAATTCCGCATTTCACAATCAAACATCTTGCTGGTTTTACATTAAATATTTCAATTTAGAATTCTATTTATTTTCTTGAAGAATAACTTAATTACAGTAATAATAATGTAGTTACAGTAAAAGACTACCCCTAGTTATCGAAAAGGTAACTCAACAGTGTAGAACTAGGTTCGTCAAATATTTGACAACCTCAAAAAGTCCCTCTTAAAATAGCCTGAATGGGCCTATTTTAAATAGGCTTCGGGCGGTGGTGGATTCCAACCCGTGGATCAAATTTCGTTTAAATCGATTACGTATGTCGAGAATTGTGGTACGAACACACACACACACACATCCAGACAAACCCTGAGAGGATTCCTTACCACACAGTAGTTATTCATCTCGTTCTAATTAACTATCTGCTATTTTTATACTTTACAAACTACACCACCCAACAAACAATAACTTCAAGAAAAGATCCAAATTGGGATTGTGTACTTTTATCTGTTTTCATTCAATGTTCGATATTTTTGTACCTTTCGTGAAATGGAAAATATTTAAAATTACGCGATCTGTATTAGAAAACATCTGTTTTCCTGAAAAAGATAACAAAGTTCTTAAAGTTTTTTATATGACTGACAAGTCAAGAATATAATGAAAAATATTAGGAAACTAATGTAAGTGAAAGTAACCATTTATATCTTCTTTGTGAAACTGGTACATTAAACAATAATTTATTAAACATAAAACACTTAAGAAAACAAACACAATAATTTTACATTTTCTGCATTCATAATTTATTTCATGTTTGGGACAATTAATGCAAAATAATTCCAACTTAACCACTTTGCGAAACATCAATTGTATATCTGCCCTCTTACGAGTATTGTGCGTTTTATACAGCTCGCAAAATTTTATGAAATAAAATATCGTACAAAATGACAATCTACGGTCATTTCGTGAAGTTCAATTTCACGATGTAATGTAGCATTAATGAAAAGGGAGACGGGAGGCAAACGATAAGTGAATCATGTCTTACTAGCATACATAAATTTATTGCTTAACGTGATTTCTCTAGAACACTCGATATAATAAAGACAACTATCAGCTGTGGCGTGACTCGGATAATGTAAGATGCATGTGGAGCATTGTAATCTGAGGAACGTGGCGAACGAATGAAAAACCGATATCACTTAATTTTGTTGAAAAGAAAACGAATTGAAAAGTTTCAGACTCATTGCTGTCAAGAAATACTTACGGCTGAATTTGTCAGAAAAAGCCATTGAATGTTTATTGTAGGTGTTTTACTTGGTATTCTGCATCGTCGCATATATAACATGTTGCTGAAAAACAAGACAACTATTTCAAAATGGATTTCAGTAGAGCTGGGTTATATTTTATTTGAAAAACGTACATAACGTAACATGACCTTAAAACCACAATTCTGATCCCGAAACGCAAATTATTTACTACTGAATGTAAATATATGTAAGTTAAGAATTGTAAGTCAACTAAGAGTAGCAGGAAAAGAATACATTCGCTTGTACTATAAAGGGAGTAGCTACCAATTTGAAACCAATTCTATATGCACAGTGTGCAATATGAATAAACACGAAAGTATGTTTCACTTCCTAATGGAATGTCCTCATTATAATAGTTGCAGACAAATATATAACGGGTCAGTGCTCCATTCACAACTACCATACGTTTCTACTAAACATTGATACAGTGCAAAAAATAAATGATATATTTAACTATACAATTAATGCCCTTAAAATTAGATCATTTATGTTATTTGAATAGAATCATACTAATTTACACTTCAAATTGTGCTTTAGTTCTATTATCTACCTTTTTATTTTTTTTATTTTTTATTGTTTCTGTGATACATAAACACTAGGAAACAAAGTGCATATTATTTTTGTGAATAGTAATTATGTATATTATTATAAATGATGTAACTATTACTGTATATATGTCCAACCCTCCTGTATTAACAGTCTTTGTTAAATACAGTACCTACTATTATTATTATTATTCTCAATATTGTTCACGTCCATTAAATAAAAAACTTATTATTATTATTATTAATTTCAAAATGGATTTCAGTAGAGCTGGGTTATATTTTATTTGAAAAACGTACATAATGTAACATGACCTTAAAACCACAATTCTGATCCCGAAACGTCTATGATTATACAAAATGTATATTTTTTTTGATGTGCCAGGCTATAACAATTAAGTCCAACAGCAAAATATATATTTTCTGACCATGACTTATCGTGTATTTTAATATAAAATACATCCTCAATTTCTGGTTCAGCACAAAGAGAGAAACAGACAAAGATTATCTTAATTTTTTCTCCCATCAAGAAGCATAAAAATATTCGAAAATCCCTAAAAATCAAAAGGAAAACTAAATTGCAAACTGTGAGACACAGCAGTATAATTATGATTAAATGGAACTAAGTAAATGGAACACACGGTATATTCATGTACGTGATACATAGATTTCTGCATTACCCTGCCAACAAATTCAAATAGCAAAGCCAGCTCTTTTTCAATTTGTCTCTGAATAAAATGTGCATAATAGGGTACACAAAGTATCAAGGCTTACGTTCAAACATACGCTCATGGATGTATTTCTTCGTAAATAACACATCACAATGTTGTTTGTCAAAAACTATAGCTTACAAATCAGTTACATTTCAATCTTCTCTTTGCTTTGCGAAATCTAGTTCATTTTTAACAATGCCATAGGGACATTACATGTCTCGATTAATAAAACACTACAACGAAAACTGTTGATAAAATTTGGGTGCTTGAAGCTTCATTAATTAATAAAAATTGTCAAATGTCTCATTTAATCAAACTGTAAAATTTTTATTATTATAACTGGCTGAGTTAAATGTAATAATAATAATAATTTAATTTGCAATGGAACGAGAGCCTGCTTCAAGATATTTTATAAATATCACAAAAACACGTTCATCCATTTTCGTGCACTGCTCGAATAACAAACAAACATAATTACAATTTGAGTTATACAAATTAATATAATATTCTGTTTCATTAGTTCGTCTGCTTTTGGGTTTCTCTGATCTTTGATTATTCTAGCTTTATGTACATAGTGTAAATAATTAGAGAGGATTTACAGCATTAACGATAACTCCGAGAGCCACAGGAAGTATTTTCATCCTTCCATTTTATATTAATTTTTCCGTTCATGAAGTGAGAAGATGACAATTTGGTCTCGCGTTTACACTATGGACGGTGCATGCTTTGATCCCAGTCGCCGCTGCGGGACAGCAACTAAGCCAATATAATATCGCATCCGGGAGCCGGTAAAGGAAATATATCGTTCAACTACTAGAATGGATTATGTTTGATTTGTGAAACGTTAGATATACATATTTATATAGCGCATGCAAATATTCTCACTGGCTTGTAAACACAGTACATGGATATTCTATTCCTTTAATGATTAATTTCGTTTTGAACGAGAGAGCTTTTTATACCGGTTAAATATTGTCATTACGGTTAAAATGCAGTTTCTTTTTTCAGATGTTATTGGCATTTAAATTTATACACCGATTTTCATAAAATAAGTTTCGAATCGATGTGGCTCGACAGCAGAAAACAGTCGAAACTTTCAGAAAACTCAAAAATAAATATAGATTCACGCAGTGTACGGGTCTCGTTTATTCATTTTCTCTGTCCCGTGTCTGGTTGAACCTAGAACAAAATTAGTGCGCGTTCTGCTTAATTATTTCGTTTTATCCAACTCACTACATTTATGTAATATTCAACTTGATGAATAACATGCATGTGTTTTAGCATGCATATATTTTGAAGACGTACCTAAATAATATAAATAAAGATGCTTTTCATGACTAAAAATTCAAAGCACATGTGCACTTCAAACGCATTACAAATATTTTTTTTTGTTTTGTTTTCGTACCTACATGTCTTTACAGTTCTTGGGTAAAATATTTACTCAGAAAAAAGTGTAGCACAAACAGCACTGACAAACCAGATTATTAGAGCAGAATATGCAACCTCTGTTGTTAAATTCTAATTAATATTTTGGGTATTAATAGCCTAATAAACTTCCCAGTATTGTCTGAAAATTGAAATACAAATTTTTGTGTTTCAAGGTCATTACACTATTTTTAAATATTTTTGAAAAAATGTCTCTCTGTGAGTATCGTACGTGGTCATTTCTTTCTAAGACGAAATCTAGAGAATAAAAAAAAAATATCGACTACGTCAGGATTCCAATCGACGCGTATTAATAAAAGCCAACAAAAGATCTGAAAAACATTTTCTTAAATTGGTTCAGCCGTTCTTTTCTTTTAATAAATAGACTCCAAAAAAGGAGATTTTACGCAATATCTAGTGAATTGAAAGGAACATCGTTTTCGTTAGTGTCTCAATCGGAGTGTGTTAACGTCATTTTGATCGAAAGAAAATCGGCCCAGACGTCTTTTTTTGTTTAAACAAAAAGACTGCGTAGAAGTAAATTTTTCCTGAAATCTCGCGAATAAAAAACGCTATCGGCTCCTTTCTGGTGCCAATCGAAGTCTATTAACGTCAATATGATTCAGATTATTTTTTTAAATCAATTCAGCCGTGTTTTTTATTTAAATAAAATATTGCAGAAAAGTGGATTCTACACGAAATCTCGCGAATAAAAAATGATATCGACTTTGTTAATGTTGTTATTAACGTCAATGTGATCCAAAAGAAGTCTCATTCCTAAATACCTACATATTTGATATTCAATACTAATCAGTTGGTCGGGTAGACCTCAAGGGTCCCAATAAACGACCCATCCTATGGCTTGTTTAAATATACGATCGTTACAAACGTACATACGGAGAGTTATATACAGAGGATTAAATATTACGTGAATCCCCCAATAATAGTAACATTTCATTTCGCTTTACAATGAAATTAACGTGAAGGGGGAGCGTTCATTCAAACAACGACTCCCCTTAATAATGATATTCGATTGAACAATATGAAGCTATGATGAATGATCAATTAAATAGATAACACTAATCAAGCACAAAATGGCTGCGAGAAGATGGCGTGCTATGCAAGAGAATCCAGCTACAAACAATGCATTTAATAGTCTATACGCAACGACTCGAAAACAACGTATTTGTGCATAATATGTATTTAAGCATATTTACAGGCAAGGTAAGACAATTTGTTGCTTTTTATATCAAAATCTTTCATCATGTACAGTATTTACATGCATTCGCATAAGAATATTCGCACCATGGTACGCATGGTGTGAATATTCTTAATAATAATGACCACTTGGCCCCCGGTGGCAATTTTTAGCAACTCGACCACAATATTTTTGTCTGAGCTAATGTGGCTTTCGTAATACAATAGCCTGTTATTTATAAAAAAAGTGTTATTTTTATAAAAGCAAGAATGGAATCTGTGGTAAATTATAATTACTCGCAACTCAAACTAATTTTTAACACATAACCTCAATTATCCGAAAAAGTATAGCACACGGCACAACTGCAGTCCTTATGTCTTGCTATATTTTTTCATAGGCCAAGTGGCTATTAAGTATTAAGCGAATAGTTAGTCCAAGTTTTTATGCGACTTCAAAAAACTTGTATAGTATGCGTTTCTCATGAATCTTACGTTATTTTCTTATATCCCCATAAATTCTGTTCTACGGAACGTAAAATTAAAAAAAATATATTAAAAATTTTAACTATACCCAAAGAGTGTTCTTAGTTAGGTTGTCTTCTACTGCCAATTCGCTTCGAAATGGCGGTCATTTAAATGTTGAAAAATATCAAAACTTCTATTCTAGGCATCGTAGAACTGTGAAAAAGGTACCGAATTACTTTTGAGGACTGCTCTTTAAAAAAAAGCAGTTCAAAAACTTTCCCGAAATTTTTAAAAAATAATTTATTTTTAAATTTAAAAATAATAAAATAAATTATATAACATAAAAAATGTCTTGAAAAAGGATAAAATAATTATTTACAATCACCTCCCTTAAATTACACCGATTTCTAATTTTTTAACACTATTTTTATTGTTACATAAAATATGGAAGAAAATATTTGAAAATTCAAGCAAATATGGCTAAATACAAAAGAAAATAAATATTTGTGTGCCTTGACAAAATTATTTTCTGTGTATTAATTAGTATTTCATGCTTTGGCCATGATTCATTACGATCGATAAACCGATAACACCAGCATACGAGACACAAAGGTAGCAAATAGCGATACTCACTTTGTATGATGGTACTGCGCCATTTCGAATCCTTATCAATTGTTTTAGTTATACGTAAACGCAAAGGGACCAGTAATATAGATTAAAGGGAATATTTCGATTATATTACTACCCACATGTTTATACCGAAGCCAGGCTCGACTTTATTATTTTTGAAATTGTCAATAAAATGATTTTGTTACGAGATGTTTAATTGAAATTTCTATAGATAGATTGATAGACAGCTTTTTATTGTAAGAAATTAAGATGCTATTATCCGGTTCGAAAGCTATCTCAAACGAAAGAGAAGCTCTTTTTACATAAATTTCGTATTACAGAATGTGTCCAAACAGTTTTTTATACATATGAAACAGAACAAACACTGTATAAATTCGATTTTACCTAATAAAACGCACACTTATTTCGGTTGTCTTCGTCTGTTACACAGTAGCTGTGTAGTATGGAAGATAACGTATGGTTTCCTGTAAAATTTAGAAGATTTTTTGACATATGATGACATCATTTTTTAAATTAATATTATGTTTGGAGTTACAGCCTACTGAATTGAAACTGATATTACTTAATTCCTTTTAAAACATGTTTAGGGCGCATATTGCGAGTCAATTTTAAACGACTTCCATATATCCGATCGATTCTAATTTAGTACACGTTTATGGGAATCAATCGTTATTTGTAATCAATAAATTTTTATAAATTAATAATTTTTTCAAATTAATGAATGGTTGTGAAATCGGTAAATAGTAATATCGAGTCGTTTGATAACATTTATGCTTCAATAACGATAATACTAACTGACAACTACACTTAAACATTTGATCCGAATCGAACTTTTTTCAAGATATCGCATTTCTTTTTAAATCAGCTTTTGAAAGTTTTTCAGTACCTACGCATGCAATAAAAACAATGCAAATAGATTTCAAAATAGGGTTAAAATTTTAACTAAAAATTACAAGATGACATAAAAAAAATTTTTGGATGAAGCTGATACTCAGTTTTAAACTTAAAATGTAAATAAAGTTAATTAAATATTTAATATGAACAATTTTATATTTTAAATTGTTGTGAAGATAAATTCGTTCCGAAAGTAGTTATACATTCTGAATAAATAATTCAAAATCAACATTTCGCCAGACAACTACCCCCTATAAAAGAATGTTAAATGTGACTCAAAGGTCCGTCAGTATTTAATTGTTATTCAACGTCAAATTGTATATTATATATATGAAAAAATCAATTGTCATTAGTGTATTTGCCATATGGCAACACACACTATTGGCGTCGGTCGGATGGCGGGACCTAGGGGTTGGACCAAAATTTTTCGACGTTTCATAACCTCCTAAACACTTTGGCACACTTTTTAAAAATGTTTAAATATATATGTATATATATATTTATATATATATACGTATATATATATATATATATATATATATATATATATATATATATATATATATATATATATATATATATATATGTGTGTGTGCGGGCAATAACTTTGGAAAGAGTTAATTGATTTCAACTAAATTTGGCCAACGCGTTGAAATCTATCACCGCAAGAAGCCTATTTAAAATGGGCCTAATCGGGTCATTTTAAGGGTAGTTTTTAGGGGTTGAAAATAGTTTTTGGGCCCCAAAACACCGAAATAATTCTCCGAATCGTTTCGAAATTGATATTTAACCCTCTGGTAGTAATTAAAATGTATCCCTAAAATTTTAATAAAATCGGCCCGACAGGACCGGATTTACAAATTTTGTGAAAACACTGTTTTGCAGATAGGGAATTTTTTTCTGAAAGGTGTATATAATTTTGTATATAAGTTCGATTGATAATAATATTGCAATTAAGAAAAAAAAATGTTATTTTAAGGGGTGTATTAAGGAGTAAAATTTTTTATTTTGCCCAAAAACCAACTTAAGTTCGCATAATAAAGCCACACTGCCTGTATAAGCAAATACACTATATTGTCTGCAGGGTTTTGGCACTGCCACTCGGGTTTTTATTTATGATTTAGTTATGCTTCAAAAAAAATTACTATAACTGTCCGTTACGTATATAGTCATCCTCAATCAATTTTCACTCTGTGAATGTCACTGAACAACTATACAGCATCTTAAAAAGTGATGGTTGCAAAAATATTACTCGGAAATCGATCAATATATAAGGTATATGATTGCCAACATTAGAGACATATGCTACGAATAATGGAGATACAATTCATACAAACCAACCAACGAGAGCGATTTTCGAGCTTTCACGTATTATTACATTATATTCAGACACACACAGATACAATATTGTTCATCTCAGACAGAAGAAAATACCAAATGCATTCATTTTATACCTGCATAAATAATACTGAAATGAATAAAAACCGCAATAAAATCTGAAAGATGCATACAAATAGGTACATATTATATAATAGAGTTTAAGAAATGCAGATTCGAGTGTTTATTAGAATAAAATTATGTGCAACAAAAGAAGTAAATAGCTTTTAACTCAATTTAAAAAACAGTTGGTGGTTCTATTCATTATTTCTGAAAAGAGTATTTTATATTATACGGAGTAACAAAAGGATATGATATTAACATCAGAGACGGAGTAGTAATTCTAGCCAACTACGAAAGATCATATGCATAGTATCAGCCACTGGACCTATCCATACTATCGCAATTTTACAGAGAAAATACGCATTTTTAAAAGAGGTGACGCTGTCGGAGGTTTTTCTGCGTTTAGCTCAGCTTCAATGACTAAATTTAGGGCTTTTAAATTATACGGTAACAAAGCCTGTGAAATGTCGTGGAGCGAAAGCAAGACATTTTCCTATTAAATATAATTCTCGTCTGATCGTGATACATTAACATCCATTTTAGTTCACAAAACAAACAATATTTTAAAAATAAAAGACAACCAACGTTCGCTGAAAACATGCTCCATTATGGCGGCAGTCGATAGGTGAAAAAAAAGATTTACCAACGATACCGTTTCTTTCTCCAAATGATAGTAGAAAAATCAGTTTTGTCCAGTTGGCTATTCTTTGTGCAGAAAGTATGCTCCTATCCTATTGTTTACGAAAGTGTTTCTTTAGTGGTCGTTAAATACAGTTGATTTTTTAAACCTAAAACTTTCAAATATAAGTACAAAGCACTTCGTAGTGCTTATTACTCGAGATATTTGAAAGTTTCAGGTTAAAAAAACCAGCCTTTATTTAAGGATCACTAAAGACACACTTTCGTAAACAATAGGATAGGAGCATACTCCCTGCACAAAGTATTTCCAATTGGACAAAACTGATTTTTGTATTATTTGTACTATTATTTAACCTGAACCTAACAAACATCTCGAGTAAAAAGCACTCCGCAGTGCTTATTACTCGAGATATTTGAGAGTTTCAGGTTAAACAAATCCTTCCGCATATAGTCTTTGATAGTCAAACGACTCACACTACCTTACTACATGATTGGCTGCTTGCTTTCTATGAAAATACAGGAGTGCACAAGGAGTTAAGTTAGAAATATTGGTGCGAGTACGCTGTGTAAGTGGCACTCAGAAATTGTAAAGGGCTGATTTTTTAAGAGTGTCCGAACTTCTATCCGAGAAGGCTGTGAAATGAACTGTCACTTTTCGCGCTTGTAGTGTCAGAATTATTCAGTATAGAGTGGCAAATCATTATGGAAAGAATAACACCAGAGCAACGCTTGCAAATTGTCCAAATTTATTATCAAAACCAGTGTTCTGTGCGCCAAACTTATCGAGCACTTCGTGAATTCTATGGTGCCCATAATCGCCCAACCGAACGATGTATTCGCCGAATTATAGACAAATTTCGAACGCAATTTACATTACTCGATATTAAAACAAAAACCAGACAAAAAACTGTGCGTTCCCAAGAAAATGTCGCCGCTGTAGCTGCCAGTGTTGATGAAGACCCAAATTTGTCAATTCGTAGACGTTCGCAAGAAGTTGGGCTTTGTTATTCGACTATGTGGACAATTTTGACTTAAGATCTTGGTCTGGTGCCTTACAAGATCCAGCTTACCCAAGAACTTAAGCCGCAAGATCATCGTTTGCGTCGTACATTCGCTGAATGGTCTCTTAGTCAATTGCAACTTGATCCAGAATTTAACCGCAAAATTTTGTTCAGCGACGAAGCTCATTTTTGGTTAAACGGTTATGTCGATAAACAGAATTGCCGCATTTGGAGTGAAAATAATCCCAAAATGATTCAACAATTGCCGTTGCATCCAGAGAAATGCACGGTATGGTGTGGATTATACGCCGGTGGCATTATTGGGCCGTATTTTTTTTAAAACGAAGCTGGAAACCGCGTGACAGTTAATGGGGATCGTTACAGAGCAATGATTAATGATTATTTAATTCCAAATTTGAATGGTATTGATTTGGAGGGGATGTGGTTCCAACAGGACGGAGCCACATGTCATACAGCCAACGCAACACTGGATTTATTGAGGGAAGATTCGGTGAGAAAATTATTTCGAGGAATGGACCTGTCAACTGGCCCCCAAGGTCGTGTGATTTAACGCCATTAGATTATTTTCTGTGGGGTTACGTTAAATCTTTGGTCTATGCCGATAAACCGGCAAATATTGACGTATTGGAACACAACATAACGCGGACAATTGCAGACATAAGTCCCCAATTGCTTGAAAAAGAGGTCGGAAATTGGATTGACAGAATGCGCTTTGTTAGAAGAAGCCGCGGCGGACATTTGACCGAAATTATTTTCAAACATTAATGCCATTAAATGTTATTTCACATAAAATAAATAGTTTAGAGATATCTAATATGGTTGTTGTTTAATTTGAATTTAAAGTTCGGACACTCTTAAAAAATCACCCTTTATATACCTACCTTGTGTCGTAATAGGTTATATTGCGACGAAATGTGACATCATGTTTATAACAAGCGTCATCATGTTTTAACAATCTTAGATAAGATAAGATAAGGTTTTTATTATCCAAAATGGACAAGCCCATATAGATCACGTCAGTATTACATGTATACATTATATTACAGTTAGTTTGCGTGTATTTTAAAATTAATATTAAAAAAATCATTGGTACAACTTTTCTTTACCACTGGAACGAAGTTCCTTATCGCGGGTTGGCGAGGGGACCTAGCCGAGAAAAAATGTAACATGTCACGAAAAACCGTAAGACAAAAAATGTAATGTGTCACGAAAAACCGTAAGACGTATAATGTATACTGGTATACGGTGATATCGGGTGTTTTTAGATTATACCGGGTGTTTTTAGATTATATTGGGTGTTTTTAGATTATATCGGCTGTTTTTAGATTATACCGGGTGTTTTTAGATTACACCGGGTGTTTTTAGATTATATCGGGTGTTTTTAGATTATACCGGGTGTTTTTAAATTATACCGCGGGTTTTTAGATTATACCGGATGTTTTTAGATTATATAAAACGCGTTACGAAAAACGTCTTATACGAAAGGGACTTCGTTCTAAACGCGTGTCCCGTGACACGTTCCAAGTTTTTTTATATTTCTTTATATTATACATATCTAGTAATACAAGAAAGGAAATTATTTATGTAAAATATAATATGGTCACTTAATTATTTTAATTATCTTAAATATATAATGAGAATTTTTGAAGTGAAAACTTCTTTAGGCACGTTAGGCAATTTATATTTCTATTTGAGTGGGGGCAAAATCTTAAGTTCGCCTTACCGTGATCGACATGCTAATGCTATCTCTGTTATATCTGTAACAATAAGTATGATGTTTTTGCTCGTAGTTCGCTCAATTTAAATCAGATCGGTTCGAAACCTGTTAAACAAAAAAGGAGAAAAATTTACATAAAATTCGTATAACTGAATACGTCGAAACAGTTTTATTTTTTTACATATAAAAACAGAATAAAACTGTAAATTCGAGTTTACCTAACAAATCGCGCACTTTTCTCGGTTCTCTTTGTCTGTTGCACAGTATGCTATGGACATTAGAAGATTTCGTATGAAGAAAAACGGGTGCGATTTCTAAATAGCTATTCAACTTTTTTACATTAATATTTTGGAAAATGCAAAGCCTTCTGAGTTAAAGATTTTAATAACTTATCTATTATAACATAGTATTTTGACAATTGCTGTCATTTAAAATATATTTTATATATATTGAATCTATTTAAAACCCGGTATTTGTGAGTTTTTCGAAATATGGAAAAACATGATGGCGGCCAATTTTTTTGAAGTGAAAACAATTTTTAGATGGATACCATCACCGACATGCTAATGTTTACAGTATATCTATAGCTAACTGTACCGAGTGGGGCGCAGTCCCACAAGGTAAGATAGTAATACGATGGAACTCAAGGCTCCACTACTGTTATCGCTCCTGATTTTCATATCAATCGCGAGCTATAAGTATGACGTGTTGAGTTTTGTTTTCACTTCCGTCGGCAGTCCCCAATGACTGCTTATTTTTTTATTGTTAAATGTAAATAAACAATTAAAGGAATATTTACAATAATATAAATAAATTGAAATTACAAACAAAGTTAGTTAATAGTTAAGATTGGATATCGTTCATTTATAAAATGAAAATACTTTTTTGTGTCAATTTGGTAAAATCGGATTCTTTTACTAGTCCATCTTGCAACTTTTGTTTTTATTTTATTAAAAATAATTTACAGAATATAATTTTTAATATATTGACAGATTATATACGTATACTATGATATAATTCTTGACAAATTGCCTAGATTTAAAACGCATGTTTTATTTTTTGTACAGTGAGTAATAAACTAAAAAGTTACCACAACTCAAGTCAATGACAAATATTTTTTATGTATTATGAATGTAATGTGACATGTTTAATGTTACGAAATTTTTGATCTTCGCTCGTATTCTATCATAGAAATTAATAAACAATGCGCCCACGCTAGTTCTATTATCTGCAAAATGGTAAAGGTATTCAAATGCGAAACGCGCACTAGCACTCAATTGACACTGAATAACTATTATTGTACTAAGGCGATGGGTATTTTTCGTTTTAGTTTCCTTATCGGACGATTGTATCCCAAAGTTGAAGTTAACAGCACCTGAGCACTCCGTTAATTTGCTGTGAAACTTTATAGCGCCCTTTTAAATAAATTGATTAACTGCTGTTATGTCTAGTTCACTGTATATACGTAAATTGCGGCCAAACCAGGATGAATCAATAATTATGCGGAGCATTTTTTTTCTGTAAAACCTGAAATTTGTTAATGCGTTATTTGAATGCGGTTCCCCAAATAACACAACTGTATCATTTTGCGTATAGACACTTCAGTCATGACTTTTTTTAAGTAGGGGGTATGATAAGCCTATTCTTATGTATCCCTCATTAAGTTTTTTTGTTAACCCTTAACCACTGACGTACGTCTGAGTGACGTAGGCTGACACTTAAGACCATTATAACTTTTAGTGTCTTACGCGCATGATCTTGCCCCTCCCTGTACCTTTCTAAGATTCAGTTACGTGCGCGCAGCGGCAGTGAGCGGACGTGCGGGACGCTTCTAACAGGTAAATATTGACTTCATAACGTCTGTGAGACGTAGCGTCAGTGTTTTTATATTTTGGTTTTGTTTTTGTTCAGGGCTTAAATGGCGTAACAATGGCTTCTAATAAACGCCCTTCAACTGCTGGATGCTCGAAATCAAATAAACAGCCTCGAGTCAACGTAACCAGTCAACATTTTGAGAGTTTTGTGATAATATTTTATAAGTCGTTAGAAGAGAAGCGATTTTTGTTACAGTTGATTTTTTGAAGATTTTGATATAAAAATAAATACCTAAAGTACCGATATTACTTTTATTTCATTTATTAGATACCCCCAACATTAAACTAAATAAAAAATAACTATATCATAATACAATAAATGATTAAGGACATTTAAAAAAAACATAGGTCTGATAGACGTATGTCAGTGATAATGTAAGTAAATACACGTCAGTGGTTAAGGGTTAAAGTCAAACACCTATGTTAAACTACTATCCAGATGGATTCCTAAATATATTATTGAGCTATCGGTAGGATTCCAGTTTGTATGTCATTAAAATTAATTTTAATACTAGATTGTTGAACCGTCTTAGATTCACATTTGATTGCACTTAATATGAGTTTCAATTTTGTAAAGATATGTTTCCACACAATAATATAACAATTTGATGTTGAATGGTTAATTACACAATAGCTTTCCTCCAACAGAGTGTCACAGAAATGAAAAATTGATGTAATCTAGGACCCCTTCTTAATAGTATATTCTGTTTAAACGAACGAGTCCATTTGTTGACGATATTTATGGCGTGATCCTGAAAACTCGTAAAACAGAAATATAAAACTGAGCGCTTTGCATAATAACAAGTGGTACAGAAGGCAGATCTAAACTCACATTCAGAAGATACTAGATTCGGCAGACGTCTTGTTGACATTTTCTATATAACTCCCCTCATTAACTTGGGACAACTATCAAGATTAATAATATTGACTCTACCAACAGTAATATACTATTAAATAAAACGAAACTACTTGCGTTTACTGTTCAAAATATTTTTTTTTTTTTTTTTTTTTTATTTATAAAACGTTTCTACCAAATTTTTGGTCCTTTTCAATTTATCAAAATACAAATTTGTATTTTGATAAATTGAAAAGGACCAAAAATTTGGTAGAAACGTTTTATAAATAAAAAAATATTTTGAACAGTAAACGCAAGTAGTTTCGTTTTATTTAACTATCAAGATTATTTGAAGTTGTGTAAGTCACACAATTAGCGGTCGTTGAGCTGTCAAAAATCGAAGTTTGTCGCTTTCTTGGAGAAAGTTTTTTTTTAATATACTTAAATTTTAAATATTTCATGTTACATCAAATTTCGAAACGGTGTTTTAAAGAACCAAAAATTTCCTATATTTTATGTCTTATTAACTTTTTTTTATATAACCAATACTTTCTTATTTATTGCGAATGAAATCGATATTTTATTTTAGCACCAAAACGAGTTGAAATATTAGAAAAAAATCTTTTTCAATACTGCAATTTCGGCGAAACCTTTCAACAACTAGTCATAATATGTACCTACAAATGAATGAAAACACCACCAATAATTGGATTTTCAATTTGTTGTAGGTTATAGACGTTCAACATCAGGGTTTTAATTTGTTATAAAAAAAATCCTAGCTTTTGGTGGCCTTAAAAATATTCGTCCACTGTCACAGCACTAGCAAAGTTAAAGTTTAAAAATGTAAAATTGAAGACAGTTATGGTGTGAGTGGTGTCTATTATAATGTAGAGAAAACTCGACGATGGTCTTGTGAATTGCGTTCAATAAAATTGCAATCTTTTAATAAATACATTTTATACAACGTACTCATCAAAAATAATCTTGTTGACTCGATACCCATCTCGCTACTAGCTACTCTAAATACATATATACTGCTACTGCTACCCAGTCCGTATGACAGTTGATACTATGAGATAAAAACGCTGCCAAGACAGAGATATAGTATTTTATTTGTAGAATAATATTAAATGACAACTGCAGACATAAATCTTAACAATAAGAATATTTCGTCTGAGAGTAAATACAGAGATAAACGTAAACAATTTCTCTTGCACACAGGCGACGGATAATATATCCGGTCTACTACACAAATATCCTGCATTTTGGTAAAAGAACCTCAAGTCTCAGTCTAAATTATTTATATTCACGCTTTGGCCACGTACGTACGTATTAAAAATATGAAAAGATAATGGTTTTGTTGAGAAAATTTTCAGTTGCGAGCGATTGTTTACTAGGTGAGATGTATAGAATTGACTATCCATAAATACGTCATACGAACACTACGGGACCCTATCACCATGCGTTTTGGCTGCTTTTTTGTTTTTGAATTAAATTAATTTGATGTTAATATTTAATAAATAAATCAAGAAAAAACATGTTGTGGTTGTGTCTATTAATTTCATAAATAATCGAGCTTGCATAATTATATAATTTGGTGGATTGAGTAGACTGGTAGAACTTGTAAAATCCAAATATCTATTTGCACTCATTGCATGTACTGTATCTAAAATTACCTGTTGTACTGCTTTGTACTTATTAATTGAAATGCAAAGTACTGTGTATTTGCGGTATTGCAATGCATTTTCACTGTACTTGGTCCAGCTCTGGATGATTCTATTTTCTTGTTATAACTAAACATTAGTTTACAAATAAAAAACAAGATTCAAATCCCCAGCCTTTATTTATTTTCTTTACTCCTCCATTCAATATTGCCTTCACTTGTTTTTAAGTTATTTGCTGTAAAGGTCTTTATGTCATTTTTCTATTTGTCCTGTGTACATCTTAAATTAAATCACGTTCGGTACTTTTAGTGAAATCTTTTTCCATTCGAAATATCTCAAACAAGAAAAATAACACGAAATAGCGAGTTACGTACCTATATTAGACATTCCTTTGTTTCAAATAAAATGTAATTTAAAATTTGTTTCTCAAAGATATTATATATGCGCTAACAAAATACTTACCATTGCAAAAGTTTTATATATAAGAAGTTTAAGATTATGTTTTGTTGTCTAAAAATAATTGGAAAAATCGTTTGATTCGAAACAATTCTAATTAAACAAAAAAACCACCGTGTACACTAAAATTGTCCCACGAATGACATGTTTAATATTCTTGATATAAGTAATTAAACGACATCACACCTGCAAGCGGCTAATTAAAAAATAACACAGCTTTTTTAACACTGAAAATAAATCATTAATGCTAAACAAGTTATTGCGCAGTTATTGCGATTCTTTTAAACGTGGCCAAAATAGCAAAACTTAAAGTCGTTTAAATTCCTTGTAGAACATTAATTAGTTGAATGTACCATTACTGCGAGGGTTTTACTAGATTAACAGCCCCCTGAACTGGTAACCTGAGCAAACCATATTAACCTGGCGTCAAATCATGAGGAAAATTGTGACAGATTTGTACTTTTTGTACAGCCTTTGTGTGTTGACGTTTTGAATTTCAGATGGCAGTTGTTTTTTGTGATTTAAAGTAAAACTTACATGATACATCATCTTACAAAACTTTTTTCACACTATAGAAAAGTCAGGCCTTGTTCATTTGGTAAAAATCTACAATAACGAAATCGCCTATATAATATTCAAACAGCTAAATTACAATTTTAATTGATCTCTTTTCACACTTACTTATTGCGTGTCATAAGAGACACTTATTTTTTATACAAATACTACAATACGTTGCTACTATATTGTCTGCAAATTTTATTTTATATCTCTGTCACTTGGGTCTGATCCCCCGGGAAACACATTTAGAATTACCATACTGGACATCCTGAAGGCTGAAGGATAATAGCACACGTTGCTGCATGATTATAATTAGTTTTACTAATCAAATAATAAACTGGTAGATAGCGCCCAGCGGACGTAGACGAAGGTTTCTTCCAGAGAAAGGTACATTAATTTATACTGTATGTGCACTATAGGTGTCACTTTTTTCAAGTTCTTCGCTCGCGAGTTTAAAGATAAACGTCGAAAATAAAAACAGAATATAAAGTTTTTCACAGAAGTAGTTTTTAAACTCCATATATTTTTTGCACTGCCCCTATAAATTCGCATAGCTGCATGTAAATTGACTCTAGTGCTCTAGTGCAGTAAAGAAAAGTCACGTTATACCAATTTCATGTACTATTAGAAATAACGTTTGCTCAAAAGTTAAGTGTTAAGCATTCTGAACTCATTACAGCACTGTAATACACCATCTAATTTCGTAGTTCTATTTCCAGATAACGACTATATTGTGTACATACAAGGTTCAGCAATAGCATAGTATATTAAAAATTCTATATACATACTTACATGGCAACATCTAATAAAAAAGTCGACAGAATTTCATAAGCACACAGCACATAATTTACAAATGAACAAACTATTGACATTTGAATAGAAATCTTTTATACGACCATCCTAGATGGAACGTTAGTGCGCCATCTGTAGGGAACTTTATTCGCAAATACAGTACATAAACTACACTAATGCACATTTTCATACACTTTTTGTAAACTGTCAGTAATAGTAAAGCTAATAAGGCTACCGTAAGGCTGTGTAAGTTTTGCGTTTAAAATCAGATGAGAAGTAAAGTGCTGACCCAGAAAACACCAGCAATTATCTTTATAGTGTCATCAAGAACACGGCGTAGATTAGTGCAAAGTGACCTGTAGATTTGATGTAGCATTGTCACCGATGTAACGCTTATCTGAAGTACTGACGATGCCTGAGATACAGACAGACAGACAGATAACCCAATAGACCGCGCCCCACAATCATTCGCGCCAACCGTTTTCACTTCTCTCGACAAGACAGTTTTATTGAGCAATCTTGTTTCTTTATAACCCCCCACGTGGTTTGTTCACATATACCCCGAGCTCAGACCTTTGTACATAAGGACTGACAATTCTCGTGGATGTTATTCTTGTTTCCCTGTTTCTTCTTTCCTGCCACATCATATTATAATGCACATTTGGATGACCAATCATTCTCATCCGGATGATACACCGGGACAGTGTTGCCAGATTTTTTTTTGCCAAGTCGGGATTCTGGAACTTTTTGAGTGAAAAAAGCGGGATTCTTTCGTCGAAAAACGTATATAATCAGAAGTTTTTAAATATTTATCTTTTTATTTGAGTTCAAATTACGTTTACGTGACAATAGATAGCAAAAATAGCCATAGTAAATGTATTTTAATAAAAATATGATATTTTAAATCAGATTTACCCTATCGTTAAATAGTTCAGTCTTATTCGTCTTCTATATAAAAAAAAATGAAAAAACAGAAATCAAAATCAAAAAAGTTTTATTCATTAGAAAAATATGCCGTTCAAACAATAGTCTGAGGAGTGAGTGTTACAAATTGCAATTTACAATAAGAGAATAATTATTTACGCACGGTCGAGTTATCCCCGAAAAGCGGGACTAAGCCTGTCCCGCGCGGGACATTTAATTTTGATTTAAAAATCGGGACGTCCCGCCAAAATCGGGACGTCTGGCAACGCTGTACCGGGATCACCTTAAATCAGTACACTCACACTGTGTTTCATGTCATTGACTTTTTGAAGCGAAACTTATTTGAAAGAGTTAGAAAGGAGTGATTCCGATCGGATATGAAAAAAGCGTGACGGAAGTAGTAGTGGGGGGCCAAAAGAAAGGAATACAACTGCTCAATTAGTATAAAGGAAATAAGCTAGAGAAATTAGTTAACTCGCAATGAAAAAAAATAATGAAAATTTGTTTCCCGTCTTGCAGTGAAGTGTCTTAGATGAAGTTTAGACGTTTGCATTATAGTATATTATATGAACGAGGAAAGGCGCAGAAGTATGCAAGTGAGTGAGTTGCAAGAGTTTCACGTGTAATCTTAAGGCTGTCGGAACGCTCTGAATTTAAGCCAAAAATAGAGCTTCGGCTGTCAACTGACTGTAGACTTATTCGTCAACATTCTGCAAAAATTCTTTCTCTATACGCAAGATAAAGGACAAATCTAGGTCTCTAATGGACTACTTTTGTAATTTATGTACGATTTACTAGAAAAAAGTTGGCATTAATTGTGCTAAAAAAACACACGTTTTCAATGTCACACTACGACCTTATTCGTACTTTTTTCACAAAACTGTTCCATCACAAACCTAAAGTGACTCTTCCTTTTTCGGGAAACTTTTTTAAATCTTCAAAATATTTCCAAAAATTAGAGTAAATTGACAGCGGCACCCTTGCAAAAAAATTTTTTAGCCTCGTAGTTGGCACCAGCCAAATATTGAAACGTGCGGATGATTTGAGCGAGATAGAGCTATAGAAGGTCACACCCATAATATGTCTTTTGCCTACCTCGCCCTTTACCGCTGGGTCTCAGCACAAACAAAATTCAGAGCGTTCCGACAGCCTTAATCACATCTTTTCTGTTTCTGCATGTGTTCGATACGCGATCCCCCAAACATTAAAAAATCATTAATTTTGCATTAAACCATTTTTGAGAACATCTAATTTTTCAACTATTTTTGACCGACCACAGAAGTGAATAAAAGTCTTGAAATCGAAATTTCGACGAGTTTTGAACCAACGGACACATATG
The DNA here is from genome assembly GCA_034508555.1 of Venustoraphidia nigricollis. NCBI lineage: Eukaryota > Metazoa > Arthropoda > Insecta > Raphidioptera > Raphidiidae > Venustoraphidia > Venustoraphidia nigricollis. The sequence continues at coordinate 13,892,721 of JAVRKA010000003.1, read as the reverse complement.
TTACTTCTTGAAGTTATACTTCTTTTGGCGCGTTATGAAAGAAATTGCTCAGAAAAACGCATGCACTTTGTAAAATCAAAATTAACACGATAAAAGTCGCTCACGGAAAAGGCTACCAATATAATTGATGTTACTAACAAAATAGAGTTAGAGATCATTTTCGCATGCGCGTAGCGTTAAATAACTGTATTTATGCTAACCCACTCTAGTCATTTTATTATTTTATGTCAACAAATTATTTGCATGCAAATAAATTATTGAATTGTGAAATATTTATGTTTATTGATTTTAAACAATTGTTTTAGTTAAAAAAGAATATTTCGGTTTTCATTAAAGTAAATAGAAAATGTTGTGAATATTAGTGATAAAAATTGTGTTTATGAACTTTTGCTCAATTTAATTCAGGACAACTGTCACGTCAAAGAAGTATAACAAACACCCACTTTTTGTAGCGCAATTGTGCGATTAAGTCGCTAGAATATTGTCAAATGTAGCTACCAAAAGCGTAATCGTACACTTTTCGATAAAATACGATTATCGAATACACTTCGAATAGGAAACAAACACATGGAACGCATGCTGTAACCAAATTTAGAGATCGAATGAGAAATTTGGAGTAGCTGATTAATTGTTAAATCGCGTTGTAGTTGCTAAATCGCCCGTTTTTTCGATACAAAAAGTAGAATGTTGGCCCTTAGACGGTTCGTTATCTTTAAATAAAAAAAAAAAGAAACAATAAAAAGATTATTTATCCATCCGTTCTACCGAAATCAAGTTTTAAAATTAGGGGTCATAGGAGATTCTTCGGGGCTTTTTTCATTACATTTTTGTCCTGTCCGTTCGAAAATGAAGATTTTACGAGTAATAAATTAATTAAAGCAAAAAAAGAAGTTACTCTTTCCACATTGCTACTATCATTCGAAACAGAATTAAAATTATATTTTGAAGCAACAGAAAAAAATCTTTTAACTTTAGAATGAAGATGAAGCGATCGAGTGCACAAATAAAAATATTTGTAATCTTAAAATGTACGCTCAAATACCTCGTTAAATGTTAGAAACTTTTGCAATTAATTAAAAAAATGCGACAGTTATAATAAAAACCGACAATTTTTACAATGTGAATTCTTGAAATATTATAAAAGCGTACTTAATTTTCTGTTTGTGTATAATGATAAAAATTATACCGCCAAATCAACACAAATGCAATGCGCAGAACAGTCAGCCGCAAAAATATATTTTACGATGTTCAGCAACCATGCTAACGCTGAAGCTAACACAAATAATATATATCACTATAAACTCGTAAATTTATATACTGACTGGCACAAAACAACACTCATAGTATCTATAATATGTTAGGTTGAGCGAGGTCCTACTTAATTTAATATTAAGATAGTTCTACGACTCTTGGGTGCAACTGTATTGAATGAAATGTTATGCAATGCTCCAAAGATTTTCGGTGTTTTATTACTAAATTGACCTGATTATTAAAAAAAAAAAATTTTTTTTGGCTCATTATGTTGGTCCTGACACGTTCGGTCTGTGCGTTCACGCTGGTGTAATTCTCAAACCACTCGTTTACTGAGCATGAACAAAAAATATACACACATGTTACGATTAGATTAATTTATTGATAACTATTAATAATTACCCATTATTATAAATAATAACTAAATTATCGGATTAAAGTGTTTCGTGGTATTGATAAAACTAACCGCCTGTCATTAATAATTAATTCTCATTGTTCCTGAGAGGACTAAGAGGCGAGTACACCCTTCCGTCGTTTTTATGCGAGATTTTAATTTACAATATTATGCAAAAATATACTATTTTAATTTACAATATTATGCAAAAATATGCTACTTTATTTTATTGTTTTTTGTTTATATGCAATTTCCACAGAACACATGTAATTTTATAGTGAAAATATTGTTCTATGCTGATTGGCATATTTCATGACGCAACTTCCAGGCAATAATCTGTATTTTGTAGAGGAGATTCTTTTTTAGTCGCGAATAGCGAGACTGAAAATGTAAAGAACATGTCGCAATGTACGTATACTGTATACTATAAAAACTGACGGTACAACATTAAGCTAGGGTTGCCGCGGGATCTGAAGATCGTAGATTCTACCCGGTGGTAGGTGCCATTATTACTACTTTTTTACAATTACACCAGTTTTACTTATGTGGCGTATAGTGGAAATATATAGTTTCTTTTTTTAATTAGTAATATTTCTTATTGTTTAATTCTTTATTCCTCAAAATGTAAATGATTCTTATTACATCAACCAAACTCTATTGGAAATTATTAACTATTACCGGTAAATATAGGTTTATTAATCACTTTTACCAAATGTCTCGGTAATTATTAGCGTATTTGCCATATGGCAATATTCACTATTGGCGTTGGTCGGATGGCGGGACCTAGGGGTCGGACCAAAATTTCTCGACGTTTCATAACCTCCTAAACACTTTGGCACCATTTTTAAAAATGATTATGCATATATGTATATATATATATATATATATACATTTATATATATATATATGTGTGTGTACGGGCAATAACTTTCCAAAGAGTTAATTGATTTTAACGAAATTTGACCCACGTATTGAAATCCATCCCTCCCAGAAGCCTATTTAAAATGGGCGTAATCGGGCCATTTTAAGGGTAGTTTTTAGGGGTTGAAAAATGTTTTTGGGCCCCAAAATACCGAAAAAATTCTCAGAATCGTTTCAAAATTGACATTTAACCCGTTAGTAGCAATTAAAAAGTGTCCCTAAAATTTTAATAAAATTGGCCCAACAGGACCGGACTTGCACATTTTTTGAAAACACTAATTTTAGATAGTGACTTATTTATTGAAGGGTGTATTTAATTCGGTGTAGACGTTAGAATGATAATAATATTGCAGTTAAGAAAAAAAATGTTATTTTAAGGGGTGTATTAAGGAGTCAAATTTTTAATTTTGCTCAAAAACCAACTTAAGTTTGCGTAATAAAGCCACACTGCCTGTATAAGCAAATACACTATATTGTCTGCAGGGTTTTGGCACTACGACCCGGGTTTTTTATCATTTGCCCGTAATTATTAATTCAAATCGGATTTATCGTATATACCGTAACATATGCAGGTAAAATCTGTGTTTTTCTACTTGTCTATTTTGCGAGTGTACAGTTATATAGATTTCATTTTCAAATATCGTTGTTCCAGGTAAGAAGTAACAGATGTCCAGCGGTACAATACCGGCGGTATACTGAATAGGTAATGTACATTGTACAAGGGTTCCACACATGTTCATGAGTATTTATGGTTATCCCTGTACGCCAGGGCGCTTCGCTAGACACACAGTGTAGGCCCGCAGAGAGGTAACGCGTTGTGCCGAGATTCGCCACCTCGAAGCACAAACTGGGGTAATAAAAAATGCAATAAAAACCTCTGGGGGCAGGCTTTACCTTTTACGCGTCTGTGTCGCAGCATTCGTTCAATAGGGATGAGAAAACTATTTTATAAAGAAACAATACCTTCAGCAAACCCAGGGGTCGCGTTATTTGTGTGACCGATACTCCTTTATACTGAAATCTCTAGTGAACACGTACCTAAATCATAATAGCGAATCATTTCGTTACGAGTAAAATAGAGGCCTGTCTGTTACTAATTGTCTTTAGATACTTTCCTATAATACGAACATTGTAAATGTCACTAATTTTGATACTTGCGGGGGCGACGTTAAGCCACTTTTTTACATATCTGAAATATGTAGGATTAAATGACAATTGTGTTCTTATCTTTACTTTTTCGAATGTAGAAAATATATTTTTCAAAATGTTAACGAGGTGTTGTAGTTTTTCATTAAAAGGTTAATTTGGTTTTAGAGCAGGATATAATTTTAACTGCAAGAAATTAAATACGTTTGTATAAAGTATTTTAGGAGCCATTCAAGTATTACGTAACGCACTTAGGGGGGAGGGAGATCTGGCGAAACGTTACAATGTTATAAGGGTGGAGAGGGGTTCAAGTAAAGTGTTACGTAACATTTCTGTTAAATAAAACACTAAATTTATTGACAGAAAATTTTCTTTTTTACAAAAAGATCATTTGGGTGTTACGCAACGTTTGAGGGAGGAGGGGTCAAGCCAAACGTTACGGTGCGTTATATGGAGGGAAGAGGGGGTCAAAAATCCTCGAAAATTGCGTTACGTAATACTTGAACGGCCCCTTATTTATTTCGAACACAAGATTTTATAAAACAAGTTTTTAAAAATGCAAAACACAACTTGTTTGCCCATCATCAGGCTGAAAAAATTTTTGTTGTGTGTAAAATAGAATTAAGCACGTAAATAAGGTTATGGAAAATAGGATCAAAGCGACCAACCTTGCTTATTTCTATTTTGCACATATCTCAGAGTTTTATGTTCAACCTGATGATTATCGTAACATGCTGTAATGCGATTTTATAATTTTGTATTAGACAAAATTATCACAACAAAGTAGTTCAAGGAAAAAATTATATATAATTACTTCTTGTTATGGTTATATGCAGGTATAATTTTTTTATTCTACATAAAAAAACCTATCGTTTATTTTTATAGAAAAATACACATATCTGTGATTCATGCTTAAACAAAATTACAAGACAATAAAATTTTCCCATACATATTGTCCACGGCGTTTTGACAACCATAGGTCAACATTTTGTTGCCTAATGTAAACAATGTTCTTATACTATCCGCCACGCAACATTAAACACTTAAGTTTTATAACTAAAATGAATTTTAAAAACCAATTACTTAAATTTGAATATTTACTAATAACCATGAACAATGTTGATATACTCATAGCTGTGTTACTACCACGATGTTGGAACACATTAATTGATTGATTAGCTGCGCAAATACAGAAATTCCGATGCCTAAGAGAACTTAGATAAAGTAGATTTTATAGAGAACTAATCATATATGGTACTGCGATATATTCCGAATTATGGCGCACAAAATACTACTTACTACATACGCAAAAACATTTTTATTATTTATGAAACTTATAAAAATAAATGTTAATTTAGCATTAAAGTATAAATTATTTTTTTTTTATTTGACATGATGTCTACTTTTATTTTTTACTAATGTACGATCAGCGAGAATATACGAGTATAGCCACTTACCGCCCATATTGTAACAATAAATATAGCAGTTTAAACAGAAAAGTAAATTATTTAAATTTCTTTTTCGATTACAATGCTAATATTCCAATTTGAAAGTTCTATTAATACAATAAGAACGTATTCAGTTTTAACTGAACTGTTGAAAAGTACAACAAAAACCGATAATTTTAAGTTGTAAATGTTTATTTCAAAATGCAAATTCAGGTAAACTTTATCTTATAAGAAAATATTCAATTGAATTTTCAGCTGGTTTTCAACGGTAATGAATAATGTATATATTTTAAAATAAAACAAGACAGAAAGGAATATAAAGTTTTAGACTTAAGCTAACGCTAAATTCAACTGATTTTGATTCAATTATAAGTCAGAAAACTATTGTAAATAAACAATTCATTTTTTTAATAACAACCATGTCATTCTCACATAACGAAAACATAATAGGCACGTGTAATAACTAATATATGTATTTTTAATAAATTGATCTTCAACTGGCAACTGCCGGAATTCATATTATATACAATAAATATAAATTAATGAATGGAAAAAAATGTCATACTGTATAAGTTTTTGTTCAAAGAATTTCGAGATTCGAGTGCTCGGTTTCGGATTCGATTTTCAACTTTAAATCTAGATTTAAGAATGCTATTTATTTTTAGCTAAATGAAGATCTAAATCAAATGACATTATTACGTCCAAACTAAAGCTGAAATCCAGCATAAATGAGGAACAGCATGCAATGTATATAATAAAGCAATAGTATGAAGCAATATTATTAATTAGTCAAGAAACGTGAAAATTAAATTTCGTAAATTCTGTTCAGTATTAAATGTAAGTACAGCTTTAGCCGTCTAAATATAAAATCGGTCAATTAGTTTGGCCTCAATACAATGTAAATGAGGCGGCTGAGCTGTGGCATTATTTAAATGAATGTAGAAAGAGATGAGGTCTAAACCTCAATTTAATATGCATGATTGTTGTCTGTTGGTAGCATGTTACTGTGTTGACAGAAGCAATATACAAGGTAATATCGTATGCAAGCCTCAGCTAGAGTTGGGTAACTCAGATCTGAACCGGTTCAAAGAGCCGACTCCGACAGAAGATCCGTGAGAGCCGCCTCACTTTTTTTTGAGCCGACGGATCAACGGATCCGCATAACTCAGTGAAACACTTAACACACAGAAGCACATTTTACACTTACGTATCAGGTCTTACTTTGATGCATCTGTCAGCTCAAATGACTCATGCATCACATGTTTGGCTATGCATTCTTGATTCTATAGGTACAGGTCGTGATATGATTGACTGAACTAAGTAACTCAGTGGCAGACTGCAGTAACATATTCAGAACTCGGCTCTTTTTGAACCGGTTCAGTGAGCCGGCTCACATACGGGATCCAGATGCAAAGATGCAGATCACTAAAAAGACCCGTTTTTCCCATCTCTAGCCTCAGCTACTACGTTTAGGTGTCTCAACTGAATTGCATTTAATATTGAATACAAACAGTGATACTTAGCGAATTTTTACATTTTTACATTAGTTTTGAAAAATGTAAAAAAGAAGTAGAATAGATAAAACAATAGACGTAATATTTGAAATCCAAGCTTATAAATGCTGCATAATAGAAAAACTTGAAGGCATAATTTTCAACATCTTTAAGTAAACCTTCTTCTCGCACGGTGGAGTAAGTTTTATTCTTTAGATTGAAAATGTAACGGAAGTGATTGCAATATAAGTATAGCATCTATACTATAAAAACGGAGGTGGACACCAATCTCAGCCGGCTCTGTGATATACAGCTCTCGAATTGTAAACTAAAGCTGAGTGCGAGCTCGACGATTATTAAATAATTATCATTATTTTAACCGAGCTGGGTAGAGTAGTGGTGACAGCACTAGACTCGCATTCGGGAGGTCCGGGTTCGAATCCCGGCGGGGGCAGATGTGGCTGGGACTTTTTCCTACTGCCTCTCGCCGAGAAACGGTAATTCCTGTACCGGCCATCTTGATTGAGGTTTTCCATGGTTTCCCTCAATTAATTCCAGATAAATATCGAGATGGTTCTTTATTTGAGGCCATGGCCGATTACCTATCAAACTCCTAGTTCAAAAATTGCCTACCTTATCCTAATTTCCTATAATTCCTTCATTCGCCCATTGCTATTACATAAGTTGAAGTTTTAAAAATGTAGAAAAAAAAAACCCGGGTCGCAGTGCCAAAACCCTGCCGACAATATAGTGTATTTGCTTGTATAGGGCCGTGAGGTTTTATACTTTTATTATGTAAAATTAAGTTTGTTTTTGGGCAAAATAAAAAATTTAACCCCTTAATACACCCCTTAAAATAACATTTTTTTCTTAATTGTAATATTATTATCAATCTAACGTCTACACCGAATTAAATACACCCTTCAATAAATCAGTCACTATCTTCAAATTAGTGTTTTCAAAAAATGTGTAAGTCCGGTCCTGTTAAGCCGATTTTATTAAAATTTTAGGGGCACTCTTTAATTGCTACTAACGGGTTGAATGTCAATTTTGAAACGATTCTGAGAATTTTTTCGGTATTTTGGGGCCCAAAAACATTTTTCAACCCCTAAAAACTACCCTTAAAATAGCCCGATTACGCCCATTTTAAATAGGCTTCTTGCGGTGATGGATTTCAACACGTGGGCCAAATTTCGTTGAAATCAATTAACTCTTTCGAAAGTTATTGCGCGTACACATATATATATATATATATATACGTATATAAATATATATATATATATATATATACATAAACATTTTTAAAAATGGTGCCAATGTGTTTAGGAGGTTATGAAACGTCGAGAAATTTTGGTCCGACCCCTAGGTCCCGCCATCCGACCGACGCCAATAGTGTATGTTGCCTTATGGCAAATACACTAATAACGGGAAGTATGGTAGAGGGAAAATAGTAATGGTGCGAATGGCGTCTGTTATGACATAAAGTCGAGAAACGGACGTTAAACGCATTATTATTATTATTATTACTATTATTATGATGATTATTATTATTATTATTAATTATCATTATTTTATACTAATTATTATTACTGATTAGTCATTAATCATTACTGTTAATTTCAATGTTTAATTGTTAAAGATCTCAGCTGTTTAGCGTCTATAATCTACAATCACAATATATGCATATGACAGTTAAATTATATCGGTTGAAAAACAATTACGTTTATATAGATTTTTTGTATCTCCTCCTAAACTACTGCACCGATTTTGACGATCAATGTGTCATCTGAAAGGACTTGACGTACGACATAGCGATGTGCAATAGGTGTTAAAATGTTTCACGTTACAAAATAGATAATAAATCATGTCCCATTTTAAACTTGAATCTAAATTTTCTCACAAGCCCATGTTTTTATTGGCGAAAACATGGTCAAAAAAATGTCACTATATTGCCTGCAGGGTTTTGCACCGCGACCCGAGTTTTTTTAATACATACATTTTATTGCACGCGCAATAATCTCATAGACAAAAGCTACATATACTAGTCATACGTTTAAAACACACAAAGTCGGCGTGACAAATAGTTTGGGAATCTCTGATATAAATCTACCCTTGCCTCGCTTGCTTAGCAACGCGAGGTCACTATGGTGATTTGGTTTAATTTTAACGATTTCGGCGTACAAAATAAATTTGCAGTAGGTCCGTTCAATATAACATAATCAACATCCATTTCAAGATCCTTACAAATAAACAGACAATTTTTAAATATTTAAGTTCATAAACAAACATATTTATCAGCAAATAATCAGATTATCGTTTGATTGTACTATGAGATTAATTCCCATTAAGCTTAATCAGGATCTAATTATATTAGAATATTTCTCATACGAAATTACAAGAAATGAATTTTCACGTCCAATTGCACCGATGCCGGATTTTAGTTCGTCAAATAATTATTATCTTTTCTGATTTTTTTCGATTTATGAAAAATTTATGAAAAATGATCAAAATAGAGCCGTTTTCGCAATTTTCTGTTTTGGAAACCACCCGTATTTAAGAGAGTGGGATCTTATGTTGAAAACGTGGTTTCGATCCGTCGAAGGGTGATGCAGAAGGGCAAACTGATGGACATCCAAAACTCCTTTTTCCAGTTATTAAAATCCATAAAACGTTTAAGTTCTTCGTTCGAATGTAAAAATGAAACCAAAACTGGAGTTATCATACTTATTAAAAGCAACGTTAATGGATTTTCTTCTCTAAACAAATATTATTAATAATTAATAATATCACGTTGAATAATAAATTATCAAGTATAAACAACAGCGATGGATGGCACATCAGAACCGGGGTTTTTTAATTGATTACACGAAATTGTATTTAAAATGATAAATCTGCTATTTTTTATGCAGGCATAGTTCAAATTAAATAATTATTTGAATCTTCCCGCACTGATTTTTCCCAAATTTAAATTATACTCGTATATTTATTCAAAAGACGAAGTACGCGCAGCAGGCGGGATTCGGATGTAAAAAAGTATTGAATCGGAGCTCCGTATAACATCCTTGATAAACAATCCTTACAAAAGAAATAATGATTTTCTATACTTCACATTATAACCTGAACTAATGTCTTTTTTATGTAATTTAGGAAAAATCACGTGATATGCATGCATTGTCCTTTTACACGTAGAAGTATAACAAAAGCAAGCTTCTGAAAATAAACATATAAAAGTAAAAATTGCACGATGGCGTAGCTGAATGGTATATGAAAAGTACGTATCTAAAGGTTTTTTAAAGATCCGTACAGAGCCGTTGGGGATTTATTCCATCTTACATTCACTTTATCACATGATAATGAAACCTCAAACCACAATGACTACCATCTAGATAAAGTTCCACATAAATTATTGCCATTTCCTCTTTACACGACTATTTTTCATTTTTTTTTGTGCTCACCTACAAAACACGTCTCTGAAAACAATGAACACGAAAATGTCTACAAATGTCAAAGCTTCTATTTTAACAAAGAATCGCTGCTAGAATAATACTTATCTTAAGCTCGTTTTAAATGGAAACAATTGAGACTGATTTCAAAATTATTGATATTATTTTGTTTTATTTGGTACAGTGTTGTAGTGTTGACTGACGGATTTCAACTGCCAATAACTTGTGATGATAAAGTATGAAAAAAATGTTACACGCATCAATAGTCAGCAGAAAGTATAAAAGTTTATTTGTTAATGTCTTCCTTCACTTGCAATAGGTACATAATCTACAATACATAGTAAAAATTGTTATTAAAAATAATTAATATTAGTTCTTGTTCTATTAGAAAAATTCTATTTGTTAGACGTTCTTCAATTCTCAAATGGTCTTCGGGCGACATATGCTTTCAGATATCCCCATAGAAAGAAATCACGAGCTGGCCAAAGTAACGCGTAGACCATAGGATACGAATATCTTCGAAATTCTTACGTCCATATAGGGAAAAAGTACTATACCTAATATCGATGTTTGGTTGTTCAGCATTATCCACAACGCGTCATGGTTGTTTTTTCGCTGTGTTTAAAGTTTTTTAAGTCCAAGAAAGAATGTATGCACTGGTTTCTGTTCATTCCATAACAAAAAAATCTAAACAGCCGAGCAGTAAAATGTGTCCAAAACAGTTGTCTGAAAGCGGAGCGCGTTTATTGTAATGTCAGTCGTAAATTTACACTCCATTCGGCGCGAATGCTCCCAAATAAGACTACCGGGACTGTTTAACTTTCGTGTAATTCAGAAGTACCAACATGATTTCATCATATGCAATAAGGTAGAGTTGTAGTGAAATATAGAAACGTATAACATCATCTCTTATTTTCATTTGTTACAAAATTAAAAAATCAGTTTGATTTATGTTGCCTGCAGCAGCAGTGCAAGAATGTAATGTTTTTATCTTAAGTAATTTAGGTAAAGCTGATTTTTTATTTAGTGAACCTATTGATCATCAGGAACAACAAACTGTCAAGACACATTTATTATGTATTTGTCATTTACGTGTGTAGTATGTGTGTGCTTACATAGTGGACTCCTTCACCGCACGAAGCGCATTTAAAATGAGCCTAAACGGACCATTTCAAGAGGTGTATTTAGGGGTTAAAATTATTTTTGGGGCTCAAAAACACTTAAAAAATTCTCGGAAATACATTCAAAAATGAAAATTAACCCTTTAATATAAATTAAAAGGTTCTCCTAAAATGTTAATAAAATCGACTCGACAGGGCTGGACTTATATGAAAACACCTGTGGATAGAGAATTATGCTTTCCGAAAGCTGTACATAATTTTGTGCAGATGATAAAACAGAAACGAAATATTGACATAAAAAAAAATATTTAAGAGCTGTTTAAGAAGTTAAATTTTCTATTATATCCAAAAACAAACATCAATTCACATAATAAAGTCACGCTGTCAGTGTTTTTTCTACTTTTTCGTGAATGTTTTCACGGTTTGTTTATTTTTTCCTGACATGATTTCATGATTGGTTTACCTAAAATGCCTGGAATATAACAAGATATCTACATTTAAGTAGTTAGTTAATTCACTTAATGGAGCGGCAAAGCAATCAAGCAATATAAAATATACTCGATCCATGCATAAAAACAATGTCGTTTATATTGTGAAGTATAATTAATGTATAACTCACTCTTTACATTTTAAATGTATAGACTATAAACGTGAAATAAAGATTAAACAAATCTTTAAGTTCTAGAAGTATTAGTGCTGAAACGATTACGAATGCACGGTTTTCCAACTAATTTTAATCGCCAATTATTTATAGGTTCGATTATTTTACGCGACTGAACCAACCATGGAAAGCTACTTGAGAGCTGTTGTGTAAATAAAATATAATACGCAATTAAAATAGTGCAATTTTGGATTTTTCACTATCTTACTTTCAAGTCTTAAAATTAGTACGAACAGAGTTTTTTGATATATCTATTTCAGTAGCGTAAGAAGAACACAGTCTATGCCTTATGCCTTGCAATTTTTTCGCTATTCATTATGAAGACGGTTTGATAAAATATTTTTAAATTTTTCATAAATGTAAATAGTTTCAGCATGCCTGGCGTATGTCGACATTCAACCAGGTCAAGGGTACAGAGGATCATAGTTGTAGGTGTATTTATGGATCCGAATACCGAGGGCTCGTCAGAGTCTAACACGGCTGTAATTCTTAGTGTTTACATCCCAAGCTGTGAAAATCAATTTTGAGCTTTGAACAAAATGAAATATAATGTTCAAATTTGTACTTAAATACACAACTGGTGTGTTTAGTATATAACAGTAGAGTAATTTAATGAAATTTACTCTAAAAAGTGTACGTTAGATTGTATGCACTTATAAACAGGTTGTTGACAGATTTCACAAGGTTAGAGTCAGAAAAAAAAGACAAGTTGTTTTTATATTTTATATACATACTAGCCGCTATCCGCGGCTCCGCACGCGATTGAAATGAAACAAGGTAGTGACAACAGTAGTAGAGCCTTCGGCTCCACCGTATCTATTTTAGCTTGCGGGTTTACGCCCCACACGGCAGCAACAACAGTTGATTCGTTTTATAATAGAAAAAAAAATGTAAAAACATAATGGAAAATGTATTTGATTAAACAATTGTCAAGTTCAGACATGTCACGTGATTTCTACTTTAGGTATTCCTGCTCAAGAATCGGAAGTGCTAGTGTTTACTCCTTTAGTCTGACACTGCAAAACAGATCAGTGTATACTGTATATCTTACTCCTTTGTAAATTTTTTTAATATACCATGTTTTATAAACGGACTAAAAAGTACAAAGTACTTTCTCCTAGCCCATTACACTAATACACTAAAATACACTAAAAATGAGTAGTTTTTTTTTTATTCAAATACACAATTATTAATATTATCAACACACACCGGTGAATAGTTTGTGGTCTACCATCCCATGGTTATATTAAATATTTCATTATGTAACGAAGACTTATTTCCACAGCTTGGTGACATAAAGCCAGTAATAAAGCAATTGAATTGTTGATAATATTAGGGTTTATAAAGGAAAATTCGGAATTACTACTTTGTTCATGCGGTTGAAATATTTCGGGCAGATACATTGATATATAAAGAACTCGTGTCGAATTAACTGAAACGTGAAATTAGAATCAGTGCTGTCAGTTCCACTTCGTAATGATGATGGTATCGAATACCTGCATTATTACTATATTACTGAAGCCATGATTTTTCAAGACTATGTCCAAATAAGTTTGTGAATTACTCTTGATTTGTTTCCAAAAGACAAATAAATTAATGTCGCTTTAGACTGAGGTCTCAGGGGTTAACAAAATAAGAGAAAAAATCTTTGGACATTTTTTTTATTAGGGCGATGCGGGTTTCGGCAGCAAGGCCATTAGCTCCAAGTATATGGGTAGTTTAATTTAGACGATTCAGCCAGAATTATGCAAAACCAGTTTCCAATTGATTCTTCATTTTGTTAACAATTTTAATGATTTGTAATTTACATTTTTACTTTAAGTGATCATTATTCAATAAGTGTTCGTCTAAAGTGAACAGCCTAAATCTCCTTTAATATTAATTTTAACAAATGGACACGACCTGAATCGCAAGTAAGTCATCTATTTTTTCTACTAAGAGTTTTTAAACAATATAAATTATGAAATATATTTGAACAATCTGCTTTTACTAATCTGGACAGCGATGTTCTTGAAAGGTGTAATATACTTTTAATAGCATTAATTATTTCGTTAATAATTAAAGAATATTGTTTACTGTAAAAATAAATCACATACCAAAAAAACAGAAAAAATTTTACCTTTGTATAAAGAAATATAACTGGCATAGTTATAAAGAACTGTCGGATTTACCTGAAACAAAGAAAACGATCTGTTAGAAAAAGCAATATATTATAATGGCCAAAACATAATTGATAGACTGTGTTCAAGGCAATCTATTACCACTGTCTCCTTTTCTCTTTTACACTACTATATCCTCCTTTTATCACATAACATACGACTGTTTCAAAGTAAGTGCAACCTTCTTCGTTTAAAATGAAAATAAACGTTATTTTTCAGTTTGAAGTATGAGACTCGTTCACGATTTTGTTCGATAGTGTAAAGTGCAAGCTGTAAATTCGCGGATAATTAGGATTAGGTAGGGTTGTCATCTCAGAAATTTGGCAACCAGGACAAGACGCGTGAAAATCCCGGATCTTAGAGCCCAGAACCAGGACATGTCAACAGGTTTTTTTAAAACATAGTCAGTGTAATAAAAAACAGTTAAAAATGTAATAAATCGCCTTTTTAATTATTTTCAGACCTTAAAATTAAATTTAGTCATCTTTTATCATCATTTTAAATGTACGTACTAAAATAGAATCTTATTACAGTTTGTTACAAATTGTTTTAATAATTAATCAGTTAGAATTTTTTTATTCTTAAAATAAAAACACTCGCTTAATTGTAACGACGTCTACACTCATAACCGTTCGTCGGTTGATCGCGGCGTGCGGGCACAGTGCGTGTGCCGCGGGCGGCCCAAGACTAAATTTTTAAACCCGGACTACAAATGAAGCCCCACCCGGACGCTCCCCGGATGCTTTCTAAACTAGGACAAATCCGGGGAAACCCGGACGGATGGCAACCCTAGGATTAGGTAACACCATCTGGGGGCGACAGTGTCCCCGGAAGCAATTTTTTTTAAAATAAAAAAGGCCAGGGGATGTATAAATAAAGAGCGTTTTGAAAAATCGTTCGTACATGTTTCCTCTGTTTTAAGAGGTATCAACCGACCAGCCTTGTCAAATTATTATAGTCATAAAATAATATCATTTACAGTCATCACAAAGGAAGCAGCGCCGTAAACTTTGAGAAAAACAAGAATGTAAAAAAAGTGTTCCGGACATTTAAATACATATCTATTCTTAGGTCGGCTAAGACCATAGAGGTACGAATATGGCAACAAAAGGATGAAATAGTTACACGAGCGTTAATGGATTAATTATTATGTGCAAGGTGATTTACAAAAGGTAAGGCAAAAGAAGCCTATAGGCTCCGGGAATCGACTCTAGGGGAGTCAGAATGTAATAAAGTGTTTTTCTGATAAGTGCAGACTGCCAAAGGTGAGGGGTGCCAAATGAATGCTATTTCTACGCGAAATATTTCCTTCCCACGGCCCTGAATATTTTTCAATATAAAGCAAACAATATTATCACTAGGTTAACGAAAGCATAATAATAATAATAATATATATGCTTGAAATATCACGCTACGGGTTACACTTCTTGACTACTTTGCCTATCCAAGTAAAAAAGGCAATATCAATCACACATTTTGTGTAATTTATACATAATCCATCGGTTGTTGATTGTGCTCCCCCTTTTATTTTTTTTATAGATACCTCCGGTATGTTTTTTCGATTAAAGGCCTCACAAATCAACAGTAATTGCTATGAAGTTTTACTTCAAAAACAGAATATGAAACTAAATGGAGGGTTATAATTTTAACTAAATATGTATGCCAATGTGACCACGGAGAGCATTGTCATTTTTAAGAAAGGGAAAACAGAATAAAATTAAAAAATTATTTGACAATGTTACGTTAAAAAATGGGTGTGCTACTTATGTACGCGCAGCAGAAGTTATACTTCATTGGCGTGATCGCGATAATTGATATTCACCACATTGTAACAGACAAATGAAACGTATCAGTGCATGTTTTGATTCACGCCCAAATTGCTACGAGTTATCATTTTTATATATTAAAACTAAAAAATAAAATATTTATTTTAAGGATATTATATGGTGTATTTATATGAATGCAAAGTAGAACTATAGTAAAATCGAAGAGTCAGCTTATCGACGATTTCAAACTTGCCGATACACGTAGTAAATGGTGTCTCATGTTCGTTGCATGCGGCGTGCGCAACTTCCGTAGCAGAGAAAAGTTTACCCTCAATGCGCCAAAAGAAGTATAACTTAAAAAAACAAGTCAGGAAGGTAACGTTCGTCTACCCTAATGCAATTATCAATTCTGACTTCAAAGCTCATCCACATTCGTTTTAGTATCTCCTAGCATTGAAACAGTGCTTTCTAACATACTCGAGACTCGTATATAAACACGCGTATAACTCCTCGTTTTCTCTGCAAATTTTTACCTCTATGGTGGAGATGGACGTATACAGAGTAGTTCTTGTTCCCTGCCTCACTTCAAAGTATAGAAGACGACCGAACACGATCTGCCTCGGCATATAAGATTGATGTGACAATCTTGTATATATCTATATAATGTCGGAACGGATCTTGTTCGACTGTCTTCCAACTGGTGAATTGTTCAAGTTACTGACTTGATAGCATACAAACAAACAAAAACTACACATTTAGTCTAAAATTTATCACACTCTGTCGCATCTATTGTAATTCAGTTACATTGTACATTATGCTAAAATATTAAACCAGCTATCTTAGCTAAAAACTTAATTAAATTGTTACGTTTTAGATATATTTTGTATTTATTCATTTATCATAATATTATGTAGACAGATACAATTGCAAGAAAGTGTACCTACTTAAGTTTTTATTTAACAAGATTTCACAAAAACGTCTTCTTTCCCAACATTTATCTGCCCTTATGACGCCACTGAGACGCAATGTCTTTCTGATGTCTCTACAAACTGTGAAAATTTAAGAATGTGATTCGTACTCCGAAGAAGCCGGGCCGTTACTATAATATTATATTGTCATCAGCATTACAAATGTGTTCAAAAATTTCAACTCAATAAAATAACGGGAAGTAGGTGAAAAATCTGTCGCAAGATTTGAAACAATTAATTATTATACGAACGTGAAGTTAAACAAGATCGTTTAAAAAACAGAGTAGCCTGTACTTTTAATCTAACTAACGAAAAATGTTAAAAGTTAACTGATGTTTGTAAGAAATTCGTTCATGTTATTATATACAATAAAAATTGCGATATACTCGTATCTAAACTGAAAACTTAACACCTCTAGTAATATAATATTATTAAATAATATGTACTATGTAGTTCTAGTTTTACAGATTTAAACAAGTGATATGAAGTATAATTTTTTATACTATCCCCTATTAAATATAGTTGCTTTATTATGTACTGCCTATCAGCCATCATTTGAACTAGTGAAAAACAACAGGAGGCGCGAAGAGTAATTTTCATAAACAACCTAATAAAATTAAGTTTGATTCACAATCAAACTGTCAAAAATATTCTGAATATGAAATAAAAACAAGCTATTTTAAAGGACGTATGTGCAAAAATCCCATATAAACGTCACAACTCATCGTATTACATAACGTTACGCAACTAAATATACAATCTACTATTGCTTAGCCCGATTCAACAACTTCGTTGCTTAATCTACACACGCAAATTTGAGGTTACAAAATAAAGTGAGTGATGTCACATTTTTGTTATAACAAAATGAAAAGAAATCGCAAGTTCGCGTAGCACGATGAATATTTTATAAACAGAGAGCCCCCTGTCACATATCTTACGTATCGAATACACAAATCTGTCTATGCGTGAGTTGTCATTCTGGCAGACAAACAGGAGCCACAATTTTTATTATTTTTATTCAAGTAATACTTACATTATAGACAACATAATTAAAACTGATGCCAAAAAGTCGATGTCAACGAGTACCTTTATATCGCCATTTTTCGAGTTTCTTTACGGTCATATTATATTGACTACAAAAATAAAATTGTCGGCCTCAACGCAAACAATCAGTGCTTCTGCCCCTTTTTATTGCATCGAAAAAATATATACTGCTGGGACCACTAAAATAATAATGATTCGTTTTAAAATGCAGTTGAAATTTGTGTCGCTTAAAAACTGCTATGAAGTCGAAAGAGTTTACTTTGCCTCGAGGCCACACAAATGTTGAGAATGACAAAGTTATATAATAGTTGTGTGGTAAAACAAGACGTCTCTAAGAAAGTATGTAGGTTTATTTACGAAGTTGTATTCAGTATACTAAACTTTTATATTGGGACAAGTTTTATTACGTAATGTACAGCTGGCAGTTGAATGATGCATCAAACCTAGAATTCTCGAACCGGCGTTTCACATGTAAGTCACCGAATATATTTTTTTCATTGCGAACATTATCAGGAGCTGAAAAGTGATCTTTCGATAACAGAGTTCGCAGACGTATTTTATGCACGGACGTGTCTAGGCCCTCCATCTAAAACATTTACCGAAGACGCGAGGTATCGCAATTACTGACATATCAATTTATATCGGCATTATTGAAATCAAAATAATAAAAGCTTGTCTTTAAACAGTTTTTTAACTATTTTTTCATTGTTTAATATGGTTATTTGTTCTATTGTTACCGATTTTTTCAGTTGTTGTTTTTTTCTAAAATTGAGTAAATTAATTAAATAAAACGAAACTACTTGCGTTTACTGTTCAAAATAAATAAAAAAAATATTTTGAACAGTAAACGCAAGTAGTTTCGTTTTATTTAATAGTATATTACTGTTGGTAGAGTCAATATTATTAATTATTGAGTAAATTAAATTATATTATTAAGCTCAAAGTCTATTGTTACCGATTTTTTCAGTTGTTGTTTTTTTCTAAAATTGAGTAAATTAAATTATATTATTAAGCTCAAAGTGTCGTTACAAACATACACCGATTTTCATACTTTAACGTCGGGGTGTATTATGTAAAATTTTGCGCCTTGTAATTCTTGAATTACTTGTCCGTTCCTAACTTTTTTATTGTGTAAAAGCATTTAAACATTGTACGCTTAAATCCCATAGATAAATTGAATGATTGAATTGTATGAAAATAAAGTACCCAACAGTTTCTCGTATCACAACTAGACACTGTCTAAGGATTACAACATGTCTTTGTTTTCACTATGTTCAGAAATTTACTAAAAATGCAAACAATAGTCATGTGACCAAACTGAATTTTAACTTGGTGTGGATCTTCTCGTGTTCGCGGATTCGACATTAGAATATTAGAGCAAGCTTGGAAGAAGTTTATCACTATAGAACTTCACAGCTTGAAGCGACAGTACAACAAATAATGTATGATATGCCGATAAGTTTGTTTACTAAACAAACATTGTATCTATATTAAATACATAATATGTATATAGTATACCTGTGCATAACATATACAAAGCGAGTCGCACAAAATAAAATATATAAAAATATATAAAATTCAACGCCCTAGCTGATATCAATTTTCTATATATATTTTATTATAAAATCAAATTGATTTTTCAGTTTATTTGTGGTTGTTATTTGTTATTCGTTAAGATTAGTCCCAGCGCTTAAAAAGTACACTAATGAATAAATTTGACTTGACTTGCCGTTTTCACTGTTGTAGTGCTTCAAGGCAAGTCACTGGTAACGATGTGCTTTTTTGAAACGAAAATAGACAACTGGCCCACTACTACAATTTCCACAAAAACCTTCACTCTGCTTTAATTCTATCATGAGGTTTAAGTCGATAAGTTCTAATTAAAATACAGCAAATATTTCTTGAATATTGGTCCAGTTGTTTTTGCGTGTTATCCAAATAAACAGAAAAAAAAAATTATTTCGAGATGTAAATAGGAATAAGGCTATACGAACATTTCATTTTATTATGAAATTCTAAAAATGTAATGTTTGAAAATCTATAACTCACAGCATTATCATTCTCAATTTTTTATAAAAGAAATGTTTTTTTTTCTCTTTTTAAACTTCTTAGGAATTTATTGTCCATTCGGTATTTCGCAATCTAATAGATTATATCGGAAAACCATATAAAGAAAATGACAGCTTTAAAACTGTTTCCAGGAGCTTAGCATTAAATCCTGACCGTGTATAGAGCTTAAGTTTTATACGGATTTTGCTATAAACCGCACGTATGATATACTTTGGATGGTATGATGCCGCCGATACTCGATACACAGAAATACCTATACTAACATAAGCCTGACCCCTTTTATATTTATTTCTCAAATTTCGATGTGTTTTACATTTCGCATGTTCCAGCACCTATCGACGATGCATAATAAAGTCAGTTCGAAAAATTAGTTCACAAAAAATAACAGCAAAAACTATACTTAAATGTACAATTATTGTGACATTTTTTATGAATAACTTTTTCTGAGATATTATATGCAAACTGGAGAAATTAGTATCGAAATTTCGAAATTGATACCTAAATAAAAACATTGAAAATTAACACGTTTTTTGCTTCATTTGCTGACCAATAATTGATGATTGTTAAGGTAAAAGTACCAGTATTCGTCAGTTTAAGGGAAACCGCAACTTTATATTTGTTGCATCACATGTATTTCGCGTGTCAACATTTCAAAAACTTGGGTTTATTGTCGTTGAAATTTGTATTTTATGTTAAATACAAATTTATTGCACTAAATTGCTTCAAAAATAAAACAATAAAGAAAATACCAAAATACTGCCGTTTGGCCTAGTAATCGTCACATCCAAATTACACCTACACCAGTATTCGTCATAGAAGTGCTCGAATATCCGTCAGTTGAGAAGGGTTTGCTAAAAACATGCTGATTACTTAATATATGAATTAAAAATCTTAATCTTTATTTTTTTAAGTACAAGATGAGTATAAAAATTGTTGCACTCATAATATACATTAGCACATACATCAGTTACCCAGCATTTGCAGGATAAGCACTGTATCATATCTTGTTCAATTTCGCCTTCACAAATCTTGCTTACGAAATCAGGACATAGCGTTTTAAGAATGCCTTATACCTATGGCGACCAGGTCTACCATTTATAAATGTATCTTGTTTTCTCAATTGCCTTGATAATATCTCGAAGTTGCTCTTTTCTTATTGGAAAACGCATGGATGCTAGATGGAGAATTCACCTTTCCAGGAACATTTCTTCTTCGCTTGATAAAATTGAAGGTGGTCCCATTTTTATACTGACCGGTGTTTTTGCCTTATCCGATAATGTCATTCTTGGTAGTTTGTTAGTCTTTGCGGCTCATTAAACTAACATATCTTTTGCTACAGCCAAAAGAGCTGTACGCATATCATCTTCAGAATATTTTAATCATTTTGCTACCATTTCCAGACATACTACATTATGAATGGCTTACAAAAACACTTGAAATGCTATGACGAATATAGGGACTAATATGTGGCGAATATGTTAGTCCCTATATTCGTCATAGCATTTCAGGTTCGTTTGCTTAATAAGATAAAGATAAAAGATTTATTGAACAATATTTACAAAATATTTTTTTTTTTTTCTTACATAAGTAATTTAAAAACTGGTACCAACATAGTTCCTTCCAGGACATTTAATGTTTTATATACATGTATATATATATTTTATTTTTTTTTTTACAGTTGAAGCATTAGTTTTATTTAGCCATATGGGAAAAAAAACACTCACAAAAACCCATCTTTCTTTGCAAGAATGCAGAATAATTTAATAATATCGATAAATGATATTTATGTTTTAATACAGTAATAATATAGAGCTGATTAACCACATTTTGTTGCACTTGCACAGCTAGTTGCTGTGCAAATGCAGCAAAATATGGTTATTTGAAAGAGACGGGTTACCTGTACTCAAAATTTTTAATTTGTTTATGTTTGATTTTATTGTTTAATATTACGTAGTCGCCAATAGATTGTATTAATATATTTTTGTTTTGAATCGTTTTTGTAAAGAAGTTTTTAGTTAATTTTAAAATGTAATTTCCTATGTATTCTATATTGAGATCATTATGTATTTGGGTAAGTAAGGTCCATCTAGGATAGCCTCCCACTATTCGTAAGCATTTATTTTGGACTATTTGTAAAGTTTTTATGTTTGTAGCACAAGTGAAGTTCCAAGCAGGACAAGCGTAGGTAATAAGGGGTCTGATTACAGCTTTATCAATTAGCATTTTATTTTGAGTGTTTAATTTTGATTTTGAATTAAAGATACAGTATAAGCTGGACATTACGCCTATTGCTTTGTCGGCTGTCTTTTTAGTATGGTATGTAAAAGTGAGTTTGCTGTCCAAGTGCGCAGTCCAAGATATTTAACATTTTTGTTCCATTCAATATCGATATTATTGATATTAATATTATTCTGTATAGCGGGTCGTCTTTTTGTGAAAATTATAGCATCAGTTTTTTCAATATTTGGTTTTATTTTCCATTTATGAAAGAATTTTATTAATTTTTTAGCGGCTGAATTTAGTCTATTTGAGATTGTGTCGGTTCTATATGATGATGTAAATATTGCTGTATCATCTGCGAATAAAGAAAGATGCGTATGCGGAGTTTTCGGCATATCATTAATGAAAAGGGTAAAGAGTATCGGGCCTAGCAGCGAGCCCTGAGGTACCCCTGCAGTTTTGCTTAATAAGCCATTCATAAAGTAGTATGACGATTACTGATCCTCGTAAAGTTTGAAATTTAATAATGAAGATAGTGTATTAGTATCTATAGTTATTGTGTTGAAAATAAGAAATATTTGCGAGATTAAACTTAAAATGCATTTGTCCCAGTAATCGTCGGTGGTGACGGTAATTGGTTCGTGACGCCGTTTATGATGTACCAGTGTCCGTCATAGTAAAATTACTATGTTCTTGAAGGACCATCCTCAAAATTGTATTAAAAATAGGCTCATCAATGTCCTAATAACACAATTAATCTATAACACTTTTAATATATGGTGTATGCGAAGTATAGTGTCGAGAACAAAGTAAGCCCTTACCTTAACCAAACCACTACGTAATGGCGTCAAATCGTATCTTTCGACAACACTGATTTTTGAACAATTTTAAAACTATAGGTACTGCTGCTAACAATATAGTAACCATTTTAAATAAACAAAATGTAAAGATTTTGAAATTCAAACCTAAATAATGCGTTAAACGCTAGTTATTCTCAGATGCTTAATATTAGGCAAAATTGTCGTTTTGTGACGATCACTGGGTCACTGACGGAGATTGGTACTTTTACCTTATATAAAGTTTTTTTTTTTAGTGTATTTGCCATATATGGTACATATTCTATTGGCGTTGGTCGGGTGGCGGTACCTAACGATCAGACCAAAAATTCTCGACGTTTCATAGCCTCCTAAACACTTTGGCACCATTTTTAATTTTTGAAAGTGTTTATACAGGTATTTAAGATGATTTTCGAACCTGAAACTTCTAAATATCTCCAGTAAAGCACTCTATGAAAAAATGTTAACCAGTATACATTGTTCTGTTGAAACTAGTGCAGTACATTTCCCACAACATTCTTTTGCTTCACCATAGCCATAGATAAGAAACACTTTGAATTCTCTAAGTTATTTTATAGTAAATACAATAAAAACTAACATATCGTAATTGCAATAAAGTTACAATTTTAAAGGCATCTTTCTCTCTCAGTTTAATGCAATATCCTGCGTTTGTATGTGTGTGCAAAGAATGAACGACTGAATGTTTCCCTAAGTCTGATACAAAATTGGATAACGTTTAGGCAGCAACGTCTGTGACTTGTGAGTAATCGACGAATACGATGACGGATCTGACGTCGTCGGGCCGTTTGACTGACGCTTTCATGCTTTCTGCTCATTCACATACATCACCTGACCGAACCGACATTTTGTCGGCTTTTAACAAACCTGACATGTGAGCACCATGCTTGAAAATCATTTATTTAATCTACCGCGTGTTTATAAATACGGGTGTCGAATGCAGTTTAGTATACCTAATGACATTTAATTGGTTAGTTTTTTAATGTTCTCAGGGTTCTTACGAGAAAAAATGTTATTTTTCATTTTTGAATAACTGTGAACCTACTTGACCGATTAACTCCAAAATCTAATCAAATCTAAATCTGAATAAATCCTTTCGAATGCCTCAAAACCGATCTCAATCGGTTGATTCATTTTAACAATATCGTATAATTTATTTACAATATGCACACATACATACCCATACGGACGTCTATCCAAAAATAGTCGAATAACATTTTAGGACCAAAAAAATGACAAGATCTGATGTAAACTCGATTTTCGAAAATCGAACCGAAACCAATAACTTCACTTTTTCAATAGATATCACAAAATAATAAATGTAGATTTGAACCCACTGTTGGTCATCTAATATGACACTAGCTCTGGCCATGCGAGTAAATATAAGTATTAAGTAAGGCATCTTAGTTCATTACGCCATACCAGATCTCACCAATTTCATATCATAGTATCAAGAAATGATAATGAACCTTGCAAAATGTAATAAAACCTTTTATTCACAAAACTTTGTCTATAATTATTTTTTTTTATTTGAAATGTTTAAACAGCGATCGTATATAAAAGCAAAATAAAATACATATAAATCGTTTGTATTGCATATCAAAGCAGTATCTTATTCTAAACAAAATAATAAATCCAAATTTTCATCCTATGAGACTTTCGTATCTTGTTTTCATAAATGGGCACTTAAGCTTACGGAAATGTTTCGCGCATTTTCGTAAAGACTCGGCAAGTCAAATAGTGAATTTTTACAAAGCTTGATTTTCAAGTCAAGTTAGTGAAAACGTCAAGTTTCTCGACTTGATGAATCCATATTTATTAATGGTAAAAATGCAGTAACTCAAGAATTCCAATTTGTCGATTTGTTGAGATGGAAATAAAGGAGAGTACACTTTGGCATGGTCAAACTGCATCCAAACTGCAAATAATCAGCATGTTTGAAGCTAGGCGGGCGGTGCGGTTACTAAAACTGTGGTATTCTTGTACGTTATATTATATCTGTGACCTTAAAGTAAAATGGATTATGGAAAATTTTTATTATTTTTTACATTTCTAAACGATTTATAAACTTTATAACAAATTTTCAATCGGCTCGTCGTTTGCGCTGCTCGTGTAGCAAAAAGAAGCTTTGAGGGATGTGAATAACAGTTCTCTTTAGGGTTCCGTACCCAAAGGGTAAAACGAGACCCTATTTCTAAGACTCCGCTGTCCGTTCGTCTGTCACCAGGCTGTATCTCATGAACCGTGATAGTTAGACAGTTGAAAATTTCACAGATGATGTATTTCTGTTGCCACTATAACAACAAATACTAAAACAGAATAAAATAAATATTTAAGTGGGGCTCCCATACAACAGACATGATTTTTTTGCCGTTTTTATAGATAGTGGTACGGAAGTTCGGAACCTTTCGTGCGCGAGTCCGACTCGCAAATGGCCGGTTTTTTTTTTAGTGCAGCGAAAAATAGAGTACCTACTGGAATGTGGAATGCATAAATACTCAATTGGGGATATTGCGGTTTGAAATACAGATTCAATTTTACATAACATTTCTAAACAGCATAACACCAAACAGACCTAATCAATTAATAGTTCCTGTATCTACGACGCGATGCTTGTTTTTATCGGCAAATAAGTAACATTATGGAAATACGTATTTCCACTTAATTTCAGTGCATTTAAAACATGTTCATAATGGTGATCTGGTATTCACAAAGATAATTAAGTGTTATTGGACCCTTAAATCGTTAGATATAATTTATAAGGTAGAAGTATTCTCCTAATAAAATATTTATTATATTTTATTCTGTTTCATCTTGATTTTTGAAAATAAATTCTATATGGC
The DNA here is from genome assembly GCA_034508555.1 of Venustoraphidia nigricollis. Taxonomy (NCBI): domain Eukaryota; kingdom Metazoa; phylum Arthropoda; class Insecta; order Raphidioptera; family Raphidiidae; genus Venustoraphidia; species Venustoraphidia nigricollis. Next base: position 13,866,919 of record JAVRKA010000003.1, on the reverse strand, counting down.
TGCTATTGTCATTTTGGCATGGGTGTTCAAAAAGTCCGGAAACGCTGAAATATCTCAAAGGAATGGTATTTTCATGGAAAATGTTCCGAATAAAAGCAACGTTTATTTTGGTGACAAAACATTCACTTCACGAAGGTGCCTCCGCTGGGATCAACTCTATAACAATTTAAAATGACAATAATTATTTTTCCCTATTAGATCGTAGTTTCCAGACAAAAATAAATATCTTTTGTCCGAGAAAACATTTTTTTCAAGCTACCAATCACGAATGGAGCTCGAAAAAATTTACAAACTACCTCCAACACTCTGTTTGGAAATTTTGTATGGAAACGCACTCCCGTTCACCTATTCAGCAGGAGGTTGGAGGCAATTTCCAACAGAGACCTAGTTGAGCGGATGTAAAAATCAAAAAATAATGTACTTAGATAGTGTGTAGAATCAATTAAAATAAAGAATAACTGAATATTTTTGTTACTATTCGAATAGTTCACATTTTTGTTTTATTTAGAATTTATATAAAGTTAGATGTCTGTGAAGATAGCGCAAAATAAAAATTCCTTTTAACTAATTTCAATGTGTGAAAACTTAAATTAATCGCCCTTAATTTGCACAATATTTTTTCTATTTTGCTCTTAATTTGTTTATATATTATAACAACTTATTATTATTCAAAAATTTTGACGCTGGGCACTCGGTTCTTAAAAATCGTTTTAAAAAATTGAATTATGTCTGTAACGTCCCAGACTACTGCTTCTGAGGTGTCAATATTGACAAATTGTTTATAGGGATATTTCATGTAACCAGATATCCATTGAACAGTTTACAAGTCTTAGCGAGTCGATAGTTATATATTTGGCGATTCTACTTCTTGAATACTAATTTTCCTTATTGGTTCAATAACAGTTAATGATTTAATGACTATTGAAAGATTTAACAAGTTTGCAGTTATTTGGTTGTTTATGAAAATTACATCTATTTCGATTTCTTCGTTTCTCATATATACATTTAATGACACCTTTCAAGTCGTTTATGGAAATTTATTTATATCGCACTAATTTGGTTTATATCACAACGCTAGTGTTAAATGGGTTATTTCATGACGGCTATACAAGCATGAATAAGGGCTATTTTACAGGAGAGTGTGCAAAAATGTTATTTAAACTTCTATAAAAATCGACATGAACTACTTCACCATCGACTACAGATTTGTACTTATATATGTTGTATTCAGTGTGCAGTATTTTATATTAAAGTAGGTTCTTTGCATGTTAATCACGGGTCAGCGAAGATATTTTACTATTAAGCCAGATGCAGCCGGCATCGCATATGCCATTCAATGTAGATTACGTTTGACATGCCGCGTGTACAACATGGGAATAAAATCAAGGTGGGTTTTTCCCCTATCGTACAACATCAGGTACCTAAATGATGAAAAAGCCACCCAGCGGAAGATAATTAGATACGTGAATTACTATTTTTTTTTATAAAAAGTAATTTCCAAATGGAAAATCTAATTACAAAATCATATTAATCGAATGTATAAATTAACTGATTAATTAAGCAGGCAAGCATGTTAAAACTGCGGGGTTGATATTTGGACGGTTCAGAACACGCCAAATTCGTAAATGACATCAAAAGACTGCGATGGTGTGTATCCATTGTGGCATAATACATAATTGTCTCTCTTCATCTAAGCAAATCTGTATCTGTCATTATTATTAAGTTTATAAAAACGCTTTTACTTTAATAGGTAAGTGCCACGTACTACCTACTTAGCCTATTTTGCTTGTACGAAGACTGCAGACAAATTCTTGTTCGATAGATAGTCAAATTTTAAGTAACTATAATTTTTTTGTTTATGAATATTTCTAAAAACAAAAAAAAAATTCGATACATTTTTTTCACCATAAATCTATTTCAATAATCAGTGAAAAATGGGACAACGCCAAATTATCCCCGTACAGTACGGTTTTTAGTAATTCTTAAGATAAGAATCATCCAAACTCCAAAGGCTGGCAAAAATGGGAGTAAAAAATTAACCTTATTTTTTCCATAAATTTAGTTTTTTAGAGTACGAATTTACACAACGCGATCATTTTTAAGAACATATATACTGTTATATTAATATAATTTTATTCAAACCTTAAAAAATATGGTCTACGAAATTATTATTATTATTTGGATTAGTTGGTGAATTAATTTCATTCGACATGTCGTTAGAAGTACTCGTGTTATACGTGATTACTAGTGCTGTATGTTTCATAGCGAAAAAAACATGGACGATTATTCTTATTTTACCACAATCTCGACATAAGCGTTTGTTCTTTTGACCTTAGATATATAAAAAAACCCGGGTCGCAGTGCCAAAACCCTGCCGACAATATAGTGTATTTGCTTGTATAGGGCCGTGTGATTTTATACTTTTATTATGTGAAATTAAGTTTGTTTTTGGGGCAAAATAAAAAATTTAACCCCTTAATACCCCTTAAAATAACATTTTTTTTCTTAATTGTAATATTATTATCAATCTAACGTCTACACCGAATTAAATACACCCTTCAATAAATAAGTCACTATCTGTAAATTAGTGTTTTCACAGAAATTGTAAGTCCGGTTTAGGGGCACTTTTTAATTGCTACTAGCGGGTTAAATGTCAATTTTGAAACGATTCTGAGAATTTTTTCGGTATTTTGGGGCCCAAAAAAATTTTTCAACCCCTAAAACCTACCCTTAAAATGGCCCGATTAGGCCCATTTTAAATAGGCTTCTTGCGGTGACGGGTTTCAACACGTGGACCAAATTTAGTTGAAATCAATTAACTCTTTCGAAAGTTATTGCCCGCACACACACATATATATATATATACGTATATATATATATATATACATATATATATATATATATATATATATATATATATATACATATATATATATATATATATATATATATATATATATATATATAAATATATATATATATATATACATATATATAAACATTTTTAAAAATGGTGCCAAAGTGTTTAGGAGGTTATGAAACGTCGAGAAATTTTGGTCCGACCCATAGGTCCCGCCATCCAACCGACGCCAATAGTGTATGTTGCCTTATGGCAAATACACTAGTAATATAACTCTATACGCTAACAGCTCGGGATATGATCAGAGTAGTGCTTTCACTTTTCATTACAGGCAAAAAAAAAACTATAGTATGCAATGAACACACCTGCCGGAGGGTTAAAAGTTCTGAAATGTTTTTTAAATTCAGATGACACGTTCCTACAATACGAGTATATTATGTAAGAAAATGAAAATTGAAAAAAAAAACATATAGGTACCATTTTTGTTTTCTTCGGGCACATAGATAATTCGATATACATTGTCCCATTCTACCAATAATCGACATTAAGAATTTTTAATTTTTGTTGCTGTGGAGCTTATGTTAATTTACGAGTAACTCTGCTCAATTTCACATAACTGTCATAAATCGTGCTATCTGTAACTGGCTTTACAGGAAAACTTCATATTGCATCAGGTCTAAATTAAACGCTGAATACAATATCAGTAACGTTATAGGAAATCGATAGAATTCGCCTTCTATTAAATGGCAAAAGTCAGCAATCAACTCTTGCAATAACATCATTTGAAATTCCCTAACGATTTATTGAAACAAATTGGTTTTTACGAATTTTGATTCTTCTAATTTAATTTTTGTAATACCTAAAGATGACGAACATTTAAAAAAAAGTAGGTGCGTACTTCTTTAGCGTGATTAAAAACTAATTTTCCATATACGTGCAAATAATTTATTGAAATAAAATCAAAGTTTACGAATAATATTTCTTAAATAATTGAAAATATTTTTAAAATTTAATTTTGGTTTTCACTTTTTTCTGCTATTGGCGAAGGTTCAAATCTAGTTTTATATGGTTTCCAGATGGCAGAAAAAGCATTAATTTTATCCATCAGTCTGGGTATTTTATGACAAACTTCATATATTCGTTAGGGCGGCTATTATCACATTTTTTAAGTTTCGTTAACTGTGCGCGCAAGGTTTGTTGCCTGCTAAAATTTTACTCCTAAGGCGCGCCAAAAAGTATAACTTGCAAAAAACCTTGCAGTATTTCAAAACTGAAAGTTTTCGTATTGACATACGAATATATATAGAGTAATAACCGAGCTGGGTAGAGTAGTGGTGACAGCACTAGACTCGCATTTGGGAGGTACGGGTTCGAATCCCGGCGGGGGCATATGTGGCTGGGACTTTTTCCTACTGCCTCTCGCCGAGAAACAGTAATTCCTATACCGGCCATCTTGACTGAGGTTTTCCATGGATTCCCTCAATTAATTCCAGATAAAGATCGAGGTGGTTCCTTATTCAAGGCCATGGCCGATTACCTATCAAACTCCCAGTTCAAAAATTATCTATCCTATCGTAATTTCCTATAATTCCTTCATTCGCCTGTTGCGATTAGTTAAGTTGAAGTTTTAGAAATGTGGAAAATAACGGGAAGTGGTAAAATGGAAAATAGTAATGGTGCGAATGGCGTCTGTTATGACATAAAAGTCGACAAACGGACGTTAAACGCATTATTATTATTATTATTATATAGAGTAATAGTACAGGCAAATCAGACAATATTTTGGGAATAAACAAAAACTTGGAAGCGGCTGAAACTGAAAAGTATAACACAATCTAATGAGACACTAGCTACAAAGTGGTAGGAATTTTTCTTTAACAAAAAACACCCCCAGTTCGAAAGGTAGACTTACAATGAAGTCTCAATATATGAAAGGTAGCTAAAGGTGGTTCGGAACGTGCAGTGATAGCTTAGCCGATTGCATTCTTTGACTATGAATATGTAATAAACGACCCAGAATGAAAATTATAAGGTGGACTTTCCTATGTATGATACCAAGACAGAACCACAAAATTCCAATTTCAATAAAAAGCATCTAATTACGTCTGTAATAATTTAAACCATGTTAAATATGCCCTGTCAACCTTGACAACTCAGTTATTACAATTTGAAGTTCAAAATGGCTATCCTTTCTTTTTCGAATCTCTGGTGTACGGAATCATCCAAAGCCATCTGTGAGTATGACAACGTAAAATAAAGCATTTATTTCATCTATGTAGATATATCTTTTTTTAACATCTGCAGCATACTAAACAATGAACAGTCTACCCCACGTACTGCCCTCGTTTCCAGAACGTCCATATAAATCATAGCCACTTCACGAACATTACTTTTTTTATGTAAATTGCGTTATTTCACTAATTAGAAAAATATTTATGATGATTTTTTTTGTACACTTAACTGCGTTGATCATAAAAATTTATATGTAAAAATAGACAGAGTTTTAATTAAAATATTTTATTTTGAAATGAATGATACCCATTTTTTTATTTATATTTCTCTGTCATTCTTTCATAATGAACCACGAAAACATGATTTCCTGATGGTTTCCAAACATCAAATCAGAGCAAAATATATGAGAAAAATTAAAATCAACGTAATATATAGCTGAGGATTGTATATGTATTGAAACACAAATAAATGAAAATAATAGATTATATGCTAGGTTGCAGAAGTATTGTCAAAAAATTTGATTTGACAATGATCTTAAATTGGGATCATATAATTACAGTTTTTATACGTGCAGAAACAGTATGTCGTTGTGAAACTCCCTGTCATCTAGAACATTAGATTGTACTTACACAATAACAAACGTTTGATCAACATAAAAAAACACAATTTTTCAAACTAAATTTTGATCAATATGCGCAGAAAAACGTTGCTTCGAAGTGGAAATTGTACAAAAAACTATGTTAAATAGATGTATGTACAATTTAAAAAAAAGATCGTTTCAATCGATCAATTATTTTCTGAGCAAGATTGATTTAAAATGTTACAATAATTTTCTTATGGAGAAATATGCGTGGTCACAATCTAAGGTCATTGTCAAATCAGATTTTCTGACAATGCTTTCTGCAACTCAGTATTACTATCGTAATACCAATACATACGAGGTATGTTTGGTATGTTTTGTACTTATCTTCTATAAAATAGCTGATTTTCACATCATTTTAAAAAAATTTGACAGTCTGTTCGCTTTAGATCATAACGTCACTTGACAATTATTGACAGACAAACGGTAATGTGTTATGGAATTGGTACAGCGCGACCAGTTTTGTTTTTTGTTTTTTTTTACTGCACTTGTGCGCAATGGGTCACTTTTTGTAAAGAAAAAACATATTTTTCATGAAGGACAGTCTTGACGCGTCGCTACGAGATCCGCGCCAATTTAATATAATATATAATATAATGTTTAATTGATGCCGACTTCAACGTTTTATTAGTTTCTTTTTTCAAGGAGTATCTTATTTTTTTTAAATAGTATTTACGACAAGAGTTTTCATTTGTTGATAATAATCGCATATCTCATAACACGAGAATACTTGTCCCTCCAGTGGTTTCGTAGAATTCAGTTTCACTCCGCACAGACGTTCTTTGGTTGAACGCAGTAGATCGCGTGCTACGAGTGTATAAAATATGATGGATTATAATTTTCAGTTGTTCAGTTTTTGCTATACAATCGATCATACATATTCCTTGCGAAATTTTCTTTACTACATCAGCATCGAGAAAGGAGTCAAATGAAAGTCACTAAACGTAAATTTTAAATCTAATTAAAATCGACAAGCGCTTCACCATTCCTGCAAGCTTTCAAAGATTGCTCTCGATGTACATTGAGCTGACATATAGACATCATTGGGACAACAATTAATACACTATGAATTAATATGATATTTTAAAATGGAATACAAATTTTACTTACAAATTGTGTAAAATATTTTTTTTGCACAATCCCTATAAAATAGCTGCTTTTCATGCCTGTATAGCGGTAGTAAAATTACACATTACGATCTAGTGCGTAAAGTAAAACACAAGAAATAGGATTTTACCAATCCAATTATATTTTTTTTCAGTTAGCATTTAAATTCATATGCGCAATAGTAGCGACAAAATATGCGTTGTCTTTGGCCGAACACTGAACTGTCAAATATATGATATACTTTGAAGTGAAAATCAGCTATTTTATAGGAGGTACAGGCAAAAAATGTAGTACGTTTCTTGTTCGTAATGATATTATGACCCACGTGAATTTTAGAACCCGCTCATTACTCGTTATAGCACAATGCAACTTCCTCGTATAATACCTTCATTTATGAACGAGAGTACATTATCTGAGAATAATAAGTTTCAGAAGATTTTGTAAATAATTCGATATACAATGTTCGCAACACAAAGCGTTTTGCGATCATTGCACAAGTCGGTTATACAATACTGCGGTTAACATGGCCACGAAGAGACTCGGAAGCGATGTTTACAAAGTGAATTACCCTGGGTTATACCGTCGAAATGCACTGTGACATTTGGCTGGTCAAATGTTAACCGTCGCGATCTTCGCCCTTATCAAGATCGGTTCGCCGGGCTACGCTAGCTATATATTATATTATTCTATAAACAATCAATATTGATTTCAAGAATAATATGTATGTAATTAATTATTCTCCCACACATAGCCAAAACTCACTGAGATATAAATTTTATGTTCGGTTGTTTTTCTTATGTTTTTAATTTTTTTTACAATACCGATTTTTGTTTGATGAATTACAATTTACAGGTTGTTCTCGAACTCACGAGTTCGTTTCTAATTTGTGGTCTGCATATAAACTAGGAAAGTGGGAATTTATTAATTCAAATGCCCTGCTTCGCTTGTCAGAAACAGTAGGACTATACAGGCTGTTCTACAAGCTCTATGACAAACTTTGACAGATGGTAGGTCACTTGATTTTAAACATATTTTTTTTAATAAACATGGGTCCGATTCGTTTTTGTTTAGAAGTTACAAGCATTTAAAGAATAAAAAACGTAGGCTGATAAATAGAAATATCGGTTGTTATGACAATAATTATAGGTCAAGGAGGTCCAATTTCATGGCCACCTCGTTCACCCGATCTGAATCCTCTGGATTTTTATTTATGGGGACACATGAATCAGCTGGTCTACCATGTTGAAATCGCTACCCATCAGCAGTTACTTGAAAGAATTCAAGATGGTAGACCAGCTGCTTCATGGGTCCCCATAAATAAAAATCCAGAGAATTCAGATCGGGTGAACGAGGTGGCCATGATATTGGACCTCCTTGACCTATAATTATTGTCATAACAACCGATATTTCTATTTATCACCCTACGTTTTTGATTCTTTAAATGCTTGTAACTTCTAAACAAAAACGAATCGGACCCATGTTTATTAAAAAAAATATGTTTAAAATCAAGTGACCTACCATCTGTCAAAGTTTGTCATAGAGCTTGTAGAACACCCTGTATTTTTACCGGACTACGGTGATTGGTGAAGCCAAGAAGAAAGGGTTATGATTTTAGCCATCCACGTATGCATGTGCATTTCTGTAAGTTCGTGCCACCGATTTTCATAATCGAGGTGTCATTCAATTTATAGTAACTCTTAATTACGCGAGCGTTCTTCTCGACTACAAAGTATCTTTGTGAATTTAAAATGGCGATTTTAAAATGGAAAAGCCATGGTTCTGGATAGTGAATATCCAAAATCGCGATTTTTGAACACGCGTATCCACCTAGACGTATGAAATTTGGAATACTTCTTCTTTATGGTAACCTATAGACCTGTAACGTAACTAGTCCCGGAAATAAACGGGAATAATCGAAAGAGGTACGTGTGAACCCCAAATGTCAGATATATTCTAATTATTTTCATAATTTTGACGACTGTATCCATACTTGGCTCTACAATAAAATCTATTCTATTCGATAGTGCAGAGTGCTTTGCGAGAACTTAATTGGCGCATTTCGTGCGCTGTTATCTAGAAAAGTCATATTAAAAATAAATTAAAAAATTAGCACGCGATTTGCAACAAATACCAAAAATAATAGTTATTATTATTAATAATCTATATTTATTGTTATTTTGAGCCTTTTAAATAAAGTATAAAACAGAATAATTGCCATAATATTCCGTTCACATCACACATAAACCTGGATTGGATGGACAGAGTATGTGTATTGTGTATGCAAGTAATGGGCTGAAGAGTATAATATTGTAGTATCTAAATGTATTATACTAGCTCATAAATTGTTGTACGAATCGCTTTTAATGTGTTGATGATCGAAACGAGGCTATAATAATGAAGCCCTATACCAAGGCACATTAAACTGGGGAGCTTACTAGGCATATACCTACTACAATACTACATGCAGGATACTTCTACGCAGTACGCATTTATACAGGTGATCAAAGAGAAACAGAATTCAATGATGTGATACAATTGTGATTTCAACCAAAAGATTCATGACGTAAATTTGATTCATCGATATTGATTTTATACATACACTTCAATTATATGTATTGTTGCATATCGAAAAATATTTCTATAAAGGGGATATTGTTATTTTAAGTTGTTTTTAAAAAAAATCACAATATAACATGTTATTAGTATTTAACGATGTCATGTTTATGTTTTCATAAATGTGTTCATTTCAGAACTAATTAACCATTAACTTAATAATTAATTAAACAGATTTATACACAGACTGAATAGAGGATAGTTAAATAAATATCAAAGGTTATATTATATGGATTATTGAGAAATTAATTCAAATGACTTATTCGAACAAGTAAATATCGAGCACAAACATCAAAAAAGACTGACGTATATTTTAAAATATATTTAAATACGAAGACCTCGAACACAAGCATTAAAAGTGTTCTCATATGTTTTAGATGAAATTGAAACTATTACTTCTGACACGAAGGACCTTGAGTAACACTGGGTTAAGGGGATCTCGAGTTATTACATCAAAAACGACCCTAGAACTAATGTTTTACTATTTAGTCATTACTTAAGAGGTTTCACGGGATGAAGCAGATTAGGCGAACATCTTATTTTTGAAGTAAAATTTCTTTTTGCACGGTAGGGTAAAATTCATTCTTGAGATTGAAAATGTAACGAACGTGTGCTTATATATACTGTATATTATAAAAACTGGTTTTAGAATATTCTAAGTTGGATTTTCGGAACTACCCAGATCGTTTTTTAAATTATACAAGAATATCAGTCAAATCATTTAATAACCTTTTGAAAAAAAATTCCAGTATGGAAAGTTATCGCGAATTTGTTTGTTTCGGCTGTCGTCTAATGACTGCCACAGGCATAAATTTTTGGCCGCCCAGTGCGCGAGCTCCAATGAGCCATCATAATATGTCGAATTGGCTGCCGCAGTCAGGCTCCCTAATGTGCGGAAACCCTTAAGGTTAAGTCTCCTTTTTACAGCAGATACCTATACGAATATGGTTCTATCTTTGCTTTAATTTTCAGGTCAAATTTGGAAAAGTGTAAAATTGATACCTAGGTAGGTACTATTTTATCACTATTTTTAGTTTACCATACAACTTTTGTAATCCATTTAAAATATATCATAATATTTTGGCTAATGTCAAAAAAAACTTTGACACAGCTAGTTCCCAAATGGTTCACATTTCTGTCACAGTCATGGACGAGCAGTTTTATTATCCCTTCGCACATAGCGAATAGGAAAAACTAATAATTTGATATATTGAATTTTATTTTCAAGCTAGAGTGTATATAACCATTGGAGGCGAATGTCGGTTGTAGGCTGTAATTGAAAGTAGCCAGTTCAGTGTAATATACAAAAACATTTAATATATCTAATTGTAGGTTTTTCCTTACCCTACAAGTTGATAATAATCTAATATCTCTTGCAAGAAAAATACGCGAACTCATTTATAGGGCGTAATTTTCAATTTTCCCTCGCATTGAATAAGAAATTATCAAGTGAAGAGATGATAAAAGGTAGAAAATTTAACATTCTTTAAGACACTAATATGCCCCGTCATATATGAATATATCCATTTCCAAAGTGGCGGCGAACCCTGGTCACGGAATCTGCCGATAACTCATCATGACACTCACAAATGACCGCCGCTCACATAATATAACTTCCGATCTAAAATTACGTAGTGTCTAAATAAATAAAAACCCGGGTCGCAGTGCCAAAACCCTGCCGACAATATAGTGTATTTGATTGTATAGGGCCGTGTGGTTTTATACTTTTATTATGTGAAATTAAGTTTGTTTTTGGGCAAAATAAAAAATTTAGCCCCTTAATACACCCCTTAAAATAACATTTTTTTCTTAATTGTAATATTATTATCAATCTAACGTCTACACCGAATTAAATACACCCTTCAATAAATAAGTCACTGTCTGCAAATTAGTGTTTTCAAAAAAATTGTAAGTCCGGTCCTGTCGGGCCGAATTTATTAAAATTTTAGGGACATTTTTTAATTACTACAAAAGGGTTAAATGTCAATTTTGAAACGATTCTGAGAATTTTTTCGGTATTTTGGGACCCAAAAACATTTTTCAACCCCTAAAAACTACCCTTAAAATGCCCCGATTACGCCCATTTTAAATAGGCTTCTTGCGGTGATGGATTTCAACACGTGAGCCAAATTTCGTTAAAATCAATTAACTCCTTCGAAAGTTATTGCCCGCACACACACATATATATATATATATATACGTATATAAATATATATATATATATATATATATATATATATATATATATATATATATATATATATACATATATATATATATATATATATATATATATATATATATACGTATATAAATATATATATATATACATATATATATAATAATAATAATAATACGTTTATTGCCAAAAGATCCACAAAGTGATGCTTGGTTTGTCAAATACATAAATTGTTACAAAAAATATTCATTTATACTATAAAAAGAAAAACCTAATAAAAATTTTTTGAGGGCTATTTTAAATTTGTTAATAATCACAATGTCCTTTATTTCTCTAGGCAGTTTGTTAAAAACAGTAATTGAGAAATTTTTTGGACTGTTATGATATGCTGCCGTATTACATTTTGGAAATTTAAATGCATCGCCGTATCGTGTAGGATAATCGTGAATGTTACCTACTGTATCTAAATGGTGACAATTCTTTTTTATGTATAAAGCTGCGTAAAATATGAAAATACATGGTAAAGTCATGATATTGTGACGTTTAAAATATGGAAGACAAGAATCAGTTCTTTTTAATCCAAACATGTACCTCATAATCATTTTTTGTTTCATAAATACTTTTTGACAATGAAGGGATGTTTGACCCCAGCAAAGAATGCCGTACTTTAAAAATGGGAAAATAAAAGCGTAATAAGCTGTTATCAAAAGTCTCGGATCGGTTGATATCATGCGTAGTCTTCTTATCAAATAAGCATTTTTAGCGAGTTTGCTACAAATATGACGTACATGTTCGGACCATCCACAGTTTTCAGTTAATTGAAAACCCAACAATTTAAAATTACTGACAGCTTCCAGCACCTGGCCATCTAAAGTAATTTGTGACATTTTACTTCCCGTTGGACGCAAATATAACTGCATTAGCTTTGTTTTTTGTTTATTTAGAAACAGATAATTTTGATCGCAATATTCGCCGAGAGTATTCAAACATTCATTTACATTGCCGAAAGTTCAGTCATCGTTTTACCAGATGAAACGATGCTGGTATCGTCAGCATATATCACGATATCCTTCTCTTCACTGAAGTGTACGGGCAAGTCATTGATGTAGAGAATAAAAAGCACAGGGCCTAAAATTGAGCCCTGTGGAACCCCAGAGGTTATATGTCTTCGCTCTGAGCAAACTCCGTTAATAGAAACTAATTGTCTCCTGTGACATAAATATGAACGCAGCCAGTGAAGAGGAAGACCTCGAATACCATATTTTTCCAATTTAAGAAGCAGACGATTATGATTAACGGTGTCAAATGCCTTGCTGAAATCAGCAAACGTTGCACAAACAAGCTCACCTTTATCCAATTTCTCCAAAACTGTATGAATAAAGTCATACAGGGCAGTTTCCGTGGATCTCTCACTACAAAAGCCATTCTGCGAATTGCTGATAATATTATTTTTACAAATGAAAGCCATTAAATTTTTCAGATAAGCGTATTCGAAAATTTTGGAAAGAGCTGGTAATAACGAGATTGGTCGAAAATCTGAACACTGAGTGGCAGATTTTGCTTTGGGTAAAGGTGTAACTTTTGCAATTTTAAGTGCATCTGGAAAAATTCCTTCTGAAAAAGAGAGATTTGGCTCAGCAAGGCATTTGGCTCTTTTAATCAGAAAGTTAGGTATTTCATCAACACCTGACGATGACGTGTTGCTTAATTTATTAATTATTGCCAGTACATAAACATTTTCAAAAATGGTGCCAAAGTGTTTAGGAGGTTATGAAACGTCGAGAAATTTTGGTCCGACCCCTAGGTCCCGCCATCCGACCAACGCCAATAGTGTATGTTGCCATATGGCAAATACACTAATAATAAGGCGATCGAATATGACACCACAATGCTATTGCACATATTTCACAATAGCATACCGAATAAAGTGTGGCGGTAAGAAAGTAAATGATTGTTAATAATTAATGATTCAATTATTTGTTAAACGTTTCCGAATATAATATTATTTTGTGATTATTGGACCGGTGCATTACAGCTGACGATGCAGAATTATGATGATACGACATCTAGTTCTCAGTGCATCGACCTTGTGACCAGCTGAAGTGATACAACTGTCGTCTGCATAGTGTTACCACAACAAAGCTCTCTATGAATAGGGAAAGATGCGAAATTTTATTGATTGCGATGGCGTATGATGGCAGCGATATACCTCGGTACAATTTGATCGTCAAGACTCTACAACTGGTGAATTCAACGAGATTGTTGGGGGAAGGGGGTGAATTTGTATTATGGCTATCCTCGACGTCATTATGGGTCGTTGCCATAAATCGTTGCCTAGGGAAACGTACAAAGTTGGATAAAATATATTTTTGAGAATTTTGTAAGTATCAACATCAACATCTTCTTCTGTCGTTTCACGAACGTTTAATTTGATAGCGATTTTTCAAACTACTTTTGCTTTTGGCAGATACTTTTTTCTGGACTCTGCACCTTATACACATTTTGAAAGTGACTTTCCCATAATAATTAACTTTTTCTTTCTAATAATTACCATATTTCGAGCAATTAACAGATTCAAAACCACTTTTGTCATAATAGTATTAATCATTCTTGATACAAACAAACATATATGTTTTGTATAATGCAAATCAGCAAATGATTAACGAGTGTCAATAGACCTTGACTTATGATATTTACGCTACGAGTATGTTAAGTGCTGAAACTTTAGAAAGATTACCTGTAAAACTGGCAAAACTTATATAGTTACTTCTTTATATTATATTATAACATGTGAAAAAAAATTAACAAAAAATGTATATTGTACGTAATTATTAAAGTTTTAAAACGTCACCGGTTCTTTAGCACGTACATTTTACAAACTCTAAAAGTTCTTGTAACGGATGATTAAGTTAAAATTACAAAACTCTGCACTTAGTTAATAAATGTAAAAAAAGTTAGAGTAACGTCAATCTAATTTTATAGCCGGCTTCAAAAGAAATGACAGTTCTTTTTATAAGACTGTTAATTGCTAAACTTTTAATCATACAAAAGTGTTCGGAGCATATATTCTATTAGTTTTTTTCTGCTGAAATTTCTTTTCAAAACTTTTGTGTGCATATATTTTGTTTTCTATTGAAACAGGAATCAATTAGATATGCTGGATTTCGAAAGTAATAAGCATTATTAAAAATTAAAAGTTTTTTCAACTGAATTGTGAACAAATATTATTTTTGTGCAATACATATACTATAAGTCTTCTTATTCTGACGAGCTTATGGGATACATTTGAGAATAAAATGTTGTCAAATTATTGTTAACTTATTTAAGTTAATTCGTGCCACTATGGTAAAAATATCTTTAGGTAACAAAAACATCAATATACCACAAACGTACTTGCAACTATGAGTATATTAAGGACAAAATAACAAATACTAAAAACGGTTGAAATTTAATAAAATCTAATTTAAACTCTTTTCATTTCATGTTAAAATATATTTTCTTGTTTTTCGGAAAGAATATTGATCATTTCATTTGAATGACATCGCTAAACAGTCTAAAATGGCCTTTTTAATATCAATTTTGAAGTCTCGCGCGAAAACGCTAGTTGCACGATTTGTTTATGTGGTGGTAAACAAATACTATTTCTAAGACATTTTTGCTTAGTTTTCTATAATTAGTACATTACGTGGCAAGGGGCGAAACCGAGCGAATGCGAACGAGCGTAAAGTTGGCTGCTCGAGGGGACGAAAGCCCCGAGTGCATCTAAGTTCGCGAGGTTTCAGCCCCGTGCCGCGTATACTATTTTTCACAAAAAGAACATCGATCGAAAATGACGGCTCGTAGCCTGCGGAGTGTTGCGAAAATTGCGGTATGCCATTTTCGCAACGCTTCGCAGGCTACGGAAGCCGCCATTTTCGATGTTCGTATTGTGAAAAATAATATCACACTACACACGAAACAATCATGGCGACTGGCGTTTATTGATAAAAAAAAATCTCAGTACATACTGTTAAAAAAAATTATAATGAATCTCACCCCTTAAGCTCACATAAGAAGTTTAACTTCTTTAATTTTTAATATTATTCCCAAGCTAAATTTTTTGTTGTGTTAAACTAATTAATAATATTTACACATACTTACACATGTACTTAGCAACGCGCTATAAAATTCTGTCTTTGTCAGTTTCATGTAATTTAGGAGACAAACTAACCCCCTTTCGGGGACAATTCTACTTCCCCTCGATTTTTATTTTCTTCAAACAGATACGTCGCTAAAGAAGTTAAACTTCAAAAACTCAATGTGTTTGAGTTTCTCACTGCTACGTTATTTATATTTTTTTCACAATGAATTTTTTATAGCGTGAGATTTCGCTATTTGAATATGACTAACAACTTAAACAAAATTAAGATTGTCAAGAGATGCTATACGAACGCTATGTAACGGAAATGTAATTATGTTTACGCAAATGGTAATTTGTTTTCTTATTCTACTGTAAAATTCACGGGCAACAGTGCAGAAGACACTAATTGTCAAGTTAGAGAAGACAGTTCCAAACAAGCAAAAAACGCGAACAATTCTAGGCAAATTAAAACTAAAATACATTACATAAATGTTAACATATTTACAACAAAATTTAGCAAATAAAAGAAAAAAAAAACCCGGGTCGCAGTGCCAAAACCCTGCCGACAATATAGTGTATTTGCTAATATAGGCAGTGTGGCTTTATTATGCGAACTTAAGTTGGTTTTTTGGGCAAAATAAAAAATTTGACTCCTTAATACACCCCTTAAAGGAACATTTTTTTCTCAGTTGCAATATTATTATCAATCGAACCTCTATACTAAATTATATACACCTTTCAGCAAATAATTCACTATCTGCAAACTAGTGTTTTCATAAAATTTGTAAATCCGGTCCTGTCGGGCCGATTTTATTAAAATTTTAGGAGCACTTTTTAATTGCTATTAAAGGGTTAAATTTCAATTTTGAAACGATTCTAAGAATTTTTTAGATATTTTTGGGCCCAAAAACTTTTTTCAACCCTTAAAAACTACCCTTAAAATGGTCCGATTGGGCCCATTTTAAATAGGGTTCTTGCGGTGGTGGATTCCAAAATGTGGGCAAAATTTCGTAAAAATCAATTAACTCTTTCGAAAGTTATAGCGCACACACACACACATATATATATATATATATATATATATATATATATATATATATATATATATATATACATATATATATAAACATTTTTAAAAATGGTGCCAAAGTGTTTAGAAGGTTATGAAACGTCGAGAAATTTTGGTCCGACCCCTAGGTCCCGCCATCCGACCAACGCCAATAGTGTATGTTGCCATATGGCAAATACACTAAAAATATTGGAAGGCCTTGACACATTGTTATGAGTCATTAAATGCCTTAGGGATTATCTTAAGTACTTTTTAAAAATGAAAAATAATAAACTTTGTTTATTGGATATCATTTCAATCGAGGATATTGAAACCATATTTGATTTGGGTTGATGAAAATTGGAGCAGGGGTAAATTTTTCATTAAGAATGGATTATTTTAATTTGTTTCTTCTGAATTTTAATAATTTGCAAGATTTTTATCAGACACCGTTAAGCGGCAATAAAGTCGATATCATGCGTGTCCGTATGCCATTAAAAATTAAATCTTTACATTAAACAACGATTCATGACGAGATCACATAATCGGTACCTAAGAGCGTGGGAGCAGTTTCATTCATAAATTCCATCTAATTTCCACAATACTTTTAGTGGCGTGCTATGAAAGTAATTAAAGTGATAAATAAGCTCAACTTACAACAGTCTAAAGTACAAAGCCAGCAACATGGCGACGTCAGAGATATGAATGAGGCGACATTTAAAATTCAAGAAAACTATGTACACTGGCATCATTTTTAAGAGGTCGCATAATGTTCGATTAAAATTCATTCAAAAGACAAACGTGTTCACTGTTCTTAATAATAGAACCGATGGCGAAAGTAAACAAAGAGATACAAGTCGTCTGTAAGCAAACGTTATCTTTGGGCAATTTTAACTTCAGTTCATTCTCCCTATTTATTCTACATTTTTAGATTTTGTTAGTGTATTTGCCATATGGCAACATACACTATTAGCATCGGTCGGATGGTGGGACCTAGGGGTCGGATCAAAATTTCTCGACGTTTCATATCATTCTAAGCAGCTTGGCACCATTTCTGAAAATGTTATATATATATATATATATATATATATATATGTGTGTGTGTGTGTGTGTGTGTACGGACAATAACTTTCGAAGGAGTTAATTTATTTTAACTAAATTTGATACACATGCTGGAATCTATTACCGCACGAAGCCTATTTAAAATGGGCCCAATCGGGTCATTTTAAGGGTGGTTTTTATGGGTTGAAAAAATTTTTTGGGCCAAAAAATATATACCGAAAAAATTCTCAGAATCGTTTCGAAATTGAAATTTAACCCTTTAGTAGCAATTAAAAAGTGCTCCTAAAATTATAAAAAAAATCGGCCCGACAGGACCGAATTTACAAATTTTATGAAAACACTAGTTTGCGTATACGAATTTACTTACTGAAGGTTGTGTTTAATTTGGTGCAGATGTTGAATTGACAACAATATTTCAACTAATAAAATTATTATATTGAGGGGTGTATTAAGGGGTTAATTTTTTTTGTTTTTTCCAAAAACAAACTTAAGTTCATGTAATAAAGCCACAATATCTGTACTAGCAAATACACTATATTGTCGGCAGGGTTTTGGAGCTGCGACCCGGGTTTCTTTTTTTTGCTTTGTTAATGATACGGTGAGTCTCAAGGGCCCATTTGGAATTACCAAGGAAAATTAAGAATAATAAAATAACTATGTTTCTTCTTTGAGCGTTTTTGTTTGTGGAGCAGGGGCGATTTGCGAAGTCAAATTCTTAATAACTGAACAAAAGTTTTTGTGTTTCCCATTTGCTTCAAAATTCTTAGTCAGCATTGTGCATTATATAAACATTTTCCTCAGGATTTTCCCAGCATCCGACCAAACGTCAATAATAATGTATCTGTCAACTTAGTAGTATGTATAGGTAAATACACTGAAAAGTCCACTTTGCTAAATTGTCTTTTGTTGCGAATGTTGAAACCCTTTGTTTTATTTCTATTGTACATAGCAGTTGGCAAGTGGTGTCAAATGTTAGCTCATTTATTCTTGTTCCATTTTTGCCAACCGGATATAGAGAAAAACGCACCATGTCTTACAATATCACTGTACTGTCCACACAGAGACTGGGGAAAAGTAAAAAAACTGTTAATTGAGACGATATATTTTTTCAAAAGTTCTAAATATACACTTAAATATGAGAAATGAATATAAATTTTGAGAGCAAAATTTCTCTTGTATAAACATAAAGAATGTTTTTTGCATGTACTCTTTTTGTTTGTTAAAATATTTTAATTACCAACATTACACCTCTAAATTTTAAAAATCTATCGGGAATAAAAACATTATTAGTGTATTTGCCATATGACAACATACACTATTGGCGTTGGTCGGATGGCGGGACCTGGGGGTCGGACCAAAATTTCTCGACGTTTCATAACCTCCTAAACACTTTGGCACCATTTTTAAAAATGTTTATATATATATGTGTATATATATATATATATATATATATATATATATATATATATATATATATATATATTTATATACGTATAATATATTTATATGTGCGGGCAATAACTTTCGAAGGAGTTAATTCATTTTAACGAAATTTGGCATACATATTGGAATCCATCACCGCACGAAGCCTATTTAAAATGGGCCCAATCGGGTCATTTTAAGGGTAGTTTTTAGGGGTTGAAAAAAGTTTTTGGGCCCAAAAATACCGAAAAAATTCTCAGAATAAATTGAAATTTAACCCTTTAGTAGCAATTAAAAAGTGCTCCTGAAATTATAAGCAAATCGGCCCGACAGGACCGGACTTACAAATTTTATGAAAACACTAGTTTGCGTATACGAATTTACTTACTGAAGGTCGTATTTAATTTGGTGCAGATGTTGGATTGATAACAATATTTCAACTAATAAAATTATTATTGTAAGGGGTGTATTAAGGGGTTCAATTTTTTTTTATTTTGTCTAAAAACAAACTTAATAATTTCATTTAATAAAGCCACAATACCTGTATTAGCAAATACACTATATTGTCGACAGGGTTTTGGCACTGCGACCCGGGTTTTTTTAATATCTACAATGCTAAAATTATTTTTCAATTTCGCGGTTTACAGTTCGAATTGCGCTGTGATGAATATTAAAAAAGACGAAAAGTATTTCTAAACCTTCAGTATACTAGCCGGTTTCAAAACAAATCTAAATTTTCATTATTTATCACGCATATCGGAGAAATGAGAAAGTATCGATTTAAACCTTTTGGCCTCAGCACACGTAAACGGTGTAATATGTTCATATACATATAGACAAGACGTGTAGGAAAATTTCTGTATTTTAATGTAGCAGGGAAGAGTTGCTGACCAGCCGAACCCGTGCTGACCTAATCCATTATGCATAATATGCCGAGCGAGTGTACTGGATGAATACCGCATCGTATCTACGTGTATCGTTGGTCTCTGGCAAAAACATTTTATCTAACAAAAATTCTATTTATCAAAATCGCTAAATCACTCATTAAATGAAGTCATTATGCACATTATGTCACAGATATACTAACTAACCAACTACTTTTTAGTTATGTCTTTGAGATTTGAAAATTGAAGCTTCCTATTTTTAAGCTCTTCCTATTCGAATGTCTGATTTGGAAAAAATCTTTGCTTATTTGCTTATATGTTACACTATACTCTGTTGTTTGAAGCTTCCTTTTCTATTCTGAACTTAGAAACTTGAGGCACATCCATTTAAAATTCTGTTATAATTCCTATATTCTATAACTTTCATACTAATCGATCAATGTATTATTAGTGTTTGAAATGTTTATTCATGTATGAAATCTTTTCCTATGAAGAATGAATTAATTATTGATTTTTGAAAACGTGATTTTTTGTTGTAGAAATTATATGTTCAAAATCTAAATATATTAAAAAAAAAATAAATAAAAAAAATAAAAAAAAACCCGACTGCGTAAAAATCGAACTGAAAAGATGTAAAGAAGATCAAATGAGAACATGCAGTCGGATGCGTCAGATATTTCTGTTCAACTTATTACGGTTAGGTAGTTACTATAATAAGATTTTGAAAATAATGTTTTTTTTAGTAATTTTAACACCGCGTTTACTGTTGTGCTGTAATACATCAAAACTGTATTGCATATTACACAAGGGAATGGAAGATTGCAAAATATTATAGTTAGAGTGTTTTTGCTGAACATCGACGATACATATAAAGTACCCAATGCAATATAGATTGAATATGTACTAATCAGATAAACTGTAATAAATGTAATTTGCCTTTGAATACCTATAATTTAATTTATATTACAATACTAATTCTCTTCACTGGCAAAAACTAAGTTGCAGATAAGCAATGCATCCGATATCAAATTTATTACGTCTGACAAATTTTAGAAGATGAATCAGTATAACTAGACAATATTAAGTAGAAGAGTTCACGCAAAGGTATCTCCGAAAAAGAAATCTAAAAAGTTACTTTTAATACTAATTTGAACCGTAGGTATCTAAATCAAAACAACTGTCACAATTCTATAAAATAGTAAAATGGTGTAGCTTTTACCAATTTATATCAAAGAATGAAAATACAGAGAAACCGTATTTCAGTGACTTCTTTTTAGTGTATTTGCCATATGGCAACATACACTATTGGCATCGGTCGGATGGCGGGACCTAGGGGTCGGACCAAAATTTCTCGACGTTTCATAACCTCCTAAACACTTTGGCACCATTTTTGAAAATGTATATATATATATATAGGTATATATGTGTACGGGCAATAACTTTCGAAGGAGTTAATTCATTTTAACGAAATTTGGCACACATGTTGGAATCCATCACCGCACGAAGCCTATTTAAAATAGGCCCAATGGGGTCATTTTAAGGGTGGTTTTTAGGGGTTGAAAAAAGTTTTTGGGCTCAAAAATACCTAAAAAATTCTCAGAATCGTTTCAAAATTGGAATTTAACCCTTTAATAGCCATTAAAAAGTGCTCCTAAAATTTTAATAAAATCGGCCCGACAGGACCGGATTTACAAATTTTCTGAAAACACTAGTTTGCAGATCGTGAGTTATGTAATTGAAAGGTGTTTTTAATTTTGGTGTAGACATTCGATCGACAATAATAATGCAATTAAGAAAAAAATGTAGTTTTAAGGGGTGTATTAAGGAGTTAATTTTTTTATTTTGCCCAACAATCACCTTAAGTTCACATAATAAAGCCACAAGGCCTATATTAGCAAATACACTATATTGTCGGCAGGGTTTTGGCACTGCGACCCGGGTTTTTAACGTTTGTTAACGATATCTTTACTTTAATATAGCTAAAGTTTGTCGTCAAGCATCTTATATAATCACACACAAGTATGCACACTTTATCTTTGGTGCATAAGTCACCGATTTTTAAGTTTAAGTGGATTTTTTTAAAAGTTTTTGTGAAAATTGGGCGGACATTTTTTACAAAATAGTACAGTTAAACAATATAAATAGGCACAATCTTGAATACGTTGAGTTGGCATATAATTACTTTTTTTTAATTTGTAATTCCATTATAGAGATAAATAAAATATGATATAGGTACATGCTTCAGCTACAATAATATGACAACGAGAAGTAATATTTAAAAGCAGAAAAAGGTAATGAATAAATAAATATAAAAATATTTCAAATGCAAAATATGTTGAAAGTTAGTGAAAGTAATTTTGTTTTCTTTTTATATTTTTAAGGGCATGTATACTTCGAAAGTATGAAATGTTTGAATATTTTATCAACCCGACGTCGTCCCCGCGTTCCTTCGCTTTTCCCTTTGATTCTCTGGCATAGCTTATATAAAGGATGAAAGGAAAACTAAGAAACCTCTCAGCGCGACAAAAGAGGATAGACGATTCTATTTGAATTTAACCCATTAAATACCGCGGTCTGTGTTACATGCCAACTAAATAAAATTACACATAAGTCTCAATAGTGTTCACGTCCATTTTTTAATTTAGTTTAACTATATTAAATTTGATTTGTCCAATTTCCCGTTAAAAAATAAAAAAAACTTATTACACATAAGGTTCCATTTCGCTAATGTATGGCAAATAAATAGTAATAATTAAATGTCCACATAATCGATTTTGCTTGGCGAGTTAAACCGTACTGAAAGCTTTTTCGACATGCCAGAGTAAAGCTGAGCCTTGTATTGATTAGTTTGTCGCATATAATATGAAAGCTTACACTTGTTAGATCACTCAATAAGCACGACTCCATTAATTCACTGCAGCCTCCATTTTATGGTTAGAGACGCGATTCGAATACGATTTCAAATGGCTGCATGTCTTGTAGAATGGCGACGAATCCGATCTCTATAGTATCACTTACTTACTTCTCATATAGCAAGAATGTATTTAAAATATATGTGTACCGGCATTGTGATGTAAAAGAGCATCACTAGTGCATACTATTACTATTTCATACTTTTTTCCTACAGGGAACTTCACGTTGACTTACAATCTTGAAATTTGGCATAAAGGAAGTTGTATAAATAATGTAAAAATTCGAAATTCATTAATTTCTAATTATATGTAAAATTATAACGGACAAACTTTATTTTTTGGGTTTCGTAAAAGCCCTTTTTTAGATAGAGGGGTCAAGTTGAAATTGATTCCTAATACTAAGGTTCTATATAATCCAAACGTCTATCTCAATGAAATAAAAAGACACGGCCTTTAAATACATATTTTTTTTTAATACGTGCATCTATGAAAGTGCTGAAAAAAGCGACAGTGGCGTCGTCCTATACGATGATTGTAAACTATAAGTAAATGTTTAATACGGTATAGTTCGTAAGACTGAATAAACAGAATAATAGCTATAGTTTGCTACATAATTGTTGAGAAACATCCATTGTTTTAATGCTATAGGTATTAGAAAAATTAATTTTTATAGAAATATTTTTGAATGCATTCGTAAGAGTGCATTGCTCTAACATGCACACTGCTGTAACATATTTCTACATAAATCTTGATCTTAAGTGATGACAAATAATATTCTTGAATTAATTTTTTTTCTTTTTTAATTAACTAGCATCATTCATTTTCTTACTTTTTATGGAGACATTAATCTTCCCTGTACTCGATCTTCGTCATGTTATAATGTAGAAGTACTCGTATATTTATATTTATTATTACATTCGCTGTATACATATGTGTTTCGTTTTACAATGACGACGTCTATATATACTTTACATATTTTTAAAAAAATTGGGAGGAATAAAAATTAAAAAGTGGCAAAAAATAAAATGTCAACAATTATAATAATTTCTGTCATCAAACGGGCGGTCATAAGTCAACAACAAACAACGTATCTGCTCTCTGATTCATAAAAAAGCTTTGGGCAGTTTAACCAAAAGTGAGCCAATTTGAAATAATTTAGAAAAACTAAAAAACAAATTAACAATTGTCTTTTTTTCTCGTATAAATAACACGCTATGACAACTTAAATATTTATAAATACCTATATTTATACTCGGTTATGATTTTTAAGTTATTAGTGACTTTTAAGGTATGGAAAATAAAGTTTTGTGCAGCTTTTTTGTATTATATGTTCATAAGTCTATTTATAAATATTTTTTTATTAATAAAAAAAAACTAGTACCTACATATACTATGTATTATCACAGATCTTTAAATAACTATTTTTAGAACTTAAATTGCTTGGTATCAATTTTTCACATTTTAATTCCGTAATTTTCCAAAATACATTACGCAACACGATTCTTGCAAGTGCGCATATGAATGTTTTACATACAATTTTACATATTCTATGAAAATTCGTGTTCTGGATTAGATTGCACGTATAAAATGTACAATAACTTTTTCCGATCGGCCTTTGTTCTGGAGATATCGGTGCATAGAGCTTTCTAAATTTTTGTCCTTAAAATAATAGTAAGCCATGAAAATTGCTTGAAAACAAAATACTAATTCACTAATTGTTGACAATTGTCACATACTTGCATGGCGCTCTTAATTCTTAGTTAAAAAATTATTAGTTTTTTTGTGAAAAAGTTTTTAAACTCAGTATCTCCAAAATAAAGGTTAATTAGAAAAAAATGAATTTCACATTTTGCGAGTACAATGTCATATACCCTGCATAATTAATATTATATTGTAGTTCTTACCGCTGACATCTATGCAGGATATAAGGTTGCTTACCTGAAACAAAAAAATATATATATTAGTGAAATAAAAGTAATTAAGAATTAAATTAGTATTTATAACTGTGCATTCTTTGATGAACTGGCAAAATTGCCTTTTGTAACCGGTACTGTATATGTGGGTTTTCAACGTCGAACATAACCGAGTGCCACGGTTTTCCATTACGAAAAAAATAATGGATATACTGGTAGTTCCTCGTTATCTATACAATATTTAACCAAATCTCGATAGCTACCAGATAGCAGAAAATGAATAAATAATATTTTTTGTACACGGTTCCCATACAGGTTTTATTTTTATTCAAGTCCCCAGAGCACTGTTTCCTGACATATTTTAATTTGAAATGACAATCAACTCATTTCAAATAAAAGACTTTTTGTTTTGATTTATGTAATAAAATAAGTTTCTTGAAGTTTCATAATATAAATGTACAGTTTTACGTGTATAGAGTTTCATTTCATAAGCAAAAGAAAAAGTTTTCCTTGAATATCACAGACAATAGTGTGTCTCATGCGAAGGAACTTTCAGAAACTTAATACACAAAATTAAATTATCATAAATGACAGTGTTTCTCAACAGGTTGCCGTAAAACTCTATCACAAGGCAACAAAAACTTTACATAATGGAAAATGACTTGAACATTGTTATCACGTCTCATTTAAGGAGAAATTTTACACTACACACTAGAAAAGTAAAACCGATATAATTGTAAAAAAAACTAATAATAGCTCCAACCAGTGTGATCGAACCCATGACCTCTCACCCACCATAGTAAAACGTTGTACGACCGGTTTTTATATTAGACTACTGGCCTGGTCCCGCTTCACCCAGATGCAAATACATAGATAAGTAGCTCTATATTCTGTGATATTTCCTAAGATATTCATCTAAATTAACTGGTGTAAGGGGCAATTTATTTAAATGTGTCGGTAAAAATGCCTTCGCAAATAAGGCATCCTTCAAACCAAATTTATAAAACATAAAAATGTGTATTGTGAGTCATTCTTAAAAGATAGACATAGAACTTTTTAAGATGAACTATTCCACCATACATTATTTTCATTTAACTTTAACTACTTACGCAGTGCACGTCACGTCAGAGACGATTTTTTCCGACTTCATTCACAAATATCATCATACCGGTAGCTTATTCTCGCAAATGTTCATAAAATGCAGCCTATAACTTTCCTAGATAATCCCTCTTTCTATTGTTGAAAATCCGTGCAGCAGTTTTTGAAATTAGTCCAGACGAACACAAACTAAGCGCGACGGGGGACTTTATAATTATGTAAAGAGGGACAATCAACGATATTTGGAATCATGTGTGTACCGTAGATGCTTTAACATAATATTTATAGGTATTTTCTTCAATGATAGTTCTATAGAAAATTGCTTTTAAGGATTTTAATGATAGTAGTAGCATGTTTGGTGCAACGTAAAAATAAGTGACAAAATGCTTATTATCGAATCTAACACCTTTCACTAAATTAATGCTTACGAAACGTGCGTTATTTAATGCAAATAGTTAGTGTTCTAAGTAAAACAATTTTAAATCAGAGCTTTTGAATTCGTGTATAATATTTCTTTATTACGACATTTTCAAATCTATTCTCCTGTATCGTATTGGTGTACGTGAAACACCACTTTGTCAATGTGACAATATTTCGGTTGGTGATCTCAATCACATATTTTTTGCCTGTAAAAATAATAATTGCGACCGACTACATCGGCTTCCAATCGGAAAAGGTCTAGTTCCTCCAATGAACATTTGTTATGTCCTGGAATCTGGAAACTTCGAAATATATGATCTCCTAAATAAATTTTGTGCAGTTAATAATATCTCTGCAGTGTAAGGATAATAGAATAATTATTGTTTTTTTTTTTTTTTTTTTTTTAATTAGTGCTGGCACATGGGGCTATGCTTCTGAAGCCATTGGTGTTGGTAATAAAAAAAAATCTATTCTCTATCTGAAAATCTTATAACAAATGTAAATTTCATATCAGCTGAAACAAGTACGTTCCTAAATGTCGGATAATGAATCGCAACATTGGAAGTATTTGGTCAGTCCGACTAACACATGCCTGTCGTTAATGCTAATAAGCGGTTACAGCAGTGGCTGATCACCCGATGACGACTGATCACCAATCGATATACAGATGTTACTCTTGTCATAACCAAATGTCATAACTGAACGTGTAATTTGATTGATTGCCGTTTGTATTTTGTAAACTACTGATACATAAATGTTGATTGGATTGAACACATTGTTGCATAAAAAATTCGGTTGATATAAAACGTCGCGTATAGTGTTGACTTATTGCGAAAAGTTGTCGAAAAAGATCGATATATAGTTTTTAGAGCGACCTTAGGTGAAAAAGATAGGAAAGCTTAAATAGCTGACATCAACATTAAACATATCTTAAAAAATCACTGATACTGAAGAAAGTAGGTGGAAGAATTCCGGAAGTAGTGGAAAAGAATACAACCATTTAGAGCATTTTAGGGCAGACATACAAATACAGTGAAAAATACAGTGCAGTTAAAGAAGAATTTGCATTTTGCTTATCAAATCTGTTCGAAAATAATATAGAGTAGTTTCTTGTTATATTTATGATACGTTTCATTACTAAGACTAGCGTAAAATTTTATTAATTAGAAATATCAAATCCGTTAAAAATCAAAAGTATAAAAATTAGTAATAAAGAAAATGCAGAATTCAGTACTTTTATTCGCAATATATAGCGCAAAATGGAATCCCATAAAGTCGGGACCTTAAACTAAACTTTAATAGCGTCTCTAGAATCTCCTGATGACATTATTGTCTACAAGAAACAATTGAAAGGCTCGCGTACAGAACCGATTCGATGTAGGATGCAGATCAATTATTCTGATTTTCTAAAACCCTTGATTATTGTGTGCCATGCCAAGTTAAACCGAGTCAATTCAGTACGCGTCCAGCTTTACAGGTATTAAAATTCCACTGTTTATATCTTGTTCAAAATCTCCGCTAACAAGGTTCAGTATTATGGACATCTACCGCCTGTCTAATGTCTTGCCTTTTACCCTTGTTAATATCACGTAAGTGCTGTACAACCACAATTTATGGCTTCGTTCTCAATATATCTGAGGCTGCAAAACAAAAATGTTTAAGTAGACTTTTTCGTATTTTTTTCAGCATATTCGAATAGTTATTTTAGATATTTTATGGAAAAACGTTTAACATCACACATCTGCATAAATTATCAATTTCAACTACATTTCAAAACTGTTTATTAACCCTTCAGTGAATGTGCAATTTTTTTAATGTATTGATGCAGTGTGTACCTTTTGTTGCTACAAATGTGTATAAAAATGTTTGTTTGATAGTGTTGTTAGTGTATTTGCCATACACTACTGGCGTCGGTCGGATGGCGGGACCTTGTACTCGGACAAAAATTTCTCGACGTTTCATTCGCAAATTGGATTAACTTATTGAAAGGTGTATTTAATTTGGTGCAGATTGAAGAAAAAAAATAATTTTAAGAAATGTATTAAGGGGATAATTTTTTTTTATTTTGGCCAAAAACAAACTTATGATTACATAACAAAGACACCCGTAGTATTAGCAAATACACTATATTGTCAGTAGGGTCTGGCACTGCGACCCGAGTACAAAATCTTTTTTTTGTTCAAATGACAAACCGTTTTTCCTTTTGGCCACAAACATTATGTTTCAAGTTATTGTGCTTACAGATTGAAAGCGCAAAGAACAGCACATTCTGTAATGTTACATTGGGGTCGTTACAAACCAAACATTTTTAAGACATAAAAAACAATGTTCTCTTTAACGTGTTTTGCTTTTAAAATAATAAAAACAAGGGTCGCCATGAAATACACCGCCCACAAACCAGTATATTTGATAACACTCGTACATGTAAATAAATTATGTGAACTTAAAGTTTTAAGCTAAAATAAAAAAGTAGCCCCTTCATAAATCCTTTAAAATGATCAAATTTTTCAATATTCGGCACGCACGTTACCAATTTAAAATCGGAACTAAATTATATACACCTTTCCGTATGCTATTTTCGATCCAAAATTCAGTGTTTTCATAAATTTTTGTAAGACTGGTCCCGTTTGACCGTTTTTTTTAAAATGGCCCGATTGCTCCAATTTTAAATAGAATGCGACTCGTGATAAGCAGCATGTATATTGTCTAGTGTTTAATCGATTATTCTTATGTAATACTCCAAGGCAGTACAATCAAATTTAGTTAACATATAAAACCGTTTAGAATACACTACACACTACAGAAATGAAACTTAATTGCGGAAAATCTATATAGTTACCTCCGGCAAACAGTGATTCGAGTCAACGGTTTGGAAGTTTTATAAGTGGGTGAAGTTTTGTATGAACGCCGTCCGACAGAAGGAAAGCCAGCTTGCACGTGATTAAAGTTATATAGTTCGACCGGCAACTCTTTGAAAATTTAAGGGACTTTTAGTAGAATCTATATAGCGCGATCTGGTGGGAAAAGAAACTAGCATCTGGTAACAGCAGTTCAACTGGCATCTTCTTTACATAGCTTGTTAAGGTCGAATGAGTGCTTTAATTGGTGAGTTATATCGTTGGTGGATGTGTGGTAATGTGCAGTTTGATGTATGAGGTACATTGCGAATGTGGCATAAGTATACAATGTGCGACGTGAATGTATGCGCTGAGATAACAAAATGATAGCAACTATAGAGGAGACGCGCATCTATATAGTATCAAGCAAATGACATTTAATTAACCTTCCAGTAACCTTTGCCCCACATTACCCGACAAGGAGACTCATCATCTCTCCACACATTTACACTTGTCTCAAGTTTGTCCCGTGCACCCGCACGAACTTGTTATACAGCGTGTCCCACATTTTAAATATCTTGGCTAGTTTTCACCAGACCGAAAAAATGCCCGAATAAAATTTGTTTGGTTGAGATGATTTATTTTTTAGGTACAAACCAACTTTAATTTTTTACATGAAAGTAGTCATATTTTATTTTACCATTGCAAAGTACAGACAAAATTTATCTAAAATAACGGTTGCAAAAATTTTTACCCCCTTCCTCGACTTTTTTTATCGAAAATAACGCCGGCATTAGCGTTACACAAAATGTAGCACGATGAGGTTGCGCGGACGGACTTATTTCATGTGTGTGTGTGTGTGTGTGTGTTATTTTCTTTTTTTGACTAGGGCTGCTAAAGGAACTGCTGGAAGTTTATCCCGTCATTTCCCAAACATATTCCTATTCTTCTTATGAAATTATCAACAGTGACAATAATTATGCTCGAGTGCGAAGTAGATAAAAAAAATTGTGAAAATTTTCAACATCACGAAACGCTTACACATGACATAAATCGAAGACACAAGACCCAACGTCTAGAAAATTTTGCGAAAATTGTAATAGATAGATTTGTCTCTGTCCTTTCCATTAAAAAAATGAAAGGATGGCTTTGATAGACCCCTTGCTGTCCCCCTTCCAAACAAACAAATTTTATTCGGGCATTTTTCCGATCTAGTGAAAATTATCCGAGATATTCAAATTGTTCTTTTAAATTGGGATACCCCGTATATATACATTTTACAATACTGGTGGACCCTTCAAAACCAGTTACATTAAAAATTATTGTCATTACTGACACGAGTCCAGTGCACATAATACTTATTTGATTTTAATATAAGTAAATAAAATAATTCAAAATATTTCAATGAATGGAAATTAAAATTAATTTATTGCAACGCTTAATCAAATTCGATTTAAGAATTTCGGAGGTACATGTTAAAATTATGATCAAAAATTCAAGGAAAAGAAGAAATAAATTGAGAGGTCAGCATTTTGTAATATTATCATTAAAATACATAATATTATGTCGTATAAGATTAACAGAACGAGAAGCGTTGTAGCATCTTAACAGGCGACTATTATCTGAACAAGCATCTCTACACACATAATTGAATTGGCTGCAAGTATTTTTTGCAAGAAGTTTGTGGTCAAGAGGATGGACTATAGAGTCTTCTTAATAGTGTTGACAGAAGTGCTACTTCAGAGACCCTCGAACATAAAACTTTTGGCGCCCAAACTAACAGTAAATTACAAAATAAAAATAAAAATCTATGAAGGTTTTGACTTGTTCAATTGCATAATATAAACTCCAAACGGCTGAAGTAAACTGTTCAAAGATCTCATAAACTGTTTTCGCCCTCACTTTGAAAGTCAAATGACTCACTCATGTCACAGAATGGATTGATCTATGAGGATAAAGGAACTGAAAAAGTTCTTTGAAAATCTAAGCACAGCTTAAAATTTCCCCTGCCCCCTATATCATCATTAGTGTCGTTTTAGTGCCTTACTGTAATTTATACTTTTCGATGTGCGCGCAACAAAAATTACTTTCTTATTCGACTACGGATTGTAGGTACGTATGAATGTATGTTAGTATGTTACCTCAAAGGACCAAATCTATTGGACCGATTTTCAAAATCAATATCACATTCGACTGTCTTAATCACGCGAGTGTTTTGAGCTATAAAATATCTTTGTGATTTTAAAATGTGGTAGTCGCGATGTGTTCTAAAATGTTTTCAGAGCCAAATCGATCGAGTGGACTATCAAATTAAAGAAAATTTTATGGCGATTTAAAAGATATAAATTGTTTATGGTTTACATTAAATAAATAAATATATAAACAACTAAAGATAGTTAAAAAAGTGAAACTCCAGTAAGTACGTAAAAGAAGGAAAACAACCAAAACAACATTGTTTTGTTATCAGTAGCCGGAAACTCGGGTTCCCGACTACTGATAACACAGTAAATCCTATGTCATGGTTTGATTTGCTTGTTTTCTTCTTTTACGTAGTCGTGTTTTAATTTATCTAGCTTTTATTACTTATTTCCTCTTTTGAGATTTTATGGTATATATCTATGTCACAATAAAATCACAGTATAAAA
The DNA here is from genome assembly GCA_034508555.1 of Venustoraphidia nigricollis. Taxonomy (NCBI): domain Eukaryota; kingdom Metazoa; phylum Arthropoda; class Insecta; order Raphidioptera; family Raphidiidae; genus Venustoraphidia; species Venustoraphidia nigricollis. Next base: position 13,834,927 of record JAVRKA010000003.1, on the reverse strand, counting down.
TAAACGAATCCACAATTGAAATTATATTTCAGTCAACGATATTTTTTTTTCATTTTGATTCTTACTGTTATTAATAGTGAAAGCTTCATTAGAGTCGATCTCCACAACGCGTTGTAAATAGCCATAACGTCTAGGGCTAGATGCAGCACTATTTCGACACGTATGGATTTACGCGCGCAGGACGCGATATAGTAATAGGCCGACTCTAACACAGTTTTAACTGTTAAAAATATTAAAAATCAAAATGAAAATATCGTTACAGTCAAGTGAATAGTTTCTGAAAAAAGAAATCATAAATATAAAGTTTTCAAGTTTAAATATTTTCGGTCGGGTTCAAACCTACGACCGTTAAGTTACGGTGTAACCGTTCTACCTCACCGCTACCTAGTTACGATTCTACAGCCGCTTTTTATAATAATAATAATAATTTTTATTTTTGTTACCAAACAGGTATAAAACAAGTCAACATAATATAAATATAAATATACAATTTCATTAAACATTCAAAAATTCAACTATGGTGTAGAAAGTATTGGTCACTAAATATTTTTTTAGTTTTTGTTTAAACAGTTTGTTATTTAGAGACCTAATCTCTGGAGGAACTGCATTATAGATTTTAATTAATTGTATGTACATATTTTTTCTGACTACAGGGTGTATACGGTATGCGTACATTGCGTTACGTTCGTTACATTTTCAGTTTCAAGAATCAATTTTATCCTACCGTGCCAAAAGAAGTTTTACTTCAAAAGGTAGCATATAGATATTTTTTCTCAAATAATATGAAGAACAAAAAAAAAAAACATTTCAAGTCACTAGGACGTAGAGTGGTCGATTCGTGTGTTTCCTAAGTGTCTTTCCGGGGTATACCAGTTTACTAAGGATCAATACCAGACATTCGTTTCGGAGAAAGACGCTGTGAATTGGGCTTAACAAAGCGCAGAACGAGTGTACAAGTCACGCCCGTTAGCTTAATTAAACTTGTTCGCTGCTGCATCTGGAATCAGTTCCGCTCAGCAACAATTTTTCAAGTCTTCGTCGAGAGCATGTATTTAGTACAAGATACTACAATAAACATGCAAATCAACTGTGCATTTCGTCTACCTCCATCTGCGTTATTTATGAACAGGGTGAACCATAACTTAAACTGTAACTTCAGAACCTTAAACCTTGAGGTGTTTTTCAGTTAAAAGTACCGTTTAGAGTACGTAAGTGCAGATGTGGCTTGTAACGGATACAGTAGTTACAATTAGGTCTGACATCACATTTTTAACTTCCCGCTAAGAAGTTATTTTTTTGTGCTTGAAAAACTGCGTCGATTGCCGCAAACGGCATCTCGATCACTTCATTCGTTCAAGAGATATCGTTGAAGAAAATTTTTGAAAAAAATGGTTTTTCAAAATATCTTCTCAAATTTTCGTTAGATTGATTTTTTTGTAATAGATTATTTTTTGTGCTTGAAAAATTGCTTCGATTTCCGTAAACAGCATCTCGATCAGTTGATTCGTTCGAGAGATATCGTTGACAAAAAATTTCCAAAAAAGTGTTTTTTCAATTTATCTTTCCAAATCTTTTTCAGAATTTTATAACGGTTTATAGTTTCATAGTTTCGGAAATATTTTGATAACAAAAAAAAAATAGATGTTCTTTTGTTCCGAAGATCAAAAAGAAATTAGTTAGGTAGCTGACAAGCATGCTTTGATTAATTTTTACGTTAAATCATATTATGTAGGAAACAAATACCATAACCGTAAACCGTTAACGGAAATTTTATTTTATTATAATATTTCAAATGTCAATATTTATGAAGTTGGAATGATCCTGTCGCCCAATTGGCTGGAATTTTTCAAAATAGCGTTTAACAAACACCGTAGGAGTAAGCCACATCTCAATAGATTGGAAACAGCGGGAAGTTTCAGGGATGGCCTGCAGGGTCAACCGATTTTCAAATTTTTTTAAATTAAAAATACACCTTTTAATAAGCGACCTATGTTGATATAGGACGCCGAAGTTACAAAAATAATGACGTAATATGTATTGGCTATTTACGCGTGTGATATTTCGATGGACCTGTCTTGACAGGTTTCCCAAATTTATTTTTATTCGGTTTGTGTACTATCAGAACAGAACCCTATTGAAGTGTATCGAAACGCGTTTAGTCATTTAATAGTTATAAACAATTTTATTACAGCTAATAAAGTTCCAGTCAATAACATATTTACTACTGGCTGCACATTTAACACAAACAGTAAATAAACGCGATTCGTCAAGAAAGGCAACCTATACAGCTCGGACGCACGTATACAGTGTACAGACCTACCAACAACTACTGTTGACAATAATTTGATTAAATTTGTTACGAAATTAAGCTAGATATAATCATTTGTTAGAGCAAAACTCTGATACACAAAGCTATAATAGAGTAGTAAGGTACATATCGTTGGCTCTGTGTGCAATGGTTGCTTATCTAGTTTTTATTTAAGAAGAAGACATTACATGTTATAGAATATAAAGTGCAAGTAAACCAGTTATTCTCCGTTGAACATCCAGACCCTAGTCTTCTGAGGAGATCTTTACTCAGTTCTGTGATATATTAATTAAACGAATAAATATTATAAAAAAATCGAACAAATTATTACGGCCCCGAAAATTAAATTAAAAAAACTTGAAATGACAAATATCTAATTTATAATTGTAATTCATCAGTAACAATGATGAAAATAAAAAAAAAGGATTAATTAAATAGCACAGCTAAGCTTGCTTAGCTTTCACAGGCAAGTCTCAAAGCTCCGATGTCATTACCGCGAACGTACCTTTAATCTCACTATAATTTATTCCAACACATCACATTAACTATGTCTGTTAACGCCTTTTGCCTTACCTAACGTGAACCTATCTCGTCTGGTTAGTTTATTTTTTGTTCGCTTTTTAGTGTATTTGCCATATGGCAACATACACTATTGGCGTCGGTCGGATGGCGGGACCTAGGGGTCGGACCAAAATTTCTCGACTTTTCATAACCTCCTAAACACATTGGCACCATTTTTGAAAATGTTTATATATATGTATATATATATATATATATATATATATATATATATATATATATATATATATATATATATATATATATATATATAGGTATATATGTGTGCGGGCAATAACTTTCGAAGGAGTTAATTAATTTTAACGAAATTTGGCACACATGTTGGAATCCATCACCGCACGAAGCCTATTTAAAATGGGCCTAATCGGGTCATTTTAAGGGTGGTTTTTAGGGGTTGAAAAGAGTTTTTGGATCGAAAAATACCTAAAAAATTATCAGAATCGTTTCAAAATTGAAATTTAACCCTTTAATAGCAATTCAAAAGTGCTACTAAAATTTTAATAAAATCGAGCCGACAGGACCGGATTTACAAATTTTTTGAAAACACTCGTTTGCAGATAGTGAGTTATGTACTGAATGGTGTTTTTAATTTTGGTGTAGACGTTCGATCGATAATAATAATGCAATTAATAAAAAAATGTTATTTTAAGGAGTGTATTAAGGAGTTAATTTTTTTATTTTGCCCAACAATCACCTTAAGTTCACATAATAAAGCCACAAGGCCTGCATTAGCAAATACACTATATTGTCGGCAGGGTTTTGGCACTGCGACCCGGGTTTTTTTTTTGTCAGTAAATAAAAGAAAAAATCAAGGATATAAAAGAAACAGATGAAAAAATCTTGAAATAGGTATAATACAGTAATATATTAATTATTATATGATTTAAATTATGCACAGTATGTGCGTTGTTGCAGTGTCTTCTTTAGTTCTAGGATATAACGGTGGCTATAATTAATAGAGGAAAGCTGACGAGACAAAATTGCTGAAATCAAAATTTTAGTGACATGTTTCATTAATTTCACATCAATGTGTTATTAATGAAAATTTCAAAAAATAGAAGTCCGACGACAATTTCACTAGTTTTTGGCAGTAGTTGGTGTTGTAAGTAATCACAATTCTTAGATTTGTGGTAATTTGCCAGATATGACACTTTGCATTTTTTAATGGAAATCATAGTAGCCATTAATATTTCATATACTTAAAAACATCATTTCTAAACTTTTAGAAGTCCGCAATTTTTTACATTTTTGTAATTAGTTATTAATATTCTTGCATAAGGCCTTATATATTTTTTGTTTGAAATACTACACAAATATAGGCACATCGAAAATGCATCCTACTGCACTGCACCTATATAAATCTCTAATATCTACTTTTATTAACGCCAATTAGAATTTAATAGTAGCTATTTAAAAACGAATATATTCTTTTTTTAGCCTTTTGTAGGCCTTCATTAAGGATAAAATGACAGGCAGTTCAGATCCTGAAGGGGAGGTTTATCGAAAAATGGAGCTAAATCGAGCAAAGGAACACTAGGACGTTTATCATAACATTTCCCATATTATACACAACATTTACAGCAATTTACGGATTCAAGTTACTCATTTCTGAATTTTGGTAAAATTTTATTTCAAATTTTAGGGCTAATAAGGCTCGGAAATTCATGACGCCGACATGAGAATCACTGAGAATTTTAATAAGCTCTTCCGTGAGGTTTTCATTTTTTTTTCAAGATAAAAACTTTAGATAGCACAAAAATTAAATGCAGTACCTATAATCTACTCGTACGTCGTTTAGTATTTTCATTTCATTTTCACAATGTATTTTGAAAAAGAGCATCTTGAGTATTGCAATTAGTCTGAATTTGACAGCGCGATCCTGATATTAGATGAGGAAATTGTTATTGAAGACGACTAAGTTGGTTAAAGAATCCAGAATGAAAACGCAATTACTGGAACAAATTATAGTAATTACGTTTTTTTCTGGAAAACTATGGAAAACTTCAATCAAAATATATTTTAAAAACCCGGGTCGCAGTTCCAAAACCCTGTCGACAATATAGCGTATTTGCTAATACACGCAGTGTGGCTTTATTATGCGAATTTAACTTGGTTTTTGGGCAAAATAAAAAATTTGACTTTTTATTACACCCCTTAAAATAACATGTTTTTTCTTAATTGCAATATTATTATCAATCGAACCTCTATACCAAGTAAATAATTCACTATCTGCAAACTAGTCATTCGTAAAATTTTTAAATCCGGTCCTGCAGGGCCTATTTTATTAAAATTTTGGGGGCACTTTTTAATTGCTACTAAAGGGTTAAATTTCAATTTTGAAACCATTCTGAGATTTTTTTCGGTATTTTGGGACCCAAAAACTTTTTTCAACTCCTAAAAGCCACCCTTAAATTGATCCGATTAGGCCCATTTTAAATGGGCTTCGTGCGGTGATGGATTCCAGCATGTGTGCCAAATTTCGTTAAAATGAATTAACTCCTTCGAAAGTTATAGCCCGCACACACATATACACAAATATATATATATATATATATATATATATATATATATATATATATATATATATACATATATATATATATATATATACATATTATATATATATATACATATATATATATATATATATATATATATATATACAGGGTGTCCCATAAGTCGACGTCCAAACGAAGTGAGGTGATGGGGGAGGTCATTTCCTATCAAAATAACCATAAATGTGATTATCCAATTGTTTACGGTTCGAAAGTTATTTCAATTTTTGTATTTTTCTCTGAAATCGTGTAGTGCTTATACTAAAAAATTAATTTAAAAAAATCTATGAGTTGTTTGGTTGATTTTTTTTTTTTAATAGGATCCTGAAGGGTCTGCCTTTCCAAAAAAAATAATTTTCATGAGCTCTGTTATCATCTGTCAAATAAAAAAAATGATTTTGTAAACACTTTTCGGTGGCAAGAAAAATATATTTGATTTTAAATTCACGTTGACAGAAAAAAAGTGTTATAAAAAAAATTGACCAATTATCAGAAAAACTTGTCCATTTAATAGAGATTCTAACGCGGTATAGTACAACTCGTTATTCATGACAGTTTTTTTTATAACAATTTTTTTACATGCAAGTCGTGTTTGTTAAAAAATACATTTTCGAAAATTTCAAAATCTAAGTTGGCTAGTCTAACACAAATGAACCAAATTTTATTTAAAGTTACAACAAATGTTCGAAATTAGTCGAAACGCCCGTTCGTTATTTTGTATTGTATTGGTCGCAATTCTTATTTTTTGCCGCAGCTGATGTTCGTTTTGGTTTTCTGTCGCGTAGACCAGTTCTTTGAAGTAACCCCATAAAAAGAAGTCTAGGGGGTTTAGGTCAGGTGACCGCGGTGGCCACTGGATGGTTACTTCCCTTCCAATCCAGCGATTTGTGTATTCGGTGTTGAGGTATCGTCTCACTACTAGAGCATAGTGACAAGGAGCCCCATCGTGCTGCAACCACATGTTTCGGCGTGTTTCTAGCGACACGTGTTCCAGTAAGCCGCCCAAATCATTTTGCAAAAAATAAAGATATGCATCGCCCCCGATCCTTCTGGTAGCTCAAGTGGCCCAATCATTATGCAAAAAATAAAGATATTCATCGCCCCCGATCCTTCTGGGTAGCTCAAAGGGCCCAATCATTTTACCTTCAACAATTCCCGCCCACATGTTGACCCCAAACTGATGTTGAAAATAGTCGTTTCTTATAGCTCTAGAGTTTACATAGTCATAAGAGTGAAAATTATGGATGTTGAATACTCCCGTCCTTCGAAAGCTCGATTCGTCACCCCACAAAATGTTATTAAAAAACTGAAATCTTCCCTGTTCCGACGTAGAATTTCTCGGCAAAATTGCACCCTTTTGTTATAATCAGCGGGTAAAAGTGCTTGCACACGTTGCACATGGTATGGATGTAACTGATCCCTTTTTAAAATACGGTGCACTGTGGACCTCGAAACTCCCGAACGTCTTGACAAACGACGAACACTTGTAGATGGGTCCTCTGTCACCATTCCAATTATTTCATCTTCGTCGATGCCAAGTCTAGGTCTTCCAGCTCTTTGCTCATTCCCAGGGATTTCACCTTCTATGTACCGCCGATGTATACTTTGGAACACCCTGTGGTCAGGATAGTGTTCTTGGTTGGGATATCGTGCCCGATATTCTCTTGCAGCAGCCCGAGCATTCTCGTCACAAAACCCATAGACATAGTGCATTTCTGCATACTCCCGATGGGAATAAATAACCATTTTGATGCGTCCAACTTGAAAAGAGTCCAAATCACAAACAGGATCGAAGTTCAAATTACCAAGCGCAGGTCCAAATAACAAAGTACAAAATGAAAAGTCAAGTCGGAGGTTTACTAGTAATAAAACGAATAGCGAGCATACATAAGTAGTAGTGAATGAAAGAGGAACGGATTAATTTGTTTAAGTCGTTCCAGCCAACTTAGATTTTGAAATTTTCGAAAATGTATTTTTTAACAAACACGACATGCATGTAAAAAAATTGTTATAAAAAAAACTGTCATGAATAATGAGTTGTACTATACCGCGTTAGAATCTCTATTAAATGGACAAGTTTTTCTGACAATTGGTCAATTTTTTTTATAACACTTTTTTTCTATCAACGTGAATTTAAAATCAAATATATTTTTCTTGCCACCGAAAAGTGTTTAAAAAACCATTTTTTTTATTTGACAGATGATAACAGAGCTCATGAAAATTATTTTTTTTTGGAAAGGCAGACCCTTCAGGATCCTATTAAAAAAAAAATCAACCAAACAACTCATAGATTTTTTTAAATTAATTTTTTAGTATAAGCACTACACGATTTCAGAGAAAAATACAAAAATTGAAATAACTTTCGAACCGTAAACAATTGGATAATCACATTTATGGTTATTTTGATAGGAAATGACCTCCCCCATCACCTCACTTAGTTTGGACGTCGACTTATGGGACACCCTGTATATATATATATATATATAAATATATATATATATATATATATATATATATATATATATATACATATATATATATATATATATATACATATTATATATATATATACATATATATATATATATATAAATATATATATATATATAATAACATTTTTAAAAATGGTGCCAAAGTGTTTAGGAGGTTATGAAACGTCGAGAAATTTTGGTCTGACCCCTAGGTCCCGCCATCCGACCGACGCCAATAGTGTATGTTACCATATGGCAAATACACTAAAAACTCTCTATGATAAGAGGTTCATGTAACAGAATTAGACGAGTTTACTGAACGCTTAGCGTCACAATAAGGCTCAAAGCAGTTTATGACAATATGGTGGCGGCACTGCAAGGGGCGCAGAGCGGAAAAGGGAGCTTTAATTAATGGGCTGCTTGACACACACGAGTTGTTAAAACGTCACAAAGGTTGGCGTCCATGCGAACATTGCTACCCATTGTTGGAAAGCGCGGATGAATTAAATTAACATCAAAATTATATTACCTACAGTCGCGACATTAAAATGCCATGCTCACCGAAATGCATTAACATATGGACAGAACAACTGCACTCTCCACATAATATTACTATGACACTGTAGCATGATAGCGTCAGTTATGCGTGAAAACAATCATAATCCGAGAATTTAAACGACTGTATAAAAAAACCGGTTAAGTACAAGCTTAAGTATTTGAACAACTAGTGTTTCAAGCTATCAGTCCCCAGCTTGTGGGTCCTATAACCAAATTTTGGCTCTGCAGTTATAAAAAAATAAACAAATTGCTTATAACAATTGATCGCGCTAGACTATTGCAATACTGATAAAAAAAATATTCTGTTTAGACTTTTAGTTTTTTTTCTAAAAAGGATTTTTAAGATAATACAGAATAAAAAAAAATGACTTTCACCTGATGCGAGGCTCACACATTTTTTACAAAAAAGGATATTTAATATAATAACGTATTAAAAATTAGTCACCTTCGGCGACGCGAGATTCGAACCCCAGACCTTGAGATTATAAGTCTTGCTCTCTACCAACCAGCATGTACATGTTACCAACCCATAGTCAATAAATTGAAGATATTGCTACCAGTTAATTTGAAATATAGTGTTAATTAAATTATTTATATATATATATATAATTGCTGATTCCGCTAGAATTTTTTAATTCTGACAATTTTCGTTCAATTGACATCTAATTCTTGATGTTCATTTTTTTTCATATTTTTCTGAGTAATTCTTTCATAGAGTAGGGGACACCATTTTTAAGCGTTTTTCCCCACTGCATGATGTAGCGTTGGCCATCTGTTGATCAGCATATTATATTGTTAATCTTTAAATACAGAATATGTAGAATTTTCGAAAGCGAGCTGTACTGGCAACCGTTAGGCCGTCTAATGAGTAGCATCATAATTTATAATTATATTCCGCGATCACACTACCATTTTAACGACATTTTTTGTTTGAGTTACAAATATAATAAGTAACAAATTATTTTTTTTTATTACTATTTTTAATTACTGTTTATTTTTAAACTTTTATTTTTTCACGTAAAAAGATTCCGAATGAATACAAATTCAGGAAACAAAGTAGTTTGGAATATATTTAATTTTAATCCATCTCTATTATTTTAATTTGTCGACTATACTTAGACGCGGTAAATCATCTTTGGTGCCAAAGTATAATAAAGGTTATTTACGATTGTAGAGCATTGTAAGTCAACAAAATCTGATCAATGACTTTATTTAATAAACTTGATGAGATTTTGAAACTGGTTTCTGACCTCAAAATATACGAATAAACTTTAAATTTCAATGTTAAATAATGCTGACATTGCATTACATATAGCTGACATGTGATCTCAATAATCTACATTTGCCTATTCGATTGAAACGAACGGAACATGTTAAGGGTTGAATTTAGCGGAAATTGTTTTCATATGATTTATTGTTATGTTTCCTTGACTCCCTACTCTCTACTATCATGAAAGTCACGAGACTCTGCATTAGTTCGATGTTACAAAAAATGTTGCCATTTTGTTCGTAAAGCGCGACCAGCGAAACAAGTCAACCAATAAAATATCCGGTATATTCTTCTACGTACCGAAAATATATTATATTTCTCATTTTCGAAATGTTTAAGGTTACTTGAGTACGGAACAGTATTGAAAATTTCCCTGTTTTAGTCTTTATTAAAATAAACCGTTTTGTAATGGAAACTTCTAAATCCACATAATTATTATTAGTTTATTTGCCATAATGCATATACACTATTAGCGTCAGTTGAATGGCGCGACCTAGAGGTCGGACCAAAATTTCTCGACGTTTTATACTATCCTGAACATTTTGGTGCCATTATTAAAAATGTTTTTATATACGTATGTATGTATATATTATAACATGTTAATTCTCGCCATAAAAGCGGGGTGTAGCTATCTTAACAGATAATACACGTTCAATATAACAATAATACATCCAAGTTCTTTTAGTAAAGTTAATAACAAAACTTTATAAACTTGTTAATTTCTCTCGCTATGGAAAAACTACCTATATTCTGAGCACACTCTTAGTTTCACTTATAATAGCAAAATTGAAAGTACATGAGTGGAGCGAATAGCATTGACTCGAGTTCAACTATGCTGGAGTGAGATAGATTCCCTGTTTGTAACGCGTAATTGCAGATAATTTTTTTGGATATTAAGTTTTACTGTGAGATGATACGAGGAGTCGGTCGTCGTCCTGCGACTGAACCAGATGACTAGATTTTTGAGAGATGCCTTTATGATTATCGTTGCCCTGTTTCTGAAAAGAAAACACTAAATGCAGCTAAAAACTGTTGTTTCGGGATTTTACTATAGCAAGCACTTCCCTCTATAATACAATATTTTCTAAATTATTTTTCCTTAGCTACAAGGAACATTGAAGGTTGTTATTAACATTCTAAAAAAAGTTTATCTTATGATTACGGTGACGAAAGATTCTATTACGAATTATCTATAATTCAATTTTAAAGTTTTCATTTATTTAAAGTATGTATAATAGTTCTTATAATACTAACGTGCCGCGTGAGTTTAACGTTTTCGTAAGTAACGATCGTGAAAATTATCGATATTGATATTTCACTAAAAATGTAGGTACTATGCTTATTTTATTTCAATCAATTCTTACGATCTTTTGGGGTAGTTTTTCACATTTAACATTCTTTTTGAAAATCCAAACAAGAGTCGTACGGAAAATAGACCCATACTTGTTATCGGATTACATATGTAAACCTTTATTTAAAGCACTGAACATCTTAACTCTATCGCGTATATTTTAATATAAATGCCTCAAATTTGTAAAAAATATGAAAATAAATTTATCAAAAATGAACACGTCCATAACCGAGAGACCAGACATAATGCATCAATATGTATTACTTCACACAAGCATGCTATGTTTGAAAATAAGCCTATTATAATTGCATAAAACTTTTTAATTGCCGTCTAACATAAGAACTGTCAAATCGATAGTCAAATTTACAAAACTCTTTAAACTGATCATGCTCGAAAATATCTTCTATTAATACTTAAGACCGTCGCGATCCGAGCAAGCAAAAGAAATAAAACATTTTTACATATATGTAGAACTGCGCGTGTGTAATCGAACTTCAAAAGTTAAGTTCACCAGTCGGGAATCACGGAGATTACATCGTGCATAAATAAAGTTAAAATCGAAATTCGATTTTATGGCAATGATTACTAATACGGCCATGAATATTCTAGTCTGGCAAACCATGTTATATTAAAATCAGTTTAATTTAAAGCTCATATGCATAGATGACTTGACCTACAAAAGGATTTGATGAAACGTCAGTATATTGACGGAGGTTTATCAACAAAGCAGCCTGTTAGACACTATTAGGTATATAATGTTTGGGTTTGACGGACGTACCTATACTGTGTTCAAAAGGCACTCACAACACCGGGGTCAAGTAGTCTAATATGTAAATTATGTAATTAAAATTCGTCAACATCTGTCTAAAATAAAGGTAATCTCTATATGAACGCATATTATGTATACAAATGTGTAGCCAACATTTCCTACATTCTACCCGAACAATAAGTCTGTTATTCAACACTGCAATTTAAATAAATGTTTTCATTACTTCAAACTAGAGCCTTCGGAGGAAAAAAATAAAAAATGTATAATTTCAACTTCTTAACAATCTTTTCACTAATTATTTTGCTCGCGGCGAACGAATACTTGAAGGTAGCCAAAAAATTATAATGCGTATATTTTTATAAAATCGCTTATTGAGTTCTGTTTTGCAGTGCTTACGTACAGTACGCATAACCTGGAATATTATTCGCGGCGCGTATTACTCGACAACGTTGCGCATAATTCACACACCATATATTTACTATGCCAGTACGCTCACATAAAATATGATTTTAGGTGGTCGCGACGCGATATTTTTTGCGCCTTTGGAACATAAGTTCTTTATTTAACCTTTAGCTGACGACCTTGTCTAAACAAAACACTAACGCCGAGGTAACGTCTGACAGACGTAAAAAAATAAAATAACTATAAAAAATGTATAATGTGGAATATTTAATAAATATGTATTTAGAAAAAAAAATTAAATACATATTTATAAAATATTCTTATATTAAAATTATTCAAGGTGGAGATATAATGTATATTATATTTAGATTTAATTTTGGTGTCGAAATTTTAAAAATTTGAGAAAAATTGATGACTAACTTATTGAGTACTTAAAAAAGTCCTTAATACGGACGAAACGTCGTATGAAAAAAAATGAAAATGATTAATTGAAAATTATATAATTTATCCAATTTAAAAAAAAAATCTGTGAAGTAATTTTTTCTATATTTAAAAAATGGATATGAAGCAAGTAAACGTATTTAAAAGATAAAGTTTCTTAATTAGAAAATTCCAGATATTTTGAAAACATTTTCACCATTGTAGTTTATTAAGGTTTCATATTAATATATTCTGAACATAAACTTTAAATGGAATTAGTTTTGTAAGCCGTTGTTAGAATTTCCACTCTGCATGCGTAAATAAACAAATCTGAACGAGTGATCCATCAGACCTACAATGAGGAAATTCGGATTCTCGAGGGAATAGATCCGACATAGAACTTTTCTTGTCACTTCCCATCGCGAAGAAAAAGAGAAATCTTCATTTAATTAAAATGTGTCCTAGGTATGTACAAAGTAACATAGGGATTCCAGCAAATTGTTAGCACATTGAGAAACTAGATTTCTGCAAGTTATCTGGGTAAGTAATTGCACACGAGATATTTTTTATACAAGGCCCTTTAGTTTTTATTTCATAACATAAAATATTTCATTTTTGTAGTTTTTTTCTTCAATGTCGATTTAAATTTTTTTCTTGATAATCAAACACATTTTTATAAGTATAATAATATATTATAAACTATTTTAATAATCAGTTATTACTTTCATATATATATGAGCAATGTACTGAAATAATCCGTAACCGTAAGGCTGATACATAATCCAAGATGACGGATTCATATGAATTATTTAATCGTCCCTAGTATAAACGTTTCCAGTTCCATAGTTGGCAATCTCCACGTCGTATACAATGGAATAATTCCAGACATAGGTACTACATAGTACATCCTATACGTGCTATTTACTGCATAATATGTACATATACACATATGCAGGCAGTGTTAGGTATATTATTAAAGTACGAGATGGCAGCAATCACACTGCTGAACAAACACAAACAAGTAATGCAGTCTTTCTAAGGTAACGGGAAGTATTTAGTTGCAATCTACACCAGGTATACAGGGCAGGGTAAGTGAGGGTAAGTATCTACCGTTTCCATCTTGGAAAAGGGAACGAGATAGAGATTGCAGACGTACTTTTGTTATTTATCATTATTTTTCAGGTCATTTCATCAGTGCAGAGAGTAATAATAACTGCACGTTGTTTTTAAGAATTGAGGGGGCGGGGTTATTCAAATAGAAAACCCGGGTCGCAGTGCCAAAACCCTGCCGACAATTGAGTGTATTTGCTAATACAGTCAGTGTGGCTTTATTATGCGAACTTAACTTGGTTTTTGGGCAAAATAAAAAATTTGACTCCTTAATACACCCCTTAAAATAACATTTTTTTTTCTTAATTGCAATATTATTATCAATCGAGCTTCTATACCAAGTTATATACACCTTTCAGTAAATAATTCACTATCTGCAAACTAGTGTTTTCATAAAATTTTTAAATCCGGTCCTGTAAGGTCGATTTTATTAAAATTTTAGGGACACATTTTAATTACTGCCAGAGGGTTAAATTTCAATTTTGAAACGATTCGGAGAATTTTTTCGGTATTTTAGGGCTCAAAAACATTTTTCAACCCCTAAAAACTACCCTTAAAATGGCCCGATGAGGCCCATTTAAAATAGGCTTCTTGCGGCGATGGATTTCAACACGTGGGCCAAATTTAGTTGAAATCAATTAACTCTTTCGAAAGTTATTGCCCGCACACATATATATATACGTATATATATATATATATATATATATATACGTATATATATATATATACATATATATATATATATAAATATATATATACATATATATATATAAACATTTTTAAAAATGGTGCCAAAGTGTTTAGGAGGTTATGAAACGTCGAGAAATTTTGGTCCGACCCTTAGGTCCCGCCATCCGACCGACGCCAATAGTGTATGTTGCCATATGGCAAATACACTAATAAATGTGTACTAAGGATTAAAATACGGAAAAAATATTCTGTTACGTATAAAATGTTTCTTGTAAGTTCAATATACCGGAGATAAGAGCGCTAAGAGTAATCCAAAATGCTCATATCTTATCTATGCAATGCCGTGGCCTTGCACTTATGTACATCAGGTTCTTCTGCTTCGTTACACTTGCTACAGCGTATTATTGGCAATGTTATGTCTAAGTAAATGTTTGCTGAGGTGACAGTATTCCGTTAATGCCTAATCAGAAGCTTAAGAGCTTACTTCCCCTAAAAGTAAAACAACGAAAACCTCTCCTTAAAGGTTTATCAATAAAAACCTTGAAGTGGGTTAGAGCTGCAGTTCCGAATTTCATTTCAATACGACCACCGTCTATCGAGCAGTCGTTTTAGCAATGCCACAGACTGGCTTCAGTCGTATTGGTATAGTGTTAGAAATCTCCTTGGCATTCTTTTTCGATGCCTAAATATTGAATATTTAGATACCTACTAATAGCTTTTGGAGTGAAGTTTAGTAAGTATAGATTCGAAATTATTAGTGTATTTGCCATATGGCAACATACACTATTGGCGTCGGTCGGATGCCGGGACCCAGGGGTCGGACCAAAATTTCTCGACGTTTCATAACCTCCTAAACACATTGGCACCATTTTTAAAAATGTTTATATATATATATATATATATATATATATATATTTATATACGTATATATATATATATATATATATATATATATATATATATATATATATATATATATATATATATGTGTGTGTGTGTGTGTGTGTGTACGGGCAATAACTTACGAAAGAGTTTATTGATTTTAACGAAATTTGGGCCACGTGTTGAAATCCATCACCGCAAGAAGCCTATTTAAAATGGGCGTAATCGGGCCATTTTAAGGGTAGTTTTTAGGGGTTGAAAAATGTTTTTGGGCCCCAAAATACCGAAAAAATTCTCAGAATCGTTTCAAAATTGACATTTAACACGTTAGTAGTAATTAAAAGGTGCTCCTAAAATTTAAATAAAATCGGCCCAACAGGACCGGACTTTGAAAACACTAATTTGCAGATAGTGACTTATTTATTGAAGGAAGTATTTAGTTCGGTGTAGACGTTAGATTGATAATAATATTACAATTAAGAAAAAATTGTTATTTTAAGGGGTGTATAAGGGGTTAAATTTTTTATTTTGTCCAAAAACAAACTTAATTTCACATAATAAAAGTATAAAACCACACGGTCCTATACAAGCAAATACATTATATTATCGGCAGGGTTTTGGCACTGCGACCCGGGTTTTTAGTGTTTATATTATGACTAATTTGCTAATAATGTTGATTTGATAGGCATCATGATGATAATGTGATCAGTAGTAAGTATTAGCGCACACCTTTTGAGTTACGTGAGGCCAAATCCATAAGAATTTTTTTTTTTAAATAACAAAATGTCAGGAGTCATCTGGTAGACAAACTGCCACCATATGAGCGCGCCTTTTTCTATGTTTTCTCAGGCTCAAAGTATTCGTCTGTAGTCTATTATGTACCTATTTCGTTTTCATATCGCAAGTAAACGTCATACAGTTTGAATTATTTTTGCACACTGTGAAGTGTGAATGTACCAGAGCAGAGTTCTCATCAATCATCATTAATACACCACACATCTTAAATTTAACGTAGCAAGACTGAAATCATAATACTAATGTTGGGTTGCAGAAAGCATTGTTAGAAAAACGGATCTGACAATGATCTCAGATTGTGATCATATAATCACAGTTTTTATATATGCAGGAGCAATCTAATGTCGTTGTGACCCGTCATGTAAGACATTAGATTGTACTCATCAAATGATTGATCTACATAGAAAAAGTTTATTTTTCAAGCTAAATTTGGATCAAAAACAGTAGAAAAATGTTGTTTCGAATTGGAAATTGTGCGAAAAATGTTACATAGTTTAAAAAAATTTATTTTTTCAATCGATCAATTATTTTACAAGCAGGACCGATTTAGAATTCTACCATAAATTTTCTTATGGATTGTATGTGGTCATTGTCAAATCAAATTTCTTGATGTTTTCTGCAATCCAATATGTGTCCAATATCCTACTTGGTATTTTTTTATATGTAAAACAACATTTAAATGTGCAATTATTTTAAAACATCATTCGTGATTTGATTAGTGCTCAATCGGTTTTTAATAGGTACTTATTCTCAAGTTGAAACTGAAGCTGGTTTGTTAGAGAAACACAATGTAAAGTAAAATCTTACGCTATTAGAATTACAAATCAACATATATAAAACAGGGACATAATATGATAGTAAATCCAAGCTTCAATTTATTCTCAGTACTTATTCCTTCTGTCTGTAATGGGATACGATGTGATGCGACTTGATAATATTAAAGGTAGAATATCACGGCGCTCGGAAAGCAGTATAGTAAAATTTTAATATCTACTTCTAATTGGAAAAAAACCACATAAAAACAAAGTTTAGAATGGGGTTTTCTCAACCCTGAACATTAAAACTGATACGGCAAAGCGATTTAAAATCCTATTTTAAATGTAATTAGTTTGTGAAATATGCATATTAAATCAAAATAAATTTAAAACACAACAGTACAATCCAGCACATATTGCTATATCAAAAAAAAGCTCGATTGCACACGAATATAATCTAGTTTAATATTACATTATTAATGAAAAACGAATTAAGTCAGATTATGTTTCAATCCATAAAATATTACTTTTATCGAATACTAAAATACAGCTTGAGTAATATATTTGGAGAGGTCAAAAAAATGGATAAGTAACCAAATATGCGAATAATAATAAAACGCTCAAGTAGGAGATATGTAATACTTTTCAAGCATTGTTCTAGTTATTACTGCAATATTACTCGTGTTTGTGGGGACAGAGTAATATCTTCGTCTTCACATTTTAATACTAATACGAACATTGCTGACAATAAAGAAAAGAACAATAACATTGAAATTGTTCCCAAAGTAACCTTTAGAATATAAGTTCAAAAGTTATTTCTATCAATCGAGCAATTTTATTGGCATGTTGATACTAACAACATGAAGGTGCTATATTAAAGACACCGATCTATCATTAGATAGATATAAAAAAATGATCATATATGTTCATTGTCCATATAATTGTGGTCATATACGAAATATAATCACATTTTATGAATAAGTGTACAGCTGGATTTTAAGAAAACAAATTCCTATGACTGGGGATTCGAAAACACCTAGTTATAGAGTTGAAAATTTTGATTTTTCAAGCATGAAAAATGCAATTTTTCAAAATGCTGAAACCCCATTACGTTACAAAGAGCTTTCAGATCTCCTCCCATAGGAACCCATTTTTTTTTATTAGCTCGGAAACCGTCTTCCATAGTTTATCGGTGACATTTTTATACATTCTTTCCATATAGAGTCTGATCATATACGGGAAAATTTTCTTACATGATAAAAATACTATTATAAATATTCTATTTTCTCCGGGCTTTATGTTTTCACGTCATCATTATAGATTTTTAAAATGCTGCCCACTATTCTTCAGGCTTCTCTATGTCCTACAGCAAACAATAAATACAAGAAAATACAAGACATGGCGTGTTTAACCCTACATAGACTATAGTCACTATGCAATATACGGTGTATCCATAATAATTATTATTCGTCTATTTTCGGTACTTTTTGCAGTCTGGAACCTATAAAATTATTAACACTGAAGAAAAATAAAAACGAAACGTTCGCCCACGAAGTTCTAAACCGGAATCTACTTCGTTTAATATATCATGCCAGCCGCTTTGGAACGCTGATGATAATAATAACAGCAATATTAATAACCATTATTTAGGAACAAACATTGCCGAAGGCTTTCTGAGTCTGCTCTTTAAAACAAACATGATATGTATATGTAAATGTTTAATAAATGTAAATAAAGTAATAAAAACAACAAAAATATAGATTATTAAAAAAACATCGTATGCTAAAATATAGGCTATAAAAATTATACATTAAACGTAAAAAATTTGGATGACGAATGGGTAAAGCCTTACGTTCATTTAAGGGTACTGGGCCGCTATAAAATTTACCCACAGGATAGCAGCCCAAATTTCAATTTTATTTTTATAAGACAATATTCTTTTTGATTGTTGCAAAACTGATATTTTCTCTAAAATATATAATATATTCCCAGCACTGAGATGGCAGAATGGCTAAGGAGTGTGTGGGGTCGAATGGAAAAGGTTCGCCATAACTAATAAATCAGACCATTACACGAAGGGGCAGTTTAGAGATGCGGTTTATATTTTGATAATAATTGTAATTAATCTGTGCAAATTGTGTTGTGCTGATGTTATGCCAGAATTTCCAGAAATTAAGGTAGGTGCTCGCAGACCTACCAAGTAGATTTATTGGTGTCTACGTGTGGAAACTTACAGAATATTTCGTATGTAGATATTATGTTTCCATAAGTCTGTAAAATATATCAATTTGATATGTATAACGTAATGCTATATGGATGTGAGGTTTATGTGATTATGGTTGAAATACTGCTGGATGATTTGAGAGCTATAAGTAATGGAATAGTAGGTACTAGCTGTATGATTGTGATTACTGACTGAAATTGAGAATACATCAGTGGAGTTACTTTGTTTAGGGCCTGGTACTGGTCAGACAGCTATTATAAATGGATTTATATATATCAGTTGGCTTTCGTGGGTCAAGGATGAGACAATTTATTAGAATTCACGTACAGAAATCAATGTGTATGTTGACGAGTATTGAAGAGAGCTGATATACAGGCTGTCTATATAATAATGTGCTTATAACCTCAAAGTACAATTTGATGTTTCATACAGTCAGCAATATTTTGATGTGTTCAATAAATATAGTTTCACTTAAGGTGTGTATGGTAAGCTGATGTTTATGGTGAATCCATAAACATGATTTCCCATTATATAGTGTACTAAATGTGAAGGTTATGGTGTGTTCGTAATATTATGGTTGAAAGAGACCATCGTTTTATGCTTGAAAAAAAAAACATGGTTTTTAAGTTGAAGGATATCCATGTTTTAGGACTGAAAGACACTGCAATTCAGAGAGATGGCTGTCTCAGAATGGAAAAGATTGCTCATCATGGTTGAAACGAGACCGCTATTATGCGTTATGACTCTGATTGTGTTCTGTTTGAGAAGGGTTGAATGACTAACTGTAAATAACAATGGTATATATCTAGTTTGAATCTATAAATACTTATATGCGTTTTATGACAGAAACATGTTGATGACCGGTGGAATCTGACTGATCATCTCAGGTTCAGGCAATTCACGGATCCTGACAAGTCTAACGAAATAATATGTATTTTAGGTATTGTTTGTTACAAACAATTACATAACTGTACTGTTTGGCCATAAGACTCAATACTGTATGTATATCCGATGTCATATGCATCGACCCCAAAATATTATATACTATTAATTTATAAATATTTTAGAGGAATTAGGATCAATGAAATTAAAAGACAAATTATTATTTCACAACGTTTCGTATTAAATTAATACTTCAACAGGTGATCTAAAATAAAATAACAAGACAGTTTAACAACCAATAATAAAACAAATAAATAAATATTAAACATACCTACCTACCTTAATTAATTGTCTTAATAACTAGATTTAATTCGATTATCTTGTTATACTATTTTAAGATATCATAACAAATCAAAATTTTAAGTAGTTATATTACAATTCATACAGAGTAAAAATTTTTTTGATAACTTTTATCATTTAAATACATTACTCACATCAAATTTTTAAAACCTACGTTAGTTTGAAGTCTTCAAATGTCACACCAACGCTGTTACTAAAGCTTCTAATGATGACGTCAAAATTGTATACAGTTTTGGTGCTTAAAAAATTACAGCCTTGTTTTTTTTTTCTTTTTCTAAATCTGCTCTTCGATATCACAATAATGTTTTTGATGTCACAAATACTTCAAATGTTGATGATAATGAAAAATGATCCGGGAGCATACAGCGTCTTGATTGCTTCGATTGCTTCGGAGTTTTGGCTATTTTTATGGAATCTACAGTATCTGGGGTCGCTCATGCATCAACAATATTTTTATAGTGTTATCAATGTGTAAAAAAACTTTTAATTTGTTGTAAATGTCTATGTTATGATCAACGCAACGGTGGCGTCTGAAACTTTACGCAGTCATAAATACATCTACCAAAAAAGGAGTCACAATATACGTGATACTTTGACATCGTAGAATTGATTTACAAGTTTCCATTTTTGGGGTTTTACGATGAATGGTGGCATCTGTAAATATCGAGGAATGGTCAGAGAATAATTATTCCTTGGTGCTTTGAAATTCGCATATCAATTTTGATTGAATAATATGTTGGAAACAACTATTCGTCCTCGAAACAGTATATACTGTACGACCATCAAAGGTTTTACGTTTACATCACAAAGCAGAATGGGTAGATCGAAACCCATGACATTTACAGTGACTAAATACGTTTTCAACACAATTAGAATATTCTGAACTTAATCGATGTTGCTTTTTGAACATAAAGCCGATGGGGATAAAACTTGCACACCCCCACAGAGCTGTGTACAGCTAGAATAGATTACGTTTTAAATATTCACAAGCTGAAGCGGTCAACACAAACATAACATAACCTGTGTTGACCGCACTCTGCTGCTGTATTAGATACGTATTACTCTGTTGCCACATTGAAAAATGTACGAAATAAATTAAAGTATAAGAAATTATTATTTTCAATATTCGAGTTAGCGCAAAAAGGACTGATGTTAAATTAATGTGTACTTTAATTTGTTTCTGGACAAAATAAAAAAAATCTTTACTACTTCCCTTAAAGCGACCACATTTTTCGTGAAAATCAATATTCAATATCAATTTTATGATCCCAAAATTCGCATTATATTATACCGGGTGTTTCTAAAACAGACTTTCAAATTTCTATAGCGTATAGCATTAGTAAAAAATTTCATATAAACATTTGGCCTAAAAGAAAAGTCTAGTTTTTTTCTCTATTATTTGATAGCGACTGAGTGGAAACACGTTTTCTTGTCTGTTGAAATCACGGTAAATTTTGCTGTTTGTAATATATCTACAACTTTGAGCGGACGTTGAAACAAATAGTTCCGTTGCAGATATTGAAATATGTAGCTGATGTTCTGGAAAGCCATTTGCTTTAACACCAGCACAGGGTTGTAGAGATATAGCTGGCAGTAAATCTTTTTCCAAGCATTCTCAATACTCGATCACGATGATCTGATGGATACGTTATGTATTCAAGCAAATAGACTAGTGACAGCGATAATAACAAATTATTATTCCCTTATGTTGTACTTCGAGCGGAAGTGTGCTTGTCTTTGGATCAAACTATCGTGTCCCCGTATGGTGCCATAGTATTCGTTTTTTTATATAACAGAACGTGGATTTAATGCCTCAGACGATAAAAAACCCACAAAAATTCACCGTTTGCAATAAAAATATAAGTAAACGTCATTTTTGGTCACATTAAGGCATGTACATGGAATCATTAATTTGTTTCATAATTGTCATTTGATAATATATATACTCGTAAAGTAGGTACACAATAAAGTACCTATAATAAATGTGGATCCGTTTTTGTGCCGTGCATGTTTAAGAAAATTTAAGCTGCTCATTTATTTTATTTAATTTTTTAAAAACAGCATTATACTGGGTTTTCCAAAAAGGTCTGGAGGATGTTGAATTTTTATTATATATTTTTTTCTATCTGTCGCTTGTTTTAACAACTAGAAGGTAGTACAATTTTAACCACGGAGGGAATAACACCAACAACGCATTTTTGTAGTGCAAACGTTCTGTAAAAAATACATTTTGTAAAGTACGTGATTTTTCAAAGAAAATCATTACTAGTCACGAAGCACATTTTCGATTGAATGGACAAGTAAATAAACAGAATTGTCGCATATGGGGTGAAGAAAATCTTCGATTAGTTCAAGAACAACCATTACATAGCGAAAAAGTTACTGTTTGGTATGCTCTTTGGAGATAAGGAATCATCGGTTCGTACTTCTTTGAAAATGACGATAGTCAAGCAGTTACTGTGAATGGGAACGTTATAATCGAATGATAAATGAATTTTTATGGCGTGGACTTTGACATATTTTTCATAACATTTATGTATAATGTATATTAATATTTTATAAAACATTTCACACCTTTTCGATACCTACGGAAATTGAGGCTCTGTTACTATTAGTGTACTAGTATGAATTCTTGCACCATGTAAATTTCAATAACTTAAGCAAACGTTGAAAACAAGCTATTTCGAATCAAGATTTCTTCATCTGAATTTACATTTAACACACACTTTTGTACAAGACATTTTTCTTATTCAAAACTTGGCTGCGTTAATCAACATTCTTTTATTCGTAAAAAACTCAACTTTTATGTTTTTCATATCTTTTGCAGCACGTTTTCATTCACCGTTAATTAGCGAACATTCAATGTTTGCCTTTTATATGGATAAGGTGCACGTCATTTGGCATTACGTGTTCGTGAATTGCGATTTCAGTCGTACAGCTCAGTCATTTTTCTTGAGGCATAACCGCCATAAGTCAAACAAAATGTATTCATCAAGGGACATGAAAAAATATTAAAAAAGATCAGGTGTGAACACTTAATAACCAGTACTTTTCTGTAAAAATTTAATAACAGCTGTCCTTTTTTTAAGTTTAACTTCTTTAGCGACGTATCTGTTTGAAAAAAGTTAAAAATCGAGGGGAAGTAGAATTGGCCCCGAAAAGGGGCAGTTAGTTTGTTTCCTAACTTACATGAAACTGACAAGGACAGAAGTTTATAGTATGTGGCTAAGTATGTGTAAATATTATTATTAGATTGACATTAACAAAAATTAAACTTGGGAATAATATTAACCCATTAAGGGCCAGATTATATAATAATTATTAATTTAATTAATAATTTTTTTCGAAATTTAAGTAGGTAATATACTATGAAATTTCACAGTAATGCCAACAAAAAAAATTATAGACATAAAAACGTATGTAAATAATGCGACATTGATGACAGATTGTAAAAAAATTGTCAGGCTTAAATAAAAAAAAAAGAGAACAAGTGTCCTCACATGATGACACGGGCCTTTAATGGGTTAAAAACTAAAGAAGTTTCTTCTTATGTGAGCTTGTGAGGGTGAGGCTCATTATATTTTTTTTTAAATTTGCCGCTTTGCAATTGTATTTTTCTAACACACAAAATTATTATTTGTTTAAAACAAAATGTTTACTGTTTAACGGACTGAGCGCACTTGGAAGTTTGTCTTGTAATGGCAAAGCGGAACACTCACTGCTTGCTAAAATTATCAGAAACCTCCATTGTTACAGAGCTATATATAAGAAAATTTTATTTAAAAAATGTTGATTGTTTCGATGTCGTAGAGTAAATAAGAACTCAGTCGCCGCAATTCAGGTGTTTAGGTTCAGGCAAAAACTTTGAATCTAACTTTTTCTAATGTAGTATCGTAACGATGGATGTTCCTTAGCAATAATAACAAAATATAGCATTTTAACTGTATATTAATTTAGTCTTACGAATCTACCGTAATTAACATTTTATTTTATTGCTTTAGATTTTAAGCATATCTACCCAATCAGTCACGTGATCATTTTTCACATAAATAGTATATTTAAAGTATAAGCGTGACACACTCGCCATCCATTTATCTGAAAGAAAATTCTGCGTTACCGTAAACTAAGATGTTTCACTTTAAAAATTTAAAACTCAATTAGTTGAAAAAAGAACAAAATTATGGTTATAAAAAAAATACAAGCTGATTCCAATAGTCACAAACAAATTTATATATCGCTTATAATATTTTAATATAAAACATTACACCAGCATAGAATGCAATTAATGTGAGAATCATGTGAAATGCATTACACATAACAGCCGACATACAAAGTGGCACATCGAATTCCTATCTGTAACCATGCAAATACTGCTGTTAGCAATTAGTACTGATTGTCGTTCTATTCATATAGTGATGTTTGAGTTGTATTCATTTAAAATTTTAATTTAATCTAAATTTAAATTGTGCATACGCGTCGGTATGATTTGTCAAACCTTAGTGAACACGAGTGACGAAAAAATTTACTGCGCAGCAGTTAGAATACGATCGTGTTTTGTTTAGTTCTATCGCTTCTATTGGAAAACCCTTTAGATAGAGTATGCATATATTCTAGTCGTAATGCTGACAGATTAATATTTAATTGATCGCTGGTTGTACACTGTGCATTACATGGTTGCATTATAGCGGCGCAATGATAGATTGCATTTAATAATAATAACAGATCATTCATTATATCGAATCCATTATTTGTTCGATGCAACATAGGTATACATGAGTATTAGACAGGCATTGTGTTACGTGTTTTGTGTCTCTAGAGTCTTTATAGGCTACACTCCAAATATGCTATCTGAACATCAAAATTTTCATTAAAGAATAACTATCCAATTTTCAAGCTATGTGTAATAATTCCAGTAAAACAATAATATACGCAATTTCATTGGTGGGAGAGCAATTACATCGAGACCTCTCATAATTGGAGAGAGGAGGGATTGTGCTCTTATTTATTATATTCTATGTCTGCAAAAATTCAGATCATAGCTTATATAAGGTCAAAAATTAACATAATCGAATTTTTTCTAGTTCGGGCGGGGACCTTCACCTCACCCAAGTTCCAATCTACGTTAACACCTGATACATAATTACAGCGTTGATATGATCCTTATTTATTTGTATCAAGAATTCTGAATTCATGCAACGGTCTCAGTATTTTTAAAATTAATTTTATCAATAAAGTACGTTTTCACGTGACAATAAAAGTGATATCTTTTGTTGTCATGGCACTGTAACATTTTTTTGTGAATGTTTTCATGTAGCTTAATATCTTGACAATAAACACGGCGTCGCGTGAATTAGTTTTAGTAGCTGTCCACGTTGCTAGCTACGTTTAATTTTGAAAAAGGACTTTTGGACCTACTGAGTTATTCACTCTTCTGTTTGCGCTATAAAAAAAGTGTACAAGTATGGCAGCATAATTAGCCTACAAAATAATTGATATACTTTGAATCAAATATAAATCATAAATGAAGAGATTTAAAATGTTAATATATTGGATCAAATTGAATCCACTGTATAAAAATAAATGCAAATTCCGTAAATAATTTGAATTTTGTCTGTAGCTTGTGAACACAATGTCAACTAGGCTTCACGGTACTGATCACTTTCCTAAGCGCTATCCACGAATTGCATTTTCATTATTGGTGCGTGCTTCGACAAAGGATACTTGATTGTATGGATTGCATTTGTGATATTATAATAACTGAGTTGAAACTGGTAAGCGTCGGTTTAATGATGATCAAGTGTTTTATAGTGCTGTGGATTATCTCCAATTTGTTGTGAAGTACACGTATACAAATTATGCTATATAACTGAGACGCCATTACTAATTTTTTGAAATATGTTGTTCAAGTCAACGGTACTGGAAAAAATGTTTTCCTTACCTCACAAGATATAGGAACTTTATGTGTAATATCTACTTCATCTTTGATCATTTTATTTTATTAACAATAGATCAATTGGGATCCTTAACTGAAGATATTTAAATCTACAATAGAATAATTGTAACTGCACGTACTTTTTACCTGCTTCTAAGCATTAGGCGCTTCTTACATGCCTTTTCATCGATTTACTCTGTCACAAAAAAAAATGAAGGAATTTATGACACTTTTCATGATGAATTTATATGAGATCGTAAGGGAAAGTTTTGTCCACGAGTTATCCC
This sequence comes from Venustoraphidia nigricollis, assembly GCA_034508555.1. Classification (NCBI taxonomy): domain Eukaryota; kingdom Metazoa; phylum Arthropoda; class Insecta; order Raphidioptera; family Raphidiidae; genus Venustoraphidia; species Venustoraphidia nigricollis. The sequence goes on along the minus strand of JAVRKA010000003.1, from coordinate 13,808,327 downwards.
CTTTTAAGAAACAATGCCAAAAGTTCGCTGTAGTGTGAATGCTGATATTTATAGCAGTTGGTAAGTAGTTGTCGGCTGTTTCAGGAATTAATAGTTTTCCCGATAACTAAAACTAATATCACTGGGCTTTTTATGCGGCCTGTTATAAGTTCGAAACGATGCCTGAAACTAATAAATTATTTTATAACTTTACGGCGAGTTTCTATCTTATCAACTATTTAATTGCTTATTCTTATAGTTGCTACCGATTTAATATTTTTTCTTGGAATGCATTATTGTAATTTTAAAACGATGTTAAGGAGAAAAAAGTATTCTTCAACCAAATAAATACGTTTAAAACTCTATAAGGAAAGACTATGTATAAAGTATATTTATTTGATTCGTAACAACCGCGATACTCACTCCTTGAGTTTCAATATGTATAGTCTTGCCTCTAACTATTTAAATATGGCGAAATGAATAATAATTTGTTTTTCATGATTGGTCAAAACTTATCTTAAATTCATTTGAAAATTCAATTAAACAAATATATTCAACCGATTTTTATGCTATTCCTTTGACCATATTTAAATAGATATATTTATGTTCTTCTAAAAATGTTTCTTCCGTTCACTCAACAAGCCATTTCTGCAGTTTCGTACCCAAAAGGTGCCAACGGAAACCCTTTTACCTATTAACACTCCTGTCTGTTATTACTATAGTAACAACAAATAATAAAAATAAAATAAAGTTTAAAAATTATTGAAGTCACTGAAAGTCATGTTGACCTTGACGGCTTGACGCCTGTACCGCTGCGACATCTCTCAGGATATGGTTAAAACGATTGATTAAAAACCATGTAATATAATATTTGTGTTATTAGTGTATTTGCCATATGGCAACATACACTATTGGTATCGGTCGGATGGCGGGACCTAGAAGTCGGACCAAAATTTCTCGACGTTTCATAACCTCCTAAACACTTTGGCACCATTTTTAAAAATGTTTATATATATATATATGTGTGTGTGTGTGTGCGGGCAATAACTTTCGAAAGAGTTAATTGATTTTAACGAAATTTGGCACACATGTTGGAATCTATTACCGCACGAAGCCTATTTAAAATGGGCCCAATCGGGTCAATTTAAGGGTGGTTTTTAGGGGTTGGAAAAAGTTTTTGGGCCCAAAAACACCTAAAAAATTCTCAGAATCGTTTCAAAATTGAAATTTAACCCTTTAATAGCAATTAAAAAGTGCTCCTAAAATTTTCTGAAAACACTAGTTTGCAGATAATGAGTTATTTACTGAAAGGTGTTTTTAATTTTGGTGTAGACGTTCGATCGACAATAATAATGTAGTTAAGAAAAAAATGAAATTTTAAGGGGCGTATCAAGGAGTTAATTTTTTTATTTTGCCCAACAATCACCTTAAGTTCACATAATAAAGCCACAAGGCCTGTATTAGCAAATACACTATATGTCGGCAGGGTTTTGGCACTGCGACCCGGGTTTTTATATTTTAATAAAAGAATTATTTTAGTTACAAAATTATTAACTGAAATTACCACTCACATCAAATGGAATTTTTCAGAAGCTTATAGTTTGAGCATTTTAGCGCTGCAAAATTAATGAACGCGTTTGATTTTACTACGCTACTTTTAAAAAATATGCAGTGTTAGATATTTGACGGTGGTACGGAGTCCTATATGTGCGAGTCTGACTCACACTTGGCCAATTTTTTATTTGGTTGTTCAAAAAATAATATTGGATTAATGTAGTTCTAAAACTGAAGGACCAAACAAAGCAACAGAGGATTTTTCATAAATTTGTAAGAGTAAAAATCCAATCTAAACTTCTAATTTGAACAACGTGAAAAAGAGTGGAAATGATTGTAACATTCAAATAATTCGATTAAGCGCTCATCAGTGGTGTTAACAAACCGACTAATTAAGCAGCATTCATTTAAAGTCAAAAATTACCTACTTTCCGCTATTTAAGCCCCTTTTCAAAAAATATGCGTTTATGATGTAAATGCATACACTGTTTTACTTCGCGATTATAAATGACAACAAAAAAATTATCCTTGCGGTCGAGATATTAATATGTATATCAATTTTATATTCTGTTTGACGCTACTAGCACATGTATCATCCACCGATGGTGACTGATGGTTGAGTTAATTAGAAATTAACATTTTCATTACACAACCAAATGTGATATACAGGCATAAATAAATAATTATGCAGGGATTTACACAAAACAGTAACAGTACAAAGTTTTTTACATCAGTTTAAAAAAATCCCTTGATTTGATGTTTCTGAGTGCCATTATTTTATTAGTTTGATTATAGAGAGATAGATAGATAGACAAATAGATAGATATTTATTAAATTAGTAAATATACATACGTTATAACTTCGAAATCGACTAAATTCATAAACATTATAATAGCTATCGTCTGCTATAATTGTTTAGACAGTCATTGTTGCAATGCTATATTAGAAAAAAATATTTTTCAAGCACGTCACCGTCGGGACTTAAACCCGAATCTTTCCACTTTCGCGGCTGAATGAGTTATCAATTACTCTACGGTGCACACAATTCAACATTTGATCTTTTATAATAAAGCAATTTAGTGTTGCAAATTGCTTTATTATGAAGGATTAAACAATTATACAAAAAGATACAAAATAAGTTACAAAGTTAAGTTTGATTATTTCGATTCTTGGGGTATGTCGTTAAATATATGTCATTAAATATATCTCGTTAAGTATATACAATTTGAATTGATTTTTCCACGTGTGATGGGAGTACAGTGCGGGTAAGTAAGTGGAACTAATTATTATATTTTGGATATTAAATTGGTGTCATGTAAGAAACGCAATAGATTCTGGGTATTTTTTTCCTCATTTTTTAAAATGTCACGGAGGTTCTGTTCGAGTCTAGCCGCAGATCTTTGGGGTGTGTATACAGAGCATTCTACGAGGAAGTGATCTACCGTGATGTATTTATCGCAGGTAGTGCATTTTGGAGGATTTTTTTTCAGCATGAGGTAAGAGTGCGTGACTTTGCAGTGTCCTAATCTTAGTCTAGTAATAGCTGTTTCTTCTAATTTAGTAAGTTTTGTCGAGTTTTCCCAAAATAATATATTTATTTCATAAATAGCCATCAGCTATGAAATATGTCACATGTACATCATAAAATACTACATAAAAAATTCATAAAGTGAGTACAAACATGTTAAAATTAAATAGTCTTTGAGCTGCATTTTAAATTTGTGATGTGGCATATTTCTTATGTGAGGTGGGACATGATTATAAATTTGAATAAGTCTATAATTAATTTTTTTTTAAACATAGCGCTTTTTGGCATAAGCTGGTGAAGATCCTTGGAGTGTCGAGTGTTGTAATCGTGGATAGCGTTGTTACTATCGAAGAATTGTAGATTGCTTCGAACAAATACTGCTGTTTCAAGTACATAAATTCCATATATAGTTAATAGTTTTAGATCCCTGAAGTAGGTTTGTCTTTGATTAATCTTAGTTTGTTATTTGCTGTGTTTATACTTGTTTTTTTTTTCTATGGGTGCTTCAGACGTTAGTGCTTCTTTTGCGCTTATATCAGCTAGCTCGTTGTCTTCGATTCCAGCATGTGAGGGAACCCACAGAAACATTTATGATATTTATTAAGTCAGTTGAGACAGGTATATCCATTTGACACGTCAGCGAAATACAGAAATAAAATTAAGCACTTATCAACACCACAAAATATTCACTAACTGTGTAAAAAGTCTATTCTGAAAATATTTCCAGTAGCATTTAACGTAAAAAATATAAAATTGAATGCCATTAACAAAATAAAATATTACACAAATAATATAGTGATATTAGCTATATGATTGCTTGTGTTTGACTGGTCAAAAACTTAAAATTATACAGTAAATTGCTATAACAACGCCCGGCAACTTGAACATAAAACAATAAAATTTGAATTATGGGAAGTAAATACAACTTTTGACAAATAAAAAATTTTCTTGACAAACATTTCAAATTTAAATATTTAAACGGCGCGTCTAAGAGTGTGATCAGATTAAGTGAATAAGTAATATTATGAAGCCTCTTATAACTCTATATAAGTACTGTATATTGTTTTTTTAGCAGGACTGGGTGTTATGGTGTTATTCTCAGCCCTGATTTACTAGGTAGTTATTTACTGTTAAAAACAACCCTCGCCTATTTCATATAGTCGGATAAAAGTTATACATTAGCTCTCATAAAAGTAAGTATACAAATTATATTCAAAAGATAAAAATACATACTCCAATGCAAAGATATATTGATAAAATATATAAAAAATCGCCTTGTGCTCAAATAAAGTTTACTTAGCGTCCGATATATTTAATTAATTATTTACCTCAGGCATACACAAAATTTACAAAGACGAATTTAATACAACATCAAAATTTACAGTATTTTGTAAAAAATATCAGATTCAAATTAAAATGAGAATTTACAAATATATATAAAGTATATTAAAATTACCCTCTGGGTTTATTAAATTGTATACATCAACTATAGATATATATTATAAACCGCAGCATAATTACTGAAAAAGGTTCTAGTTACGCTTAAACTGGATCAAACAAGATGAATACGGTGTAACGAGTACGTATGCTATTTTTAGCTCCAGCACTATGCACGGCATGTATCTCACCAAAATTACGACTTACGTCGAAAACATACTTCTTTTTTTGCCTCCATGAAGTTGATTTAATTTTCTTTTTTGAATATGCTAACGGATGCTTGTGGATAGTGTCAATCTGCGCTCATGTGGATATTATAAAGAAAAGCGCATAGGTACTGAACCGACTCAGTTAGGCACAGCGCAACACCAGCACTATCGAAATTTTTAAAAAACAACTATAAATAAAACCCGGGTCGCAGTGCCAAAACCCTGCCGACAATATAGTGTATTTGCTAATACAGGCAGTGTGGCTTTATTATGCGAACTTAAGTTGGTTTTTTGGGCAAACTAAAAAATTTGACTCCTTAATACACCCCTTAAAATAACATTTTTTTTTCTTAATTGCAATATTATTATCAATCTAACGTCTACACCGAATTAAATACACCCTTCAATAAATAAGTCACTATCTACAAATTAGTGTTTTTTCAAAGTCCGGTCCTGTTGGGCCGATTTTATTAAAATTTTAGGGACACTTTTTAATTGCTACTAACGGGTTAAATGTCAATTTTGAAACGATTCTGAGAATTTTTTCGGTATTTTGGGGCCCAAAAACATTTTTCAACCCCTAAAAACTACCCTTAAAATGGCCCAATTAGGCCCATTTTAAATAGGCTTCTTGCGGTGATGGATTTCAATACGTGGGCCAAATTTCGTTACAATCAATTAACTATTTCGAAAGTTATTGCGCGTACACACACACACACACATATATATATATATACATATATATATATATATATATATATATATATATACATATAATATATATAAACATTTTTAAAAATGGTGCCAATGTGTTTAGGAGGTTATGAAACGTCGAGAAATTTTGGTCCGACCCCTAGGTCCCGCCATCCGACCGACGCCAATAGTGTATGTTGCCATATGGCAAATACACTAATAATAAACATTGAATTGTATCAATTGGACTCAGACCAGATGCAGTGTATGAGTGTACAGTTATTCTTATATTCTGCGGGTATCGATTGTTCCGTGTCGAGTAGATTCAGTGCGCGTCCTGCTTAAATCGACCTTGCTTCAGATTAAAAGTAGGCAGTGTGTATACATTTCTGCTTGATTACGAAATTAAAATGTATAACGTAAATCCTCAAGTATTTAAGAACCGTAGTTTAATGCCAAGAATAATTAGGGTTTTATTGAAATCGCTTAAGCCAGTGTCTTTTCACAACGAGAAAATATTATATTTTATTGCGCTATAAAACCAAGAAGAGAATATTATAATGAACAAAGTAAAAATACATTATACAGACCTAATACTTACCTAAAATTACCGGACGTAATAAGAGTCGTCTAAATAATATTACAAAATATGAAAAATTGACATAAAGAATTATTTGTCTGTTACTCATTTCGACTATGTGGTGCGATTAAGTGAGGTGAAGGTTACATAAAAAATTATTTTATAAATTATATTTTCAGAGCACACTCATTTTATAATTATTCAAGCAACTAAAGCATGATCACTAGAATAGCCATTAACCACTGGTAATTATTCGGTTAATAGCAATTATTACCTAAATAAACTTTCGCTGAATGAATGCAGAACAATTCAAGTTCAAAATCTTGTTTTCGAGAAAAAGCGACCGGAAATTTTCTTTCTAATAGAAATTTTTGTAAGCTGCAAAATAGAATTATAGTTAATTTAGAAAGAAATACAAATATAAGTTGCATTTTCTCGAAAACAAGATTTCGAACTTAAGATGGTTCTACATTGACCCAGCGCTTTTTGTTTCAAAATTATACGATTTAGTTCCTAAGCAGCTAAATGCACACGCCCATTTGGAATGTAAAGCCGACAGAACCATTCCAATTTCAAAAATATTAACATTTGACATATTATAATAAGAAAATTAATTTTTTGTTAATGCATGTGGTGCCGCGGATGTAAATATAATGATTATTTACTATTTGTTGCATTCCATTTTTTTGTGCACATAGTAAAGAAAATAGACCCATATTAAAAGTAGGTACCTAAGCATTGTTATTACAGCTGAGGTCTGAACGAACATATTTTCTATTTTTGAAGTAAAACTTTTTTTGGCACCTTTAAGTAAATAGATTTATGAGATTGAAAGTGTAACAGAACATGTTGCAACGTATACCGTTTACTATAAAAACCATCTGTATAGCATTAAGCTAAGATGGCTGTGAAATAAAGCGGCGATCTCGTATGCAAGAAATCGAATCCGTCGGTCGGTTATTATATTTACATATTATTACACATCCGCTACACTAGCGAATGTGCTATATTATCGCTTTACCCGTCAGAGCTGAGTTTCCTTCTACAAGAAGTTATATCTAGGTTAATTTTGCACGAAAATCGTTCAAATTGTAGCTTTTTCAAAAAGGGAGATTCTGTTCCATAAAACGGATCCATTTTAAACTGATTTGAGGTATTAATTGAAAATCGCGAACAGCAGCTGCCCACCTATATTTAATAATACTATACTAGCCAGGGGCGGATACAGAATTTTTCTGGGTGGGGGCGGTAACAGAAAAATTTTATAATAATAATTCGTACAATGTGTATTAACAAAATTTAATGCATTAATATAGCAGAGTATGGCATAAAATTCATTCAAAATGCCGACATTGAGGGGGGCGATCGCCCCATCGCCCCCCCCCCCCCCCTGTATCCGCCCCTGATACTAGCCTAGAAGATTAGAAAAGTTTCAACGCTATTTTATTCAGAATGTTTACGGATAGATTTTCGGTTCAATCGTTTTCAACTGACTTCCCACATAAATTTGACTTAAACCCGTTCAGTAGTTTTTTCCTTTGTTTAATAACGTGCCAACTACGTATTGCAAAGCCACTAAAAAGCAAAATGGTATAGCCATTCATTTTTTTTTGTACTTTAATCGACGTAACAATCGATTTGATCTGAGTAAGCAACAAATCCAACAGAAATTTAATATTCGAGCAGTAGATAAATAACGTTCGTATTACCAAACCTGCGGCATGGGGACACAAATAATTTATATGCCTTCAAACGGAAATCGATAATAGTAGGTTCGGTGTTTTATATGTGCATATTATATGACGAAATATATTAATATCGTATCTACTACTCTAAAGCTCTTTAGCTAAAACACTGGAATTCGCTTTGATTATAAGAGCAAACACTTTAATTAATTATTTTTTTACATAATGTAATATAATCGATTTTGTCATCGGACGCTAAATTTAATCAACCTTTTGATTTTATGCAAATATCAGAGACTTCGTTATGTGCAGACTATTAAAGCGGAATTTTGTTATTTGTGTACTGACTGAATATTAACGCAAGCGAAACCACCGTTAAGACTAGTCCTTTCGTAAAATTGTTAAAATATCTCGATGCTTTTTTGTTTCGTTAAAACAATATTATTTTGTGCGGGCTGAATGTTAGTTTAATCAAATGATCAAATTATCATATGAAAACAATGGTAATGTAGTAAGAAATATACAATTTTTAAGGTGAACTGATGTGCACGAAATGTTAAGAAAATAATTTATATACCTATGTTAACTTCAATAGTAAGGTGGATTTTGAAATAGTTTCCAGTAATTAATGAAAACCAAAGATATCCGTAATTAATTTGAAAACAGTTCTAAATGCACATCTCAGTTGTTTGTTAGTTTATTCAAGAAAACATAAATAACATGGTTAGCGATAATGTTAAAAGTGTAACATTCGCTTTTGAGAGGTACTGATTTCGAATCTTGACAAGAGTAGATATGACACAAAACATTTTCCAGTTATCGCTATGTTGAGAAACGGCTATTTGGTTGAGGTTTCCAATTAATTATTTCTCTTGTAAAAATCAGACAATGGCATTACTTTTTCTTATACCAAACTTTTCAATTGATGTCTTCACAAAACTGTCCTCCTTTTCTTAAAAATAAATAAAATGTTTAAGATTGTAAAATCAGGAGACAAAAAAAATGGTTGGATTTTAGGCGTACTCATACGAATGGTATTTACAACGAGCACTTTAATGATGAAAAACGGCTGTTTAAGTTGTTAAAAATTTTCGTTGGTTCAGCATTAATAAGAATACTATATTTATTCAAATTTATATTATTGCTAGCGACATTTTTGTAATGGAAATTCATTATTTAAAACTGTACCGCCAACAACCTTTTACTTTGCCTGTTATAATGAAATAAGACATGGCGCAAGCAGAAAAATTATCTTTCAAAGGACATTTAGCTAAAAGCATTGGATGATTAAGTGAACATCAAATGCAAATACAGAATGTTCGAATATTATCAACTTATACTTTTGAATAATCTCTTTTTTCTATATTAAATTTATCACGATGAACGAAAGAACCTGCTATTGAAGAGAATAAAAATAAAAACCCGGGTCGCAGTGCCAAAACCCTGCCGACAATATAGTGTATTTGCTAACACAGGCAGTGTGACTTTATTATGCGAACTTTAGTTGGTTTCTGGGCAAAATAAAAAATTAGACTCCTTAATACACCCCTTAAATAACATTTTTTTTTCTTAATTGCAATATTATTACCAATCGAACCTCTATCTAAATTATATACACCTTTCAGTAAATAATTCATAACCTGCAAACTAGTTTTTTTCATAAAATTTGTAAATTCGGTCCTGTCGGGCCGATTTTATCAAAATTTTAGGGACACTTTTTAATTACTACCAGAGGGTTAAATTTCAATTTTGAAACGATTCGGAGAATTTTTTCGGTATTTTGGGGTCCAAAAACATTTTTCAACCCCTAAAAACTACCCTTAAAATAGCCCGATTAGGCCCATTTTAAATAGGCTTCTTGCGGTGATGGATTTCAACACGTGGGCCAAATTTAGTTGAAATCAATTAACTCTTTCGAAAGTTATTGCCCGCACACATATATATATATACGTATATATATATATATATATATATATATATATATATATATATATATATATATATATATATATATATATATATATATATATATATATATATATATATATATATAAATATATATATACATATATATATAAACATTTTTAAAAATGGTGCCAATGTGTTTAGGAGGTTATGAAACGTCGAGAAATTTTGGTCCGACCCCTAGGTCCCGCCATCCGACCGACGTCAATAGTGTATGTTGCCATATGGCAAATACACTAATAAAATGTTATCTTTAAATACCTGCAGGATCAGCATAGCACGAAGCAAAAAAGCCTGCTCGTGAAGATACTATGTTATTTAACGGAATAGCTAACATTGACCGGCACCTGCAACCAGCAGCTAGCAAGGCTCGTCAGTTGATCGCTTGCAATTTCTGGCTAGCCCTGGTGGACCGATCTAGTGTGTTAGTGATGTGTCGTTTTCAATTTATTTTCACTGATAAAACTACTTGAAAACTGCTAACTGTCTACCGTACATCACGACACATGCACAAAAATTTGCTGATTTGTGCAGGTTTGTGCTGGTTTAGTATGCGATATCGTATAGGTTATAGGTTTGTGCGTGACAAGCGTGCGCGGTCTTTTATACTACATATTGATGTTTTGCGTAAACTATGTAAGACCCACATGTTCAACGAGTAAAAGCCAATTCAGACTAGCCGTTCACGGTTACGATTCACCGGTCCGGTTCGGTTTTCGATTAATCTAGGCTGCTCACACTATCCCGATTCGGTTCTACGATTATTCTCGGTGCGCATGTGCAATTTCGAAATATGATTTGACGTTTGATGTATAGAAAAACAGCTGGCTAGTCACGTGGCTCCAGCAAGCGTTCTCATTGGCTACGGTTGCGAACGGTCCGGTTGAAATTAGAGCTGAACCTAAACTCTCGAACCGAACCGCAATCGGGAACGACTGCGCCCTGATTGGTCGAGCTCCCAACCGGACCGGTGAATCGTAACCGAGAACGGCTAGTCTGAATTGGCTTTAACGCATACTTTCAACCCGAAAGTACTACGAAAATATATATAGAATATATCAATAATAAACGTTCTACTTATTTCTAATGCATCTTGCAAAGAAAATCATATATGTGTCGATCTTGTTAAGATTTTCCAAACGTTTCTTCGATAAATCTCGATAAAGGTCGATACAGTTCTCACGTATTATGAAACTATGGCCAACAGCATAGCTTGCCAAACTAATATTTTTACTATTCTATGAATCATCTACTCAAGTAGTACGGAAAGTGCAAAATACAGAACTAATGGGTGAAATGTTAATTGTAAACTATAAAAGAATGGCGTCTGTTAAAACATTAGGACGTTCAGAGCATAATTTTAATTTTAACATGTGATGTACTTTATCGATGCCTGATGAAGGTCAAATAAATGACCGACACGTCGCTAAATTAATAATTGGTTTATTGATTTACTACAATTTCACTTTCCTGCTAACTTAATTGTGTATGTTTGAAAAAAAAAATATGGACGCAACAATTTCCAATATAATAAATAATATTACTGTTAGAACAGTTAATTATGATCATGCACAAAACTTCATATATTATGTCGATATTTAGTTCAGTAAAAAGAGCATAAAACAAAAAGTTCAATCGGAATAAGTGCAAATGAATCGAAAATTTGGAAATTTGTAGGTCAATGTCCTAAATGAAATGAGATAAAATTCAAAATCAATTACTGGAATCGCCATATTGGAAAAATGACGCAAACTGTTTGTATGGAAATTAAAACGAATAAAATTTTCACATACGTTTTTTCAATTTTGTTCTCTAAACTGAATAGTTTTGGTGCAGCGCCATGCGAAGTCAGGTATGATGATTGTTTTACAATTTTTACAATTAAATCTTGACTGTATTTTAAACGTATTGACCTAAAGTTTCTGAAATGTTTAACATTCTATGTTTAATATTTTTAAATCTAATTTTTTTCCTGGAGGCGACGCAAGCGTGTAGAAAATTTCGGATGAAAACTTGTAGTAAAACGGAAAATAATGCAAATTACGTGTGCAAATTTTTTGTATTGGAAAATATACGTATTTCGAACAATTATGTAAAAATTCCTCAATATTTAAACAATGTTTTCTACAACACTGACACGCGGAAAATTCGAGGGCAAACTGCTGTAGAAGTGAAAATAGTATACTTGGAAGTCTAAAAATTTCAGAGTCGTTAGATCAGAAGTCAAAACGCCTCAAATAATCATACGAAATTTAGTCACGATTGAATAATTAATTTTAAATAAATAATTTTGTCAAAAATACTTGACTTACCTTACCTGTTACATCGAAACTATTCAGTTTAGAAAAAAAATTGACATATTTTATAGAAAATGTAATTCTATTTTATTAAAAAAAACATTTTTGCCTATAAGTCACATGAAGCGAGATGTTTTCAAGAAACTGTTCTTTTGCGCAGTTTTGCCAATATGGCGACCCCAGTTGCTGCAACCACATTTTGAATTTTTTCTTATTTCTTTCATGGAATCTACAAATTTTCAAAGGTTCAAAACTTCCGCACTTAGTCGGTTCGAAATCTACCTGTCGATTGATCTAAACAATTCAAAAGCTAAGCGGCAATATTAAAAAAAAACGTAATAGAAACAGATCATATATTTATCTTAAGAAAATTTTTCCACGCCTACTTTAAATTAAACGACAAATACTTTTCCTGGCCTTCAGAACGACAATGTTACAATTTTCTTAAAGAAAGAACTTTAGGGTATATAATATATACTTTGATATATTGGAATTGGATATCGGCACTATATACATAGAAACATAGAGGAAAGTTGCGCAGTCACGTTTTTAATCATAAAATCCCTGCAGTTCCCATAAACTAGTATTCAACCACGAGTTTCTTCAGAAAGATTGAGCGAAATATGACCCTCGATGGTGTGATCACTTTCAAACCATAAACACATGTGACAAAAGAACTTATCAATTCCATTTATATAGTTATTTGCAAAATAAGTCAGGCGCAGTATTCAAATAATTTTGTTACCAATTTGGATTTAAGAATTTCAAACTGTCAAAAAGTACAAACAGAAATGTCGTTAAAAGTTTTCTGAACCAAATTATACTTTTGTCGTTGAATATGGCTATAAAATAAATTAAATGTAGTCTAAAAAAACTAAAAAACAAGGATCTTATCACGCACTACAATTCATAAAATAACAAAATTAACTTTTATTTTTATTCAATACGTGATGCCTGATAGGTATGCTAGATAGTTATTAGTAAACTTGTCACTTCTTTTATGTCCAATGATTAATTCAAAAAGCGTGGAGCGCCTTTTGGTTACGTGTATTTTTAATTAATTTAGACAAAGCTCTCCACACTTTTTTAATTAATCATTAGACATACAAGAAGTGAAAGTTTACTAATGACGACCTAGCATATCTATCATCTATCACGCATTGAATAAAAAAAAAACCCGGGTCGCAGTGCCAAAACCCTGCCGACAATATAGTGTATTTGCTAATACAGGTATTGTGGCTTTATTAAATGAAATTAAGTTTGTTTTTGGACAAAATAAAAAAAAATTGAACCCCTTAATACACCCCTTACAATAATAATTTTATTAGTTGAAATATTGTTATCAATCCAACATCTGCACCAAATTAAATACGACCTTCAGCAAGTAAATTCGTATACGCAAACTAGTGTTTTCATAAAATTTATAAGTCCGGTCCTGTCGGGCCGATTCGCTTATAATTTTAGGAGCACTTTTTAAATGCTACTAAAGGGTTAAATTTCAATTTTGAAACGATTCTGAGAATTTTTTCGGTATTTTTGGGCCCAAAAACTTTTTTCAACCCCTAAAAACCACCCTTAAAATGACCCGATTGGGCCCATTTTAAATAGGCTTCGTGCGGTGATGGATTCCAACAAGTATGCCAAATTTCGTTAAAATTAATTAACTCCTTCGAAAGTTATTGCCCGCACATATAAATATATATATATATATATATATATATATATATATATATATATATATATATATATATACGTATATAAATATATATATATATATATATATATATATATATATATATATATATAATTTTTAAAAATGGTGCCAAAGTGTTTAGGAGGTTATGAAACGTCGAGAAATTTTGGTCCGACCCCTAGGTCCCGCCATCCGACCAACGCCAATAGTGTATGTTGCCATATGGCAAATACACTAATAAGAGTTAATTTAATTATTTTCTGATTTTTAGTGCGTGATCAAGGCGTGTTTTTAGTGTTTTTAAACTGCATACCATTTATTTTTTATTTTTAGTCTTTATTTCATTTCTAACCGTTGTTTTCGTTGCGTTGCTGTTTACAATAGCTATAGTTTCTTTGTTTTGTTTGTATTTATTTTATTTCCACGAGTAGTAAACAATCATTAGATCAGCTCGATGGAACCAAATTGTTGTATTGTCATCGATACTACATACATTTGCACAGTTTCAAATCGATACGACAATTAGAAGTTGGTTAAATTCGACTTCCACGGTTTGTTTACAGGCAAAGCTAATAAACGCGTGTTAATTAGAATAACATCATATGGGATCAGTATCAGTCTCGAAAATGATTGCAAAAAATATTTTACTTATGGAGGTTAATTTTTTTTATTTCTAACAACATATTTTTTGTTTATAGTTACCTAATTCTTGTAAAATAACAATCTAAATACAAAAAAGAATACCTAAATATAAAAAATTATTATATCGTATTGACAAAAAAATCTGGCAATTTTCCTCTACAATTATGATATATCGGTGAGTCGTTTGCACGGAAATTATTCAATTTTAATTTAATGGGAAACACCTGTTACACACGCTGCGTGTGTTTAATATAAAATATTATTAAACTACCCTGACTAAAAATGTTCATTGTTACAAACTTTTGTGAACAAAACAAACACGCACACGTTATGTTCATTTGTTCTTGGGCGCCATGCGTGATTTGGTTGTTTTGTTTTCTTTATTCTACATTGTAATGAATGTGCGTTAATTTATTCCAGCATAATAATAATATTTATTAAATATCTTCCAAAAACTACAAAAAATATGCACAACTTTTGTTTAAAAAATTGTTTGTGCTCACACGGCCTAACCGATTTCGAAAAAGTTTATTTTTGTTCTGTTCCGTGTAATAACCATGAAATCGATTTTAAAATTTTAACTTTAGAAGGAAACAAAATATTGTTTTTGCTTACAACGGAGCCTACAACAATTAAAAAAGTATATATAATTTTAATTTTTTTCAATTTTATTATCTATTTAGAATTTTCTACAAATAGGGATTAACAATTATTTTTGTTATTACAATAGCACAAGAAATATCGGACAAATTTAAAATATAAAAAGAAATACGTAAAAAGCAAATAATTGAATATAAATTAAAAGTATTCAGAAACGGTTATTAAAACAAAAAAAATCTATGCACAGAACAATTTTCACAACGTCGAAATGTCGCGTTTGACAGTAGTCACGTGAGACTTTTCCCAATTGTTTAGAAAAGGGTTTCATGTGACCCCACAAGTCTACATCCCCCGCCCCACCCCTGTCCCACAACATACACTTTTCAACAAAAATAACTCTCAACCTTAGTATTCCACTAACCTTGAGTGCCATGTACCTACTTAATAGCGTTCTTATTTATACGTAGACTTCAGAAAAATGACGTCACGTCTTGTTGAATAGTTGGCAATTTTTAATTAGCTATAACTTTTTTATTTGTTGATATTTTTAAAAAAGAAAAAATATAGAAAAATGTTTTTTCCCAATTACTCTATTTCTTTTAAGAGTGAAAAATGGGGCAATACCCAACTATTTATAATATTTGTTGTTTTATTCTATGTTTTGTATTTTCACGTTTGCGTTATTCGCTAGATAATACAATTTTAAAAACAATATACAGATTACCTTTTGATATTTAAATATCGTTATTCGTCATTGAAACACTGTTTTCCTTTCACAGATTAATATCTCCACGAAATAAAAACAATTATTATTATTATTAATCATCACAGCTTCCTTCACAAACGTCAGTTTGATAACTGCTAATCTATCGCATTCGTCAGGTGAAAAATTACATATACACAACCATTAGAAGTAAACCAGTTGCTTGCACACATCAACTATAGTTGCCAGTTGCCCAGCAGGTCATCATAGTACAATAGACTTCCAGGTACTTACGGTCCACTGTGTGTCCGTCATTCGGTGGACATATAACGGGCATTATCTAAAATGACACGCCACGGAAAATGATATATCACCTCGCGTTGATAACGCTCGGCGTTTGTAAAGAGAGGGGACTGGCGTGAAATGGAACGGGGCGGCGCGGGCGCTTACACATTGCACCATGTCACTCGATGTCGATGATTCTTACACTATCACGTCATCCTAAACATACACCGAGACATCAGCAGTTCATACTTAATTGACTTTATAAATGACTTTGAAAGGAGCGCTTTGTTGATGACAGAGCTCGTAAGTCAAGAGCTGTTGAACGATGGACAATTGATAAGCTTCCAATTGCAATACTCAAGGTTTTAATAATTCTTATCAGAGCTGTACGAAGCTACTTTATTACTAAACATTTCACGTTGCCATAGTTATTCAAGTGACAGCAATATTTTACTATTTCATATCGAGGATTTTATTACTCTTTTTCAGTTTTTTTGGCGCATTGAGGGTAAAATTTTCTCTGTTGGGAAGGACATGTTGCATAAGTTGCGCACGCAGCATGCAGCGAACATGTGACGTCGATACAGCTGACTTCGATGTAGTATAGTTTTACTTTGTATTCATAGATGGCACGTCTCATTTTTTTTTCTGATAACGTCAAAATAGTTATTTCATAAAACAGCAAAATAGGTTATACTAGCGTCATCTGACGGAACTTCTTAAAAGCTATAGTGCTGTTAACAACTTTTCACAGTTAAATGCCCTCAATACTTATATATTTTTTTTAATTATGGATTCAATAGTGGAAAATCCTTTAACAGTCAAAAAGTTACTTTATGCAGGCACTAAAAATGTTACTTAGACCACAAACATAACCCAACCTGTGTTTAAAAGTGTTTTTCCAACAGGTTTACTTTCCTTTCCAAATATGGCTGTGTAATCCAAAAACTACTTTATTAACACGTTTTATTAATTAGCTTGAAAATCATAGATACAAATCAAACATTGCATATTGATAACATGTCATTTATATGTTTTTATTCTTAATTATAACTTTTAACTATTATTTATCATCTCCCTAGAGAGCCTATTTTATTTTATCAATGTACATCTTTATCGAAAATATGAATATCAATTACCGCCATCACGCCAAAGAAGTATAACTTCTGTTGCGTGTAGGTAAATACACGCACCAATTGTTTTTGTGTTTCATCAATTCTTTTGTATTTTATAACCGTTCCGCAAAAATGTTCTTTCATAGAAAAGAAATCGCATAAAACTCGGTTCATCCATTTAAGATGTGTCACAGACAGACACAGAGATCTGAATACGCAACACCCTTTTTTTGGGGATCGGGGGTTAGAAAGAACAAGTTCCGTTAACCTATTACAATATTGATATCTTAACGTACCTGGTGTTGGTCGTAGTACTCTGGATCTCCATTGACATATCGGTATCGGAATGGACTGTGCACTGGGCACGTGATGTGATAGGGACTATCCATTGGTTGTCTGGTTGGCGTGACGGCCGGTCCTGGTGGCGGAGCACCATCAGATGGCCGTTCCACACCACACCATCCAATGATCGGCATCTGAGTACAGCTACCAGCATGGTGAATCGGCATGTCCATTCTGTATCGGGTTGTTATTAAAGGCAAACACATTGAGACGATTTGCCGTAGAACGTCAATCATTCATCGAAATATTCATATTTTAAATGAATTTAAAACATCTAAATCATGGAATTTCTCTAATTGAATAGAAGGTATTCACTGTCATCTTTTCAATTAGATTGCATAGTAAATACATCGCTTTGACAGAAAAACTGCAACAGTCGCTCGCATCATCAATTAAAAAATTCACCAGAATTTGGTCATCAAATATCTGTTCACTTAAATTTTAAGAAATGTTGAAATAAGCTTCAGTAAACTTTGTGAAACTACAGGCTTAAAGATGGTTTTAACAGCAAACCAAATGGATTTTGATAAAAATGAAACAGCCAACTTGAGATTAAGTAACTAATTTGCTGCATAGCGCAAGCGACCATTAAACCTATTCTAAGATCCTTTGTTACCAACTATCAGACCAGTCAAAATATCAATACTTCGATGACTCCGTTTGTCGCGGTCGTTTCTCAACGTATCGTACCTGCGGTCCATCATTTCTCTTGTTGTCATTGGCATAGATCCACCGCCCACCGGCAATGACCTTGGCATCTCAACAGATCCGGGTATCATCTGCATTGAGCTTGACATCGGCAATGATCCAGTCATCGGCATCGAGTTCGAACAAGGCATTGAACTGGGCTGAACCGGTGGACCAGGTGAATGAGATCGCGACTGGAAAGCGTGATGCGGTGGGTGTGAACGCACCATCTGTGGATGCGAGTGGTGATGGTGCAGGTGTCGTGGCGGTGGTTGGTTTGAATGGTGCGTGTGCTGATACGGCGTCCCCCAACCACCGCTGCCACCTGCTCCTGTATACGGATCCATAGTTCACATTGAACTACACATATTTATGCACTGGCGGCTACAGGTCCGAAATTAAAACACAGTACGCATGTTCCACCATCAAACAATATAACACTAATTTCATTTTAATTTTTTATTATTTAAGTTCTATTTATTCCATAAAACACTGGATTTAGTTTTAAAGATAAGAACTTGTTACATTTTTATTTACTATTTTTAATTGGATATATGCTGCATTAATTAGTAGATACGTTTATTTTCAATCAAATACAGAAGCGAAAACAATAATTAGACTGATTATTAAAGCGATTATAGAAGGATCTTTTCTAAATTTTATACTTTTAACAATTATATATATTTATTCGATTTAACAATTTATTATTTAACCAAATTAGTTATTTAATTTAGCATGTAAATATTTATTATAGCGAAGCAAAATTAATTTACTATTATATATATTTAATTATAAGTAGATTTATTATTTATCATTTATTGCTTGTAAAGTTTAATTTTGATTTGAGAGCTACATGGTTTTAAAAATTGTTGACTTTCAATATTATTTTTCAATCATATCTATTTAGGCTAATAATGTTTTACCTTAAAAAGAAATAACCGTATTTTTTGAAAATACATAATTTAAAATTAAAAAAAGAAAAAAATACTCTATACGACACAAATGTATTGGATTAAAAATCGGTAATAATAATGAAAACATTTTATACTCGATTTTATAAAGCCTCTATAAGTTAAGAATGACGTCAAGAAAAAACAACTGATTTAACACAAACAAGCTTATTTATATCGCTAAATGTATACAAAATGGTTTCAAAAATTTTGTGTTACGCTGCCGGTCATAAAGAGAAACTTTTGATAATTTATTGACTGTAAGGGTCCATGATACTTATGTAAAAAAATACATTTGCATACGTTCGCATAGTTGACAAAAATCTAGCCTCAATAAATCGAACATCGGATATTTCTGAGCACACTGTAACTGAAATTTGATATAAAATCGCGTTATTACATTTCGGATAAAAAAAATTATATTATTCAATATGAAATTTAGGCGACGAAAAACCAGAGAACCACATTAAAGATGGCCTTGTCATAAAAACAGTAAAAACAAAAAAAGGGTACCGACTGAGCGAGAGAGACAGAGTCAGAGAGAAAGAGATTCAATGCAATCAAATCAATTATTTTTATTTGCTGAGTTATGGTGCGAGAAATATATCACTCGAATGATGTTTGATAACGAATTCTATTTGCATTTTTATTCTACTCTCGACCTTTATTCATTTATTTATTTTTGTACACTCCATTTTTCACTTAATATAATATTCATACTTTCTTGTTTCTCTGAAAGAAATAATAGTTTGAATTTTAATTCACTAAAAAGAAAAAAAGTCGAATCGGGAAAATATGTCGTTTAAAAAATATAGTACTTTTTTCATTTCTCTTCTTTAACTTATTTTTATTATGTACATAATGCAACTCAGGTTACATTTTTAAAATAAGTTTGATTAAATATTTACATAAATACCAAAATTAAATTGAGAGGTACGAATTTCTCTTTCAGAGTCTAAGAAATAGAATTTTTATATTTTTATATTCTTTACTACAAATATTTTGATTTTAGTTTTGACATACCAGTTTAAAATGTGTCAACTACAGAAAACTTTTTTTCCCATTAATATAAGTACTATTAAAATTCGCAAATTAAGTGACAAAATCCGCAAAATCGACATGCCATTTTGTTCAAAACTTCCAAACGAATTTTACCGATACGTAATTCAAACGTTGCTATGTTTTATTCAACCAGATTGTCAAAAGACTTCCATTTGTGCTATCTTTTGAATGTACGTACGAAAAGAAACAAAAAAAACTAATTTTATAACAATAAACTTTAATAATTGTTTCCGGAGGTCTCTCAAAAAATGGTTTCGAACTTGGCTGTTGTATCTATTGTTGAAAAAATAAAACGTGGCAAATTACTGAACTAACAGTTGGCATATACTTATACCCAATAATAAATACCTTTGATAAATATATTTCTTTACGTTTATAGTACGTAAGATCTCTACATATGGTGTAGATGCCTAATGATAATTGATAGAAAACATTCATTGTTACAATGCTAAATCAGAAAAATTTATTTTAATCCACCAACACCGTCGGGATTCAAACCCGAATCTTTCCACTTTCGCGGCGGAATGAGTTCTCAATTACTCTACGGTGCGCTGGCTTAACAGTTAAACCATCCTAATAAACTCATTCCGCCGCGAAAGTGGAAAGATTCGGGTTTGAATCCCGACGGTGTTGGTGGATTAAAATAAATTTTTCTGATTTAGCATTGTAACAATGAATGTTTTCTATCAATAAATACGTTATTTTCAAGGGATGGCTTATATTTTTTGAGGAATTTTTTAGGTACCTATGTCGACCGATCGCCTCGAAAGTACAGACAGTTATGATTAAAATTTACCTCAAAAGCAAGAAGAAGATAGAGATTTATGTAGATAGATGTGACTATAGGTAGTTGTCCAGTATTATTTTGTAAACATCGTAGATAAATGTGAGTAAGTAGGTAGGTATGGCTTATTTTCGAGGTATGGCTTATATTTTTAAGAAACTTCAAAAAGCGTCCATGACTTATTTTCTAGGGATGGCTTAAAATGTGAGATACACGGTAATACGGCTTCACATCACTATCTATATCGTCTCAACTGCATCGACCGCAGATTTTCGTTCATTACTGAACTACATACTTACATATTCTGAATTTATTCGAGACAAACGAATGGTGGTGTAATGATACGGTATCGATTTATTAACCATGAACAACATCGTTAGATCAGTTTTCGAGAAAAACGAATTTCGTTTATCAATAAACTACCTTTATTTGACGGAGATGGGGATGAACAAAAAGTCTGAGGAAGCGTCTAGAAATCCGAAATTAAAATTTTGATTTCGATTTACTGAACGGTGCGCCATATGGAAGGGCGCTTTTCGTCTGAATTCGTCGAAATCTTTCCATCCGTTTTTTTTTCTTTTACAAGACCTTCACTTCTAGAATCGTTCGAAAGTAAAAAGTCAAATTATAGAAGGCCAGCGACGGCTGGCGCTGGCCTTTACACAAATTCGATAAAAGATAATATAGATAGCAAAATAAAATGCATAATGATAAAAAAACAAAAATAATTTGCAATCCATTATCTTTCTTTGAGACGAAAGAACTGATTTACTTCTCGCAAATTATACATTTTGATAGTTTTATATGTATACGTATTTGAGAGACTAACATAAGAAAAACTTGGGAGCGAAATATATTAAAATGCACGAAGCCGCCAAACGAGCTAAAATACATAAAAATATTTATTAAAAATATACTAGAAACACGCGTTATGCACTTTGTGTTTTTAATTAATTTCAAATAATAGAAACCAAAAAAAACAAACAAAGAAAATTTAATTAACGAATGAACATAACATATTTTTATTTAGTTAAGCAGGATTTTTTAACCAAATTTTAGATACGTACATATAATTTACTTTAGTTAAAATAATATTAAAATAAACATCAGCGACTACTGGCTCATGTAGGTTTTACGAACTATAAAGTATGAAAAAATCCAGCAAAATAATATTAGTTATTACTCTCAAATATTTATATTTTGATTGCCTGTTAAAAATACATTTCTTTATTCGAAAATAAAGCAAAATGTCCACAAAAATTCCTCGACTATGTATTTTAAAGAACATATTGCAGACTAGCTTTTGCCCGCGGCTTCGCAATGTGAACGTCAATTTTGTCCGCAGATTTGATCACATAAATGTCGATTGTGACTGTAAGCAGACAAGCATCCTTATTTTATTATACGTATACAGAAGACGTAACTGGGTAAAAATCTTGGTCAACTTTATTTATTGATCTACTGATGTCTAATTGAAATCACAGTTTCTACGCTTTATAAAGTTTTTTCGGGATTTATATATTAAGAAAACTATCAATATTTTGTTCTAATTTTAATATGTATAAATTTATATTTTTAAAATCGACGAGATGATAAACGCTGAATTATATTCGACAAAGATTTGTTGTGACTTCGCAGGTTGCCATTCTATCATATAAAATAATAAAAAAATAATGAATGCAGAACAATTCCAAATTTTCCTTAATGACAAACTTCGTTTGAAGAAAAATCATTAACTTTTGAGTTAATTAGCAAATATCCTACAACATGTCGTAGGATAATTAAAAAAATCGGATTTTCACGAAAATCCTACGAAGTTTGCAAAAAACCGGATTCCAATTATCTGGTTTTTTGCAATCTTCCTAGAATTTTCACAAAGATACGATTTTTTCAATTATCCTACGACATATAGTTATATATATAACGAGTGATTCATTTAGAGGTACTTTTTTGTCTATGGATTTTTTGACAGATGAAGCGTGAGTCGTGATAACCTTTTATGGTATTTTTGTTCAGTATAGTTTGACATTTCATCATGGAAAGACTTAGCTTCGCACAGCGTCTACAAATTATTCAGCTGTATTACGAAAATCAGCGTTCTGCGAGAAAGAAAATCAACTGTTTTCGACAAAAATTTTGTTTAGTGATGAGGCACATTTCTGGCTTAATGGATATGTCAACAAGCAGAATTGCCGTATTTGGTCCGAAGAGCAACCTGAAGAGATTCAAGAGCTGCCATTACATCCAAACAAAACAACGGTTTGGTGTGGTTTATGGGCCGGTGGAATCATCGGTCCATATTTCTTCAAAAACGAGGCCGACCAGAACGTAACTGTCAATGGTGGCCGTTATCGTGCCATAACAGACTATTTGTTTCCTGAAATTGAAGCCCGTGATCTCCAGGACATTCGGTACCAACAAGACGGCGCCACTTGCCACACAGCACGTGAAACCATGGCTTTATTGCGTGAACAATTTGGTGAACAGTTAATTTCGCGCTTCGGACCGGAGAGTTGGCCGCCTAGATCCTGTGGACTTTTTCCTTTGGGGCTATGTAAAGTCTAAAGTCTATATTGATAAGCCGGGTACGATTAAGCAACTGGAAGCCAACCTTACTCGCGTTATTCGCCAAATACCAATCGAAATGCTCGGACGCGTCATCGAAAATTGGAACGGCAGAATGGACTATGCTAACCGGAGTTACGGCCAACATTTGAAAGAAATAATCTTTAAAAAATAAATGTAAAGAATAGTTCTTTTGTATAATAATAAAAATTATCCGACAAATTTGTTTTATTAATTTTTTTTTAGTTTTGAAAAAAGTACCTCCAAATGAATCATCCTTTATAACCCAAAAAGTTCGAAAATTAGTTTAAATATTCAAATAAGAGACAACGACTCCAATTATATAATATGATGTAGGTATATAGATACGTTTCTTGCACTACACAACATAATGTGGCTAGTTAACAAAAACATATTTTTCAATATTAATTTATGTATCTAAATTTTAAACTTCAAACGCAAATATTTTTGAAGAAATAATATGTTTTTCTATATTATTGTCTCATATATCATATTTTAATAAAGAATAATTTGCACTGATTTTTCACTCGGCACGTGGTAGAACATGATTAATAATAACAAGTAATTAAAAAACACTTGAAAATTCTACAAATAATTCTTTATTTCTCGACGATCGTTTCGGACAATAAGTCCATCCTCAGGAGTACAAAAACTTATACTAAATTACATGTTTTCATTATACCTACTTATACACTAAAAAATTGACCTATATCAATTCAGATCAATTTTTTAGTGTACAAGTAGGTAAAATGAAAACATGTAATTTAGTATAAGTTTTCGTACTCCTGACGATGAACTTATTGTCCGAAACGATCGTCGAGAAATAAAGAATTATTTGTAGAATTTTCAAGTGTTTTTTAATTACTTGTTATTATTAATAATGTTTCAACAAAAAAAAAAACACTAGAAAAATAACTGGACATTTCAACTCGCCGAACATACAAATTGGTATTTAAAAATATCTATTATTTTAAGTTTAGAAAATTTAGTACTCATTTCGAACGATTATAGAGTTGATGCTTACACAAATTGCTAAAATTTTGAAATTTTATTTATTGAACGTACACATGAGATCGACTGCAAGTCAGTTGTCGATTATAAATATGATACAATTCACGACGATGTCATTAGCATGGCGCTAAATGATTGCGTCAGAAGGATGTTTGTAATTGTTAGTATACTTTTAATTAAATATTTTGTATGCATTATATAATAATATATATATATATACTCGTATAAATAATGACAACCCTAACGCCCCAGTTTCTAGATAAAATAATACATTTCAAGTTAATATGCACGGGATGTAATAACATTTCATATTACGTAATACGCACATGTTCATTTTTGTTACGAGTGGAGCTGAATTAATAAAGGGGCGCCTGCGAATATAACGAACATCAATTCATCATAGCCTGTGCTATCCATTTACATTAAAAAGTAACTTTGATGTAATGTCAGGTTTCTAATTTACAGTCCTGAAGCATCGAAGGTTCTGCTTTTTTCTTTTTCATTCAAAATAAATTACAAATAAATACATTTGACTTTTTAAATTGCTAAAAAGATAATGTATGTACGCAGAACAATAATTGGTAGGCGTGATAATAAATCATCATTATTAAATTAGATAATATCTGACAACCAGAGATAAATCAAATATAAGTCAAAGAATTTATAAACCGTACTCGAGAAATGTGATATTTTAGAGAACTTCAAGTATTCATTTAAACTTCAACAAACTGTTAAAACAGTTATGTAAAACAAAACAATACGAAACATTTCATTGTTTTGGTTTCTATTCTACTTAATACATTTGACTGTTTTGAATATTAAAGAGTAGTAAAATAAAATGGTTCCATGTAAACAAACTTGTTACATATTCAAGAGACCTTGTTATTAACTATTAGAAGAAAAGAGATACAAAACATAAAACATAAAAAGGGTGTGTTTAATATTATACAGGAAGAGGCAACGAGATTCAAGGGTTTTCATACCAGAAAAAATATAATAAAAAAAATCTATACAAAAACAGTTGAAAAAACTAAATTACCGTTCATTACATACAAGAGGTATGGTTATTTTCATTTTTCAGTTCTTTTTGAAATCGTATTTTTGCTAGTTCCATCTTTGTAAAAAAAATACCAAAAGCGTCTCTTTTGATTTAATTTGTACATCTGAGAGAACATAATCATAATGGAAAAAATCAAACTAAGGATAATAGTGACAATATTATTGAAGTTATACTTTTTTCGGCGCGTTGAAAGTAAAACTTAAGCGGGCAACGGAAATTGCGATAGCGCACGGCTGACGAAAATTCGAGAGCATGAAGTTGGCCGCGCTAACGAAAATTCGACAGTATTAAGTTGACCATGAGAGGCTCAGATTGAAATGACATGGATAATACACTTTCTGTCATCTGGTAACTAGGCGACTATAATCTTTGAGATTACAACCAATTGTCTTTTTAAGTGTCATCCAGTGGAATTTATAATATCGTATTATTGATTATTCAAAGGATTGAATATTAATGTAGAAACTAAAATAAAATTTCGAAAGTGTTTTAAATATTTTAGGTTAATTTTCTGTATTATTCTTAAAATCTGTGGGGATTTTATTTCAATATATTGTCTGCATGTATACAAAAAATAGCTTTTAATCACGCCAAAGAAGTATAACTTCAAACGCGGGTAGATAAGTACACGCACCCACTTTTTTAAGCTCTATTATTACATCATAATCCTATAGAGTTTAGGCGAAATTTGTGACACTTTTTATAGGGTGTGCGATGAAAATATCTGCACATTTACACAATAGATCGTGTTTAAAACATAGCTCCCTATTGTATAACCGTGTAAATTAATCGACCAATTATCCATCACGCACTAAAATGCAAATACAAATAAACAATGCGTTGACAAGCATATCACTTTGTTGTCACAGTGATATTCTATGAAAATAGTTCAATCATGTTGCCGAACCCTGTATACTTGTTTAATGGAATGAACGTATATAAATATTTACGGCATGTTTTTTTTTGGGTTTACGTTTTGAATGAATTAAAAAATACCCGATTATAAATCAAACAAAGCATTGCCTTGCGCGCGCAATAGAGCGACACGCTTTTATTGTTTGGTTATTCAAAAACAAATGCAGTTGTTAATAGAATATTTAAAATGGTTGTAGGATTTGTTTTTGTTCATTTATGAATAAAAATGCTATATAGTCATACTTTAGCATCTCATCTGGATGATGAGTTTGAGCTATTTTCTTATGTAAAATTATAACGGATCCGCGTTAAAACAATGAAACCGAATAAAAACTTGAATAAAATTTTGAGGCATATAAAAACTACTGAAAACGATTTTTAAAGCGTTTGTTCGTCCAGCGTTATTCAACACACATACTTCATTTTTTACTGTCTGTAATATGTCTATGGTTTCGTTAAGAAATTAGTTTTTCTTTTTTTGAACTTTCAACTTTTAAACAATGTATTTCGAATTACATTGAAAAATTAAAATGAAATAAACACAAAAGATTTGTTACGCAAATAAAATGTACCAGCAGTAGAAACTAGCTCTGAAAGGTTTTTAACAAAATGTAGGACAGGATTTTATGCAAATAAAAAAAACCCGGGTCGCAGTGCCAAAACCCTGCCGACAATATAGTGTATTTGCTTATACAGGCAGTGTGTCTTCATTATGCGAACTTTAGTTGGTTTCTGGGCAAAATAAAAAATTAGACTCCTTAATACACCCCTTAAATAACAATTTTTTTTTCTTAATTGCAATATTATCAATCGAATCTCTATACTAAATTATATACACCTTTCAGTAAATAATTCATAATCTGCAAACTAATTTTTTCATAAAATTTGTAAATCCGGTCCTGTCGGGCCGATTTTATCAAAATTTTAGGGACACTTTTTAATTACTACCAGAGGGTTAAATTTCAATTTTGAAATGATTCGGAGAATTTTTTCGGTATTTTGGGGCCCAAAAACATTTTTCAACCCCTAAAAACTACCCTTAAAATAGCCCGATTAGGCCCATTTTAAATAGGCTTCTTGCGGTGATGGATTTCAACACGTGGGCCAAATTTCGTTAAAATCAATTGACTCCTTCGAAAGTTATTGCCCGCACACATATATATATATATACGTATATATATATATATATATATAAATATATATATATATACATATATATATAAACATTTTTAAAAATAGTGCCAAAGTGATTAGGAGGTTATGAAACGTCGAGAAATTTTGGTCCGACCCCTAGGTCCCGCCATCCGACCGACGCCAATAGTGTATGTTGCCATATGGCAAATACACTAATGAGCATAGATCTTTGTTTATTTTTTCTGCGGGCATGGAATATATTAAAACAGCAAACTGATCCTTGCGAAAATCTAGTGTAATGATTGTTTACACCGTTGTCTTCTCTACAATAATGATTCGAATATTAAAAAATTGATTTCCAAATCGACACAAATAATGTGTTCAAGCACTAGGCGTTGACGGTTTTTGTAGCTAAAGTAATGAGGCAAACAATTTCAACTTTTTTTTCATAGCAAGCTCTATATTGCGTTCTGTTGATACTACCAAGACTAAAAACTTAAGATATTTCTTTTCGATGTCGTTTCCTATCCGTTATGACTTTTGATTTTAAAATAAACAAAAAATAACCTGACAACACTTGAAAACAGTCAAGTAAAAATTATTGTTGCATTAACTGCGACAAACATGACAATTAAGATAGTTTAAACACAGGAATGAAAAGCTCGCTTTGTTAAGCGGCTTGTTGTACATAATTATTTAAAACAGACTGCATGTCACATATTTAACAACAAATCACAATAACCGATGTGTTAACACAGAACGTAGTGGTGTAACACTGTAACTACACTGTATACACCGGTTACAATACATCGACAGTGGTATGTTAATCGGTACGTGTGCCATAATGATGACGACTGCACTGGAGCACAACACCATTTACACTGACGTGCGTTATTGGTGCATCATTTCCACTTAGTGCACTGCACTGAACTGCACACATTGTCTGCAACAAACCAATAACGACGACGTCGCAACGTCGGCATTCACGACCGATGGCGCGAGTACAACTGTGTATATCATTTGTGAGAAGCGACCTAGTGCTGATGGTGGAGGTGGCGGTACAATCGAGCGCGCAACATCCACTGCGCAACGCAATGCTACCTCTTTGATTATACAGTTGAACCGGTGCGAAACGGAACTAAATATGCATCTTAAACAGACGCCTATCTTTAAGACGCATCTTAAACAGACGCCTATCTTTAAGATGCGAGTATCGAGTTAGAGGTATGTGGTGGAAGTGAAGGTGCGTGAAATTTTCAGTATTAACCAGGAATCTTTGGATTCAATATAAACCAATACTTTCACTTTATTATACTCCGTAATAAAACTGATAATTCTGCATGTCCTCTGATTGGAGCCCGAGAGCATGATAACCACGGAAAAGCAATAAAATTGCACCCTGTACTTGAAACCAAGCTCACGAAACCGTCAGTTGACGTATCAAAGGCACCACCTCTGAATTATGGATCTGGTTTTTATTTACTGTTGTAGTTATATTGTCAGCCTAATCCATATTTCCAATTTAGTTTTATCATTTCGGCGCCTCAAAAAGAAAAATTAAACCCTTGTAAGATTACTCGTTTGCACGTCATAACCGAATTTCTTTAGACTTAATAAGGGTGCCAAGCTGAAATTTAGCAGAGTTATACAGCTTACTGACCCGTAAATTTGGAAGTATTCGGCAATGTGGAGTACCATTTAAAACAGTTTTTCTTAAGGATCTCAGAACTATTTTTGAAATAAAACTTCTATTGGTAGGATAAAATCGATTCTTGATTTTAAAAATGTAACGATCGTATCGCAAAGTACGTATACCGTACACTATAAAAACCGGCTATAGAACATGTTTTTTTTTTTAACTAGGGCGATGCGGGCTTCGGCAGCAAGGCCATTAGCTCCAAATATATGAGTGGTTTAAGTTAAGCTGGCTCCGAGGTAGAACACTAACCTCATAACCTAGAGTTTGTAGATTATTAGTTTTATTTTTTTAACAATTATACCAGTTTTAGTACAAAATACATCTCTTTTTTCAGAATATCATGTTATTTATCCTAAACACGCACTTCGAAAATTCATTCCTCCCTGTATTTTTAAAACTAGTAAAACTCAAAATTAAAAAAAACGCTAGTGGTGTTACAGGAAAACTACTGCAATGTTTACAAAGCCATATTTTTCAGGAAATTAATAATAAACGCTAGCAAACAAACTTAATTATGTGGTTTGTGTTATTGAGGATACAATTTGTGTTATTGTGAATAAGATTTTATGGAATGTAATTTAATACCTTAGGTACATTTATTAGTTTTTGAGTTGTACAAGCGAGTTACACTCAAACTGGACCGATTTTTTATTATTGTCTCAGCCGCTGTCAGTGCAAAAAACTGAAACGGGCAATAGTTTCAAAGTTTATTTTTTTCATGTTTAATAATCGTTACTTTTTTAAAAGTTTTCAAAAGTACGAGCGTATTTCCACTACCATAGAGCTTTATGTTCACTACAACGCCTTCAATTGTTTTAGCTAAATATGGAGTCTGTTGTGACTCTTCCTAGAGAAACTCTAATATTGATGACGATGCAGCTCTGTCGAGCGATGCAACGGGAGAATAATGTAAATACTATGTTTAATAAAAACAAATAAAAGTACGCTGTTCTTTTTCAGCCAAGCTATTTATTTATGTTGTAGGGTAGTTTGCTCATTACGATGTAAAATTGCAATGTAGAATAGGACACTGGAATTGCTAGCAATGTACGAAATACACTACATTTCCGGAGTAGAGTTAAAAACGTAACGCAGCGCTGTGCTAAAAAGAAAACTTACTTAAATCGAACGCACTGCCATACTGGACACAAAATCATATTGGAGAAAATAAGTGCCAAGTACGTTTCCAATGAAACATACTTTTCGAAATATAATTACACCTTCTCGGTGTGATTTCAAAATCATACCACCGCATGTCAGGTCCAAAAATGTGAAATCGTCGCTGAGAAATACGCTTGGTTAAACATACATTTCGACCGAAGAGAATTTTTATTTGGGGAAACATACTGAAAGTTTCGTTTTCTACAAGTTTCACTGTATTTCTAGCATTAATACACATACACATATAACGTTCCATATTTTATTATACAGTGCGCATCAAAAATGTCTCCATTTTATTGTTTTAACGACACTACGCAGAACAACAAAATATGTGCTATACTTGATCACGAATATTGATTATACAGACACGTGGTGTCCTATAAACTTTCTGTAAGACTTCAACCAATAATAGCTGGGTGAGTGAAGTCAAAATACTAAAACATGACTTCAGTAAAAACCCCAGAATGCTCGACATATTTAAACTTTATTTAAATTACAAAGACGCCTGTCTCCGGTCATATAACTGAGTAAGATTCCAACAATTGCTAATTATTCAAAAACGAGAACCAGTTTATTTAAAATAATAATAATTTAGATGTGTTTTAACCATTTTCTGGATGCAATAAGTAAGTCTTTGAAATCATGAACGCATACTTTTAAAATGTTTAAATATGCCCTAAACCGTGGGATCACATATTACATGACCACACCTATCAACAGTTGAAATCGTACAAAAGGTTCACTGGAAAATTCATCTAAAACAGCGGCACTGTAAATTTTACGATAGAAATAACTTATTATAAACAATTTAGAGGTTTATACCGTATACGGTTATCCATACGTAGTACCAAATACTGTAGAATTCCAAACACGTGGGGCTCTAGCCTAAAACTGTCAATAAGCAACACTAGCACCGTGCCAGACCGGTTGCTAAAAGATGCTCACATACTATAGAAATAAAATTAATGAACAAAAGATTTTTTGCACAAAAAATACTCCGCTAAGTAGAGATAACACCATTGCACCTACAAGACTATGCACAATAAACACTTTTAAAAAGAAAATTAATGAGCTAATTCACAATAAAATTTTTTGTCATAATATAATCAGCAGATTGATTTTTTTTTTAGATTTTTTCAAAATTGTCTTGTGCTCATAAATTTGAAATAGAGAGGTCCTAGACATCACTGTTTTTTTACTGTCGTAGATGTGCGTACGAGTTGTAGAAAAAAATTGTACGTATCTATCTATCATAGGTACCAATATTATGGCACCTCTACGCTATTGGGACACTTTGTAATTTACTCGATGCATAGGTACGCGATGTCGGTTTTTTAATAAAGGAAAAAAACTTACAAATAATTTATCCTTACTTACTGTAACATTCACAATGTCTTAATTTAAAACTTCGTCCATAGAATGTTTCAAAATCCTAGATTTAGGTCTGAATTGAAAAAGCCTTCATATATATGACATTTTCTGATCATTTTTGGGCACTTACTTGTCGTTTGACTTTCAAAACGTACCATCGCACATTTCGTTCTTTTGTGTACTGTTCAAAAGCACATAGAGAGTAGACGGCTCTTTTGACATGCACTGTATATGTATGTAGACTTGACGACCATTAAGAAAATAATCAGAAAACGATGACACACCTGTTCTGTTTACGTTGTAAACATACCGTTTGCGATAGCACAACCAATATGTCGACGTTATAAGTCTTTTCAGAAGACGTATTCAACGCAATTTCACCCTGCCTACATCGTTTGCCAACCCATCGCAACTGAACAGTCAACTGTCAATATTCAACCCAACATTATATATGTATTTAGAAAAAAAAATATTACCAGTTTCAATTTTATTGATAAGGTTCTAGCGAATATATACGTTGGTAGATCAATAAGTACCCGTGTTTGGTCACTATTTTTTGAGATTCTAAAGAAATTGTCTTCATCGACTTTCTGCAGAAAGGAAAAACAATCACCGGGTAGTACTACAGTGAGTTGTTGAACAGATTCAATGAGAAATTGAAGGAGCCCCGGCCCCGTATGGCGAAGAAAAAAGTGCACTAACACATTCGTCTTTGATTGTCGCGGCCAAATTGTACGAACTCGCCCCCTGCAACTTTTTCCTCTTCCCTAACTTGAAGACATGCCTCGAAGAAAAAAATTTGCTCAAATGAAGAGGTAATCGCCGAGACAAGCGCGTTTTGCAAGGTTTGAAGAATCATATTTTTTCAAGGGGTTAAACAAATGGCCCGAACGTTGGGAAAAGTGTGTCGACTTGAAAGGAGACTACGTTGAGAAATAAAAAAATTTTGTTGTAAAACATTGTCACAGTAAAGGAAGGTTTAGTTGAGGATCAAGAAATAAGCTGTACCAATGTTACACTAGTGGCCAAAGTTTCGAAAAATTTATTTTCATCTTCAGGGCCTTAAGCTGGTCAAATGGTGGTAAATTTGGCCAGCTTAAGGCCCTGAAGATGAAAATATATTTTTCGAAACGTTGGCCACTAGCGTAACTTTGGTAAAGCTTATTTCTTGATCCTCAACCAAACCTTCCTTTACTGTGACATTCTATTGGATCAACACTACTATACACGTAAAATATTGTGATATTATTTCAAATATGGGTACTTATTGATCAACCCACGTATACTAGTCTTTCATGTTTTTATTGTATACATTTAATATCATTCTTTGACTGATGTCTAAAAAATAACTATAATTTATTATTACACTGGTTATAAGTCAACAACAAAAAAATGAAAATCTAATAAATTGTCAAATCCGTACGTTCTCTAGAATCTTCTCAACCCCGAAATATAATTTTTTCATTAACCGCTATAAAATAGCTGCTTTTCATGCATGTATACAAATAAAGTGCGATAAAGTGACCCAGTTTGCACTAGTGCGATAAAGTAAAACAAAACTGACCGCGCTATACCAATTCTCTAGTAATAAAGTCAGACCTCGCGTTAATATAACCCAATACCCAATCGCACTCGCCCAACCTAGTTTATTAATATGTTAAATTTAATTTGGTCCCACTTTTTTTTACGTGACAAAGCAAATTTGTCATTCTTGAATCAGCAACTAATATACTGGTTTCGTCGCATTTAGCTTGCAACACACGTGCTATGTAAGTTTACAGCTAAAATACATTTCATAATATGTCAAAAAATAATAAATTGAATTTCTTACCGGGCACAGCTGTTAATATGGAACGAAGTCTCTTACCTAAAACAAAAAAAAAATACAAACATATTAATTTACGGCACTCTTACAATATTTTTTTTTAATCAATGCTAAAATTGAGCACATAGCAATACAAAATTTAACAATTAATATTTTGTTTCTTATAATATTCAGTACACGGTTTAAAGGTTTTTTTGAAAATTGGTGAACACCAAATACGAACAAATTTAATTTCCCTTAAAACATGTTAAATACGACTATATCACTAAAATCTGTAACGAGACTAAGTTTCTTATGGAATTTGTAATTACTGAAGGTTTTTTGAAGATAAGAAATTAAATCCTTTATCAAATTTGGATGCTAATCTGGACAGTTTTTAACATTCATAATATTTAAACCAAGGGTAGATGAACAACCAATACTAGGATCTAATGTAATCACATTGCCTCCACATCAAATCTATTCTATTCTAAGAACAGATAAATTAATTCAAAATGTATGTGATCATAATCAAACACCAATCTATCATTTGCGATACGAGCAATTTAGAAGAAGTATAAAGATTCTTACAATTCCAATCCTATTTCCTATGAGCGCACTGAAATAGACCGCCTACTGTTCAACTATACAGTCTACACAGTCCACTAGTATGTTACAATTACTAATATTAATAAACTTTACAATTAAATGCATTTGCCAGTTAGCCAAATAAATCGAAGTATAAAAGATGCAAATATTATGACAGATTTACATTAGTAAATATACATAATTATTAATAATATTGACTCTACCAAAATATACATAATTATTATTATTTAAATTATCTAACTTATGTATGCGGTATATATATGAAAAACGGATACTTTCACGATGATCACAAATGTTTGAATGCAAATATCCCTGTCTCAGGATTTCTCTGATTTTTTTCTCATAAAATAATAAGCAGTTACTATTTTTCCAAACTGCAGAAACATCGCGAATAAAAAATAATATCGACTTCGAGACGTTCAACGTCGATATGGTCCGAAAGAAATGCTTTTTTTCGTTTTTTTTTTTTGTTCACATACAATTTTTTAGGTTCATTATACTTGTTACACTCTGTATATATACTCTACGTTTCGTTGAGGACAGCCAAGTTATGTTCAAGCGACTCACTCTGATACGATCTCTAACAAAACAGTTAGTTTTTTTTTTCTTTTCGAGAAACTAAATTAGTTTTTATGCCTCAGAGGAAAATTAAACTAAAATAGATCGTACGGAAGCAAAATATCTGTAATTTGTGAGACAAAACAGTCTTATTTCTTCTCAGCAGTACATCAACACCGATATTATCTTATATAATATAATTTTAATTTAAACGTAAATATATATAATAGCATAGTTTATACCATTTGCTTTGCGTACAGAAAATCAGTTTTCCGATCACCATTCTGATCTCCGTTATTATACCATTAGAGTCCGATTAAATTAATTGTCAGTCTAATGATTAGACTGACAATTAATTTAATCGGAAGCGAGCTTACTCGGCTAACTTAGAAAACAGAGCCTGATAGGTATCAATGGTTCCGATTTGTATAAAGTTATAACCTAGTAAGAGAGGACAAAAAGAAGAACAACATGAAGAAAAGATGCCATTTTTAATATTGTATCAAATTAACCTAATACCCTTGTGGTTCACGCGAGTTTTTAAAATAATTATTTTAAAAACTCACGTGAACCACAATGATGTTAGGTTAAATTGATACAATATTAAAAATGACATCTTTTCTTTATATTGTCTTCAATTCAGATTCATAATGTATTTGAATAACCATAGTCTTGTTACATTATAATGTAACAAGGCTATCAAGAGTATTGTTATTCAAATACATTCTGAATTAAAACATTTTTTAGGGTCACCAATAGCTAGGGCTATTTAGGTCAAACACCTGTTCATATTTCCCATTTATTATTTTTCAATTACGATCTGAAATTTAAATGATCTTTCTAAGCTCTGGTTTCAGCCCGAATGAGTGCATTTTAAATATCGTTCAAGCGGGGATGGGTTCCACAGTGTGAACCAAATTATATATAATCAAAACTTGGTTCTCACGTTGGATTTCATCACTGAACGAACCCTAATTAAAATGGGCTCAATTAGGGTATTTTAAGAAATGTTTTTTGGGCCTGAAATAAAATTTTTAAGCCTAAAAATATCGAAAAAATCTCAGAATCGTTTCAAAATTGAATTTTGACCCATCAAAAAGATTTAAACATTCTGTTAAAATTTTAATAAAATCGACTCAATAGAACCGGACTGACAAAAGCTAGTTTGCAAACATGCAGGATTTACTGAAAGGTGCAGTAATTGGACTGATAATAATATTGAAACTACGAAAAAAATATTATTTTAAGGGCGCTCAATTTTTATTTTGTACAAAAAATAACATAAGTGCACAGTGAGTGTATTAGCAAATACAATATATTGTTGGCAGGGGTTGGCACTGCGACCCGATTTTTTTATATTAAGATTGAAATGCTCGACGTTCGGCCACGGTTTTTAATATTTATAATTTAACATTATTTCAGAATGTCTGTCATGTAATTTTTTAGACATGTCGTAGAACGATATATAATAGATATTTGACATCCAACACGGGTGTTTTGCAAAAGATAATTTATCACAATTTGTGCATGCATAAGCAGTACGTCACAATTCCTATTCAGTTATTTCGTTGCTTCAATTTATTTTCGGAATCTCGTAACTATAATGAGACAGTACATAATTAAGATATTAGACGATATAGCAATTTATTACAATTATTGTTCATATTGATAAATAGATAAAAATCACTGTAAATTATTATTTTTTAAAATTTTTGTTAAAATATGTTAATAGTTGGTATTAACTAATATTGGTATGAATTTTTATAGCAGGTTGTGGAATATCCAATTGCGCATTGGGGTTTATTACTTACAAGTAGTGGTAGCGAAACAAGTTTTAACAGTCCTACGAGCAAGAATATCACTGCGCACGAGATACAATATATATGCAATTTTCCGTCCTACCCCTATAAAATAACTGCCTTTTTCGTTTTCCTACATTTGCATTGTCAGTATATTTTCAAAATCTTTTGACAGTTCATTTGTGTAATAAACTTCACCTAGGTACTTTTTGAAAACTATTATTCGCGTCCATTTTTTGCTAATTATACAAATAAAAATTTACAACAAAAATATATAAACAAAATAAATATAAGAATGTGTGCATCATCTGCTATGGTCAGACGTCTGTTTTTCATAGGCAGTAGGGATATTCACTTAACATCGATATATCGAATTTATTCGATGTTTTCCGTACGATATATCGGATTGATTTGATGTTTTGACAAATATTTATTGTATTCGATATATCGATATTTATTTATAGAAACATCGAATATTTGCTTTTTTTATTTTTTTGTCGAATCTATTAATTTCACTTACAAATGTAGGTATAACTCATCTTAGCCATCTCACCACACAGAAAAAAGGTTGTCTTGAACCAAGAAAAAAATTCTTGAATCAAGAAAATTTGAAGGAAGACCGAAATTATCTTGAACAAAGAAAAAAGTTCTTGGCCTAAGAAAAAAATTCTTGAGCCAAGAACTTTTTTCTTGGTTCAAAATTATTTTGGTCTTCTTTCAAATTTTCTTGGTTCAAGAATTTTTTACTTGGTTCAAGTCAATCTTTTTTTCTGTGCACTATCTTAGTAGTACAATTCTATTCAAGTAACACTCATAGAAAATCACTATTATTACACTACTAATTTAGCTATGTTACTCTGGTCTCTAATTCTTCATTCACACTTACAAAATCAAGGACCACAAACTTTGCAAGTTTCACTGAAAAAAGGTAATATTAAACTTTTGTGGAAAGTATTCGATAGTGAAAAAATATCGATGTTTTCTAGCGATATATCGATAAACATCGATGCTGGGATCCGATGTTTTACATCGAATATAAACATCGATATATTTTTTAAGTGGACACCCCTAATAGGCAGGTACCTACTTTACAATACATTGCAAATGTATAATAAAAATAAAGAGGCTGAGTCAATTTCAAATACACTATTTTATACGTTTCTATTTAAAAAATACAGAAAACCTTACTCAATATTAGCAAATGTTATCAGTAAACGGACGTTTTCAGTAAATTTGAGATATTAACACCTATCACACTATCAAATTACAGAATACGCGTAATTTACTGAAATTTTCCTCTAGTTGGCAGCACTGAAATTATACGGTAGTTTAACTCAATTGTAATGTACGTACGTATCTATATGAAATAGTATATACTCGTATATATGATAATAGCGTTTTACAGCTAAAGCTGTCTGGTTTGGAACTGAAGCACCACTTATTGGAGAGTAATTAATGGCAACTCTGACGTTTCATTAGCAGTTGGCATCCTGTATGTAAACAGAAATGTTGCACGATTCACATAATATATTCCAGTAATTTCCTCAGCTCATTTGAAATAAAATTTCATTGATTCAAGTTGAAACTTCATCCACTTCCCTCAGGCCGAAAAATACGATCAGCACAAAAAGTATATTCAGAGCAGGTTTTGAAAATAGTGTGAAATATTTCTGTCAAAAAATGCCAAAAACATTTTTTGAAATGTAACTTCTAATGCGGCATCTCAGCGATTTAGAGTTTAAAATGGTAAATTGATAAAACAAAAATCGCTTGAAAGGAACACGTTGTTTGTTTGCTCAATTAAAGTCAGATCGGGTCGAGAGAGCGACTGTAGATTACAGACGCTCAACAGTGGAGGTCACCTGTTATAAAGGGGTTCGAAAAGTATCTTAAACGAAATAGGTTAAATTTTCACATAGATTTCGTATATAAGAATATTGTGTCAAATCAGTTTATTTCATACAGACTTAGAACTAAATAAAAGCAACGAAAGATCCGAATGAAACAAAAACGATGTTAATTGTCAATTTTCTGACGGATGCTCATTTATAATTAACATATTTAACAATCGTGATCTTCTGGATTAAAATGAGTAATTTAATTTGAACATACATAATTTATCGCTAGATTTTTAGCTTAATTTAAAAAAAAGTATTTGACATAGCAAACGCTTGTCGAAAATATGTTCTTTGAAACTTGTATTATATACACATTCTTAGTTTTAAAATTTTTGGTTTACAAAATTCCAATAGCTTAGATCTAATAAATAATTCGATTATTCATACAAATGAAGTTTCGCTTCGTACTGTGTGCCGCGTCACATGCCTTTTTTTATCACGCCCATAAACAGCAAATTGATCGGACAGTATATTTTTATTTATTTCAAAAATATTCAGATTAATGACTGTTAATATTAATGGGTATTTGGACTGACAAGACTGTTATTATTCAAAAACAATTCTCTCGAGACTTCTTCAGGTACTGTAACGAGAACACAAAAACAATAAATAAGTAAATATCAATCCAAATACCCATGAATATTAACAGTCATTTAGTAATAAGGATATGAATAGAGTAAATCATTCAGATTAATGTTCGTTTCGTGAAAATAAAATCATATCAGATTCCACTCATTCTCTTACTATTTCCGGTAAACATTCTTCTTCAATCTCCCAATAATTTTTGTACTAGGTAGGTGTTTTAACCCGTGTTACTATTTACCCATCTTGCATTTTTCAACTAGCCCCCAGATCCTTTTCTTACATATTTAAATTCACCTTTTCTTGATTTATTCGATTGTCCTGTAGTTGTTTTGCAATTTTTGAACATATATCTCCTAACGTTCAAACCCTATGGCCATATAATTTGATTCCCCAGTTATCGAATTTTTTCTTATTTACAATTTTCATTCTAACAGCAAATAATGCATGAACGTTAACAAAATAAATAAAAGCTTGCTAAAATTAAATCAAAACAAAAATAATAAATACACAGCAGCATCCTGTAGGGACAGATGTTTTGATTTCGTTATCTATATTTATTTACAATTACTGTAGATTATTCAGTTTCGATTTTGGATTAAACACTTATTTTTTCAACAGAGCGCAATCGGCTAGAATAAACTCTCATCAAATAAAAAACAAATCGAAAAATGAGCACTATGGATTTCCTATGGCATATTCTGTGAAATGTGCGGGAAAGAATGGACGCGGTGTGAATCTACAGGGTCTTACAAAAAGTTCCCATTTCATCAGCTTCTGCTCAGAACAATGAAATGAATTCTAAATAAATAAAAGCTCTTAATAATAAATACAGAGCAAATAAATATTGAAAATTGTGTATAATTCCGGAACTAACCGTAAAAAAACATTAAGATGCGAATCAAGTAAACCATTTTTATAATGAACGTCAAGTCTCAAGTATAGCAAATAGACCCATGCTCGGTGTAAGACTTAACTTTTACCGTTAAATCTGCATTTAAGAATGTCGATTGTTTTCAACTATATTAATAACTTTTTGACGTAGCGTTAATATAGTAAAATCATTAAATATTTATAAGCGATAGAACTATGTTATCATTTCATATCGAATATGTTATTTGTTTGTTAATAGCATTTTTGTATTTATTCGCGATTTCTGTATTCTGTAATCTTCCCGTAACAATGTTAAGCTATATAAAAACGCACATGAAAATCGGATCATGCATTAAAGATCTATGATGCCATCAGATACAGGGAAAAAATTACTTCCACACTTATCAAAATAGTGGCCAAATGGAGGCACCAAACTCAGTTTTCAACTCACTACCGACTCACCTACGATCCCAAACAAAAAATCGCTGCCTTCCTGAAATACGCGCTCAATAGACTGCACTATAATAGATTTAACTGTGACATTTTTGTTTTTTATTGGAGAAAAAACAATTAGAGATATGGTGATCCGTTGATTGTTGAAAAATTGAAAGGAAACTCAATGGCTCGGAATCAATAAAAAAGCAATACTGATGTTAAAATTGCATTTATGGCTAACGTTTCGGTGAACTTTTTACCATCCTCAGAGCAACTAAAATTTTTGTTTTGTTTTGACAAGTAAGCACGCACTGCTAAAGTTTAGATGCCAGCTTTTTTTCTACATTCCGTATGTAGACTGGGAGATATGCTAAACCAGAGAGGGTTGATAATTCGTGTTTCTCGGAGAAACGCTGCTAATTAAGTTAACAAGCGTGCGTGCAACATGTAAATGTGTGTGAGATACCTGTCTGTGTATGTCGAATGATGAGAAACTAATGAACGCTTATTATGTAAACATATGTGTATAGGCTGTATACATTATATTACCTTAGTAGAATCTTATTGAGTTGACTAAACGAATACTATATATACACATTGACCCACGAATCTATACCGATCTAGAGGTAAATTTTCATTTTAAAACAGTAACAAAATGTTGCTCATTTTTCAGAAAATTACGTCACCTTTAATATTATGTAGCTTGTTACACATATTGCTTAAACCATTTTTGGAACGAAGTTCCTTATCGCGGGTTGGCGAGGGGACCTAGCCGAGAAAGAATGTAACGTGTCACGAAAAACCGTAAGACAAAAAATGTAAATTGTCACGAAAAACCGTAAGACGTATAATATATACTGGTATACGGTGATACCGGGTGTTTTTAGATTATATCGAGTGTTTTTAGATTATACCGGGTGTTTTTAGATTATACCGGGTGCTTTTAGATTATACCGGGTGTTTTTAGATTATACCGGGTGTTTTTAGATTACACCGAGTGTTTTTAGATTATACCGGGTCCTTTTAGATTATACCGGGTGTTTTTAGATTATACCGGGTGTTTTTAGATTATATAAAACGCGTTACGAAAAACGTCTTATACGAAAGGGATTTCGTTCCAAACGCGTGTCCCGCGACACGTTCCAAGTTTTTTACCATTCCAACTCACTAGTAAAGAATGAATGGTACTAATTAAGATCAAAATTCTCCTTTCAAAATTTTACAATATTTCTTCGTTTTGAGGTACCCTTTTTTGGAAGAAGTCTGTGCGTCTGTTTGTCTCTTAACACGATACAAGTCAAACGGATGAGCGGATTGAAACCATATTTTGAGAGGATATTTAATATGCAAATATGAAGAGCCCTATTGTTTTTTTTGGGAAAGTCTACGCATCAGCAGAAGAGCTAATCAGCAGAAGAGCTAATCCGCAGAAGAGCTATATGCTATAATGTTGTTTTTTGTATAATAATGGTAAACGTTTTATAACGGTTAATTATTCTATTTATTTCTCCTAGGAAGGTTCGTAACAATTTTTTTACAAGCTTCATAGTATCGGAAATATTTTGAAAATAAAACAATGCTGTTCGTTTGTTCTGAAGATCTGTCAAAAATAAATTACTTATGCTGGGTTGCAGAAAGCATTATCAAAAATTTTGACCATGACCTTAGATTGTGATAATATCCTTAGAGTACATTAATGAGCAGTCTAATTTCGTTGTGAAACTCTCTGTCATGTAGAGCATTAGAGCGTACAAAAACAAAAATAAATGACTGATCTATACAGAAAACGATCGCTTTTCAAGCCAAAATTCGTAAAAAAAGTTGTTTCGAAGTGAAAATTGTACAAAAAAAGATATTAAATACATCTATACACGCAGTTTAAAAACAATATCGTTTCATTCAGTTAATTATTTTTCAAATTTCTGCAATGCTTTTCTTATGGAGAAATATATAGGGTCACAATCTAAGGTCATTGTCAAATCAAATTTTTTGACAATGCTTTCTGCAACTGAGCGTTAGGTGGCTGAAAAGCATGCTTTGATTAATTTTCATAGGTGAAACCAAAGTTTGTAACCATGGAAACTAGTAGCAAATATTATATTTGTTACTCGCCGTTACCTTCGTGACCGTGTGCGTTAACAGAAATTTTATTATATTTATCCTAATATGTAAAATGTGAATATTTTTAAAGTTTTTAAAGTCTCCTAATTGGCTGGATTTTTTTTTATTTATGACGATAAACATGAACACATTTATTTCGCTTATTACATACGTTTAAGCATATAATAATATTGTGATAATAATATAAATAATTTAATAATAAAGATTGGAAAATTTCACTTGTTTCATTCAACTCTCACTACTGAGAGGATTCGTGTCTAGCGTTACCTAGCTAAAAAATCGTCTCTCGCATGTAGTGAATTTAATGTTACAATTGCTTTATTAGGATGATTTAACTGTTAAGCTAGCGCACCGAAGAGTAATTGAGAACTCATTCCGCCGTGAAAGTGGAAAGATTCGGGTTTGAATCCCGACGGTGTTGGTGGATTAAAATTTTTTTTTCTGATTTAGCATTGTAACAATGAATGTTTTCTATCAATATACAAAATTACAAAAATATCTAATTATATTAAGGACAACAATGAATAAAAACCCGGGTCGCAGTGCCAAAACCCTGCCGACAATATAGTGTATTTGCTTGTATAGGGCCGTGTGGTTTTATACTTTTATTATGTGAAATTAAGTTTGTTTTTGGGCAAAATAAAAAATTTAACCCCTTAATACACCCCTTAAAATAACATTTTTTTTTCTTAATTGTAATATTATTATCAATCTAACGTCTACATTGAATTAAATACACCCTTCAATAAATAAGTCACTATCTGCAAACTAGTGTTTTCATAAAATTTGTAAATCCGGTCCTGTCGGGCCGATTTTATTAAAATTTTGGGGACACTTTTTAATTACTACCAAAGGGTTAAATTTCAATTTTGAAACGATTCGGAGAATTTTTTCGGTATTTTGGGGCCCAAAAACATTTTTCAACCCCTAAAAACTACCCTTAAAATAGCCCGATTAGGCCCATTTTAAATAGGCTTCTTGCGGTGATGGATTTCAACACGTGGTCCAAATTTCGTTGAAATCAATTAACTCTTTCGAAAGTTATTGCGCGTACACATATATATATATATATATATATATATATATATATATATATATATATATAAATATATATATAAATATATATACATATATACATATATATATATAAACATTTTTAAAAATGGTGCCAATGTGTTTAGGAGGTTATGAAACGTCGAGAAATTTTGGTCCGACCCCTAGGTCTCGCCATCCGACCGACGCCAATAGTGTATGTTGCCATATGGCAAATACACTAAAAAGAAATATATATGATATTACAAACTGAATGTCAGTTAAAAATTCAGTTAGGGAATAAAAGGCATTTGGCAACAAATCGTTTCAGACAACGAATTTAAATTTTGTCAGTGACAGTGACTGCATCTCCTTGGAGACACTGTTAAATAGTTTGGTGGACATATAAAATATCGGTTGTCTCTGTGTTTTTGCTAAGCGATGCAACGGTATACATAGTTGATCATAACGACGAATATTGTATGAATTTTTTTGAGACGTTTGGTTGTTGATGTTGTCTTTTACATACTACATGCAGTCTAAAATAAACAGAAACGGCAATGTTAAAATTTTTAGTATTACAAATAAAGGTTTGGCACATAGCATATTTTTGAATTATAGATAACCGTTCAACATTTGCACACATCTCCCCCAAGGTTACGCCTTAAACTTAAAATGCCATATGAAAATTTGAGTAGTAGTAGCATTTCACTGTTTCGAGAATTGTTAATTTTACCAGTTTTCTAATCTGAAATGTACATGTCGCTAGCTTCCCTACTAGGTATCAACATGATTATTCTACTTCAATTTATTGTCGACATGAACACCTAAGCATTTAACGGATCGAACCGCGTTGGTGGTGCAAGTGGTGAAAAAAATGTATTGCGTTTTATCCATGTTTAGTTTTACTCGATATGAACCAACTCCGTATTGCGGTTAGATGCCGTTCTTGTTTAATTAGACAATCATTCTTTGAAGCACTAGAAATAAGAATAGTGGTATTATCGGGACGACAGTTGTGATTCGAATTCTTAGTA
Source organism: Venustoraphidia nigricollis (assembly GCA_034508555.1). NCBI lineage: Eukaryota > Metazoa > Arthropoda > Insecta > Raphidioptera > Raphidiidae > Venustoraphidia > Venustoraphidia nigricollis. The sequence continues at coordinate 13,763,852 of JAVRKA010000003.1, read as the reverse complement.
TATTTTATAATTAGCCAAGGATGGAGCCCTGCAGTACTCCTATGTCATGTTACTTGCTTTCTGGAATATTATTTCCAATTTCCGTTTTCTGTTACGTGGGTAATTTGCAATAAGATTGTGTGTATTTCATCTTATGCCGTAATGATGCAATATGTATTCATGAAGTCATAGTTTATGTTGTTTTTTTAGAAAATACCCACTCCACCATGATTATCTTTTTCTCGACAAAAAATAGCAAATAAAAGTCTTGTAGTATGATTGATGACACTTCATTATTGCTTAATCAATGCTTCATAATACTCAAAATGTCCGTGTTCAGTTTCAAAAACACTTCTAACTCAGTAATTTTGTTTTTTATAGATTGGGTGATAATCAGAAAAATGGATATACTGGTGTTTACCTGACCGTACTTATCCATTTCTGGGTTTTTGAGTCCATTCGGGCGAAAAAAATTTACATAAGTTCCTTGTGAAGATCAATCATAACTTTAAACAGCTTGTAGTTTTTCAGGCATTTTGATGTCTTTGAAAAATCATTTTTCAAGAAATCTAGTATATCCCTATACAATAATAATAATTAGTGTATTTGCCATAAGGCAACATACACTATTGGCGTTGGTCGGATGGCGGGACCTAGGGGTCGGACCAAAATTTCTCGACGTTTCATAACCTCCTAAACACTTTGGCACCATTTTTGAAAATGTTTATATATATATGTATATATATATATATATATTTATATACGTATATATATATATATATATGTGTGCGGGCAATAACTTTCGAAAGAGTTAATTGATTTTAACGAAATTTGGTCCACGTGTTGAAATCCATCACCGCAAGAAGCCTATTTAAAATGGGCGTAATCGGGGCATTTTAAGGGTAGTTTTTAGGGGTTGAAAAATGTTTTTGGGACCCAAAATACCGAAAAAATTCTCAGAATCGTTTCAAAATTGACATTTAACCCTTTAGTAGTAATTAAAAGGTGTCCCTAAAATTTAAATAAAATCGGCCCGACAGGACCGAACTTACAAATTTTATGAAAACACTAGTTTACAAACAGTGAATTATTTACTGAAAGTTGTATATAATTTGGTATAGAGGTTCGATTTATAATAATATTGCAATTAAGAAAAAAAATGTTATTTTAAGGGGTGTATTAAGGAGTAAAATTTTTTATTCTGCCCAAAAACCCACTTAAGCTCGCAAAATAAAGCCACACTGCCTGTATAAGCAAATACACTATATTGTCGGCAGGGTTTTGGCACTGCGACCCGGGTTTTTTGTGATTGAAAAGGAAGTCTAAGGAACCTCCACCATTTGCCAAAAATAAGTTAGAAAAGCTCAAAGTGAACAGAATCGAAAATTAATTCCATTAACGATGAACAAACGTAAAAAATGTCAAATCAGAAAATCGACTCTCTTCATGGAGAGCAAAGCAATGAAACAAATAAAAGCATACCCATCCCATGGATAAGAAAAATATGTCGATTATTACATTGTGAAATATAAATGTAATACATTTATACTTCACAATATAATAATCGGCATATTTTTCCAGGAAATTCTGACTGACATAGACATAGAAAGAATGGAAGCATCTAGATATAGTTTTATATATAGTAGAATAAAATGCCACTTTGACACCGAAAAATATCTATTAGAATGTACAAACATTGACAAACTTAGAATAGTATCCCAAATAAGATTAGCAGGTACAGACATTTTAAGATTCTACACAGGAAAATGTAGGTATGAAGAAATAAACTGCAATGAAATTTGCCTTAACTGTAACTGCAAAGTAAAAGAAACTCTACATCACTTTTTACTCGAGTGCCCTCTCTATAAGGAATATAGAAAAGTTTTTTTTAAAGATTATTTGGCAAATATACATGATAGTAATTACATGCAAAGATTGTTAATACTATGTGATAACGATAAGGTGAAAAAGATGTTTCTGTTTATTGCCCTCAGGCTGAGAGCTTTCAATTTGAATGATTGGTAGTGTGCAATGCTTTCAGAATGAGCATATAATATATAAGATTATTAAATATGTAAATTTTATATTTATTACATAATTATAAGCCTCCCCCTTGTAAAAAGATGTAATCTTTATACAATAAAATTTTCTAATCGGCATATTTTTCCTTAAATTTTAAGAATAAGAGTATATAGTTATCAACACTACACGAAAGATGTGTGTAAGTGTGTGTGTGTGTGCGCGTAAAGTACATCTATTATATGTAGACTCGAAACCAGCTTATGGCGTCTGATAAGGCGCGCAAACTAAGATTTAGTGTTACTGTAGCAGTTTGCAGAACAAAATCAATATAATTAAGGATATAGGTTTATGCTAATAATAATGTAAATGAAAATGATCAACCAAATGCACTGATGTGGACCAAATTAAAATGGGTAGAGTAGTGGTACAGTACTAGACTCGCATTCGGGAGGTACGGGTTCGATTCCCGGCAGGGGCAGATGTGGCTGGGACTTTTTCCTACTGCCTCTCGCCGAGAAACGGTAATTCCTGTACCGGCCATCTTGATTGAGGTTTTCCATGGTTTCCCTCAATTAATTCCAGATAAATATCGAGATGGTTCCTTATTTGAGGCCATGGCAGATTACCTATCAAACTCCTAGTTCAAAAATTACGTACCTTATCCTAATTTCCTATGATTCCTTCATTCGTCCATTGCTATTATATAAGTTGAAGTTTTAAAAAATGTAGAAAATAACGGGAGGTGGTAAATGGAAAATAGTAATGCACTGTAAAAAATGGGTGTAAAATTACATTGAAAGTTAATGTAAAATTCCCTCAATTTTCTAGGTAATTTTACATTATTATTTATTTTTACAAGGAAATGTGTATAAAAACTTGGACATTCTGTGTAAAATTAAACAAATTTGGTGTTTATACATAAAGTAAAGTAAACTTACATAGACTTATGTAGTTTTAATGTCATTTATTGTGCAATATTCCACTGAAGTTTGTAAAAATTACATAGTACAATGTGTAATTACATAACAAAATGTAAAACTGAAGTGATGTAAAATTACCGGTCATTTATGATATAGTAACCATTTTGACCGGATAATTTAGCGGTTATTTAACCGGCTATCTATAAAACAAAAGGCTGCTTTAGGATTTTCTATCTCAGACCAAAAAAAAAAAAAAAATCAATAAAGTAGGTATAAATAGAATCTAAAGAATTTTTTTTTTAAATACTGCATTTATATTTAAGTAGATATTGGTTGTAAAATTTAATTTTCGACCGGAATACAAAACCATGCGTAACCTTGTACAATAATAATAAATCGCCGGGGTTATTTAAAATAAATTGCCGTGGTTATTTAACCGGTAATTTATTCTTTTACATCACTAGTACAACTACAAATAAGAAAATTGTAAGCTTAGGAACAATCGTCACTGCGCATGCGCGGACTCTCTGTCAGGGTTGCCAGAAATGTTTACACAAAAGTAGCGAATTTTTTCGGAAAAATCGCAAACTAATAAAAAAAAACCGCCCAATGTTTAAAACTTTAAATAAATATACCTTTTCCTTTTTTATATCATTTATTTTTAAAAGTTTATTAAAAAATGTTATAAATAACATATGATAGATACTATAATAAATTATATTATTTTTTATATTCAGACTGTATACTCGGCAACCCTGTGTAGTAATATGCGTGCCAGCGTCATTCCTTTGAGTGGACGCATGCGTACCTCTACTAAGCTAGGTAAATCCCAAAGGCCAAAGCATCGCATGTGATGCATCATTGCATGGCACATATTATAACTGTTATAAAATTATCTCTGGTTATACGCCATAAATTGCTGTTTGCACTG